>JAGPOW010000261.1:130562665-130586030 GCA_030014935.1 Caiman crocodilus
AAAAAAAAAAAGAGCACCTGATACAAAACTAAAATATTCTTTGTTTAATACAGTTATTTATTTAGCTGGTTTTTATAACGTACCAAAAGTGTATGATGAACTTTCTTTCTCTTGGATGATCCAGCCCTGAGTGTAAAATGTATTTATTATTCATGATGGAAGAATTCACAAAGTTACTTAAAAACCTGACAAAGGAGATTTTTTTCCCCCTTCATCATAAAATGCAGTACAAGGATCTCTTATAAAATCCTGACACTGTCCAGAGCATTGTAGACTGATGGAAGCTCTATACAGAGATTGCTATTCAGTTCAGGATCCATTTCCTTTTATAGAGCTGAACTGCTACTCTTTAAAAATACTGTGTCTTCTCATTGTTTGTGATCTATTCAAATAAGTTGCACTGTGCCCATTATACTCCCTCAGGACTCTCAGACCTCAGGACTCCCTACTCCTAGGAAATGTCAAAGACTGCATCGAAGTCCACCTGTTCTGCACTTTTTTGGATCTACATCTATGTGGTCACCATCGAGACAGGCAACTGTGCATGTCAGCTGAGAAGCGTATACAGAGTTAGGGCAGGACGTGATCATCACAGTGAAATAGGCACCAAGAACTAGAAGAGTTCTGCTTCTACTGCAGCACTTCTAGCAATGACCAGGCGAGTGTAAGAGCCCTCAAGGACCATGATGCTTTTGAAGGGGAATCTTCCTTCGGATTTCACAAGGAGTGCCTTATTTGGTCTCCCTCTCCTGAAGAACTACCCTGAAGCCAACCCTGCCTGGTGTGGCTCCTCAAGGGGAAAATACCTTCTGCCTGAAGACCTTGGGTCCTCTGGGTCTGTGTACTCTCACCTGAGAGAGCTCCCTTTCTGTTGGCTCGCGGGAATGGCAGTGTTTTCCTCTTCAAAGTGGGGGGGGGGGTCAAAGTGCCAACATCCCAAACAGCACAGCAGCTAGCTCAGCTTGAAGCAAACAATATTTGTTGTTCCACTGCAGTTCCCTCTGTCCTTCCTGGGACTATTCCTTTTCTTCTACATAGTCCTCCCTGGGACTACTCTTTCTCTCTAGCCCTCTGCTTCCCTGGGATACCCTTTCTTTCTCCAGTTCTTTTAGCCTCCTTTTTCTTCAGGCCAAGTCAGACCCACATACAATAAAACCGTTAAAAAAACGACAACATTAACACAAGGACTAACAGTCACCTAGTAAAATTAAACATAATATCATGGGAATCCAATCAGGGAGCAAATTCTGCAGCCTACTACCAGACCCAGACTGCCATTTTCCTTTGGGCTGACAAGGGCATCCAGATGTCCTACTTATAAAACTATTTACCACAATTCTTTACATCAACACATGCTCACACTGAGCCCCCTAAAATGTCTCCCTCAGACACTCCACTTACCATTTTTTGTTACAACAACCCAAGAATCAAGCTAAAAGGTAGCTATAGTACCTGAACATATCTCAGCAGGACTTTATGAGGGAAGGTATTATAATCCCTATTATAAAAAAAGGATCAGAGGAAAGACGTAGTATCTTCAGTGGAGTTTAAGGGTTTAGCGCCCAACTTCTATTGGAATCCAGTGGTAATTGAACATCTGTTTCTTAAGGTTCCTTTGATTATCCCAGCTTAAATTACTTCAGAGAGAAAGCAGTTGTCAGACTTGAGGTCCAGACCAGTGCTTTAACAGCAAGACCACTATTCCTTTCAACATTTCAGATCATCCTTTTCCATGCATGATAGCTTTTCTATGTCAATTAAGAAACTGGTTGTGCAGAATCCAAAAGTAGTCATGCAGGTACTTTCAATGTTACACATATTAAGCTCTGCCATGAGAAACAAATGCTTTCCAACAAGGTTTAAGTCTGGCACCTATGTACCAAAATATGAGCTCCAACCCCTGCTGTGAAGCAAATAGTATATTGTTCTATTAGTAGTTAACAGGCATATTCACCATATTGGTACCATTCACTAGAGAGAATTATCATTGCCTATGCTATCTCAATGCATTACATATTTTTACTGGGCACATCAATATGTCACAGTTACAATGCACTACATCACCATATGGCATAGTATGGTGACATAGCAATCATGGGAGTCTACATGTGATCAGCAGCTACTTCATGAAAGTGGCATGTCCCCCCTTTTAGTGTGCCACTATGATGAAATAGTGGCGAAATCTAACTGTGTGCTGCATGCAAAGTGCAGTACTGGCAGTTACTGCATCGTGCTTTAGTACTTGCACCAAAAGGAAGTACTAAAGCACGGCACCCTAGTAATGTCACATACGGTGAAGTGTAGACATACCCACTGTTGGCTAAACTAACTCTTTATAGAGAATATGCAGTTCAAATTCTCTTTAGATTACTCTTTTTATTTATTTATTTATTTTAAGATGCAGTCACTGTACACACACAGAAAGCACAGCTGTCAACCAAAAACCCAAGACAGGGCCTCCAGCACTTAAAGCATGAGCTAAAACAGGCACTGTTAGCTGTCAGAAAAAGGTCACTTTCTCTAGAGGTTGTACATGGATGGGCAGGAGACATGGTGGCAGTCACTAAAATGATGTGTTATTGCCTGGTTTTTGAACAGCATTGTCTGCTTCTGAAGCCATTGTCACCCTTTTGCTAAGTGATCGCAGCACTCTGGAGCCTTGCGAATTTATTCTAGTGGAGGATATACCAGTGTCACGGGGATTCAGTATATCCTGACAGTATGTCTACATCGGACACTGCAGCTGGAATACCAGAGATCTAGGTATAGTAGCACAGTTATATGCAGGCTTTTACCCTGCTGGCTTTTATGTGTAAAGTAAGAAAAGTAACACTTGTTACACATCTCATTTATCCCGAGAATTAGGATAAATTAGCCTGTGCAGAGATCCATGCAGTTACATCTAGATTGCTTCTAGTACCCAAATCAACTTGGATATCTCTGTGCTGTGCTAGTAAATACATAATCTAAGTGTCACGTACACACAAGAACACAGCCGAAGCAATCCTCAACTCCTTGTCAGTACTCGGTTCCCAGGATGCTGGTCCACCCTAAAGACTGACTGTAGTTAGAGTAAAGCAGTGGGCAAAATTTGCTGTTGCTACTTGCCAAAACTTCCCTCAGAGGAACAATATATAATCAAACGAACAGCAGTGTAAGATTTCCCCCTCTCCTTGACCCCGAACTCCACAAACCAACAAATGGCTTTCATGCTGAAGGAAAGAAATAATGGAATCTTAAAAAAAAAAAATAGCCCAGAGGTCATTTTGTGCACCTCCCTACTCAAGGCGGATTCATCCCTTTCTAAAACATCACATCAAATGTTTAATCTGCTCTTAAATTCTACCACCGCTCTGGTCAGGCTTCCACCTGCATCGTTAGAAAACAGTTATAATAGCATTGCCTGTAACAATTCTATGCCACCAACTGGTGAGAGTTCCTGGATGATACCGACACACCAGATATCTGAAAAAATATTGCTAGAACTGGCTAGAGGGAAAGGTTGCCAATATTCTAGAAACAGATTTTGACTTGGTTGTATAAAACATCTTTTCGGATTTAAATATGTAAAGAGGATTGCATCAGGTAGGTGAAATGGTAATCTTGCCCTTAGGTATCCTCAAGATAGAATCATTCAGAGTCTTTCTTGTCTGTTCCCATCATGAAACAGGAATGTATGGCAGTTTTCCAGGGAAAGGGCTCTTAGCAATCTGATTAGTAACCTGTTCAAAACTGAGCAGCATTTTTACAGAAAATATTTTATTTTGCCCAAAATGCAAAGTTGGGCAGCAAACTTAGCAAATTTGGGTTGAATTGCTTCCGCTGGTTTAAAAAATGAAAAAAAGTACGTGTATTTGAATTTCATTATTTTCAAAGTTGGAAAATGTATTATACTATAATAATACCAAAAGAACTCCGGGAAATTTAATAGAACATTTTTTTCAACCTGAAACATATTTTTTTAATTATTACTTGGAGAACTTGAAATGAAGAATTCCTTTCAATTTATCAGTCTGGCTAGCAAACGAAAATTATTTATTTGCACAACTCTTGACTTCTTCCTTACCGCATCCTTTGTTAGCTATGTCAGTAGCTTGGTTTTCTTTGCTCGGCTGCCATTTGGCCCACTGTAGTACTCTTACTTGTAAGAGCTCTGTCAGCTTGTTACCCACTCTGAAATGTTGCGTCTAATGTTCCTGTGCATGTTTCCTTTTACAGCCTTGTTCTACCTTGGTTCTGTTGGCTTGCCTTTATCTTATCATTGTATTAGAACTATTCCCCAGAAATTAATTTGGTTAAAGATCAGTAAGGAAGTTATTGAGGAAATCTCAATGGACTAAAGAAAGGTGAAAGGGCATCAGGGTGGCAAGTTAATAACCCTGATAGCATGTAATGCATGCTTAAATTAATTATAACCAGAATAAGGAGTGCAGGCAGAGGAGGGAAGAGAAGGACCTATCTGTAAGCAGTTCAATAAAATGGAAATCCTTTCTTGATATGAAATCAATAAATAAACCAATAAAGAAAATGTTAGGACATCTGGCTTATTAGGACATCTTTCTTATTAAAGTGCCCAAATCCATGTTCTTTTGTGAGTAAAATGAAATGCCACTATATATGCCACAACTGTGTTGCATCTTGGGAGGTGTAAGCCTATTTTTTTTTCCATTTCAAAAGATCTATGTTTTGTTCCAGTGCAAAACAAAAACAAATGTAACAAGTTGTTTATTTCTGTTTTGGTTTTCTGGGCAGCCCTACCTGGAATATCAATGATCAATTCTAACCCAGCTAGAATCATTTCATTTCTGGGTGCGTCCACACATGCAGGCATGTGTGCTTGCGGGAGCTCAAGTAGCATCAGCACAAATTTGTGCCATAGATTTGTGCCTCAGCACATGTGCCTGAACATGCAGTTTGCTGTGGAGCAAATTGTACCAGTTGGGGCAAACTGGCCCTGCCCAGCTCCTCCTGGATGTTCAGCCAGGGGGAGCTAGAGGCTGGAGCCAGGATTTGTGCTGGCCCCAGCAGTATAAAAAGCTGCCCTGGTGAGCAGCTCAGGGCTACTTACCCTCAGGAACTTCTGAGGCCCGGCCAGTTGGTATGTGCAGATACTAGCCCCTTGTGCCAGCTGGCCTAGCCTACAGTGGCTTCTGCACCCTCTACCTACTGCAGCAGTCTGGCAGTGGGAGCTTCTGCCTGTCTGTGACCTGCTGCCACCTGCAGCAGCACTCATCCGCTTGGACCTGCAGCCACAAGTCTGCATCCCTGCCAGACCAGGACAGGGTCCACACAGCCACCTGGGCTGTGGTATGGGAACTGCTGCAGAGCTGCGTGCACCTGTGGGCCAGCTGCCAATGGGCTGTGACTGTACAGTTGACTTCTGGATGCCCCTGCTATCATGTCTTCTGGTGCCCGTGCTCTGCTATCTGGGAAGATATAATCCAAAAAATGTTATTGCAGTGGCCTGCTTTGAACTGTTGTAGCAGGACCTCATTTGCCTTCCAGCTGGGTTCCTGGTGCTGGCCCTACGCAGGCTTCTCTGCCTGGGTCCCCCCATTTGCCTTATTAGCAGGGATTCTGATGTTTCCTGTTTAAAAATTTCCAATTATCTGAAAAAAACCCTACATTTTCTTACTAAAATTCCTTAAATCCATGTTCTTCTGTGAGTAAACTGAAATGCCACTATATAGAGAAAGAGGTAGGAAGAGGGAGAGAGAGATGCAATTTTAAAGCAGTTTGGAAGCCTAGCAGTGCCTCTATCATCATAATGACATTAATTCTAAATATCTATACATTTTGATATTTCCTTTTGATTTTTTTATCAAAGAAAAAAAAAGAACTGCTCCTTCACTGTCCCCTTCACTCAGCAGGATGTGGAGACAGCTGGTGCTGCACCTGCAGCTGCTTTGTGTCACTGAGCAGCACTCATATGCCAGTATCTTTCCCTTGTCCATGCTCTTGTCCCTCACCCCCAACCCACAGCCCCACCAAGGCCTCTCACTTCTGACCCCCAGCTCCTGCTTGCCCGCCACTCCCTCCCTCTTGGCAGTAGCTCTATCACAACGCCAGGACATGGATCTGGCTGCAGCTGTCCCACCTGCCACTTTGTGGCTCTGAGCATAGATTCATAGATGTTAAGGTTGGAAGGGACCTCAATAGGTCATTGAGTCCGACCTCCTGCATAGGCAGGAAAGAGTGCTGGGTTCACATGACCCCAGCTAGATGCTTATCTAACCTCCTCTTGAAGACCCCCAGGGTAGGGGAGAGCACCACCTCTCTTGGGAGCCCGTTCCAGACCTTGGCCACTATAACTGTGAAGAAGTCCTTCCTAATGTCTAGTCTAAATCTGCTCTCTGCTAGCTTGTGGCCATTATTTCTTGTAATCCCCAAGAGCGCCTAGGTGAATAAAACCTCACCAATTCCCTTCTGTGCCCCCATGATCAACTTATAGGCAGCCAAAAGGTCACCTCTTAATCTTCTCTTGCGGAGGCTGAAGAGGTCCAGGTGCCCCAGTCTCTCCTCATAGGGCTTGGCCTGCAAGCCCATAACCATATGAGTGGCCCTTCTCTGGACCCTCTTCAGGTTATCCACATCCCTCTTGAACTGCAGTGCCCAGAACTGCATGCAGTACTCCAACTGTGGTCTGACCAGCGCCCGATAGAGGGGAAGTATCACTTCCTTGGATCTGTTCTTCATGCATCTGCTGATACACGATAAAGTGCCACTGGCTTTTCTGATGGATTCTTCACACTGCCGACTCATGTTTATCTTGGAGTCCGCTAGGACTCCAAGATCCCTTTGTGCTTCCGTGCCACCCAGCAGGTCATTTCCTAGACAGTAGGTATGCTGGACGTTTTTCCTCCCTAGGTGCAGCACTTTGCATTTCTCCTTGTTGAATTGCATTCTGTTGTTTTCTGCCTACATGTCCAACCTGTCCAGGTCGGCTTATAGTTTTTCCCTGACCTCCAGCATGTCCACTTCTCCCCACAGTTTTGTGTCATCTGCAAACTTGGACAAGGGAGTGAAGTGTACTCTGTCCATGTAGCTGATAAAGATATTGAAGAGTGGGACCCCACTGCCCACTCCCTTCCGGGTCGATACCAACCCATCCACTATGACTCTCTGGGTGCGACCTTCTAGCCAATTCGCCACCGGACCATGTAGTCATCCAAGTCACAGCCTCTTAACTTGTTTACCAGTATGGGGTGGGATACTGTATCGAAGACCTTCCTGAAGTCTAAGTATACAACATCAACCCCTACTCCTGCATGCAGGCGTTTTGTAAACTGGTCATAAAAAGAGGCTAGATTAGTCAGGCATGATTTACCTGCTACAAACCCATGCTGGTTCCCCTTTAGCATAATTTGTCCTGCTGAGCTCTCACAAATGTGAGCCTTGATAGTATTTTTGAAGATTTTGCCTAGGATGGAGGTGAGACTGAATGGCCTGGGTTCTCCTTCCTCCTCTTCTTGAAAATGGGGACCACATTGGCTCTTTTCCAGTCCTCTGGGACCTGGCCCATGCTCCACGAGTGTTTAACTATTACTGCCAGTGGCTGTGCAATGATGTCAGCCATTGCCTTCTCCCCCAAGTGACTCTGCGCCATCTCAGGGTCTACACATGACAGCCTGATGCCTTGCTGCTGCCTCTCTACAATCCCAGTGAGAGCCTTGTCCTGCCCCTCACTTAGGAACACTGGGGCAAAAAACTTGTTGAGGAGTTCAGCCTTGTCCCCCCTGTCTATCACCATTTGCTTCTGCCCATTTAGTAGAGTTCCTATTCCACCCTTACTGTCCTTACTGTTCTGCTCCCTGCACCTATGCCCAGGCCATAGCATTCCCCATGCCATTCCTGAGAAACCATCAACTGGGGCTCAGGGACTGGGATAGGCAATCCTCTTCCCTTTAGGCTGCTCTAGGAAGCTCCAAGCCTGACTTTGGTGACCTCTTCTACCTGGAGAGCTCCCTGACACCCATCTCTCTCTCTCTCAGATCTCTGCTGCCATTCCTGGCCCATCACATCCACCTATAGGTCCTGCTGCCATCTCAGTCCCACCCCCAACTGTGGGGAATTGTGAGTGTAGAGAGAGTGGGAGGGTATGGGGGTGTGTGGAATTTATGGGGGGATTTGAGGTTTTATGTGTGGACTTGTGGATTGGGGTGAGGATTTTGTGGGTGGGTTTGTGGGGGATGGGATTTGTGCATAGGGGCCTGTGATATGTAGGGGGAAGTTATGGATGGGTTTGTGGTGGGGTGATATGGGGTGTGGTATTTGTGGGAGTATGGGGTTTGTGAGTGGGACTGTGGGGAAGTTCATGGGTGTGGGGTTTGTGGAAAGAGGCGTAGGGTTTGTAGGTGGATTGTGGGGGTGTAGGTGGGGCTGTGAGATTTATGCATGGATTCTGGTGTGATTCACCAGGAGACTTTGTGGGTGTTAGGGAAACGAATGGGTGGGGGGACTTTGTGGAAGAGGCAAGTCTTCTGCCCTCCTTCCATGGCACACAGCATCCTCTCTCCCCCACAGCAGCAGCAGGCAGTAGTGGGCCCTCTCATTGTTCACTGCCCACTGCAGGAAGAGCCACCTGGCAGCGTGCAGCACTGCCTGAGACCCAGAGGCTACATGTGGTGCATAGAGCCAGCCCAGTTCTCTGGTGTGCGCCTTTGAACAGGGCCAGACTGGCTCCTGACACCACTCAGGGCTCCCAGCACTTCAGGTAGGAGCCATGCACCATTGGTCTAGGCCAGCTCCTGCTTCCACGTGCCTGTTGCATGCAGGCAGAAGCCAGTTTGGCCTGATGGTGCATGGCTACTGCCTCAGGTGATGGCAAGAGCCAGCCTGATCCTGTGTGAAGGCACATGCCAATGGACTGGACCAGCTCTATGTGCCACATGTAGCCCCTGGGTCTCAGGTGATGCCACGTACTGCTGGAAGACTGCCTGCAGCAGGCACGAGCAATGTGAGGGCCTGCTGCTGGCTGCTACTGCTGTGGAGGGTGGCTGTGCACCATGCAGGCAGGGGATCCTCTCCTCCCACACATCTCCCCCCACTCCCATAGTCCCCCCACAGTCCCATGATCCCCCTACTCCCACACACTCCCTCCCACCTCACATCCCTGCTTACTAGGGACAGAGCCTGGGTGTGAGCCACCGCTGTCAGCCTTGCACCACTTCCATTTTCTCCAGAACATTTAGGCAATATTCTGGAGCAGCAGGGTCCTGTGGCAGGCATAGAGATGGTCTGACCAGGTGCTAGGACATCTCTTTGGAAGATCCAGTCTCCAGTTGCTTTAGGGTACACTCCAGGAGCACACCCTCTGCTGTTTTTTCTGGCATTTTCTTTGATGCCAGGATTTCCCAGTATCAAACTTAGAGCAACGTGAGGAACATCTTTTCATTTGTGGTGTGCCCCCTGTAGCATCCCAAACTGTTTTGAGATGCCACAACAGATGCATACTTGCTTGTGTGGATGTGGCCCCTGTGTTATAGAGTTTGAACTAATACTTGTTCAGAGGCGATCTCACTCTTAAGGGCATTAGGATTTACAGAGGACCTTCTCCACCCACAGCCATCTGTGGTCTTTAGGAAAAACAATTAAAGGGCGCAGGCAGCTGTGCAGTTGCTAAGGCAGAATAATGATAGCATTTTCTAGAGTTTTGACTAGACATCCTCTGCCATGTGTAATTTAGCTGTTATTTCTCACCCCCTTTTATCTCCGTCCTCTCCTTCAGAGTCTTTTTGCCTCAGGTTTACTCTGTGCTTGTCCTCAGACCTTCCTTTGCTCTCTCCTTTCCGTTGTTTATCTATAAAGCTCAGATTTATTAAAGCCAACCCCGCAAAACCTGTAGCCCTAATAAGGCATGTATCAGCATCACACTGATCAGTTAGTTTGTGCTTTATCTCTCTTTCCCCATTGTGGGTTTGTTTCATCTAAAATGTAAGCTCCTTAAAGCAAGGATTCTTTATTATTTTTGAGTGTTTACAGTTCTTTGCACAAGTAATCCTGATTTTCATAGGTACTGTAAAGAACATGTTTAATAACAGTAATATTGGCCCTCCACCTAGGCTTGAGGAGACATAGCAAGGTTCAGAGATGGTAGTGATAAAAATATTCATGAGCTTCACAAATGCGTATGAGGAATAAATGAAAAGTTTAGGAGGTTAATGTCCTTCCTCTTTCATAGCCCTTTAATGTTATTAAGGCCTTGCCCCTCTGAATATCAGAAATCTAATCAACTTTTTTAATGTTTCTTCCTTTCTTTTGCACAGATCAGATCCAGCTATAACAGGGAAATCCAGCTCTAGGTCTATTTACTTATAGGAGCTAGGTGGAAGGGAGTGGGGAAAAATTAAGAGAGTGGGCTGCAAAAGCATGAAAAAGTCATTTATTTACTTCTGATTATCTTTTTTACAAGAGTAAAACAATGGGTCATATAATTACATCAAAAATCAGCAAATTTAAAACCAATAAAAGCAGCATCCAAACACTTTTAGTAAGCCATGGCCCAGAGCAGCTCAGCTGTGGCTCAGGCTGGGTGGTTTCAGCAGCATGTCAGTGGCAAGGAGCTTTGCCTGCAGCTGAACCAGGACTAGGTATCTGGGAGCTACACCCATGCCACTGCCACTTCCCTTAGCCCCATGCTTCCTAGCTACAGCTCAGGGACAGCTTCTAGCTGGTGGGGAGCTGCACCAAGCAGAAGGCCAGGCAGCTGGAAGCTGCACTTCTACCTCCTCTGCTTCCCTCTCCCCACTTCCAGCTATGGCACAGGTTCCCTACTAGCTAGGTGAGCCTGTACTGCAACCAGGAAGCAGAGAGGTGGGGAAAGGGGAAGCAGAAGTGGACACATACAGGCTCAGGCAAAGCCCTCTGACTTGGGGCCAGATCCAGTAGTTTTGCAAGGTGGATCCAGCCCATAGGCCATATGTTGCTTGACCTCTAAATAAAGGAAACTCATGTTGAGAGAATGCAAATTGTCTTGAACTTTATACCATAGAATTTCATTAGGTTTAAAAGCTTAATAAGTTATGATCAGCTATTTATATAGCTAATGGAAGTATTGCTGATGCATATAATAGGACCTCACCCTTTCCCCAACTAAAAACCATTTGCCAATTCCCATGATTCAGTGTAAAGAGAGCTAGTTTGCTGTGTTATTCTCTAGTCAGGTAGGAGGGAGGTAGCACCTTATTCCTCTTTGAACCAGTTTGTCATCCAGCTTGACACTTCTGGGCACCTACACATGTATTAAGGCACTTTTTCTAACGCACATTAAATATAGTACTTCCAAAGTGATGTAGTAAAGAAATACACATTAGGCTGCCTTAATGTGCAGTAACAAATGTACTTGGTTTTTTAAGTGGCGCTTAACATTCAGTTGCCTGTTACATTGTGTATTAGCATAATCACACACTTTTTAATATGGCATTTTAATGTGCAGTAAAATAGGCAACTAGGCATTAAAGTGCACATGTAGATGCACCCTCTCTGGAAGAAACTCTGCTAATATGTAAGGAATTTGAAAATCTTCTTTCATGGCAATTCTTTCATCTTTTTCTGAGGTGTTTGATATTGAATACACTTGAGATAAGTTTGCCCCAAAATGGCACTGTGCTACATTGAGGATAAAACCAAGTGTACTCAGCCTACTCTGTCTTGGTAATGTGCTTCAGACCCAGAAGTATGCAGGTGGGCTGCTTGGGAGCATCTTCTGTAGTCCCTCTTGAAACCTCATTTCTGGTACACTTGAAAGTGTTGCCAGTGGCGATGACCCTTGAGTGGATGCCCTGGATTTAGAATATTTCAGAGGGATCAGGATAGTATATGCTTGTGAGTCTGTCTGCTGGAACATACTGCCATCATAACATAGGCATGTATATGGAGAAAGGACATTGAGTAGTAGTAGTCGCATGCATTTCCCTCCTCCTCCACACTGCCCATTTAAAAATATTGTATAAGTTTGAGAGATTGGATAAATAAATCCATTACAATAGAGTGTTGGCTCTGAACTTATATATATATATTCCTTATTCATTGCTAGCTAAGGTATATCTACATTTGTGCAACAACTTTTCATATAAAATTACCCTTGCTATGTTTTGAACAAAAGACCAGTACAGATTATAATAACATGCAAAGTAGAAGAAATATTTCACTTGTAACCATTGTAGATGCATCAATTAGCTGATCTACTATGACAAGTACACTTCCCCATGATATCTTAATGCTAAAGCAGCGCAGACATCCGGTGACAAGCCCATTCCTTATTTTCCCCAGACAGATTCAGCAGCCAGCAGACCTGGTTTAGGTCTCTTATGTGCAATCTTAGACACTTATCTTAACTTTTCTAAAGAAAAAAAAATACAACAACAAAAACAATAACATCAAAACCATACAACTTCTGGCACTTATTTTTGGAAGAACAATAAACAAAACAGGAAAAAAGGTTTATTTTCTTTTCCTCTGACTCTAATTCAATTATATCATAAAAACTCATTGTGTACTTCAAAAATAAATTAACTCAAGATGTTACTCTACTCTCCATCTGCTGCATTGCCTTAAATGTATTCCATTTAAGTCTTCCAGTGTACTGCTGGATCACTTTAAGTGATTTTCCATCGAAAGCCAGGGGCTGTGTTCTGCGCCCCCCCCCCCCTTTTTAATGTTTCTTTGTTTCAAAAACTACCTCATAAATGGCATGACACTTTTTTCTCTTTTTATTTCTTTCTCCCTCTCTCTCACATGAAGAAAAAGCCCTGCAGAATGCAGTTCCCTGCTGTCTTTTTAAATCTGCATTTCCCTTGTTTGTGTTTCAGCACCTCTTTTATTTTCTTTCTGTTGTTTGTCTCTTGCTTTCACAACATGACGGCATACAGTTGCAGAGCAAATGATCAAAGTACAGTAACATCCTTGTTTTCCCTTGACACTCAGAATAGTA
This sequence comes from Caiman crocodilus, assembly GCA_030014935.1. NCBI lineage: Eukaryota > Metazoa > Chordata > Crocodylia > Alligatoridae > Caiman > Caiman crocodilus. Next base: position 130,575,597 of record JAGPOW010000261.1, read on the forward strand.
GAACACCCTGGCAGTGAGAAAAAGGCACTGAAATAACCAGCTGTTTTTAGTCTTGAGTTTTCAAGTATGGTTTCCTCGGAGGTAGCCATTCCCCTTTAGATTGGTTCTCCTCTCAGTTTGATCAACTGCCACGACCACCTACGGTGTCAGCTGTATTGTTACAGGTCTAAATGAATGGTTAAAGATGTCTTTTATAATAGAAACTACATCCTATACACACCTGCTGACATAAAGTAGTTTCAAGGTTTAAAAAAGTGGAGGAGTAATGGTATTTCAAACTTCTCGCTAAATCTCAAATGTCAGTCACTGAAAAAGCTATAGGTACTTCTGGAACAATGATTCACAATTACAGTGGGTTAAAATAGAGGTTGGAAGGAAATAATGAAGTGTTTCTTAAAATTATTCATCAAGTTTGAAACTCAATTAGCATTCCCAAGGTCTGGACCTCTGTTGCTGGTTTAAAAGGAGAAATGTTTCACTGAAATATTTTATATTAAAAAACAAATCAAAACCAAGATCTCTGTTAACATTCCTGACATTGCCATTCCTGTCTGTAGGCTTTAGACTAAATGCGCCTCTAAAATCAATGGAGATGGTTGATACGTTTCTAACTACTACTTAGTTAAATTTTCAAAATGAACTTAGTGATTTAGGAACATAGGTCCCATTTTCAAAATTGTTAGGAGCAGAAGGGTAGCATAAAGGTGTAGCTATTGCCTCTCTTGTAGATGTGTTTGATGCAGCTTTAAACTAGCTTGGTACATGAGTCAGGGAGCTAAGCATTAGCTACCTGCCCCGGAGTAGAACAGAGTACAGTGCAGTAACTTTGAGGTAATTTATTTTTTAATACACAATTGGAGCAGAGGAAGAGCCATATTGAGCTCTATAGCTCATAGTCCTATTATATATTTGCTGAAGATGTTTTAAAGAAAATCACCCTACTCAACCGGTGGTAGCAAAAGCACTTGGAGCCACTGCTTGTTGAAATGCTAAACCAGCTTTTACCAGCAGTAGCCTTATCTGTAGGCACAGAAACTATTTTTGTCATTTGTACTGATTCCTTCAAAATTCAGAAATCAGTTGGGAGTGGAACAAGCAGGAAAGTTTGTTTTTCTCTTGCAGTCTAAGAATAAAAGGGGAGAGGAGGCTGAGATTTGTGAGTTATAAAAACTTGAAAGAAATGGGTTACAAAATTTCAAAACAGCCTAAATAAAGAAGTGTCTATCTTATTTTAAAGTGAATTAGATAAGTAAGAACTTAAGCTCAAATGACTTTCATCTAGGCATTTTACAAAAAAATCCCCAGGGCGTCCTGAAATGATTGGTTTAACCCATTAATCCCAGGTCATATTGTAACAAGCTTGTGGCCTTGGGGGTGGCCATAACTCCCGCTGGTGGCTTTACAGTTCCTGCCCAGCTCAGACTCTAATGTCTCTCTCCCTAGATTGCTTGGCTACCACAGCTTGTTCCTATCAGGGCTGTGCATAACAGCACTGTTCCACTTTTGGTTTCAGTGTTTTGACAGGACAGTATTTCATTTTGAATTTCATTTCATTTAGTCAAAACGGTTTTGCTATTTTGATGTTTCACCCATAAGCTATAATGGGGAAGCACAAAACTGCCTATAACTTTGTCATTTCTTGTCTGATTTGGACAAAACATTGCAGAGATGGTAGCCACTTCTGAGGCTGCAAATCCTGACAAGTTTCAGTGAGATAGATGCAGGGGTTTCTGGGAAACTGCACCTCAAGCTCCTGACAAGCAAAACTTGTGTCATGTTTGGGTGTGTGTTAAGGTGCAGTGGGGTGAAAACTGCAGGCGTGCTAAGCCCTGCTGAGGCTATGGGCCTGTCAGCTTTCAAGAAGATAGGTACAGGGGTTTCTGGGAAACTGCACCTCAGGCTGCTAACAAGCAAAACTTGTGACATGGGTGATACTGTGTGTGTTAAGGTGTGCCCTCACTAGGTGTGCCTCTACACATGGTAGTGTGCCCCAATGAGGTTTCCTCCTCCCTACAGCCTTACCGCACTGCTGTATCCCTCTTCCCCCACTACTCCAGCCTGCCTCTCACCCCCTAATGCCTCCATTTCCACTTTCACTAAATGGCTTTCTTGCCTGCATTGCATGCTAGCCTTTGGCTTCTTTGCTATTCCTTCCATCCAGGAACAGCACACACACATACCAATTGCAGGTGCTTCCTCATTCTGACAAAGGGTTTTTCAACCCAAAAGCTAGCATCCCAGGCAGCTAAGCTGAGCTTACCTGGGGCCTCACAATTCCATTGCAACCAGCAAGCCTCAGGCCTGTCAAAGACATGTTGGATCTGGGCTTTCCCCAGCCATGACTGTCTGCATACTTGTGGTGGCTGGAGGGTGTAAGGTGCCTCCTACTGCGTTTTACCAGGGTGATCATCAGTCTCAGCATTTCCTGGGGCTGTCACAACACCAGAAGTCCCACCAGGCCTCCCTGATCCTGACAGAGTGCAATTTTATTGGTCATTCCCAGGACATGTTCTTTCCCTGCTGGCTGGTGATGCACTGAGTGCCCTATCCAGCTCTGAGAACAGGGCATTAAATGGTTTTTAAAAAAGAAAAAAGGAAATAGGTATGGATGGAGTGAGTAGGCCCCATTTAGTTGTGGCTTGCCCAGTAGGGCAAGGGGTGGTACAGCAGTGGCTCCACATCCTTAGCAAGATAGGTGGCCATCAAGGCCTGAGTGCTACCTGCCTGATGGTAGGGTCTGTTGCCTCTGAATCCCACCATAGAAGCCATGTCCTTGGCCCACGCTGGCAGCACCTCTGGTAGAGGAGACTGGCTGGTGGATGGCATGCTAGAATGGGACAGTGGATCGCCCTTTTCCATGTCTCCCTGCCTCTGCTGTTCTGCCTCCCTATCTTCATCAGCACCTCCATCCAATGATGCAGGTTTTAGTAGCTGCATACACTGCCCTTCACCCTCAGGTCACACATGTCTGCCAGCAATGTTGATCCCCTGAAAGCTCTCCATTTGGCTCTGAAGTTCCCTCACTATGGGGATCACCTGGCTAAACAGGGCATTGCCAACATTGAGGGTCTTGGTGGCCTCAAGAAAGGGCTTGAGGACCACCAGGATTTTGGAGATGGTTTCCCACTCAGCTCTGCTAAGGGGGCCACTAATCCTAATATCTCTAAGCAAGGCCATCTCATAGATGGTCTTCTGTTGCTGTGACAGCCTCTCAAGCATTAGGTAAGCAGAGTTCTACTGAGTCTCCAAATCATGCATGATTTTGTGCTGCAAGATGTTCAGCTCTGCTTGTTTGTCCTGCAGCATCTTGCCCTCCTTGATGCTCCAGTGGAAGTAGCATGACATCTTCCTGCATTCAAAAATGAGCTTGCTGGTGGTTCTGGTGCTATCGCCAGCAGCCCTGTCCCCCTTCAAGGCATCCCTGAAAACAAGGTGGAACGTGTGTGCCACACAGTGGATGCACAAAGTTGGCATCACAGACCACCTTGACCATATTGGTCCCATTGTCGGTAACCATGAACACATGGGTGAGCTTGCCCTGCCCAATGAACCACCCTTGCACGAAGCTGTTCATAGCCACAATGATCTCAGTTGCTATGTGGGATTCATCCATCACTTCAGCTTGAAGGAGAGCCCACAATGTCCTGCCTGCTTGAAGGAAAGGTAGGTGCGATCTCCACCTTGGCTTCTTCAGATGTATGAGGTGAAGTGTAAGGCCACTTGTGGACCTGCCTTGTGCAGCTCCTCCCTCAAGTACTCCCTGCATGATGCATACAGGGAGGGCACCACCATCCTGCTGAAGGTGGTACATGCAGGTACTTGGTAGGATGGGGCTACAAATATCATGAGGTGTCTGACCCTTGGCTGCTCAATTAAGAAGCAGTGCTGGCCATTGACAGCAAGCATCTCCTCAGTGTTCTAAGAGATTGTGCTTGCCCTTGCAACATACCCCCCTTTTCTGTCCATATTTCCCCCACTCTTTCAGGGTGGCCTGCCTCTGCTTTGTGGGGATGGGGGCTTTGAAGTGAGAGGGGGACTTCCCTTTGAGCACACTCCCATTGGTGCCAGCCTGAGAAGGAGCAAGGGCAAGGGGAATATTATCTGTGGAGATGCATCGGCAGGGCAAGGGCAAGGGGCAGGGTTGTAGTTCTTTATGTCAAGGAGAGCTACGCATCACTGCAAGCTGATACTGGCAACCAGGGTGGACTCTGGAGACCATCTGGGTTAAAATCCATGGGGAACATGGCACAGGGGACACAATGGTGCCAGTCTACTACAGACCTCCCACCCAAAGTCAAGAGTTTGACCAGGAGTTCACCAAGGAATCGGATGAGGTTGCATGCTCCTGGTCCATGGTTGTCATGGGAGACTAACTACCCAAATATCTTGTGGGAAGAGTGCTCAGCTAAATCCAAGCGGTTGCAAAGCTTCCTCTCATGCATGGATGACCTCTATCTAACACAAGAGGTCTATGAGCCGAGAGGTAAAGCACTGCTTGACCTGGTACTGGAAAACGGACAACCTAATCAGTGACCTAATGATCAATGGGAAGCTGGTTGACAGTGACTATGAGCTGATCACCTTCACTATCCTCCGTAAATCTGGCAAGTCAGTTAGTAATACAGAAGTCCTTGACTTTAGGAAAGCTGACTTTGACAAGCTCAGGATGCTTGTCGGTGAGGCCCTAAAGGACCATGAGCCCAAGGGGAGGGGAGTTCAGGAAGAGTGGTTGCTCCTCAAGAGAACGATCCTTGATGCACAGCTAATGCTATTCCATCTCAGAGGAAAGGCAGCAAAAGGGTGCAGCAGCCCCCTTGGCTCTCCAGGGAACTAGAAGACCTCCTGTAGCTAAAAAGAAAGGTCTACAAAGGATGGAGGATGGGATCCACCTCCAAGGAGGAATATTCTGCACTGGTCTAGACCTGCAGGGAACAAACCAGGAAAGCCAAGTTTGCAACAGAACTCCAACTAGCTACAAGTATCAAGGGCAATAAAAAGTCCTTTTTTAGATATGTGGAGAGCCAGAGGAAAAGTGAGGGCAACATTGGACCCCTGCTAAGCCAGATGGGACAACTGACAACCGACGCCAAGGAAAAAGCCAACCTATTAAATGGGTACTTTGCATCAGTATCTTATCAGTCCTACAGGACACCCCTCCCCACTATAGGACAGGGAGGCCTGGGTGAGGGAGATCCCCTGCCCTCCATCAATGCTGACCTCATGAAGGAACACCTTGAGAGGCTGGATGCCTCCAAATCAGGCTGGCCATGACAATCTATACCCCAGGGTACTCAAGGATCTGGCTACCATCATAGCCCAGTCCCTGGCATGGATCTTCGAGAACTCATGGCACTCTGGTGAAATGCCTGAATATTGGAAGAAGGCCAATGTGGTGCCTATCTTCAAAAAAGGGAGGAAAGTGGATCTGACAAACTACAGGCCTATCAGCCTGACCTCTATCCCAGGGAAGGTCTTAGAAAAGATTATCAAAGAGGTCATTCTTAACAGACTGGTCGACGGCAACATCGTGAGGGATAGCCAGCATGGGTTTGTTGCAAGTAGGTCTTGCTTGACCAATATTATTTCCTTTTATGACCAGGTGACCTATCACCTAGACAAGGGAGAGGAGATTGATGCCATAAATCTTGACTTCAAAAAAGCATTCCATCTGGTATCCCATGATCATCTCTTGGCAAAACTGGCCAACTGTGGCTTCGGGTCCACCACGATCCACCGGTTGGGGAATTGGCTGCATGGTCAGACCCAGAGCATGGTGGTTGATGGAAGCCAGTTATCATGGTGCCCTGTGACCAGTGGGGTCCCCCAAAGCGCTGTCCTTGGATTTATATTGTTCAACATCTTCATTAATTATGTGGACATTGGAATCAGAAGCGGACTGGCCAAAGTTGCTGATGATACCAAACCCTGGGGTAAAGCATCTACACCCAAGGACAGGAGGATGATCCAAGGTTGACCTTGACAGGCTCAGCAAATGGGCGGATGAGACTCTGATGGTGTTTAACACTGAAAAATGCAAGGTTCTCCAGCTTGGGAAGAAAAACTTGCAGCACCTTACAGGCTCAGCAGTGTGACTCTGGTTAATGCTACAGATGAAAGGGACTTGGGGGGTCATGGTTGACCACAAGATGAACATGAGCCTTCAATGTGATGCTGAAGCAAGTAAAGTGAGCAAAACATTGACTTGCATCCATAGATGCTTCTCAAACAAATCTCGGGACATCATTCTCCCATTTTATTCGGCCTTGGTGATGCCACAGCTGGAGTACTGCATCCAGTTTTGGGCTCCACAATTCAAAAAGAATGTGGAGAAGCTTGAGAGAGTGCAGAGGAGATCTATGTACATGATCAGAGATCAGGAAAACACACCTTACGAGGACAGGGTGAGAGCTATGGGACTCTTTAGCTTGGAAAAGCGCTCAGGCTCAGGGGTGATCTGATGGCCACCTATAAGTTTATCAGGGGTGTTCACCATGATTTGGGGGAATGATTATTCACCAGAGTACCTCAAGGGATGACAAAGTCAAACAGTTATAAATTATGCCACAAGGTATAAATGTATCCATGTTCCTATGTAACTTCTCTAAGGTGTGTTATGCCCCAAGGTGTAAATGTATAGAAATATAATATAAATCTATTTCCCTTCCTATAATTTAAATTCTATAGTGTAATATCCAATATAATTATAAAATTGAAAATAATAAATCAATGAATATAATAATAAAATAAAAGCATCTAGAAGAAAGGAAAAGATATACTGGAATCCCTCTTGCTAGGCTAGGCTAGCAAGTAGGAAATCATTCAAAGCAATGCTAGTAGTAGCCTTTGTTGTCTACTGCTCCTGAGCTGCTGGAAGACTGTCAAACACCAAGGCAAAAAGCAGGCCAGTTCAAACAATGCTGCCTTTTATGCTGTTTTTCCATCCTTCCCCCAGAGCCCTGGGATTGGAAGGGATCTCAGGGAAGGATCAATATCACTGGCCAGCTATACAGTCAATATGAGAGCAGTCTTTTCCCTCTCTCTCTCCTTACTTTCTTGAGCTTTCAAAATGTTTTGACTGTCCTTGTTTCATTTTGTGGATGTTTTGAAGCCCTTTGTTTCATCTTTATTTTGCTGTTTCAAGCTTGAAACAAGTTGAAACCGTGTCAGAACAATACAGATGGTGAAATTCTGCACAGTTCTAGTTCCTAATATTAAAGGTTGATTAAGGGAGGCTGCCAAAAGGCCTTAGAGTAAGCTCTAATCCTAATAATTTCCAACTGGGTCTCTCATGAGACCCAACTAGCTTCAGTCCAGCCCTCAGGCACGGCAAGTCCCTCTTGGCCTAAATAGGCCCCTGTAGGGCACCTGTAGCACTAAGGGCAAATTTTATGCTTTCTTTTCCTCTCCTACACCATGCCCAAGCCTTGTTAATGTTTTCTCTTTCTTCACTGTTAATATATTTATACACTCAACCCCCTTGGGCCCTCAGAACCCCTGGTCCCTTACACCATGTTCCACTTGCAGCTCTTCCTTCAAGCTCCTGGACACTTTGTCCACAAGAAGCCCTTCCTCTGGGGTCTCAGACACTGGCTCCACCCTTCCTTGGACACATGGACCTTCTGGGTTTCAGCCTTTTCATAGGCTCCTGGACTGCTACTGGACCCCACTCCTGCTTGGAGGACTTCCAAGTCAACAGTTCTCTAAATAGGCCTGGAGCCTGCCACAGAGGGGTCAAAACTAACCTACCAGTGTAACTTAAATAAACAAGAAGCATCTCAGCTCTCTGGTAGATACTTCAAACCCTGTAGGGGTTTAACACAAACATAAAACCCAATGATGTTTACTGGGCCCCACTACCCTGTGGTCAGGAACTCCTCACTTCATGGTTGACTGGGAAAGTCTTCCTGATTGATTCAGGCTCTGGTCTTGTATAGCTGCAATCTGAGTCTTGTTTGGTCAGGTGAGTCCCTCATTGGCTCCTCTTTGTCACCTGCTGTCAAAAGAGCAGGCACATCTCAGTGCCATGCTACATATACTTTTAAATATTATAAGAGTTAATATTTGTATTTAATAAAGTAGTTAACTGCAAATGTGCACCATGTTTTGACAAAAAAAGTTTCTTTATCCCAAACATTAAAGATTTAACAAATTTGAAATGCTTTAACTTCAAGTTGCCATCTTAATACAGCTTCATACAAATATAAGCAAAAAGTTAGTCAAATAAGACATATATATATTTCACCGTTTTATAGCATACTAAAATACAGGATTTCTAACAATCCAAATATGTTAAGCTATAGACAGACATACAGCTATACATATCTATATACACATATATACACACACACACAGAGTTTGTGTACCTAGGAAACATATGTACCAAATCTACTGTAAAAAAAACCCTATATTTAGCTATAACTCAACATTTTGTTATATTAACCAATGAAAATCCACTTTTCTTTAAAAAAGAATATATATATACACAATGGGGATGAGGATAAAAAATAAATTATTTAAATTGGGGTTTTAGCTTGCTGATTAAATTCAGTGCTTTAAGTTGACTTGATTTAAATGAATCCATCATGAAGCCCAAATTATTGTGATTGTTATCTAACCCTGGCTGTGGGGCTATCTGCAAAGCCACAACCCAACTTCAACTTTAACCAGTTTCTCTTCATTCTAGTTTGAATATAAGTAAAAAAATAATGATGTTAGATAATAGGAAGGGGATATCAGAGTAGTTTCTTGTGCATACTTGTGGCACTTCAGCCCATTTCATCTCACTATTTTTCTAATAATTTTATACATCTGTTAAGTCAAAGCAAAGGGGGAGGAATCAGAGTCAGGATTCTACATGGTTGCAGTAATATTGACTGAAGAAAGATGTTTTCTATCTATAGCTGAGAGAAGACTGGGAAATCTGAAAATGGATGCACTTCAAAGTGAAATGCCTTTAGTTTACATAAACAGAAATGCCAAATCAGATAATAGTTCCGGTATTCTCTAATGGCTTAGGACAGATCCTGAAAATAAAAGTGCCAGTAACTAAATACTTAAATTTCCACCAAGTGAAAAGAACCATGATATAAGATGAGATTTCCTATTTTTACTCCATTTACTGGAAGCTACAGCAAGTGAAAGGGTATCAAAATTACACAAGCATCTTGATTACGAGGCCTTGACAGCTACAGTTAGCGATGCTTAAGGTGCGAACAAATGTTTGAAAGAGGTTTAGGCGGCTTAGTTTAAAAAACGTGCAAGGATTTGCTCTGTCAGCTGGAGGAAAATAAGTTGGGGTGGGGATCTGGCAGGTCCAACATGGGTTCCTGATTTGGGGGTGTGCTGATTGGGAAGTCAAGGAAAACAGCCTGGGCAGGGTCAGGGCGTGTGTGGTAAAAACAGCAACCATGAAGGCCTCCCTGAAATACCTTCAAGAATGTGGCATTGATTCAGATTTGCAACAGTGTGTTGCACAAATCACCCACAGCAACTTCACTTTCCACTTTCAATAATCGTCACTTCCTCCAAATCCTCGAGGCCTCAGTATGGCCCTTCACTATTCCAAACTCTTCTTGAGCCAGCTAGAGGAAGATTTTCCAGAAAACTGCATCGTCAATTCTGTGCTATACCTGTGTTACATGGATGATGTTTTCATTATCTGGACTGAACACCTAGACTCGCTTAATGATTTCTACCACAGGTGTAATAACTATCATCCTTTAATCAAACTTTCTCTGGAATACTCCTACACTAATAACAACTTTGTAGATATGACAATCCATATCCAGGATGGCACCTTACAAATCCACAGGCCACCATATATACATCTGTTAAACCAGCAATCATTCCAAGAACACTGAAACAACTGTTATCTACAGCTAGGCCCTCCAATATCACTGCATCCGCTCTGAAGAGAACAGTTATAATGCCCACTTGACCAGCCTAAAACCTGCCTTTGCACATCAAGGACACACCAGTAGAGACACAGGCTATACTTTGAAAAATCTATTGAAATAGCAGCCTGCTCCGGTACAAAAAGAACAGCTGGACGATCCTAGGATTTATCTACCACCGCATATGAGAGCCAATCAAAAGAGCCACTAAACAACTACAGTCTGTACTCAACAACGATAAGACTTGAGAGAAACATTCCCAGAGCCTCCTGGCTTTCAAACAGCTCCCTAGCCTTTCCCAACTCATAATCAGAAGTGAACTCTCCACTGCCCAGCAGACATCAAATGCAACACAGCCTTGCCTGGGCAAGAAATGCTTAACCTGTCAGCACATCTCCACCACCAGGGGTAACTAGGACTCGCCACCGGGGGTAACTAGGATCACCACCAGGGGTAACTAGGACCAATGGTCACAAGTTCCTGGAGAGCAGGTTTAGGTTGGACATTAGGAGGCACTACTTCACAGTTAGGGTGGCTAGGA
>JAGPOW010000261.1:130586130-130605797 GCA_030014935.1 Caiman crocodilus
GGAGGCACTACTTCACAGTTAGGGTGGCTAGGATGTGGAACCGGCTTCCTAGGGAAGTGGTTCTTGCTCCTACCTTGGGCATCTTTAAGAGTAGATTGGGTAGGTACTTGGGTGGGGTCCTGTGACCCTGGCACTTGTTCCTGCCATTGGTGGGGGGGGTCAGACTTGATGGCCTGCTCTAGGCCCCTTCTGACCCTAGTTACTATGATACTATGATACACTGCCACTACTATCAACTCCCTCCATAAAAAAACAAAACATTAGAACCCATGGTTCCTATACATTCCTTTCCCAAAATGTGGTCTACCCAATTCAGTGCACCAAACACTCTAATATTAACTACATGGGTGAAACTAAAGAGTACCTACACACCAGAATGAACTCTCGCAGAAAGAATACAAAGGATGGAGGCGTACGCACAAGGTTAGGAGCACATTTCTTACAGAACAACCACTCCCTTTCTCACCTCACTATCCTTGTGCTCAAGGGAAATCTACCAAAGACCTTTAAAAGGCAAACTTGGGAACAAAACATAATTAGGTGGCTGGACAGAAAAGAATGAAGAACTAAATATTAATATCACTTTATGACACATTTTGCCCACCTCCTGAATTTTCTCCAAACAGGAAAAGCGAGAATGAGCCTAGAATGAAAAATGAGAATGAGTCCTTTGACCCTACTCCCTTGACCTCCCAGTAATCAGCTTCTTTTCTTCTGTTAATCGTGCATCTGAAACCCCTGAGAATTTCTCTCACCCTGTTCCCTCTGCTGTTTTTCACTATGTTATTCCTGGCTATTCCTTGTAACCAGAGACCTGAGGAAGAATGGCTTGTATTCTTGTTTGGCACTTTTCTTTCATGCCTGATGCTGCTTAGTGATGATGCATATAACAATTATGTCACCCAACTATATAGTTTGTTCAATAAAATTTGCCACCCTAAGAAATTCTTGCCTCTCTCATATAATTGTAAAACAAGTTTAATTTTGACATACCACCAGCTTTAAATGCAGTAAGGGAGTTGTGGTTTAGATGCCTTGTATTTCCACTTCCCTCCATAGGCCAGACTGCCAATTTGGACCAGGTCTCCCATTTTGTGGCACAGTCTCCTTTCTTGGTGAGGAAACATAATCCAAAATCAAAGATGTATTCTGGCTGGGGAAGCTAGCTTGTAAATGAAAATGGAGAAATGAAGAAATTGAATTATAACAACCTTGAAGTATTACAGTGTCATGTCCAAATCAAAATATTTCTTTGTTATTGCTTTTGGATGACCCATTGCAGTTTTGGGTGAAAAAGTTATGTTTATGGGCCTTTGGCTTTTTTGAAATACAAATTTAGATAGAAAACAGATACTTCCCCAAAATGTATTATAATCCCAATTTTATTTTGATCAGCCCTAGTTATAACACTGATTAGATAAATTATATAGCATTAGCATCCATAAACCGGGTCCCAGTTTGGTAATGTTTCTTAGTAACACACACACATACATTATTTATGTTATTGTTAGGAAGATTTGTGATTGTAACGTTGGAAGCATCTTGTATTATTGGCATATAATTATCACTTCCCACTTATTAAAACACAATATTGTAATGTGGTGTAATGTGGTGACCATTGACCCAAAAACTTATCTCAATACCTTTCAGAAGCTGCCTTGAATGACATGGTATGCATTGGAAGGAGGGGAAGAGAAAAGGGAAATGGGAAAGGAACAATGGTCTTAAGTTTAGGGAACAGAATTGGAAATTAAGAGAGCTCAGTTCAGCTCCTAAATTTAAGTTACTTAACTTCTCTAAACCTCAATTTTCTATATAAGAAATAGGAATAACACTTGTTACTCAGAAGGCTATAACATTGCGTTTGTTTTTGGCATCCTTAAATACTGCAGTTACGGAAGCCACATAAGCATGTAAATAAATAATCTATATTGCAGGGGTGATTCCTTGAGAGGGTTTCCTTGATGTTTTTGAGGTTGTATAGGTGGATGTGAACTTCATGATATTACTAAATCCTGCCTTATAATCTAGGATCCTTTTCTTAATATCTTTGATGTATTGTTTTACATATAAAATATCTCATGCATGTCAGATTCATTATACATTTTTAACTTTGAGATAAGTCACTATGTCTCATCAGGTGGTTACAGTTGTTTGATATTTGAAATTGTTACATCTTTAATTTTCTAGCACTTTACTACTATTTCTGTTGCTTCTTAATGGTGATGCACGTAACAATTATGCTACCTGCACTTGTTTTCAGCCCTCCAAGACATTTTAAAGACTAACCATTGTCTTATAAAACATTTTCAGTACTAGGCAAGTTCCAAAAGCAAATTCAGAATGTACTATCTGCCAACTGGTGCATTGAAAGGGGAAATATTGAAACTTCTGCCCAGAGGAGTCAGCAAAACCCTACTGATTAATCTTATTTTCTAAAGAATTTTGGCTGCCTCAGCAAATAACATGTTCCTGGTAGGAAATGTTCCATATTAATGTTGTTGCTCAGTTTTTTGGGGTTAATGTAAAGTCTCAATCTGTTCCTTTTTCTTTACCATCACCAAGGAGTAGGCTTTTTGAGACAATTGGAATGAAACTGTACTACAGGAAAGTTCAACAGCAATAGACTTTTCTAGGAGAAAAAACAAAGTGTATGTGCAAGGTTTAGTGTATGTGCTAAACCTGGATTAGGTTTAGCCGGCTTGCCTAAAGCTACCTAAATCTAGACTGGGAGTGACACGTGCAGGCATTCACCACTGCCTGGGATGGGGCAGGCAGCTTGAAGTAAGTAATTCGGGATGGGGGACAAGGCCTAGCAGGATTGGGAAGAGGGGCAGCTCTGTGGGGAGAGAGTTGTCCAGTCCAAGGCAGATCACAGGTGGGGGAGATAAATATGGTAAAGTCAGGAGTGGGGGGTGGGTAGGAACAACACAGCCCTGGGGCTAGGGCACGTGGCCCCTTCAGGCTGTACTGTGAATGTATGCAGGCATTTACAAGATCAGGTTAATCCTTTATATATCAGGTTAATCATTTCTCAATCTAAAGTTAGTTGACCTCTTGAATTGCACAACTTCAGATTGGGTACATCTTATTTTGCATGTTTTAAGTCCTGTAAATGTCTGCACAAACAGGCATTTGGATTGAACTAACCTTGCTTAAGTCAATATAAGTACAATTCCCCTAATACCCGCCATGCTTTGATTCAGGTTTCTTGGTCAATATAGAGGCGGCATTCACAGAATGAAAATGCTTTTGTTTTGAGTTTAAACGTTCATTCTTATGGTCATTTGGATTGGCCTGGTTCCTCATGGCAGTTGTCAGGTCCTTCAGTGCTCTTGCTAAGATGCAGCCCAGCAAGGCTCAGGAGCCCCAAAACAGAACATTTCCACATTGGCATTTTTCAAAACCTTTCATTCCACAAGCAGTTTCAGTTAGCTTCCATCTTACCCATTTGGTAGAAAAATGGGGGAGTGTCAGAATTTCCCATTGGAACAACAGGTTCAGTCTACTGTAATCTGGCTTTTTTTGTTGTATAAATTAATACCAGTTGCTGTCACTTTTCAGCTTTTTTCTTCTAGTCCTTGTCAAAATTTCTGGAATATTTTAGGTGAGTTCAATAAAGGCCTCTGCATCCTGTTTTTTACGTCAAATTTCTCTTGTAAACACTTGATAATATCATACAGTTCACCCTTTCAGATAAATACATATCTTTTATATGTATCCTTTTGACTAGGATAAAAAGTGTGTATATAAATGATCTGAAGGTGCTTTTCTCAAGTACTACTGAAATTTCTTGTTTTGCTTTTTTTACATCCATCAGCTCCAGCAAGGAAACTTTAAAGGGTTTCAGTCTCAGCTTTTAACTCCAAATTCTCTGCTTTCTTGGAACTGCTTCTTTCGTATTTGTTCTTACTTTCCATTGTGTCTGTGTGCCTTTTTAAACCCACATGAAGACCATTGATGCATAATTCTATGTGCCTGTCTTTATGTGTTTTCCCAAATTGATTCCTAGGTAGGTTTGGGTATGCTCAGAGGGAAGGATGTGGTTGCCTACTGTGATATTCAGTGTGCTCTTGGCTCAATGATTATCTAGGTTAGATGAGTGATTATACTGATTTATTGATGCTCAACTTTAAGTGCCACTTGTGGAGTGGAAACTCATCAGAGTTTCATGTCAGTACTCAATATCTTTTCCAACTCTGCCATGTCAGTTCCTGATTTACTATGATGACATCATCAGCATACATGTATCAGTGGGCAGTTAGGTCCAGCCCATGTGAAGGAGAAAGTCTCTATGGCTAACAAGTATATCTCAAGCAAAATGCCCCTCACTTTTCTGGACAAGGCACCCTAAGGAAAAGAGGATGAAGGATCCCTATCATTCTGTAAAAGCTAGAGAAGTCTACTACCTTTTAGAAACTCTGCTAGACTTATGAATTATATTCTTGCTGTTTTATTTCCTGGCGTAGTAACAGACTAGGAGACATAGACTAAATGAAAGTATTCTAAGGTGTATATATAACTGGTTAGATCATTGCACTCAGCAGGTAGTGGCTCAATGTGTAGTTGAGACGAGGTATCAAATGGAGTTCTCCAGTATTGTTCAACACCTTTCTTAATGATTTGGATGATGGGATCAAGTGCATGCTTAGCAAGTCTGCAGATGACACCCAGTTGGGTATAATTGCAGACACTCCAAAAGCATAGCTAGGTGCCAGAATTATGGGATTGACTGGCGAAATGGGCCACAATCAACTAAATGAGATTCAACAAGGACAAACACAAATAGGATGGAATAGCCACATGCACAAACATAGGTTAGGGAATGACTTTGCTCACCTGATGTCTAAAGTTCTAGTAGATTGTAGACTGAAAATGAGCCAATAGTGTGCTCTTGTAAAAATAGCTAAAAGCATCCTGGGCTGTATTAACAGGAGTGTTGCTTGCAAATCAAGGGAAGCTCTACTCAGCACTGGTGAAGCCTCACCTCACTCCTGCGTTCACTTTAGGGACTCACAATTCAAGAAGGATGTGGACAGACTGGAAAGAGTCCAACACAGGGCAACAAAAATGATCAGGGCCCTGACAGATGAGGCTTCGGAGGAAAGGCTGAAAGAGCTATAACCTAGAGAAAAGCAGACTTGGGAGTGAGGTAGGAGGGGAGGATTTGACGACAGTCTTCAAATATCTGAAGAGTAATTACAGAGAGGATAGAGATGGGCTTTTCCCTCTGGCTGTAGGGAATAGGACTCGGTCTCAACTAACAACTGGGGAAATTTAGGTTAGATATTAGGGGAAACTTTCTGACTATGATGGTGGTCAGTCAGTGCAACAGGCTACCTAGGGAAGTTATAGAATTTCTATCCTTGGAAACTTTAAAAAGCAGCTTAGACAGAACCTTAGCTGGGGTGGCTTAGTCAGGAATGACCCAGCCTTGAGCATAGGGGCTAGACAAAATGACCTTACAAGAAGATTTCCTATCATTTTATGACCTTGGTTCTACGAACAATGTGTGAGTCAAGAATCCCCCAAAAATGAAGGAATAGAAGTTAATTTTTTTTGTCACATGGAAATTATGCTTTCTTGATCTGTCACTGCGTCTGTGTTGAGTGTAGGGATTAGTAAATAGTGTTGTGGATACTTTCTTAGATTAGATCCAAACTCCATCTGTCTTCTGAGCTAACAAGCTCTACTGGGTTTAAAAACAACAGTATTTGAAAACTATTGCTGTTTGTGGTTTAGTAGTAACTTCTGTTTTAATTTGTTACGTTCTGTGTTGTTTTGTCTGAAGGGAGAAAATAAAAAAAACCCCAGCTAATGTTGGTGAAATGTAAGAAGGAAGAGTTACTAAAGAGAAAGCAGCTTTCTTCCATTACCTAGTGCAACAGTAGCAAACAGCATTTTTTCATATGTCATCTAAGGTCCTGATTTGATTACTAGTTCTGTTAGTTCGATAACGTAATCATTTCAGCCCAGTGAACTACTGATTTGATCTTAATTGTGACCTTGATTTGATCAGTCTACTGTTCAGTTCTTAATTATCTTAATGACATTACAGTGTTTAGTCAGTCACATTACAGCATTTAGTTTTATGTTTGCTTGCTTATTCTTTTAATGCAAATTACAAAAAAGTACAAAGAACCATTCTGTTCCTTCAACTTGTGGTATGGATCAATAACTGTGAGCTAAAGTAATTTGACAGAGTATTTTCAGAACCACCTGATTCCTTCTTTGTCCTTCAGAAAGTCCATATTCAAATAACATTTTCAAGAGTGTAAGGTTTGTGGCAGGTAAATGCACGTCAATAGACAGTAACCATATGTCTAGATATCTCTTTCTCTAGTGTTTGTTTTCTTGTTCATACAGTGTTCATAGCAGGAAAATGTCTTTATCAGCTACTTTTGTGACATATGGAGCACAAGCTGTTGTAGAGTGTTGCAGGGCACTTAGGTGCCCTGCTCCTAGAGAGGGGAAACTGCTAGAGAAAGAGCCCTAGCAGTGACTAAGGAGCCCAGCTGTTGGTTGCCAGGGCAACTGGAGTCAGCAAGTGACCCACACCTGCCAGTGGTCAGCTGACAGTAAGGAGCAGGGCCTAACTCTAGGAGCTGAGGCCAGAGGCAATTCCCTGCTAGCAATCTAGGAGGAAGGAGTTCTTTGTTGGCGAGGCGAGGCGAGGCGAGGCCAAGCCAAGCCAAGCCAAGCCAAGCCAAGCCAAGCCAAGCCTGCTGAAGGAGCAGCACATGACATGGCTGTGGGATGAAGAACACCGGTAGACAAAGTGTGATTATAGCCAGGTGGCTTCTGTTTAGGTTATAGCCTAGGGGCTTGTGTTTCTGTTACTGTTTGTTACACTGGTGGCTTGGGTGAGGCTATTAGGGGTTGGAGAAGGCCTCATAGGAGACCCACAGTAATGTGGGAGCCCTGGTGCCAGCAAGGGCACAGCATTGGGGGTGCATAGATCCCAGCCCCAGAGAGGGGGCATTGCTGAGAAGCCCCAGTGTGGGTGCGGTGAGCCCTGGAGATGGGGGCAGCAGTGCGGTGAGCCCCAGAGGAGGGTGCGGAAAGAGAGAGAGAAAAAGGGCTGCCGAAAGCCCAAGTGCCAGAGAGGGAGTGGAGACAGAGAGAGGCCAAACAACGTCTCTTCCAGCTGTAAGGCTTGGTGCATGGTGAAACGGGTGGTTGGAGCCATGCATAGCCCATAAGGCTAGGGTGCCCTGAAGCACCCATTTGCAGAACAAGACCCGCAAGGGGTCCAGGAGTCCACGGGGCCAGAGGTTACAGTGGACCGTGTTCAAGAAGACATAGGGCAGCCTCCCTAATATATTGGAACATCAAAGACCTGGTGGATGAGCATCTGAGGGTGCCCTTGGGCCAACTTGGCATAGGAAGGGGGCCTTGAGGAGATCATAGCCTTCCTGCAAGACCCCACCGTGACATAGACAGAGGAGGGTTTTTTTTAATAACTCATTCCTAGTCATCTAGGAGCCCCTAGGAGATGACAAATTAAATCAATTCCTTCAAATTGTGCCTTCATCACTAAGAAGTCTCAAAGAATTAATGAAAAATCATCTAGGACTCTTCTTTGGTGGTTAAAGGTCATTTGAAAGTAATGGTCATATTTTTGAATGAGTAGATTTAGGAGCATGTCCCCCTACCACAATGTAAGTTCCATTTGTTTGAATGGCATTCCAATATACTTCTGCCCAATACCCAGTTTCCTTGTTACCACCATAATGCATCCTACATCTGATATTTCTTTGTCTTGTTTCAGTTGGTTGGTTAGTTGTTTTGCTGACTTGCTGAAATGATATGCCACTGGAATAATATATTCATATAGTTTTATTTGTCCTGCACAGTTATGAGGCTGACATCCTTGTTCATATCAGGGAGCATTCTTTATTTTTTAACCAAATCTCTGTTAGAAGGACAGGACAATATTTATAGGCTTTCTAGTAAGCTAAATGTTTTAAAATGATATAAATCAATGAGTTATCCCTAGCATATTTATGCAATAGACTTATGTTTTCTTTCTGGAAAAATATATAAGTAACTGTAAATGCATTGCATATGCATGCATAACATGCTAAAAAAAGATTTTTTTTTCCTTTTTCAATAGTTCTCTGAATGGAAGTTAAGGTGAAAAATAATTTTAAATGTTTTTTCTTTTTTCAGTTAGTTTTCAGGCAAATAGAGAAACAACTCCAAAGCTGGAGTAACACATGGGAATGGCATGAGTTTAAAGCTATTACGTGTTTACAAAAATAGATAATATATAATCCTTATAATTTACCGTCTGTGCCATCTGTACTAATGTTTATATAAAATGTATCATATCTATTAATATTCAAACAATCTGGATAGAGACACTGGCATACTGGTTGGCAAATATATTTCTGTATGCCTGCCTGTCTATAAATCAAAACTAGAGCTTCCTTCACTTCTTTATAATATAAGAAATAAAACCTTATTTTATAAATAAAACCAGATGATGTCTGGCATACTTATCTACAATGCTGTTTTGATCCATGTATACTTGTATGCCCTTGGTCCAGGGAGGCCTCCAGGATCTTTCCCAGGGAATGGGGATGGGGACACTGACAGCTGAAATTATGTCTGTGATAAAGGTGCTTGCTTGAAGGCCCTATAAAGATTAGACCAAGTGTTTGTTTTTTTTTCTGTATTTGTTTAAATATTAAGCTTTATATTGTTGCTAAAAGCCTAATTAAAGATTAAGATATAGTGAGGCCTTGTATGAAGTAAGGCCTAGTAAATTTAGCAAAGCCTTGAAGTAATAAGGCCCTGTGGCATAATTAAAATTACCTTATCAAAGAAATGCAAGGTTTGTACAGCTAATTGGTCAGTCTAAGGACAGTTGAAGTAAAAGAAATCTGAGTGGTCGTTCGTTTTTAGTATTGTTCAGAAGCTATACATGAGCTGGAATATTTGGAAACTATTCAGAAGTAAGATATAGCTCTGTGAAAAGGGTTAGTAAGCTGTTGCCTGGATCACTGGGCCTGTGGACCTTGAGGAGCCCAAAGACTGCATTCCAGGGACCTTTCCCGGGACCTCTTTGGACAGTCCTGTTCAGGGACGCCTGACTTTGCTGACCTTTGTGGAAAGAGAAGCTTGCTGTGTACCAGGCATCGAAGGAAACTGCCCATAAGTTGCCAATGCAAATTGCTTTTGTCTGTCACTGTTTGTTTTGCTACTACACGTAGTTATCTTTTTGTTAAGTCAATAAATCTTTCTTACCTTTCTACCCCTGACCATACTTTCAATCCTGAACTCTCCGCGGGTGGCTGGAACAGGACACCTCTCAGGGAGAAGAATGGGGAGGGAGGAAAGACATGGCAAAGGGAGAGACCAGGAGGATGAGAAGGAGGGAACCAAGGAGGAACCCTTTGTTATTTTCAAGTCTCTCTTTTTTTTTTTTTTGGTATTCTTCTTCCCTCTTGATGACTCTGAACCATTATAAAACATATACAAGTCAATTCCCCTAAAAACAGAACTTTTAAATACCATTTCTAAGTGAATAGGCAGATGGATGCAAATATTTAAATACTCCTCACCTGAGTAATATATTCCTTTCTAGGAGACTCCAGACTCCCATCCTAGGAGAGTCATGAAATTATAGCATATTTTGTCAGATACTAGGGTAGAATTGTGTAGAGCCATATTTCAAGCCTCCTCCCAGACTCTTTCTATGTTATGCTACATTTTTATACCATCCCCCCCAACTCCCATTCCCTTTACTTCTACATTTAGAATATGTCTTTACTACCCCATTTTCCTAATTATTTTGGCTCCAAATATTGCTGTTTTTATTTTTCCCCTTGTGACATTTTCCCCTTCCATTTTTTTTTTTCATTTATCTCCACAGTATTATTCAGTCCTACTCAAATCTTCTTGAATACCCCTTGTTTTGTGACTTCACCTAATCTCTGTTACATTCTTTTTCCTAGGCTTCAGAGTTTTCTGTTCAGTATTATGGTGTTGCTTATCATGGTCTGTAACAATATTAAGCTGAGATCCCATGATGCTTTCCATTAATTTTAGTTTCTCAAGGATTTTGGAATTTTTTTTTCTCCTTGGTAATGTGTTGGTTTTCTTAATGTGTGAAAGAAACGTTTAAAATAATAACTTCATCTGTATCTTATATGTGCTTTTCCAAGAGACGGTGTAATTTCACTTAGTCTATTCTCTTTTCCTTAATTTAGTTGTGAGATGTCTGGAAACACTTGCATTTTATGTTCTCCCAGACTAGGATCAGAAGTCTCTAATATTCTTCAGAATCCACTGCTTCTGTTGGAAACAGAACAAACATCATATTGTATCTTCTGGTTTGAACTGGCAAATGTAGAGAGTGCTCCACGCTCTATCTGCAAGGACTATCACCTCTCATTTCAGCTGTAGGAAAGAATGGAATACTTTCTTCAAATATGCTGCTGGATTTCTTTTCTCCATTATCTTTTGGAGTCCTCTTATCCTAATGTTTATTTCTTTTCATATTTTTCTGCAATATCAGTTTTCTCTGCAAGCACCTTTTTTTCCAATCATGCTTTTGTTTTGAAAATTTATTCCTGATTGCAGGTTTCTGTCTATGATCTTGTGACCTGCCTTCTCTTTCTCTTATCATTGTTTTGATTGCATCACACGTAGAATCTTTTATGGAGACACAAGCTCTGATTTCTGAGAATAACTCGCCAAAGTCCTCTCGGGTCAACAGGGATGATTTGTCTCTCTCTTTCTGTTCAGCCTGTCCATTCTTTTCATGTAGCAGTGATCTTTGATTCTGAAGAACTTGTAAGTGGTTCTGAATGAAGACCTTCCAGTAAGCTTCTTCTGGGGAAGTAGCTTTTCAATACACTGTGGTCCTCTTGCATGGGATGCTCATTCTACAGATAAGGGAAATGCTTTTTTGGGATAGTCAAGAGAAGCAGGGACCAGCAGTGTGCATGGATTGTGTGGTCTTTCTCATGGAGATCTAGCATCAGGCAACTATTTGTTCCAAAGAGTTCATCTGACCACCCCCTTCCCCCTTAAAATATTTAATTGACTAACTGATCAATCCTTCATCACATGCTTTTAATACCACCATAAAGAAAATATTTAATAGTTGTACATTTACTGTATTATGATTTTTTTTAAAATAATTTGCAACTTTCACTAACAAAAGCAACAAAATGTAAGAAATAACCCTAGTGTAAAAAGGACTATCCAATTGTCAGCCTGTTGGCCATACATGGCTCATGGGGGGTTAAGTTGAGATCCTGGGGCTCTCATCCAGCCTCCACATCCCCCACCCCTTGCTTATGGGCTTCCCCTTCTCTGGGTGCCACTTTCTGCCCCAACCTGAGGGGTCAGGGCAGTGCAGCACAAGCAGAAAGCAGAGGGTGAGTCCAGGCATGTAAGGGAAAATTGGAGCCATGTGGGTGGGGAAAGGAGTTTGTGCTTATAGGGGGCTATAAGGATATATGATGCAGGTTTGGGGGCAGGGATTGTGTATGTGCAACAGTGGGCGAGGTGCAGTGCAGTAGTGGGAGAGAGCCCAATGCAGTGGTTGAGGAAGGTCATGTGTGGGTACATGGGGTAGCAGGGAGGGAGAATCTGTAGTGCACAGTCTGGTACCCACTGGATCACCTGGTGCAGTCCATACAATGGGTGGCACCCAGCACTTAAAGGCTAGACAGACTTGATATAAAACATAAATGCAGAATTGCAAAACAATGAAAGTATAAAATTCAGTTATACAATTTTTTAAACAAGGTTACTGGGAAAATGTTATGGTTGCAATAGCCTTAAACAAACTCATTATCCCTGCCATGTAGTTGGTCTGTTAAAAGCTAAAGGCAAGGATTTTTGTGCATGTTATATAGTCTTTTACATCTTGAAGTGCTTTTTCAAAGGCAATTTATAAACTGAGGCATAGAAAGGTGATGATTTTCCAGCAGGCCAGGGTCTGAGCTATCAGGAATAGAATCCTGGATTCCTTAGTCCCAGAATCCTACCTGCCCTTATTGTTATACGTGAATGAGAAGTACAACAAGCTTTAATCATGGAGCAGTGCACAATAGCAGCAGACCCTTGGTCTGTCTCTCAATAACCAGCTAACTAGACGCGCTCTAACATAGAGCCTGTTTCTAAATTCCCAACTCCATCAGTGCCCTGTTTGAGAGCTTCACCATGGCCCCTGACATGTTGCATCAATTGTCCAATTAACTGATTAATTGCAGAATAAATTTAGACATGCTACACATGCAGAGTAATTATTATACAATTCAAATAGCTGAGCCACGGAGATGTTGCTTGAATAATGTAGAATATTTTAATGGTTTCTGCAAGCTTTAATCTGAACATGTGGCATGTCGCACACACAGTGGTAGTGTTTGGCCAGATCCTCCAGTAGCCCAAAGTAGATTGCTTTTTCTCTCTGTTACCTCCGACGCTACCTACAAGGGTGTTCTGTTACTCAAGATTAAGTCTGCTACTCGGGTAGAAGTAACAGATGTCATGGTTTGCTGCCCTTCCTCACTTTCTTAAATCGGTGTCCAAGGCTTTTTCTTTAAGAAAATGTTAGCATCTCTATGTGAAACTCATAAACAAACACCCATGTGCCATGCTTTACTAGTCTGACACAGAGGAAGATGGAATTTGTTCAGATACCTGTGAATGGGACAGGGGCAGCCAGCTGACTTCTCATTTCCAAAACAACTCAAAGGGGGATGACACTCTCTACTAGCAGCTCTCTAGCTTCCCTTGCTGGCAAGCCTTGGCAAAGCAAGTTCCTAAGATGCTTTTTCCCTTATGGATATTTTTGCTCTTTGACCATGAAGTAAGTCACATGGTGTGACAGTTTCTGTTGAGGGGATGTTGTCTGCTGCTGATGGAAGTAACATCTGATAAGGGCCTAAATTACAACTTTTATCACTACATAAACCAGTCCTGCATGAGGGACTGTCTTGTTCTAGCCTGACAAGTAGTCAATGGCAATTGGGTAAGTGAGAATTTATCATCAAATGAATCAAATTTTAGCAGCAGAATTAATCAGAAAATCCCACATTTAAAAAAAAATAATATTAAGCAATTGAGGTGATGGGATTTAGTATGAGGATCAAAGGATAGAGCTCAAAAAAGCATTCCCAATGTCCTATCTAGCAAAACAAGAACCAGCCACTAATTTAAAATAGCTAATAGCATTTGATGAAAGCAGTAATGGAGAAAAATGAAATTGGAACTGTATTTTATCCGTATAAGATATGAGAGATTTTTACCTCGTGTAAGAGGTAAACTCATAGATTTCTTAGACATTAGGGACTGGAAGGGACCTTGTGAGATTGAGTCCAGCCCCCTCCCACCTCATCAAGTGACCCCAGCAAGAAATACATCCACATCTTTTTTGAAAGTGTCCAGAGTAGGTACTTGCACCATCTCTGGGAGGAACTTGTTCCAGACCCTGGACACTCGCACCATAATGAACTTTTTTCTTATGTCTATTCTAAATCGGCTTTCCTGGAGTTTATAGCCATTAGAGCTTGTTACCCCTTGGGGAGCTCTGGTGAACAGCTGTCCTCCTAGGTCCTGCTGTACCCCTCTTATAATTGTTGGCTGCCACCAAGTTCCCCTGAGCCTTCTCTTCTCCAGACTGAAGAGTCCCAAGTCCTTTGGCCTCTCCTCATATGGCCTTGCATTATATGAGTGGCTCTCTAGACTCTCTCAAGCTTCTCCACAGCCTTCCTGAAGTGGGGGGCCCAATATTGGATGCAGTGCTCCAGCTGCAGTCTCACCACGGCTGAGTAAAATGGAAGGATGACTTCCCTAGTTTTGCTTGAGATGCATCAATGGATGCATGCCAGAGTTTGGCTTGTTTTGCCAGCCACAGCATCACATTGGTGGCTCATATTCATCTTGTGGTCAAACAAGAGCCCCAAGTCCCTTTCGGTCATGGTGCTATGCTAGCACTGTGAGCCTGTAAGTATGTTGAAGGTTCTTCCTACCAAGGTGCAGCACCTTGGCCTTCAATGAGGAGAAATGCATCAGATTTTGATCAGCCCACCTTGGGAGTGTGTCCAAGTCAACCTGTATCCCCAGCCTGTCCTGCGGTGTAACCACCCTCCGCCATAATTTGGTATCATCTGCAAACTTGGCCAGTTCACATCTGACTCCTGACTCCAGTTCATTAATGAAGATGTTAACGAGTACCAAGCCCTAAGGAACTCCACTGGTCATCCTGTGCCATGATGGGAGCAAATCAACAACTGGTACACGTTGGGTCTGACCCCATAGCCAGTTACCTAACCATTGGACTGTAAGATGACTAAGGCCACAGTTCCACAACTTAATCATGAGGACATCATGGGGAACTAGGTCAAAGGCTTTCTTGAAATCCATATATATGATATCCATATCATCCCACTCAGCCAGAGAACTCAAGATACAGCCCAGAAAAAACAATCTGTGCATTGCCTGAATAGTCTTGCTGAGCTTAATCTCGTGACTCTTGAGTCTAAATTATCAAAATACAGTAGTAGCAGATTAGGAAAGAACCTTAATTTTATTATAAGATCAAAACTTTTGGGTTTTTTCTTATAGCGAATATGAGAAATAAATAGATATTGTTATGCACCCATAGTGCTAATGAATTGCTAAAGTATAAACAACCCAGGGTGAACACAGGATATGCCTCACAATTCCATTTAACTAAAGTCTAACTTTATTAATGCATTAAATGTTTTAATAGTTCCTACATAGAGAAAGAGAAAAACACTTAGTTCAATGGTCTCACATCAAGCTGCAACTGATATCCTATGGCATCTATTACCTAGTACCACACACTGGATTCATCATCCTTGCATGCTGGTCCACAGGAAATAGGTGGGAGTAGGATCACCATAATGCATCTTTATTGCACAGGTCTTCTAGGTAGACATCTCACACTGTGAATCTTAGAATATGTTGGCCATTTTGGCCAACTTGCTCTCTTTAGTGGTTTTATTTTTCCATTGCCCTTGTCTTTAATTGGCAGTTGCCAATTCTTCTTTTTTGGGTCAACAAGCACAGCTCTGATGCATTTACTGTAATTTCCAAGTTTATATGGAATTAAAATTGTACACAAGTTATATTGTACCAAGGCACAGTAGTGAATGAGCCTTAAATCCACATAGTTGTCAACAACTTGAGCTGGCTTTAAGTATCATCATGAAGTTCAAAGGATCCTGGTGGAGGCCAAATTCTTAATTAATTATGCAAATTGAGGGCATTACTTCTTTTAGTTTGTAGTAATGGACCAATAAAATCAACTTGCAACCTAGACCAAAGACCCTCAATCCTCTGGTGTTGCAATAGACTTTTATTAATTATTCTATCTGGATTGTTGCATGCACAGGATAAACAGTTATTAATAACATGAATAACAGCATTTTCTACAGACAGCCACCACTCGAATGCTTCAATTCTTTCTTTGGTCTTCTCAACACCTTGATGCTCTTGCTCATGTCCTGTTGCTATAAAGTCCAGACCAATTTGCTTAGATATTTGCTCTTCACCCCTCCTAATGAGGATGAGGCCTGATAGCTCTCACCATATACACTAGTCCCTAAACATTTCATTTTGCACCAGTTTTTGCAAACTCTAAATCCTGACACTGTAACCCAATCATCAAATCAACAACATCAGGCATGGCCAATGTAACCTTAAACACAGGGCTAAACTCAACTGTGTTTTACAATATCCATACATTTCCCATCTTGGCTCCTTCATTGGCTGCTGGGTCATCCTCTCTATTCAAACAGCACTCAAGTATTATTGATTTTTTTTTTTTTTGGTGCGTCTTCACTTTGCCCAAAGTCACAGGTATCTTTCTATTTTTACTTAAATGACACACACATTGCAATAGTTTGCAATGTTATCAGCTTTCCATCAGAGTTTGAAATGTTCTACTGGACTTCCATCACATGTCTTGCCTTCCAAACTGGGAACTAATCTGTCAGAGTTCAAACAATCCACTTCAAATCACTAAATATTGCATGTGTCTCATCTATTGGAGTATTCTTGAGTGCAGCTGCCACTGCAATCATTTCAGCTGCTTGTACAGAGCGTGGCAAACACAGTCTTGTAATGATCCCATGAATGACAGGTGCCTCCCAAGACTGGAGTGGGGTCCCTATTTGTAAGCGCCAGCATCAGTGGTGAGTGGGGACTGCCTGTAGATGCCAACAGTGGTGCCAGTGGTGGTGAGCAGAGACTAGCCACAGATGCCGACGGCCATGTAGGTGGCATGTGGGGGATGGGGATGCTGACTGCCTGCAGAAACCAGCAGTGCTTTTGGTGGCATCCAATCTCAGAGGGGTCACATCCCTCCCATGCTCCCCTTACACCTCACCTATGAATGAACTGGTTGATCTCTCCATTATTTCCTACTTGTAAAGCAGTAAATTCAGTTTGCTGATTTCCTTCAAGATAGAAACTACTCCCATGAACAAACTACATTACATTATAATTATACAGTACTTGATTAACAAATTTAGCTCCCATTTTAAAAAGATATTGATTAGATTCATAATTCAGGATTGGAATATGGCGTTTGGGTTGGCTTCCTTCATGTTGACAGCATAAGGAGCTGTTGGGAGGTTAGGAATGGACTTGGTGATTAATTCTCTATTCAAAAGTTCAATAGTCTATTGGGATAATATGGGAGATGATATCCCGGCATCTCTTATTTACCTGGTACAACATGTTTGGTGAGGGTGTACACTGTTTTTAAAATTATTGGTGACATACCAACTGAATATCTCCAGTGAACTGAGACCCAAACTAAGACTAAGATCTCACACTCACAAGAACTAAATTCTTGATTCATACTTGACAACACCCTGCTTCCATAGGTGACTGGTTTCTCTCCACTCCCACGGTCTTGCGGGGGGCGGAATTTAATTCTCCAGTGTGTGTAGGTGTTGTTGCTAACTATAAAACAAAAGGCTACCCTAATTCCAGGTATTCAGGTACCGAAGCCTTAATAACTGCATACAAAATGCTCTGTATCCTAGCCCCACTCAACTCCCTTTTTCAACAAAGTATACAAGGGAGTGGCAGCCTTAGCCATAATGGTTATTTCCACATATGCTTTTCTTTTAACAATGGTCCTAACCATCCCTCAAATGCATTGGCTACATCGACAATCTTATTACTCTCTCCACTCATTTTACACTGAGAGTAAATTCCTTGGGCAGCAACTTAATGTGAGTGCCTAATTTAGTGTGTTAGATTCCTTAATATTTGACTACCCTATGTTAGTCAGTTAGTCATGCACATTAGTACCTAATTAAATACTTATCAATTATTTAAATGAGATGCCTACCCAGGGATGCCAACTGTTGGAGGCTGGACTCTTACTGAATTATTCAATTAGCCAGGCAAACTTGAAGATGTTATTCCTCCTAAACTCAGCACACAGGATTTCAGTGGTGGCAGCCCTCTCATTATGGCTCAGCCTACAGCTTGGCTGTGCCTTAATGCTTAATGCCTAACTAGTAGAGAACAGACAGATTCATTTATTAGTTTAAATCCACTAGACTATATTATAACATACTAGCCAAAGTACCCAGCTTTGCACAGGTTGCAGTAATCAAATTTTAATGTTTTATAAATAAAATATTTTCATTCCATTTTATTTCCCTCTACTAATAAGCTGTGTGCATGTGTTTAGTTTTGTACCCTATTTTACTTGTGTGATACAGCTTGACACTGTGAACCTTTGGTCATACAAAAAACCTATAAAAGTTGAGCATTTAAATGTATTAAACAACTGATTTGTGAGGTAAAATTATTTACTTTGTAAGACTTTAGCATAGCACTGAGGATTTCACATCACATTTTTCTATCTCAGTTTATGATGGTGTTTGACACTTTTTTGTATCTGTGTAGAGCTTCAGGATAGACAATGTTGCGTGTTTTGCCATCTGGTGCCCAGATGAAAAGTTTTTTTTAATTGCTAACTTTGGAACAGCCAACATAGTTAGCCATGAGAAAAGCATGGGCTTTGCATGTAGAGGCCAACAATTTTGAGCGATTGTCCCTGTGCCTTGTTAATGCTCATGGCAAAACTGAGGCAGATCGGATACTGGAGCCATTTACATTGAAATGGCAGGTCAGAGGGAATGATTGGAGTGTTTGGAATGAAGACATCCTGTCCCGCTGCATGGCCAATCATGATGGTGATTTCAGTGACATGTGGCATGAGCTTCTTGACAGCCAATCATGTTCCATCGCAGAGTGCTGGTGGCTTCAGATTCCTTAGAAGAATGATGGGTTGATGCACCGATCTTGAACTCCAGACTGGGTAAAGACACACCTGGTTGTTCAAGAGAGTTGAGAAATTCTGTTGAGTAGTTGACTGCCTCACTGGTGTCTGGGACAGTGTCCACTGACTTGTATCTTTGCACAATGCCAGGCAATTGAGAGAAAAAAAAGGGTCTTTTTTTATGGTACTGACTGCATCATCTTTTGGTGCCAGGATGGCTCTTTGGCATAGCCACTCGTGATCACCAAAGTGATGGGCAACATTTGGAAGAACTGCCTCTTTCGGTTCTTGAAGTGTTGCAACTGTTTTCCCAATGTTGTTCATTGAGAGAGTTCCACCTTGATTCTCAGATACCATGACCCCATTCCCCAGTTTGAGCAGGCTTGCAGCAAACTTTCCAGCAGGTGCATCATATGTTAGATGCACTTACATGTTGGTCATGAGGCTGAGTCGCTGAATGTTTTTCCAAATGTATGAAGCTTTGAGGTAGCCCTGCAGGTTGTCAGCTTTGGTTTCCATGTGGAATAACTGGCAGCGTCTATCGAAAATCCACAGCCAACACCAGAGTCATTCCTCCCATTGTTTGTCGTTATGTCAAAGATCTTAGAGGGTGTGATCAAGAGTCCCTAAGGCAGCTTTGTGAGGCATTGTGCACTAATCCCAGACAATGAGCTGGCACTCCTGCAGGACTTCTGCTTTGCCAGTACCCTGCTGTGCAGGAGTTTCAGTTGCTCTGGATGCAGCCATTGATTCTCTATTTGTTTGTCATCTTGTAAGTTGTTGCTCTGGGGTCTCAGCTGCTCTGGCTGCTGCTTTTGCAAGGCAATTTTTGGCAAGTTTGCTTCTTGTACATTGCCTTTTTTTTGGTAGGGGCCATGTGAAATGACTTGTCTGGAGTGTTGCCTGCCAGCAATGAATGAAGGGGCTCAGAAGGATCATTCATTTGGGGCAGTTGAACCTTGCCACCGTTGCAGCATATCCTTGGGGCTTCTCCTTTCCATCTCCTTGCAATACAGTGGCTGCAAGAAGTTGCCATTGAACCAATTGAAACTCATGGATCAGAACCATAATCCAAGGCTGGATTGTGGAAGAATACAGAGTTGTTTTTTGTTTTTTTTTCCCTTCAGGGCCTGTTCCTGGCTACAGTCATTGCTGCTCTGTTTGCAACTTGCTGTGCAGGAGTTTCATAGTAGCTAGGGTCAGGAGGGACTTGAACAGATCATCTAGCCTGATCCCCTGCCACACACCAAAATAAATGCTGGGTTCACAAGACCCCCAGACAGGTGATCATCCAACCTCCTCTTGAATTTGCCCAAGGTAGGGGCAAGGACTACTTCCCTGGGAAGTTGGTTCCAGATTTTGGCCACCCTAA
>JAGPOW010000261.1:130605897-130620543 GCA_030014935.1 Caiman crocodilus
CCCATCCTATTCTCATCTGCCCACTTTTGTAGTCTGTCTAAATCTAGTTGCAGTCTCTCTCTCCCTTCAAGTGTGTCCACCTTGCCCCACATCTTAGTGCCATCAGCAAACTTGGACAGCGTGCTTTCCACCCCCTCATCTGAGTTGCTGATGAAAATGTTAAAAAATGTGGACCCAAGGACCAAGCCTGGGGTACCCCACTGCTCACATCTCACCAGGTTGAGTACAACCCATCCACCACTACTCTGGACGAGCCCCATCAGGAAATTGTTTACCCATCCAACTGTGCAGGCATCAGTGCCACAGTTGCTTAATTTATTGATGAGGATGGGGTGAGAGACAGTGTCAAAAGCCTTCTTAAAGTCTAGAAAGACTTCATCCACAGCAACACCACCATCCAAGGATTTAGTTACTTCATCATAAAAGGCCAGTTTCTCTGGATGCAGCCATTGCTGCTCTGTTTGTTTCTCATTCGTAACCTTCTGTGCAGGAGTCTCAGCTGCTCTGACTGCAGCTTTTGCAAGTTGATTTTTTGGCAAGTTTGCTTCTTGTAGATTGCCTTACAGGGAATGCCTCTCACAACCCCCTAATCAGTCCCTGAGAAAGCCAAGTCTGGTTTTCTCCCTGGACCTTCCTTAAGCCCTCACTCTGCCTGTGGGTGCTCCCAGGTCCTGTTAGCCAGTCCCAACCACAGCCCTTAGGGGAATACTTCTAAACGTGGAGCCTTCTCCAGCTGACCTTGGCCAGGAGCTTTGTACTTTGATAAAGAATATTTTGTCCATGCAAACTTATTCTGCTTCCTGGGGCTGACCTGTCACAGGAGGTTATGAAGTATAGATCAAAAAATAGGCAATGTTTTTTTAAAGCTAAATCAAAAAAAAATAGCACCCAGGTGCATGCCTCCAGGGTCCTCTTAGTATGAATGCGAAGTTTCAGGTCTCTAGGTATCCTGGTCTTGGAGCTATGGTGCGTGTACACGCGCGCATGCACACACACACATGCCCTTAGATTATAACATGACAGATAACAATAACCATTCAGACAAAAACAAAGAAAAGTTTAGAGACAGAAAAGAGAGAGAGAGCAGATGATCTGTCTTTCCACATGCAACGATGTTACAATTACAGGCAGAAACATCTTATTCTAAATGTACACTCCAGAATAATGCTCACAGTGACTATCCCCAATCCCCCCCTCACCAGGATTCTTTCCCCTTCCTCAGGTACTCAATCTCTTCTTTGCAAGGGAGAGTGATACTTTACCAACTAAATTCAGTGGTCACCTTAATACCAGTCTGCTGTGCAGGTCCCTGTGATCGTGTTCCTAAGGACCCTTGCTCTTCCCAGGGAAATACTTTCACAAACAGCAACTCTGAAGAGAGAGTTTGATTTACAGATCTCATACAGACCCAGGCTTTCCACAGACACAACCATCAGAGTGACCACAAAGACACAACAACACACTTACAAACCATGTCACACAACAAAAACACATGCAACTCACTCCCACGTGCAAGCCATTTTCAAAGACTCCAGTCACACCACTTTTGTCGGTCATTCCCTCAGCCAATTATTCTCTTAGAGGTGCTGTCAATCTTCTGTCAGTCATCATCTGTTCCAAAAACACCTTTGATCACCTCAGAAAAAGGTATTGAGTATATTGTAGACTTGCTAGCTTTTGTGTGAACACCTTGAACTAAACTACACATGCTCAGACCTTAAAGCTAGGTCAATACCTCAACAGAGGTAATACGTTTCTCTTCTCTGGTCCTCTGCTTCTCTTCTTCTGGTCCTCCAGCCTCCAGAGCATGTGCAGTACACCAACTACTTGGCTTCTACTCAAATTGCGCAACTCTTATCTAAAGCTACTAAACAGGCCAGGAAACACGTCACCTTGTGGCCTACAAGCCTAACAAAACGCAGTCTTATAAGTAGGCACTTTTGAATGACACATTAAGAAAAGAAAAGAAAACAAAATGCTAGTAAGTGAAAGTAACTGATACCAAGTATCTAAAACTGAGCCCCTTGACATAGGAGCCTATCATTCTTCAAAGTCTAGAAAGTATCTAGCACACTGATAATATAAATAAAATGCTAATTATTTTAATTAATAAATGTAATTAATGATTTTTTCTCCAAACAAAAAGTTACTAATGAAGTTTAGTTCTAGTATAGAATATACTATATGGAATGAGATTTTTCAGGCTTACCATTCAAATTTACTGTGGTAAGTAGCTGAAGGCAACAATCAACATGCCTGATCTGCTATGTACCTTCGATTATGTATCTTCCTTTATTCTAAAAAACCCTCTGGAGTAAGGGCTGCCAGACTGGTTGATATACCCACCACCAGTGTAATCCCCATAAACTAAGCCAACAAACACGCATTGAGAGAAATTTAATTAGTTTCCTCTGCAAAGTTATAGGCTGAAGGATTTTTTTTCAATAAAAGAATAACTATGATTCAATACTAAATTAAACAGAGATATTCCCTTTATCATATGTAGACGGTAATGAGTGGCTTTAGTGATCGGTTTTGTTTTTCTTTCAACAGAAAATGATAACTGAGCATTTGTTGGCTGTAGAAATGAATGTGTGATAAAGCAGACAATAACAGAGTAAGTGAAAGGCTGATGAATGGAGGATGCACTTATTCAGGGAAAGAAAAAAGGTTTTTTTTGTTTTTGTTTTTTCTGTAAGAGACCAAGTGGATATTGGCAAAAGCACGGATAATTTATTTATTTTACTTTAAAAGAAGGAAGCAAAGCAATGCTCGACAAATAAATATTTATACTTCAGTTCCGTTCAGTAGGAACTGTACAGTAGAGTAGAATTCATTTCATATTCCTTAATTAAAACATCTGTTATGTTTCCAGAACAATCTATAAATAAGTAATTGTTTATATAAAAATGGTTTCTATATCTTTTCTGTCAATTGAGTCAATATTATGCATTTGGTACCATTATATTTGCATTTGTTAAAAATAACATGATCATTATATAATGGAAGAGGGATGTTACAGTGAGAACATATTTTTAATATTGGAAATAATTTATGACTTATGTTTTTATGAATCACATATTAAAGGAGTAGCCTTAGGTACTCCTGAAAGTGAAAATGCATTCCTGCAGAGAAGACACTTGGTCTTGCAATTAAAGCATTAGATCGGAACACAAGAGTTTCAGTTCCTAGCTTAGTAGATGAACTGCATATTGGGGAAAGTAATTTAATTTCTCTATGCCTTGATTCACCATTTTCCAGATGGGGATAGTATGCCTTTCTTCACCTACTCTCTCTTCTCTAACTTGAACCTTTTTCTTTGGAAAAATATTACCTCTATGTTTTATTAATTCGTTTTTAATCTATTGGTACGTTGTCTACATTGAATTGACAAGACTTAAAATATATATATTTGGTGCCGCGTTTATAGAAAAGCAGGATTTGGTATAATATTTAGCTTTTTTCTTCTTAATACACATGAAGGAGCCAATGGATTACCATATTTATTCAAACATAAGACTGCCTGATTATAAGACAAGACCCCTCAGTAATTAGACTCAGTATATAGAAAATATATATATTTGATATAGTTCTCCAGGTATAGAATTTAAGCATTGGAGGTTTTCTTGAGTTGGTCCTCCTTCCACTGCTACAGCAGAGAAAATTAACCTGGGGGTGTAAGGAAGCCCCTTTGCCCACTTTCCCCTTACCCCCATCTTCTCTCCTTCCTGTCAGATTTTGCTCACCTGTCCACATGGAAGTGAGGAGCAAACTTAAAAAAACTGACCTTGAAATAAACATAACTGTAGTGATTTGCATACCCCCCTACAGAATGAGTTCATCCCGAATTAATGCATTTTACCTTTTTTGAAACTGCTGGGAAACTTAACACAGGTACGCCATAAACACACTGTGGCACCTTCTTATATAACACAATGTATGCACAGTATGGGCACGTCCAGACAAGTGCACGCATGCCTCTTACCCTGTCTCAGACCCCTTTGAGGAGGCGCAACAAGCATGTGTGGGAATGAAAAAATGTAGCGTGGGGAGAAAACTTAGACTCCTGGATATCCAAGGGTCTAAAAAAGTCAAAGTTTAAAGAAGTGGAGCAGGCAACTAGAGCCTGGGTCCTACACAGAGATGCTCTGGCCACCAGAGAATCTCTGTGATTGGCCCCTCGGCAGGTGCTGAAACACGTGGCTGGCCAGGGCTGTTCAGCACCAGGGCTCCAATGCCGGTGAGTAAAGGCTCAGAGGGGCTGAAGAAGGGGAGAGAGGACCATGGGGGGATCCCCCCCAATGCTCCCACCCTCCAAGACCCCCAGATACCTGTTCCACACCTCATAGATTAAAAAAAAAAAACAACCCCCCCAAACTCTGGCACTTACTGGCAGTTGAAGTTGCCATCTGGCTGACTGGGGCCCTGCCCGCACACTGTTAGGCAGAAGGACAGCCCCAGCAGTCCCTTCCTGGGCCCTCCTGCCCCCCACTGCCTTGTGCTGCCCAGGGAACTCTGCCAAGAGGCCCTGGAGCCTCCCCACCCCTACTTCTAAGGTAAGCAGATGTGCTTTTTTCCCCTTTTTTTGCAGGGGGGAGGTTCTGGGGTTTGGTTTCTTTTAGGTGACAGTGCCTGGGGTTGTACTGATAGCCATGGGGGCCTGGGGGGTGCAGGTTGGGAGGGTGAGACTGGGTAGGGCAGTCATTTCGGGGGTTGTATCAGCTGGTGGGGGATGGGGCCGGGTGTGGCAGCAATCAGGGGGCTAGGGCATGTGGATCTTTCAGGGGGGTTGGTAGCCTGTGCAGGGGCAATTTGGCCACTGCTGAGGGGCTGAACCCCTTGTCTTGGGGCTGAATCCCCTGTTGAGGGGCTGTAACCCCTGTTTGGGGGCCATGACCCCTGTGGGAAGGCAGCAAACTGTGTATGCATGAATTCATGAAACATGTATTTAGAGTTCACTTTATTATTATGATGAGAGACTTGCTTTGCCACTGTAGATAAATCAATAAAACATTGTCCAGCTGATCACTGTCTCTGTCTTGCTCACTCTCTCTCATTATGGTGGTCTTTTATCTTGTGGAGGAACATAGATTTGGGGGTATTTTACACAGTGACTTTGGATTTTTTTTTTATCAGGTATGTTTCAGTTTTCCAATAGGGAACACCAGAATTCCTTTTAGGGAGACCAGTGGCAGGACTCCGCTTGCTCAGAGCTGGCACCTTGGACCCAGCTGGCTCCAAAAGGGGCCAGGAGGACATGCTTTGACAGTTCAAAGCAGGCCACCACACCCAGAACATCTTCCAAGCAATAGCTGCCCAAATGGCCGGGCAGGGGGCACAGATAGCAGTAGTGCTACACGGAAGCCAACCCTGCAAACACAGTCCACTGGCAGCTGGTCCAGAGGGGCACATGCCTCTATTGGCTGTGCAGTCCCCATCTGGGTCTGGCAGGTGCACAGCAGTCACAGCCAGGCAGCAGCCCCCACTGCCAGACTGCTGCAGTGGGTAGAAGGTACAGGGAACTCTTAGGGCTGCTTTAGTCCAGCTGGCACAAGGGGTAGTGCCCCAGGTACCAACTGGCTGGACCCCAGAAGCTCCTGGGAGCTAGTAGCCCCAAACTCCTTGCCAGGGCAGCTTTTTATACTTCTGGGTGAGGACAGAACAACTTTTTATAATGCTGGGGACAGCACAGGTGCTGGCCCTATGCTCTAGCTCCCCCTGGCAGCAGATCCAGGAGGAGCCAGGAAGGGTTGTTTTGCCTCAAGTGGCACAATTTGTTCCATACCAAAGTACATGTCTGAGCACATGCACTGAAGCAAAAACCCCTGGCTCAACTTTGAACACCTTCTATTTGAGCTGCTGCAAGTGCACTTGCTTGCATGTATGGATATGCCCCATCAGTCCAAAGCCAAAAGCCTCACGACTTATTGTATAGTTCATTGGGCTGGCTCCATATTGCCCCCCCCCAAGGATCCATGTTCTAATTATCCCCCCTCTCATGACTGGAATTGAGTGTCCTTGTCACAAGTCCTGGAATCCTCCAAAACTTTACATGCGTATTAGACATAGGTAAGACTGATCTGGCTTTAGCTCATGGAGAATGGAGCCATGTTAATACGTGGCAGGCTGAGAGTCAGGTTGATAGAGGGATTCTGGGTGAACTGTTTGGGGCCCTGTTTGGTGAATTTTGCCAGACATCGAAGCCTAGTGGAGAAACATGAATTCCCTTCTATGCAGCATTGGTAAGGACACAGCTGGAGTACTCCATTCAGTTTTGGGTGTCACACTTCAAGACATATGTCAAAAACCTTAAGAGTGCCCAGAGGAGGGCTACTCAGCTGGTTAGAGACCTGCGCATAAGGTCCTACAAGGAGAGACTGAGGGACCTGGATCTCCTTAGGGTCTGCAAGAGAAGGCTGAGAGGGGATCTAGTAGCCATCCACAAATTTGTTAAGGGGGACAGCAAGGAATAGAAGATGCTCTGTTTAGCAGGGAGTTACTAGAGTTGGAGTTACTGGAAACAGTGGTCACAAATTGACAGAGAGCCCATTTAGACATCAGAAAGAACTTGTTTATGGTAAGGGTTATCAGAATCTAGAATGGGCTTCCGAAGGAGGTGGCGCTCTCCTTGACCTTGGAGGTCTTTAAGAGGAAACTAGACAAGCACCTGCCTGGGGTCATCTGACCCCAGCGCTCTTTGTTGCCCAGGGCAGGGGATCAGACTCAATGATCTACTAAAGTCTCTTCCAACCTTAAACATATATGAAATCTATGAATTATTGGAAATGGGAAAGGAAGGCACAACTCAGCTGTGGCAACAGAGAGAAAGTCAAAAACAATGCAGTTTAGTAGCTTTCTATAACTTGAAAAAGTTGATGCTGAAGGGGCCTGTACTCAATGGGCACTACCATATCTCGTATTCAGGTGGATTGCACTCCCCTACCTTGTGGTAGGTTCCTATCAACAAGGACCTACGAAAGGGCACAGAGACCCGAACTGCTTAATAGCCCAGTGAGTCATGGGAGTTTGGGGTTTGTTTGTTTTTTAAAGGTCTGGGAGCTAGGGTGGGCAAGGCAGCCATGCCGGGGCTGAGGGAATGGGCTGGGGCAAGGAGGCTTTGTATGCAGCCTGGGTCAGCAGGGATCACCCCCCTACCTGGCAACAGTCAGTGAATGTGGTGGGGTTTTTGTTTTCAAAGAGCCGGGAGCTGGGGCCAGGAGGGGCTGGGCTGGTAGAGCGGGCTGGGCATGGGCCTGTGTAATTCAGAGTTCGACTGATTCAGCAGCAGCCCAATCCCCAAATCAGATTTGGCTGAATTGATTCAGGACAATGATTTGGATCACCAACAGAATCACCATTCCCTGAATCGGCCAGATCCAAATCCAAAGCTAATACTAGCTGCTTCACACAGGCCTATGGTTAACCTCTGGAGGGTTCTTCTGACTGTACTTTTCTATTTTTCTGTGATTCTGTTTGGATTTCTTCTTATGTTTAACCTTAACTATGAATTTTCATGGTCCATACAGATTTATTTGAGGATAATAGCAAGGTCCCTGCGATGCATATTACTGTAAATAACTGCTGTAGACTTGCAAACCCATTTTTACATAGTTTTGTATGAGCTCTTCAGGTTTTTAATTAAATTATATATAATCCCTGAGCAAGAACCTCAAGGATGTGGCATTCAGTCTTTGAAAACAGGAAATATTAAGCTCAAATCAGTTTTTTTAATTAACTTTAATGGCCAAGGTTTACCAATATGTTGTGGCTGTTTTATGATTCTGTGGAATAGCAGCCAGAGAATTGTGTCAAGTTGAGTTGTTGTCACAGCTATTTTGTTCTGCCAGAATAACATAAAACATCTGGGACCGTGTCCCAGTTTCCCCCATCATTTGTTGTTTAAATTTCTCTTAATTTGTCTGTCTTATGTTCACTTTCACCCACATCCTTAATTGCTATTCCTGTCAGAACACTACAGTTAGCAATACATGCTTTCATGTGTGCTTATGTACACACATATGCAGCATTGTCATTTATAGTACTGCAGTTTTGGCTGCAGCTGGAGCCAGCTTTGCAATGATGTGAGCAATTCCAGCTGTGTCACAATTGTTCATACTTCCCAGGGGAAATCGCCTCTGGCTGCCTTCCTCCTCTCCTAGGGAAGAACATCTGCTGCAGAAGCCTGCATCTCAGGATGCAGGAGATATTTGGATTCTGAGGTATGAAAGAGGATGAGAAAGGATCCGGTATGCAGTTCAGGAGAGAGAAAGAAGCAGCAAAGAAAACGTATACAGCTCAGGGCATCTCTGCTGCCTCCTTCACTATTAAAAAAAATAGGTCCGTGACCCTTCCTCTTTCCCCTAACTTCTTCTGGAACACCAGTCCTCAGAATGGGGTGGGAAGCCCCTTGGGGATACAAAAGTAATTATTTTGAGTTGGAAGGTGCATACTGTTGCACAAATTTTCCACTTCAGCTAACATGCTAAGAATTGCCTTTTTTCCAAAAGAGCACTCTCTCTCTCTCTCATTGTTCTTGGAGACATTTTCTTCAGATCCTAACCTCTTCCAAAATAGCTGCTGCTTCCAGTTCCCTGGGGACACCAAACTGTGGTGTTGTCTCCTGATGGTAGCAAGAGGCAAAACCACATGGTCATCCTAAGAGCAATGGGAGAAGACGGCCACTTTGAAAAAGGCAATCCTCTATAGAGTTCTCTATCGAAACATTGTTGTGTGTCAGCTTTCACTTATGATAAGGTCAGATGTTGGGGGAGGGAGAAGTATTGTTAACTTAAAAAAAAATCTTTGAACAAAGTACCCACAGCTATTTCAGTAAGTTTAAGGTATAGGGAAACTTTATAATAGATCTTCAATATTTGTTAGAAGGCAATTTGCATCCTTATCAGGGCACCGGGTTTTAGAGTGGCACCATCTGCAAGGATCAAGGTCATTACCTACAGCCTAGACTGAGCCTAATATGTAAGTTCAGGCCGTGCATTTGAGCTTTGATTGCTCATGTTCAGTGCTTTACAACCTACAGCAGCTGTCTTTGGGGTCCCTGAGCCTGGTTCCCTACTCTAGCTTACTCAGTTCGAGTGTCCTAGATTCTCTGGCTCCTGATTTGATGACACTGCCTTGACCGAAGGCATGAATCTTGCTGACTGCCTAGGAATTTGACTTGGACTCTAATTTTGATCCTCTCATGTAGCCCTATCAACTGGATTATCCATTAACACAGGTGATGTGCCTATCCCCTTGTTCTTCCAGACTGTAAAGACTACATTGTAGGCAATACTTTAGAATTTGTCTTAATCTAGTTAAGGAGGGAAAAATAGTCTGGAGTTTGCTATTGGGTTTCTTAAAAGATCCATCTTAAACAGATTTTAAGATCTAAACTAAATAAACAATTTACTTATAACTTCTCAAATTATGTATACCTAAGGCCAGGTAAAGATGATATATTTTTACCAGTATAAGTGATTGGAACCTAGTCTATACCCATAACAGAACAGTAATTCAGTGCACACAGACTGGTTTAAAGATGGTGGAGCCCAGTCTAAAGTTTCCCCTGTCCCTCCCACCACGTACACACCAAAGGGCAAATGTACGTTCTGTTCTCTACCAATCTAAACCATACCACTTACAGAAACCTGTGTAACTTAAATCCATTCTGTTTCTGGCATTTTGAATGTCTGTACCTAGCCTAAGAATTGGAGATGTGGCATTAGGGAAGGATTTGCCACTTCCCTGTACATAAGAGGTGGATCCTTGCTTTAAAAGGAAAGTTTCAACTCAAACTTAACTCTTGAGAGACAACGATGCCTCCATTTTATACATATATATATAAAAATATATGCCTTGTATCTTTGAGTTCTAGTATTAAGATTGTGAGCAACATTCCTTTCAGAATACTCTACGCATGGAGTACATGCAGTTTGTTACAAACGTTAGGCATTTATTTCCACGCGCTGAGATGAATATATGATTTGAGAGATGCTTCCAAACAAACTTGTTAATAGAGGAAAGATTTAGGGTTGAATTCCTGTACTCCACAATATAGGGGCACAGAGACTGTTGAACCCTAGATGTACTAATCAGAAAATAATCTACATAGTTATTATATGGGAGATGTTTTGGCAGTGTGCTAAAAGAAAAGGCACACCACGGCAGTCTATACTTGTCTGTTTCTTTTATTTGGGAGCTTGCCACTTTGTTTGGACAGGTTGCAGGTTTTGCAGGCATGGAAGTGTGTGTGTGTGGGGGGGGGCATTGAAAGATCATCTTTGGCTCTTTTTGCCTTTTTATTTTTAATCATCTGATGCTGAGGATTACTGCTAGGTGAACAAGGCCTGCTGGGGTACTATAGCCACAATCACTTTGCGGTTGGAGTATTTTGCTGGTAGCTGCGTGTTCTGTGGGCATGTCTGTTTCTCTAGGCTTTTTCTTTTTGCTGGTTTGTTTTGGGTCATTTAAAAAAAAAACCCCAAACAACAACCTTTTTTAAGACTGAATGTTGTTCCGGTTTCAAAATGGATAAATGGCTGCATCAGATTAATGCCAAGCATTGTCACTATTTTCAAAGTGTATTTTGCCCTGTGGAGTAGTAAATAACTTGTTAAAACCTAGGGAAAAGTAACATACTGACAGCTAACTGCATTTGGAGTTGGGAAGGTAAAAAAATCACTGAATAGATATAATATTGAAGTCAATGCTTGAGTTTTTTTGTAGTGACCTTTACTGCTCTGAACCAGATAGAAATTTGATGGTAACTATGGCCCTAATGATATATTAGTTGGCTGTATTAATTTTCTTATCAATTTAGGAGATGAGGAGAGACTGTTGCGTTTTGTTTTGATTTTGCATTGTACTGTCATTCATTACCCACTATTTCTTTTTCCTGCTTTTATGCTTAATTTTGACACTATTCTATCACTTGACATTTGAAGATGAGAAGTGGCATACTGAGCAATGGCAAGGCTCATGAGCTCTACCTCAGGTGAAATTAAGGCTGCCTATTATATACAGATTCTTGAGCACTTTGCCACCACTCTGCAGTATTCTTACAGCAGGTAGTTATAACAAGTCCTGGGGGAAATGGGGAAGGTAATATGTTTGTCTACCATTGTTGTGTGAAACTGTGCATGTCAAATAATGTTCATTCTCCTCTTGAGGGTCTAGATTTCCAGGAACTGTGGATATAACACAACGCTTGGGTATGGAACTGGTTTAGGATCAGGCTTCCACTTTTAACACCATTTTGTTTATCTCTGCAGTAGGAGTAAATTGGGACACTATGGGCACATCTACACAAAATATTTACTGGGGAGTGACTTAAGTAGCTCAGCATCTACATGTGAACCGATAGTAGGCTCCAGAAAACTAAGTAACTCCATTGCAGGTTAGTACTTGGAAATACATATACTATTCTGCGGCAGAGTTCTTTAGTGCACAGGAACACATGCATATGTGCTGATGGGGCTAGCTAAGATGGGGGGACACTTCAGTGTGGGGGCTGTGAGGAGGAATTGGGAGGGGGCTTGACCCCCAAACCGGACAGGCCAGGGATTAAAGGGTTCAGGAACGTTTTACCCGGTCTTCTGTTCTTTCCCGTCCCACGCGAGAAACTCCGAGCCGATATAGAAAAGAAATATTTTACTTACAACTTAAATAGACCATAGATGAGCTGTGTGAAGTCACATCACGAGGCACCTGAATGCTCCGCTATGAGGTACTCCAGCGCTGCATACCTCACTCCGTGCTGGCAGTTCCCTTAAACCTCACAGCTAACGCTGCAACCGAAAAACTTTAACCGTGGGAACTCGAGAGCTCTTTAACCGTATCTGCTTGCAGACTATCCGATGGGAGCGCCTGGGGGAAGAGGGAAACCGTGGGCGCAGGACCTCGGTGAGGATGATCAGTCTTCCCGATGCTGTGTGTGGTCCCGCCTTTCCTTTCCTGGGCTTTGCCTTTTATGCTGCCCCAACACCCAATCAGCTCAGGTGTTAGGTTCACACGGTTTTCAAGCAGCATGAGCCGGGGATTTTGCAGCATGCGTGCTTCGCACGGCTGATAGGGCTGCACCGCTGCTTCCCCTTGCAGTGAGCACAGTTCTGCTGGCGTTTGGTCACGCTTTATTACCCACAGGGGCCACCTTCCAGCTAGTGCCCTAGACAGCCCCTCTACAGCATGTTGAGCCAGGTCAGAGCAGACCTGGGCTGGCAGACTGGTGCCCCAGGCCCCCTGCCAACTTGGGCTGCTCCTGTCCAGGGTGCATATTCAAACACAGTGCTCAGGGACAGTAAATGTGCCAGTTTATTGTTTTATGCTAGTAGCACTTGTAGAGATGCACTGCCTTTCTTAAAGCTGAGCTTCTATTGTCTGAGCTAAAATCTTTTTCCTCTGTTTGCCATGGCTGCATTTTTTTTCTATCTGTGTATCCCCAAAGGCGGACTAAACTGCATTCTATGTGCGTAATTGTTGAACAGGCTATCACTATGCAGTTTAAAGAAAAATAATTTAAACACAAGTCCTTGGTAACTTTGTAAGGAAAATGGCACAAAATTCTAAGTGCTGAAGCACAACTAAATGTCTTGGATGAGCTACATCTTGCAGTTGTAACACAATGGGCACACTTGTTGCCTCTTGGTGTACTTCTTAGGCTTTACACCCAAGGCTTTACAATACCTCAAAGAATGGGCTTCTCAGGTATTGCTTCCTGTTCCCATTTGCAGCATGACTGTAAATTATCTTATATTAATCTGTAAATTATTTTGGACATTAGGAGGCACTACTTCACAGTTAGGATGGCTAGGACGTGGAACCGGCTTCCTAGGGAAGTTGTTCTTGCTTCTACCTTGGGCGTCTTTAAGAGTAGATTAGATAGGTACTTGGCTGGGGTCCTGTTTATAGGACATGTTTACTTGTTCAAATACTAACTTAAGTGGCAAGTGGAAGTGTGTTGCATTGTCTAACCAAAATATCAATTAGGTTTCATCAGATGCCAAATATTGTGCGTGTTTGCTACATTCCATCTATAAAATCATATCCGCTTGCTTCGCTGACAAAAGCAAACTCCTATGTGTAAAAGTTAGTACAAGATTAAGTGTTTATAGGGTTGGATTTGTAAAGCGAATGTGGGAGTAAACTTCAAAAAACCTAGTGACCCTTATTGAACTTCTTCCTACAGTTTGATGCAGAAAAGGCGCATAAAGTAAGATTTGTTTTCCAAGGGGGAAGCTTCTAAATTAATTAAGTTAACCACTAAACGTAGAGCTTCCCCTCTTTCAAGTTCTCCTTAGAAGCCTCAGAACTGCATGTTATAGCAGAAAGTATGCCATTAAAGAAAGTTTACAATCTGCTTCAGTAGCCTTGGGAGTCTTATATTTAGCTAAGAAAGAGAGAAAAAGAGGACTCCAGCTTTTGTTTTCATAAACGACTTGGAGATGCCCTAAAATTGTCATTTTATAAATCTTTAAGGATACCTAGTTCCATGTACTGTTTACTGCACAACTTTGTGCTGGTATTCCCTTTCCACTATTTAACTTCTCTTCAGCTTGCCCCTTCCTCTGCCTCCTGCTCCCACCCCCAATTCACGTTGGGTGACAACTTAGATTAATGGGAAAAATACAATGTTTGCAGTGCTGGTGTCAATCCAACTTGCAGTCCTACTGTGAATGAGCAAGTCTGGTCTTCTCAGCAAAATCTGTACTAAGCAATAATGTATCTTTCAAACTGCAGCACATCATTTAACACAATTCATTTTTAACAGTCTACCAATAGTTATGTGGTCACAACTAAGAGAACATATTTTTTTTTATATTTTAAGTGACTTTGGGGAAGACTCTTCTATTACCATTTGTGTACTACACTCATTTCTGCAGTATTTGCAGAGTAATTGTGTTTTTTATGTGGGTGACATTGGCCAGGCTTTTCAGAAACTGGTGCCTCAAATAAGATGGTTAAATCTTTATTTAGACATGTAGCTAAATGGGGAGTTTAGTTGAATATGCAACACTTATACCCCAGTTTTCAACCTCTGTTCTTTTTGTCAAGGTTTTTTTTTTTGTTTTCTCCTTTGTAACGTAGTCGTTTTACTACTTTTCTTTCTATAAATTAATGATTTTTCATTTGCAGCAGTAAAGGACTGATTCTGTCCCAGTAGTGAAGACCCTCACATGGGATGTGGGAGATTCAAGTTCTTCCTCAGCATCTCCTTGAAGTGAGCATAATAGAAAGAGTTGCCTATTGGTTAGGGACTTCATAGGTTCTAAGCCTCGCTGCACCAGATTTGCAGCAGCTCTTGGCACCCAGCTAGAGAAGAAACTAGAAAACACCCATTCACACTATATTTTTACCCATCCAACATTCAAGAGAAATATAATAGTCAAGTAACTTTCCTACTGCTCTCTGTGGAAGGATGTAGTTGAGATCATGGAATAGTGCAATGATTCTTCAGGGTGTTGGTTGTA
This sequence comes from Caiman crocodilus, assembly GCA_030014935.1. Taxonomy (NCBI): domain Eukaryota; kingdom Metazoa; phylum Chordata; order Crocodylia; family Alligatoridae; genus Caiman; species Caiman crocodilus. The sequence goes on from JAGPOW010000261.1 coordinate 130,620,363, forward strand.
GCTGCATTGGTCTAAGGACATAGGCAGACAAGCGTCTTTGTATAAATCTGGTACTTTCTATTAAACCAACTAAAATAGTTGGAAAAATTGTTCTTTGCGAGTTTTCCATTCTTCAAGGCACTCTTCCATAAGTCTTGTGAACTGAGCTCTCACCTCTTCAAAAACTAACTTATTAAAGTCA
>JAGPOW010000261.1:130630666-130641707 GCA_030014935.1 Caiman crocodilus
CAGGGGGGGTATAGACCCCGTGGTGAGGATCAAGCCCGCGCGGGGCGACACTAGAGAAGGCCCAGAGCGGGCGCTTATCTAGAGAAGGCCCAAGAGAGTGGGCACAGTTTCTGACCAACCAACGTCCAGAACATCTGCGAGGCTTGGAGCGTGGTACCAGGGGCTGGTAGGAACCACGCTTGGCCCTAAGACCAGGGCACCCATCATACGGAGGGAACATCCTGGTGGATCCAGGAGATCATAGGGACGAAGGTCCCAATACGCCGCACCCAACGCAGTATAAGGCAGCCACCCAATTTACCTCTTTAAGATCAAAGACATGGCGGGTGAGAATTGAGGGTGCCTTGGGCCGTACTTGGTGTAGGTGGAGGGCCTTCAGGAGATCATGGCCCTCCTGAAGGACCCTGCTGATGACAGCCTCTGTCCAGAAAAAATACCATACTCTTTGTCTGATACAACCAAAAAAAAACCCCTTTAATGTCAGTTTAGACAAATTGCCTCTGCTAAAGTGAGAGATACATTTGTCAGACCAAATAAAACCATTCTTAAAGAGAGAACTTAATGATATACTGGCCAGAACAAACACACATTACAAGAACTCTCTTTCCTCGATTTTTCTCCCCACTGAATTAAAGGAAACCAGCAAAAGACTTGTTCATGTAGACATTAGAGATACTACTTTCAAAATGGTGTTTGAACCTACTCACAGCAAACAAAGCTTAAACTGGAAACAGAAAAGTTTCTGTGTGCCCAGGTAGAGCCAAAACATCATAAGAAATCTATATTGATGCTTTATGGATGTTCAGCTGAATTCCATGTTGCCTTCAGTAGGGTTCAAATGGATTTTGGAAAATGAGTTTTAGTACATTGTAGAGCTTTTGCAGGTACATCATGGAAATGTTCACATAAAAATCTTCCTACCAATTTTTTGCAGTATCTTTATTGCCGTGTATCTGTTTGTGACAACTGCATATGGCAAAACCATAGAATCTGCAGTTGCTTATTATCGGTGAAGAATACTTAAATAGGTGTACTGTGACCTGTTAAAGAAAGGAGCCTTAGAATGAAAACTAGCTTCCACAGCTATAAGGCATATGTGCTCCATGAGTAAGTGGCTGTGGAGAGACCTTTTATGGACAGACCTACTAACAAATAATAGTTGGCTTATGTGGCCTTTTATAGACAGACATACTAACAAAAGTCTTATAGTTGACTTTTTTTTTTTAGAGTTAAATTGAATATATATTTTCAGCTTGTTAGATTTTGTAACTCACAAACAAACAAAACCCCCCAACAAAAAACAACACCCCAAAACAGTAGAGAAAAAGGGTTTTGGAACAAAGGTATTTATTTGCTTGTAATTCCTGCAAAACAAACTTAGTAAGTAAAACCAGGATCTCCCCCGCAAAAAAAATACTGGGGTGGAGGGATGGAGAGTCAAATAATAGTTGACTTATGTGTATTTTCTTTTCTTCCCATACTACATCAAGAAAATGGTAATTAAGAAAATATGTAATGAAAAACAATTTTCTTTGTCAACTTACATTTATTCGGGCATTATTTATTAATTAGATGACTCGTACAGTCTTTTGGTGTTCTGCTTATGAATTCATCTCTGAAAATATGAAAGCCACATTTCTCAGACCTGACAGAGAAATTGTGCTTGATAAAAGATTCAACACTCTTTATATTTGTGGTTAGATTCTAATGTTATATATGCTTTCCTTTGCAGATCATGGATTATTTTCACTGAGAAAAAATTGTAGCAAAAGATTCCTTCTCTTATTGTGTTGTAGATATTGAATGATTTTCTACTTAAGAGTTAACGACTTATTCTTCTAGTTCTTGTTCTTTCTGGATTACATATTAAAAAGATTTGCTTACAAGTGGTGTTTCTCTATAGCTTATCAAGTAAAAGAATGTGTCCGAATGCCTTTCTTACTGAAATACCAAAAATACCTAGCAAGGTGATGGAAGTATAGTCTGAGGTTAAATTTACTATATAACATGGTGTATACGGCTTTTACTAAGCTATTTTGTGTTTGATTCCTATTTCCTGTTCATGGAATGAAGTTTATTGCGCCTTGCAGTGCTTTTATTATGTTGTGGTAGTCATGCATGTTTTTTTATCAAGATTTTTTCATTCTTATAATAAAATAAAACTTATAGGTTGTACAGGAAGAAGTTATATTTTTATTTTCACCTGCTGTCAAATGATGTTTTTAAAAACCATTTAGAAGGAGCGATGGTGATAGGAGAAGATTTGATTATCTCTTGGAGGAAGTGACTGAAAAGTTTAGCAGACACTTTCAGTTATTCAGATTCCCCTAAATTTATTAACTTTGTGGTAAAACTTGTAGTTTGGGGTCCATATTAACCCTTATTAATGTAAGAATGCATTTAATTACTTTTCTGTAGTTTCAGTTTAGAAATGTGCTCATTCTAAACCCTTTTCAATTACACTTATCTTGCCTCAAAATAAGTATCTAGGAAGCATCCACACTTCTCTTCAATAAAATGGCTAAGTCATAAGGCTGGAAAGGAAAAAAAATTGTGAAAGATGTTTAAGTTGGGAAAATGATTTATTTATTTATTTATTTATTTATTTACAAAAGAACCTCACATTTTTCCATTTTCATTCAATGTAAGAGGTAGAGAGACTCACCCTAGAATACTCTGGCAGACGGGTATTAACTTGATTGTACGGTTTCCAAACCCTAAATCCCTCCTCTGAATTAAGCAGAGCAAGGATTTGAATTTTGGTCCCTCACATCCAGGGTTAGTGCCCTCACTACCAAGCTTTTGGCTGTTTGGGGAGTATGTATGTGTCTGTCTTGTATGGTCAGTAATTCCATCTGGAATCTGAAAAGCCTTCATATAACTGATACATATCTATCAAGTTTTCAGTTATGTGCGTGTGTAATATATATATTTTACTAAAACTCAAATATCTGAATTAGATTTACTAAATTATGCATGTTTGACCCTCCTCGAAGCATGCTGTACGAAAGCAAATTTTCATGCCAACACTTATGATACATCACATTCTTGCACAAATATAAGTTTGCTGTAATTCTTGTCTGAGGAAAATCTATTGGGGTACATGCCGACATTATACTTTGATTGACCAAACCCTAGGTAGGTCAGTCTAAGTGCCATATTGTACATACAGTCAGGATAAAAAACTGGCCAGTCCAATCTGACTTTGTTTCCCCAAGGAAGTGCACTATGTAGATCAGGCTAACCTATACTGGATCTAAGGAGACAAGTGCACACATTCAGACTGCAACTTCAGGAGTTGGAAAACCCAGCCATTCACCCTAGCCCTGGAGCTGCATTCTTGCTAATCCCACTCCTGACCAGGCTATTTTTAGTCCTTGGATCTCCCCTGTGGACCTGCCAACCCTCCTTGATCCTGTCAAAACACCTGCAGACATGCTAGGTCCTATGATCCTACATTAGAACATGTTTCCAGCATAGCTCCCAGTACAGAAACATGCACAAAGCAAGCCACATGACCATTGATCAGGTCTTGTGAATTGTGCATATACCCTTAGATGTTAAAAGTCAGAACACCAAGGTCTTGATAGCGGCAGAACCTTGAAGAAAATAAAGTCCTGATTAAAAGAGTCTGGAGGGAAGAGTGGGGGAAAGGGTGTTTTGTTTTTTTTAAACAACATGCATAGAAAACTGTACTCTTAGACTTTACACCATAGACTTATTCTCAGTTACTTCTGTATGTATAACAAGTCGCACAGTTCAAACAGGGTCTCAATTCTATGATACAGAACCATGCTGTGATGGAGCACCTTGGTGTTTTCTGTAGTGGGTGTGGACAATTATTTTGGCTGGAGGGATGCTTAATGAGTTTCGGTGAGCTGTCAAGGGCTGCAAGTCTATCCCTACCACTTGACAGGTGCCCTGCCCCCTGGTCGCCATCTTGGGAAGTTTTGTCCCTAACCTGTGACCTTTGCCACTCAAAGTCCCTGCCGTTGCCCCACAGAAGTACTTTTTTTGGGGAGGGAAAGTTTTCCATCTTGGAATTGGGGAAAAAAGCTAAATTCATATAGTAGAAGTCAAAAACATACTATAACATTAATTTTATTACAAAAAATATTTTTGATGATGATTTGTGTCTACGTACTAATATGGGGAGATTGCATAATAACTCAAATGGGGTGGTTGTGGGTGGATGTGTTGGTTGGGGGTGTTAGTGATGGGCTGGCTGTGTTTGTGTGGGGGGCTGTAGGGTATGTTGTGGGGGGGTGTAAATGTTCCCAAGGGAGTCCCGGGACCTGCTTGGAAGGGAGTCATGAAGGCAGCCAACTCTGTCACGCAGGGATTTCCCTGGTGGCACATGTGCCGCATGAAGCCCCATGTGATAGGGGTGAGCCAGCCAGCCTTCGCTTCTTGTCACCCTGTGCAGTGATGGCCAGAGCCATGAGCTGCCAGGTGGCAGCACCTGTGGGGGCCATGAGTGCCCTGACTACCCACCTACTGCTGTTGCAGCCACTGCTGCCACCAGCAGCATGGGCTGTGCACCTCATACTCACACCCTGGCCACCCAAGCTCCTTGCTCCTACAATTCCTTTGGCATAGACTGCACACTGCTGTGAGCCCCATGCTTTTTGCTACCACCCAGCTCAGCTTGCTTCCACCTCCATTGCTGCATTACCTGGTGCCTGGAGGGAACAGGACACTGGGGAAGTTGAGCAGGTCTGCTGGAGGCTGCGGCAGTGGCAGCAGCAGCTCCACCTAGAAGCTGCATGCTGGCTGAGCTGGGTCCTTCCCCCCATGAGGGTCAGAGCAAACACGCAGGCTGGGCAGGATACAATTAGTTAGGTGGCCACCCACAAGCTGGATGATATTATCTGGCAGGCTAGATCTGGCCCACAGGCTGTATTTTTGCCTACCCCTGTTCTATGGGGTTTCCTTATACTTTAGGGATTCATTCTAATAGTTACCTTTAAAACTTAAGATTAAAACAGCTGTGTGTTCTTTAAAAAATCATTCTGATTTAAAAAAAAAGTGGAGGGAAGAAAAAATTCTTATCACTTGTTACCTTTTCTACTTCTTGAATACTAGATTTTAATAAAATAGGATTGAGCAGTTTGAATTATTAGTAGTAAATAATTTATTTGATTTCTAGTACTTTTTTAATGATTTCCCTCGTTGTGCAGAGGATCAAATTGTATTTGGTGAATAATGTATTTGACACATAATTTAAGTCAATTGTTCATGCAGTTATGGCTAAACTATTTCCTCCTACCTGTTTTCCTCACTGCATATGCATTTAAATTTGTTACATTGCCAGAGAGCGTTTCATCTGTAAAAGGTTGTATCCCTATACATTATTTAACCACGAATGTTCTTAACTTATGAGGCCTCCCCTGCAGTTTCAGGCCCTCTATTTTTTTACTCATCACCCAGTACAAATACTGCAAAGAAGCAAAACTTCAAAGACAGACAATAAAAAATAATTAATGAAATTCAACTGCATATAGTTAAGCTTACAGTTCAGTTTGAAGAGTTAAAGAACATGGAAAAAAAACTTTTCTAAAATTATTCACACAGTGGGCTAATGACTCAGACATAATAAATAGACAAGAACATATCTGAATTTTCCTTGATTTTTTTAGCATTCTTTCCTAAGAGATGACTAGATGTCTTAGTTTTATATAAATGTTTCAGATAAAATTTACATTAAATTTTAGAATTTGTTTATAAAAATGGTAGTTCAAATTGAGTTTTGAGGCATCTTAGAATTTTTCCACTATGTTCCGTTCATTTCAAAGAGTAGCATGCTTGGTAATTTCTCTGGTGGTGGTAATATTACTACTACTACTGCTATTATTATTATTATTAGTATTAATAATAATAATTTAGCCCATTACAGTAATGCCTCTATTGACCAGCATTAGCGGCCTTATTGTGCCAGGTACTGTACAAATAATATATAGTATAAACCCTTGCCCTAAGAAGCTCCTAGTGTTCCCATGCTTAAAAATGGGGTGGAGGGGGGAGGCAGGGAGCCTAGAATGTGTTTTCATTGTCTATGAGCCCAGAGTTCCCTATTTTGTTGCTTTTCTGTTGACAGGAGTCTGTGGCTTGATCTTCCCAGCAGTCTTTCTGAAAGGAAGCACCAGTTGGTCTTAGTGTCTCCAAAATGTTCTCCCCCCAAACAGTTGTAGGTCTAACATGGATGGGTGGTAGGCTTATGTGAAGCTTCGGTCACTGATTCGATTTAGTAGAGATTCAGCCTAATTTGGTGGCCAAATCTCTATTACGAATCAAATCAGGAGACCTTTCAATCTCTCCAAATTGAACCAGAAATTTCCAAATCGATTCAGAGAGATTCAGTGATTCAGATATAGACACAGCTTGAAATCTTTTTTCTACATACCTCAAGGTAACAGGTGGCTCATGAATGCTGAGATGCTGGGGCAGATGGAGCATCCCACAGGAGCACAGAGTGGTCCCCAGTGTGCTCAGTGGTGGACCCAGAAGTGAACCAGAAGCACTTATAGTCCACTTTCAGATCTGCTATGAAGTGAGTGGAGGGGGAACCCTCCCCCCACCTCCCTTGGCTCAGTGACTGGTGCCTCCTTGATTGGGGGGGGGTGCCCACGTTCCCCCCCGTGGATGATTGCCAAGCTGGGGGACTATGAGGTGGGGCCCACTGTGTGCTCACCGGTGGACCTGCAACTGGGCCAGAAGTACTTTTGGTTTACTTATGGGTCTGCAGCCGAGCACTCAGGGGCCCCTCTCCCACACTCCTGCGGGATGCTCCATCCACCCCACCATTTCATTGTTTGTGAGCCATGCCTGGTATCTTGTGATATGTAAAAAATAAATAAAAAAAAGAAATAAAGTTGTGTCTATGGCCAAATTGCTGCTTCTCTAAATCAGCATCGGACTTGGCTGAATTGAATCAGGACAGTGATCTGAATTGAATCAAATTACTGTCCCCGATTAGGGCTGAGTCTGAATCGAATATGGCCTATTTTGCACACCCCGATGGGTGGTTTTAGCTGAGCCCAATTTTTACCTGTGTTACTTGTGTTTTAGCTGTTTCCTGTTCTATTGCCATACTGGTTTTGGTTTTTTGTTTGGGTTTTTTTAACCATAAACCAGTAAAGTGTGGATCATTGTAACACTGTAGATCAACTTTCACATCCCTGTACAGTCAATGCTGTCAGCTGTTGGCTGCTTTCCTATAATGATCAAATGAGCAACACAGAGCTCCTTTGAATATCTGTGTTACTCATTGCTTTTGCACTCAGTGTTGGGCAGTACTATCCTATAGTGGAGTTAATTAGTTTATTGCACCCTAATATAGGTGCACATGTAGACTGTTGTGAGGAGGAATTGGGAGGAGGCTTAACCTCCATCCAGACAGGCTGGGGATGAAAGGGTTCAGGAACGTGGTTCCCTGTTTCTTATTCTTTCCCATCCCACACGAGAGTCCGAGCTGACATAGAAAAGAAATATTTTACTTACAAATCAAACAGACCGTAGACAAGCTGTGTGAAATCACACCACGAGCCACCTAAATGCCTCGCTCCGCCATGAGGTACTTCAGCGCTGCGGACCTTACTCTGTGCCAGCAGCTCCCTTAAACTTCGCAGCCAACGCTGCAACCAAAAAGACCGTGGGAACTCGAGAGCTCTTAAGCCGCATCTGCTTGCAGACTATCCGTAAGGAGCATCCAGGGGGAAGAGGGAAACCGTGGGCGCAGGACCTCGGTGAGGGTGATCAGTCCTCCTGATGCTGTGTGTGGTCCCACCTTTTCTTTCCCGGGCTTTGCCCTTTATACCGCCCCAACAGCCAATCAGATCGGGTCTTTCATTCATGCGCTTTCTGAGCTGCATGAGCCAAGGATTTTCTGGCATGCATGCTTTGCGCGGCTGTTTGGGCTCCACTCGCTTCTTCCCCTTGCAGTGAGCACGGTTCTGCTGGCGTTTGGTCACTCTTTATTACCCACAACTGTGACACTTTATTAAGTATCTAATCAGTCACTCTGCCATAAAGAGTACATGTAGATGCACCGAGCAGCCATTATTTTTACATCTAGGGTGTGTCTGCATGAGATACTTAACTTAACATTAGGATAATTGCAGTAAGTATGTGCATCTACACATCACAGTATACTTTCCCTAATGCTGAGTAAATTTTCTACCTGCAAATGCAAGTAGTAAATTTACTTGACGTTAGTAATTGTGCCATAGTGCTAGTGTAGAGGCATGACTGTAAAAAAAAAACAGGAGCCCAGGTAGGGACCATGTCCCCCTGCCCCAGCAGCAGGGAGCTCCAAGTCCCCTTCCCCCTATCTCAACTGGGGAGCAGGGACTAGAGAGCCTTATCTCTCAACCCCCACTTCACCATCACAACTGGGGAGTGGGAGAGCTGAACACCCTTATCTCCTAGCTTGAGCCCTGTGGCTCCAGGGTTGCTGTAGGGAAATTCTTATTTCTTCCCTTCTTCTCTGGTCATGGGACTCAGGCTGGGAGTCATTTATCTCACAGCCCAAGTCCAGTTCAGTGAGTGTGGGAAATAAGGGTTTCCCAGCCCAAGCCCTGTGATCATGGAGCTGGTACTGGGAGCTCCTTAGTGTCAGGGATAGGGGAGCCTGTTCCCTCTCCATGACTGCAGAGCTGGGGAAGGGAACAAGCTGGGGAGCTTGTTCCCCACCCTCCTCCTTAGTTTCATGTGCATGGAACTGAGTGGGGAACAAGCTCCACAGCCTCTGCCCTCTACCTTGTTTTTTGGTTACAAAGTAAGCATACAAACAACAGACCTTCTGCATGTATACATATTTCTTGGCTGACTAGCTGAATGGGAAAAAAAAACCAAGTATGTTTTGGCACAAATTAATGCATATTTTCCAAATCAAGGTATTTAAGTTTAATTGAACCCAAATTGCCTAAAGAATGGAGAGTTATATCATTCCAACTCTTATACAAAAAGAGCGGGGATAGGGAGGGATATAAAGTTGTGGTGATACCATAGAGGTCCTCCACATTGTTTGTTTGGATGATAATCAAGCAAACTGGCATATCTTTCATTAGACATATAATGTATTTTATGCTTATTCAGTTATCTCCTGCTTGATATAGACGGTACATCTACACTACATATTTATTAGGGCTGTGCGAAATTTTGCTGGCTGTTTTGATTCAATGTTGTTTCAACTCATTTCAAGCTAGAAATGGTGAAATCAAATTGAAATGAAGGGCTTCAAAATAGCCTCGAAACAAAATGAGGCTAGTCAAAACATTTTGAAAATTTTGAAATGTTTTGAGTTTTGAAGCAGCCAGCAGTGAGGTGGTGAGAGACGGGAGAACCAGGGCTAGGTTCCCAGCAGCAGCCAGCAGCAATACCCTGGCCCTCCCCATCTCTCACCACTGGGCTGTGGGAAGCCGATAACAGTGCAGGAGAAGGGAAATGAGCCTGGGCTCAATTCCCCTCCCCAACTCTGCAATTGGGCTGGGGAAAGGAACTGAGCCCGATCACTCAGTTCTCCTCCCCATTGCTAGATTGGGCGGGGGGTGGGGAGTCAGCCCAGCCCAACTGATTCCCTGCCCCCTGACTGATCTAGCACTGGGGATGGGAAGTCAGCCCATCTGGGCTGACCCCCCTCTCCTAGCCCGATCTAGTGAAATGTTGAAATGGTGTTGAAACAGCCTCACTGTTTCGATGAAGCAAAATGGAACACCTCTTTCGAATTGAAATTATGTTCAAAGCAGAACACTGTTCCATCAAAACCTCGAAACTCAAGGTGAAACGGAACAGTGCCATTTTGCACAGCCCTATTATTTATGTTAAAGTATTCTGTGCTTTGTATCTATGTTCTTATTTTTCCTGTTATATGTGAGGTTCAGCATGTGAGGTGATATGACAAGACAAAACACTACATAAAACATTGCACATATTCAATGTGTCATAAATGATGTACTTTAAAGATGTCACTTACTTGCAACTAAAGCTTCAAACATGGCATAGTAAACTAAATTACCTTATGATGTCTTAGATGTTTTTTATGCAAATGTCTCTCTCTCTCTCAAAGGATGACAACACTTTTCTAAATATCACTTTATTTCCTAGATTTTTATGAAATAGAATATAGAGACCATAGGATTTGAAGAGGGCATAAGCATCATCTACACCTCCTTGTACAGGTGCAAGTTATCCCATAGATATAATCTGTCCAGCCTCTTGAAAATTCCCAAAGAAGAAGATTCCACAGCTTTCCTAGGCAGTTTTTCCCATTATTTTTCATTGTTTATAATTAGGAAGTTTCTCCTAAAATTTCAACTAAATCAGCTTTTCTGTGAGTTAAACTCATTTCCATGTGTTCTGACCCCCTTGACAAAGTAAGAACAATGCTTCTGTGTCTTAGAGCAGCTTTTCAAAGAATTGCGAGCTGCTGTCATGACCCTCTTTACATCTTTTTCTATAATCTAAACCTACCTATTTCTTTTATTATTTATGGCCTGTATTCAAACACCTTTATCACGTCCCAGCTTCTCTACATCTTGCTTATAATGTAGTGCCATGCCTAAACTGAAGTACTTGGACTAAGGTCTAACAAGAGTTTCATACAAGAATACAATTGTATCCTACTTTTGCATATAATGTTTCTGCTAATGCAACCCAAAATTACATTTCCATTTTATTTCCCCCCTCAGCTCAAGTATATTAACTCACACCCTGATTGTAATTGGCTTTATTTAAACAACACTTCTTGAGAATATTAAATGTGCTTCTCTGTTGGACAGACTTAAAATCTTAAAGCAAATGGATAATGCACACTCAGACAAAGAAACATCTATCTCATAGCTGTCTGAAACAATCTAATGGAAATCAGAGCTGTTCTTGGAAAGTAACAAGTAGCCTTTGAAGAACGTATAATGTCTCTACTTAGATTCTTATGTATACCATGGTGTGACCACTGTAGGTCCCTGGGTCGTGGGTAGTCCCCGAGACGTTCCTCTACCCCTCCTTCTCGCCCGCCACGACTTTGATGTTCCACAATATCAAG
>JAGPOW010000261.1:130651092-130671646 GCA_030014935.1 Caiman crocodilus
TTTATAATTTTGGAACATCAAAGTCGTGGCGGGCGAGAAAAGGGGTAAAGGGACGACCTGCAGGAGCTACACACGACCCAGGGGCCAACCGCGGTCACACCTACTGTGAAGTTTTTCATGCTTCAGTGCTTATTTTCGGGTGCCCTTGTAATTTCATCAAATTAGTTTATTCCTGGATGTGAAGATGAGGAAACAAGGAAGGTACATGCCAAGAGCAAGGAGAAGAGGGTGTCCTGGAAGCCACCGTTCCAGAGCAGCTGCTCCATGCTGCTAGAGTGGCCCTGGAGAGAGGAAAAGGAACGTGAAAAGCCAGAAGTGGAAAAGTGTGGAGAGCACAGGGAGTCAAGGAGCAGGTATCAATGTCCTGAGACCTGGGAGAAAGGGTGGGACAGCCACAATGGTGGAGAGCCAGTGGAGAGCTGGCTGTGGAGCTCTGAGGAGCTCAATTAGGCTGGGACACGCTGGCTGGAGAGACTCTGTCAAGTGAAGCAGTGCAAGTGGTGGAGGAAACTGTAACAGAGAAAGGGGCCAGCTGGAAGAAGAACGGTTGAGCCCAGTTACATAGGTATTAACTTTAAATTACTTTCTTTTTCCTTTTGGTTGCTTAGTCTGCTGTGCCTTTGCCTCCATGGGCCAGAAGCATGCTGAGTCGAGCAGCTAGAAATTTGACCTGGCAAACATAAAGGGAAAAATCCCCTTGATTGATCCGGGGACCAGGATCATCAGCCCAGGTGGGCTTTGTTTCTTTTTCTTTGTATTATTTGCTGTGCTTTGTCGGACCTTTAGAGGGCTTAACTCTTGAGCGAGACCAACTGCAGGATTCACCTGAGACTGGAGAAGAAGTCTGATAGTCTGCATTAATGCTCTTCTTTCGAGAGAGCTGTCAAAATGTGCTTGAGCCTGAAATAGACAAAAAAAGTTGCCAGTTAAGACCAACATTAAGATCCCAAGGGATCCCACTCTGGTGACAGCCCAAGGAAAGGTCCCACTTAACCCTCCAGGGAAGCACTGGGCTTCACACCGCAGACGACTTCCTGTACACAAATGCCAGGAGCTTGGGAAACAAGCATAAGAAACTGACCCTTCTCCTATGTGATAATGACTACAGCCCTGTAGGACTTAGAGACCTGGAGACCGGAGATGAGCAGGGAAACCAGCAGGAGGATGGAGATGATCAGGGGAACATCTACAGCTCATCTCCAGGGACTCATCTCAAGTCCCCTGTTCATCTCCAGCCCCCTGCTCATTCTCCTGCTCTGACTTCTGTCCTCCAGAGGCTTGAGAGAAGCAGGAGAATGAGCATAAAGCTGGAGATGTGTGGAGGAGGGATCAGGAGGCTGGAGATTATTCAGGTATTCCCTGGTGGACTCCAGGCTCTCGATTGCTCCCCCACCCAACTCCAGCCTTCTGCACTGCCAGCAGCTTACCAGTGCCAGTAGCGGCAGCGGGGGCCGCTCATGGCCTCATAGCACAGCCCCGCAACGTGGCGCAGGGGGCAGTGAGGCTCTGCCCTGGCCACCTGGCACCCACGCTGCTGCTACCACATTGTGAGAGTGCAGCCTGGCTTGGCAGGGCACCACTTACTGCCTGGAAGCCTGGGGGTGCTACAGCTGTCCCTTCCCCCTCCTCCAGCCCCTCAACCCCCTAGTTATCTGGCAAACTGGGCCAGGTCCCTGCAGCTTGCATTCAGCCTGTGCTGCATTCAGCACCGGGGCAATGTTGCAGAATGTCTCTGTGAAAGACTGAGCCTTCAGTTGCCTCAAGGCATGGCCCAGGACTGTGCCCTGCCCTCCCCCCCCCCCCCCAAAAAAAAAAATCTCTGGGTCTAATTTTGCCACACGCTGCAAATTTGGCATGTGCAGAGGCAGGTGTGTATTCATGTGGATGTGCCCAGTGAGTTCAACAGATAAAAGGGAAAATATAGAAACAAATGTTGACAGTTAGCGGGACCTAACCTTTTTGGCAGGCATGCCACAATTTAGCTCGCACCCCCTATATGGCCCTCAGATCCCCTTCCTCTTATCCCATCTGCTACTCTTAACTTCTACTTCCTGCCCTGTGTATCCCGCTCAATCTTCTAATCTGCTTTCTGCTCCCTGCCCTGTCTGCCAGTCCCTACCCTGATCTACTCTGTGCTGTACAGGGAGGCTTCCTGTGCTGTTGCAAGTTGTCCACCCCTTCTCTAAATGTAGATTCAAAACTTGAAGGTGCAAATGCAAGCATCTCCTCCAAAGAAGTCATGAATAATCTTTCTTCATTTCCTAGTATCTTGATTGGGCAATGATGTATTTGGCACACTTATCCAGAACTTCAGTCAAAGGATTACAAATTAATACTAAACTGGTTTTTAAATCTGAAAGGAAGAGAGAGAAATGCCATAACAACGACAACGTCGCAAAGAAAATGAAATGAGAATTGAGCGACAAATGTATATTGTTAGTCAGGGAATGTATTTATGGGTCTTTTGCAGGGAGGGGTGGTTCAGGGAAAACAGTCTATCTAACATCAGGTGAACTTTCTTCTCTGTTCTCAAAACCTTTTTCTGTGACCTAAATCTGGATACTGGGATGAATATAAGTAACATGGCAGAGAAAGAAGTTTCTCTAGTATCCTACTGTAATTTATTCTCTGTGGATTTAGAGTTTAGGTTGGACCTTTTTTTAAATTTAGGATAGGTAGGAGACTGCAAAGGATTGGTCTGGTCCTTTTTAAAATCCTCTTTTCTTGTTGTTTTATGTTGTTCATTATTTTTTCTCCTGCTTTCCAGTTTGTGGGTAGACTGCTACGTGATCAAAAACTCGCTGGGAATAACTTTAGTATTGGATGTTCCAAAATGTTCATATCTGATACCTTACATGAAACTTTTGCAAAGACCTTCATTCTAAATATAATCTTCTTATCTTTAGAATTTTTTTCTTAACTTCAGAAATGGGAACTTGACATTGGGGGCCGAGAAACGCTGGCGGAATGGGGTCGCTGATGGAGTGTGGAATTAGAGCACTAGACTCGCAGGTTGTTGGAAGCAAAAAAAACTTTACTTACAGTCCTTAGGCTGTAGACACGTTCCTTGGAGTTACAAAAACTCAAGCAGAAACTCAGGCACACACAAGCTCACACACGCACAAGCTCACACTCACTCAGGGTGAGGAGTGCACCTGTTGGATAAGGTTGTGCGACCCTTCTATTTGAAGCATGCATCCCTGCACAGTGACAGAGATGTGATTGAAGCTATCTGTGTCATCCAGAAATGTTCTCAAGGTCATGGCTGCAACCTGCAGTGTTTATACTTCAGTTTCTACCTCTTTGGTTCTTTCTAGATAAAAAAAAAATCTAAATAGACAGGTTCTAAATGAAATGTTGTGCCATAGGATTTTTCTTTTTTCTCTTATACTTGCAATCATATTTTCAAAATTGCAATAGAGAGGCTTGAGACTCCTTTCTGTGTGTGTGTGTGTGTGTGTGTGTGTGTGTGTGTGTGTGTGTGTGTGTGTGTGTGTGTGGTGTTTTTTTTAACCCTAAAAACAATGCACCAAAATATAACTTCTAAATGTTTGTCTTTCTGACCTTATGACTCTGAAACATATTTCAGGGGAATGGAGAAGAAACCTCCCCTCCCCGGTAATTTAAGGCTCTGAATGAGTTAATCTTGAAATTCTAAAGATGTGCTGCTAACAGCTTTGAGATCATCTACACTGATTTTTTCTTTTTTTTCTGCTCATCACTTTTAAATCTTGCTCTCTTCTATCCCATATTAGGAAATTCTTATGCACATTTTCAAGTCATCAAAGCTTCCATGTTTTGACTGAAATAATGATCGCCAGATATTTCAGCTTGTAAGAAGTCTTGTTCAGCGTACTACAGAATAACTTAGAAACTAGTACCGACTCAGGAAAAATAGAACATATAATCAATTTGTTTCAACTGTCTCCCAGCATGATAGCGCTCCATGCTATAAAATGAGAACCTATATTACATTACTGTTTAGCCAATAATTAAACATCTTGGATCGGGTTCTGGTATCCATAGACTACGTTGCTCCTTACCATTTAAATAAATTGCATAGAATTAACAATTAATAAACATGAGTGAAGACAGCTGAACCAGGCTCATACTTTAATTTATAGGAACTTTGAGGAAAAATAACATGGGGTTCAATAGGAATTTGCCTAGATAAGAACTTCAGTGTGGAGCCCCAGATTTGCCGGATTTCGTGAAGATGGTGAAAGAATACATTAATCAATTCTGCAAATTTACAGTGCAGAACAGGACGCTTATGGAATTATGAGAAAAAACCATTTGTTCTGAAATCCACTTTTCAGCATGAGGTATAATGATCAAAAGTTGGGAATCCTCAGGAGGAACATTTGGCAAACTAGCACAAAGAGAAATTGGTAAATGAAACCTTGCACATGAAAAATGCCCGCTGAGGAGCTAGTTACCACAGAGATAATTAGTTGCTCAGTATTGGTAGAAGGGCCGATTACCTTAGGAGAGGGAGTTAAACAGGAATGCTAAATCCTGACCTGCTTTTATAAGAAAGACTGTTGTTACATATTGGTACTTGAATTGCTTAAGGCACTCTGCTTTAAGAAAAATGTTTCCAATGATGAGAGCAAATATGGGAAAGTTTGGATTCCTGTTCTGGTTTTCTTCTTCGGATAGAATCACATGCTTATTCAACGCTTTATCTTAATATAGTTTGTGCTGAAGAATAGGCTGAAAATCTGGTGGCAGTAAAGCTTAGTGAGATTTCTAGTATCTTGTCTCTGTCCAGGGATAGTAATCGCCTGGGCTGCTTTGCTTGTGGTCGTTCTGGTTATGAAGCTTGGGGAAACCAGGAAGTACAGATGCTGATAAAAATGTAAACAAAACTGTACAGAGATACTCAATCCCTTCCCCTGCCCCAAATTACTTAAAAAATATATATATATATCTGGGCTGCTTTCCTGCTTTAATTTTAGATGTTGTTTCTTGTAATTTCTTATCTCGTTCAGACTGCTATAATTACAGTTTTACTATCACTATACCAAAGGGACTAGGAGAAATTGACAAATTTATTTGTGTTTTCTGGTTTGTTTTTTGTCATTAATTGCAACCCTTCCTGAAGGCTCTCTATTGTTCATCATTTTAAGTACATCCAAATTTCAGTAGCTCAAGTACGCTGTGACTGGCTTTTGCTATCATATCAGCCTTGTTCTTAAGTCTCCCCATTGACTTTTCATAAATATCATATTGAATTTAAGGTTTTTATTACTTATAAAACCCTTTAATCATAAAGGCCGAGTTTATCTCTTAGACCTATTGATACTGTACATTCCTACCTGTTTCCTCAGATAAGCAACTTCGGTACATTTGATATGCCTACAATAAAGATTGAAGTCTTTGGTGCGTGGAGCTTTCAGCTGTGGAGTCGGCATCCAACTGAGTTTTTTAAATGCTGTTGATTTACACCTTTTTTTTTTACAATCTGGCCAAAGACACTATTGTCTGTCTCTTGTTACCTATCTTTCTTAAGGTTGTTTTAGCCTGGCACTTTGCAACCATAGGTAAAGAGGGAGCTGAATGGTGGAATAACTCCTGCTACTGTAAAATGTTAGCAAATGGAGAGTACTTATACGTTACACTACTTATATGCTGCTGTGCTCTGACCCAGATGAAAATGCCTTAAAATCCCATTTTTTATCTAGTTTATCGCTGTGGCCATGGTTCATCATTTTAAATTGATTCTAAATAAAATTGCACATTAATCATTCCCCACACAGTTGGAGTGTCATACCATGCTGAGGTGTCATCATTACCAACCATGACTGTGAGCCTGGAGTTTCACTTGTTAATGCAAGTGACAGAAAAAATTACAATTTCTGCCCAACAGAATTTTTTGCTTTTTAAAGGGATTTTCTGTTTGTTTCAAATTGGGAAGAAGTGTTGAAACATTAGCATTGTTAGCAAAACACAAGCTTCCCACAATTTTGATTTGGAAATATCAGAACTCAAACACAATGATATATTTCATTTAATCAACCCGTTTTGGTTTGGTCTGTTGACGTGCAACAAAGCATTTCATTTTGTTTCAGCTCCATTCCTCTGAGCTTGTTATGGGACCCTTTGGGGAACTGCAGTTTCTTTTTGCTCCTATTCCTAGTAATCAAATTTCCTGGCCAAATTGCTTCTCCTATAATACAGTTTCCCTGTGGCTGACCTGCAGTGTTACATCATGAAAATGTAAATATATTTTTTCATTAATGAAAAAATTCATTGCTTTTATTCTGCAAGTAGAGAAAATGAAGTCCAGGAAAAGATGATTGCTAAAAGGCAGTGTATCTTGTTAATGAGAGGGACCTGGAAAGCATAAATTTTATCAGCTAACTGTGGTCCTAACAAGAGCTGTATGGAAAATTAGAATATTTATTTATTTATTTGTGACTGAACAAAAGAAGCAGAGGAAAAAAATATTTCAGAGCATCCCAAAACATTGTGTTAAAATTGCAACAAAATACCACATTTCATTTTGGGGTAATTTAACATTTTATTTTATGTTTTAGAAAGTAATAACCCTTGGACTTTTAGTAAGGATTTTGATATAGTCCTACATTGTACTGTCATACATAAACTAGAAAATTATGGTCTAGGTAAAATTACTGTTAGGTGGTTACAAACAAATGTTGGCTAAAAGGACTGACTCAGGATTATAATAAATTCTAGTTTATTGGAGGGGATATGAGTTACCCATAAAGTCATAAATGCAAACTTTGAGCTATGGGTGCTACTGGTCACCTTAGCGCACACACATGCACTCACTCATTGAAACCCATGTCGTTCAAACCCATGTAGTAAAGTAGGTGTTGTAGTGATTGTGCAAGCACTGGTGTCAGTATATCTACCTACGGGAGGCCCTGGAGTCTACCGTTGATGGTCAGCTTCCTTCAAGGTTATGTCATCTCAAGAAGGGGGTTGTCTGCTTGTCCATCTGTCTTGATAGGTCAGGTGCTAGATGAGACATTGCTACTGAGGGTCAGCTTCACTGCCTTTTATCTCTTTTGGCAGACCTGTGTGATTCCTCCAGCATCATCTTGGCTACTCAATCCAGAGGTCACTGTCCCACGTGGGTCTTGAGTAGTGCTTGAGAGCGGTTAGTCACAGGGGTCTCTGCCTGCTGGTACCTGAAGTTTTGACAGGTCACTCTTGACTTCTTGACTTAATGGCTGTATTGTCATTGGTTACAGGAATAGTCCATAGGCTGAGTGCTTAATTCCAGAAATCAGTTCTTTAACTTGATTAGGTTAAAATGGAGTTCCTATCATTACTTAGTTACCTACTGACGATCACCATTCACTCGCATTCACTTAAGGGAACTGCCGAATATAACAGATTTTATCACTTTACAATTATAATTTCAATGCAGTTTTAACAATGGTCCAGGATGTAACTTCATTCTACAGGGAGCACATTCCTTAAGGGTTTAAGAGTGTAAAATGAAAAATAAAAAATGCTAATATCAAGACAAGACAGATGAAATATAAAAATGCACTGTGAGAAATATATAAAAAATCAATGTGAAGTAGTGAGGATCAAAGGTTACTGGGGACGGTAAGTGAGTTATTAGCACCAGGATATATTTACAGTCTTTGCAGATGGAGTCTTTTAGTTCATTTGTTTTCTTTAGTAACACTGAGCTTAATTGAGATGTAGATGTAGTTTGTAGGTCTCTCCTACAGAAAGCCACTTCAGGTTTCTGGCTTGCTCTGAGCCTTGCCACACTCATTTCATGAGTGCTCTAGGTCTCTATACTGAGAAGGAAAATACTGAGAAGGAAAAAAAAAACTACACCAAGGGGGCGGGGAGGGGTGCAGATAAGAAAAGTCTTCTGTTATATCAGTGTCCAGAAGGGAAATGCAGAAAGCCCCCTTTGTACTACACAAAGAATGTATATCAATGTATTTCCGTCAGCATGGTAAGAGGTTTCATAAGTATTCCTACAGGATACGTTCTGGGATGCAATAGCAAGCTTTCTGATCAAGTGCGCACACGACAAAAAGCTGAGATGAGTTGTAAACACTTTTGAGGATAAGGGTAGAATTTAGAAGGACCTTGATACATTGGGTTACTGGGCTACAGACAAAATAGAAATCAACCGAGACAAAATGTAAATTACTTTCCCTAGAGAAGAAATACCACAAGGCACAAATATAGAATGAGGGAGAGCTAGGCAGGCAGTTGTACTGATGTAAAGGATCTGGAAGCAGCGGGTAGAGAGAGGCATGAATCACAGTCTTGACATGAAGCAGCAAGTCAATTAAAAAAAATCAATTTGCATAAGAGATGGGAAATGATAGCACCTCTCCTTGCTGCTGATTATGCCTGATCTAGACTGTTGTTTGCAGTTGTTTTATTATATCTTCAGAACTCTGTAGGGAACCTGGGGAAGATTCGGAGGCAAATTGTATGGATGATTAAGGGGCTATAGTACAAGTTGTATGAAAGAGGTTGCACATTTAGTTTGGAGAATAAGAGGTCAAGTGGAACAAGATGGTGATTTTCATATATTTAAAAGACCCCCCCATAAAGAAGAGAGAGAACAACTTCTGTCTGTAGCCAAAATGGATGTTACAAAGCAACGTTTAAATTGCAGTAAAATGGATTTAGATTAAATTGGGGGGGAGGGGGAATTAGATAAAATCTTTGGAACAAGTTGCCCAGGGAATCCAAAAATTTTCCTCCATTGGAGGTTTTCATGAAGTAAGATGAGGATTTGACAGGGGTAGAATAGTGTATTCTGCATTTGCACAAGATCTTTGAGGTCCCTGCATGCTCCGAGAAGAAATGGAACAAAAACAGCCCTGAATAAAAACGTTTCATGTTGAAAATTTTAAACAACATTTTAACAATACCATTGACCCCATTTTTAAGGTAAAACTTTTATCAAGTTCATCTCAACTTTCTGAATGTAAACAAACAAACAAACAAAACCCAGCACAAATTTGATTCTGACAGTCAGTTGCCATATGATTTTAAGCCAGTCTCTGATCTTTAGTTTGTATCACTGAAACAGGGAATAGTTAACTCCTTCTGTTTACACTCTTCTTTCTGAAACACTCTTGTGTTTCAATAAACATAGATGTGATAAAAATAGAAATAAAGATTTCCAGGCTTCTCCATCCTGTAATCAGTAGCATAAATAAGGGAGAGGATGGTTACTCGGACAGCAGCTTTGGCCACCCTCTCTGCAAAGGGGCACAAACTAGCAGCCACTGCTGCCAGCTAGCTGTGCGGCCTCCATTGGCAGCTGCCAATGCCATGTGCAATGCTGCCGCCCAGGGCATACATGGCCTGTTACACCTCTGAGTACTCGCCTCTCTCATTATTGCACTAGAGCCTGTAGCTATCTGATGGTCACCATTTCTTTCCCCAGTAGATTATTCTGTGTGAAATATTTCCAAATATATTTGCTCCACTCTTTTATTCAAATTCCCAGTGTAAATGGAGCACTTTGAAGTTTTACCTTTCTTCTTGTATTATCTGGAAGTTTTATGCGAGAGAAAATACTTTGATTTCGCATTTTGAGTCTACTTGTAACAGTGCAGAGATATGAGCATTTTCCAGTGACACCTCTATTTTATTTTCAGTGCCCCTGGAATTCTACTACGTGTGAAGAGCTCAATTTTGTGGTATTATTAACTAATGCATGCCTTCCTACAACAACCATTCAGGAAGGGCATCTAAATTATTTGACAGGTTGTAAGAGCTGGCAAGAAAACATTATTAACAGTTTTAAAATCAGCAGATTGTTAAAACACATGCTGTAATAAACACGATTCAGCGAAACATACATTAACAGAGCAATGGGTAATAAACATAATGATACTTGGAGATATTTTCTATTTGCCTTTGACTTTAATCCCTGAAAAACATTGTCTGCTTGTTTTTAGAGATGAAAAAGACTATTCACCTGATAGGTTTTTCTGAAAGTCCCTATTGCTTTCCTGAGTAAATTATTTTCTATAGCCTGAAGCTGCTTACAGTTCCTGAAGAATTAATAATGGTGTTGGCCCAGGTCAGCTCATATGCTGCCAGTTCTTTCACATAAGGTGCACACACTTAAGATTACAGTACTTCTAAATCCAGTGGGGTTTTATTACATTAGGTGATGATGATGTGGCAGTAATTCTTCAGTGCACAGTAAAGCAGCGTAGTGATAGAAAGGACACAAGGAAGTAGAAGTGCTGTAGTGTGTGTGTGTGTGTGTCTCTGTTTTTAGTAGTTGCAATGCATCTGACTTGCAAAATGTTAGAGGTATATCAGGCTCCTTACTAATACACATGTTATTTCCATTATGTGATAATCTGACAAAGCCAATTTAATACGTTTAAGTACTTGAAAGTTCAGAGAAGAGAAAGAATACCCCTAAATAAAGATATGTAACTTTGTAGGCATTTGTTATTTGGTGTTCAAGTTGAATACTAAATGGCTGCCTTTCTGAAGAGCATACATACATTCAATGATCTGAGAGAATTTTCCCAGTTTGTTTTTACTGATAGAAAAATTTACCCTGGCACCCCTAAGCAGACATTTGAATACTGAAGTGCATTGCAGTCAGGGGGCGCTCTGCGTACATCTGAGCCTTCTCTGCTGAGTGTCCTCGGTCTACCAGGCAACAGCAGTGTGTACCTGCTCTGATTGTCTGACCCAGACTGCCTCTCAGGGATTGTCTTGATGCAGCACAATGAGGGGATTAGTTAGGAAGGGGCTTCCTGCTGGGCTGCAGCAGTAGAGTCCAGGCTGAGTGACACACTGTCTCCTGGGATCTGTGGGAGGGAAGGGGAGGATTGGCAAAGCACACTGGGATGCTGGAGGACTATCCTGCAGCCTTACCTCTGAAGACGTGTATCAAGAAGTTTGCTCTCCCAGGGAAAATCTCTCTTGGAAGCTATTTAATCCTCATTGTTCCTGGGTTACTGTTGTCCTGGAGTGGCCATTTTGCTCTGGGAGAAAAATCCTGAACATCTATACACGTCCTCTGTTCTCAGTGAACTTTCAGTTTTGTTGAACCAAATACTGACTGGCAATGACTCCAGAGGTTTGTGACAAATATCTGACAAATAATGCTATTAGGAATCTTTTGGTGAATTTTGTACCTTAGTACAGGTGTTGCAGGACCTGGAAATCGTAAAGGTACAATAATTCACTATATAATTGGTCCAGGAAAAAAATATCACCAAAAAGCCATTTCTTCTCTTTTGTTTTGTCAGGTACTAGTAGGCTATTTTGCAGAGGAAAAAAATATATATTTTCTGTACAAAACAGCTTACTAATATCTGACAAAACCCTCAAAAGGAGAGGCGTGTGTGTGAGATATCAGGTGTTTGAGAAACATAGTATTCTTTTGCTTTATGAAGGGGTCTTTTTGGTTGCTATAGAACTGAGAGGCCATGCTCATGTTATGTTAGACACTGTACAACTATATAACAAGGAAAAAAGCCTTACCTTTTCAGAGTTTATAATCTTAACTAGTGTGGTTTTGAAACTATCAGCTTAATGCTGAACAGATTAATTTGATGGGAATTAATCTTTGTTCCGATTTAAATATTAAAGTAATAAAGGGATATATAGCATTGAAGTGTATCTTTGTGTGTTCATGTGTGTCTGTGTAGTATGAGTCTGCTTTCCATTAGAAATAACTACAGTAGTATACATATATAATAAATTCTTTTTAAAAATAGTTGTGTTACCACCTCAAAGTGTCATAGAGTAGGCTGTAATAAATCACCACAGCAGTTCATATTTAATGCATTCCCACATAATTTCAAATACAACATAATATTACATTAATGGCAGGCATGTTATTATTTTGTGAGTGCCCCTCACAAAGTGCCAGGGTCACTTTGCATTTAAAAGGCCAGTTTCAAAGTAGCTAATCTCTCTCAAGACTAGTTGAATCAAATGTAACTACTCCCCGTGGATACTTATAAGAGCTTGCCTAGACAGAAGTATCTCCTGAGTTCTTAAGTCCTCCTTTTATACCTATAGTGGGGCATAGTTTAACCTAGTTCAGTAATTCAATATCATTCAACCACCTTTCCTGACTATCAAATGAGCTTCCTGAGAGAGAAAACTGCAGCATCACGTGTGATAAATGAAAGCACCACCAATAACTGTACCTTTAAGGGATGTACAGCAGTTACATTTAGATTGTTTTAAGTGGGCTTAGTTCAATTTAAACCTGTAGGGGTGCATCTAGATTAGATTCCAAATGGTGCACATGACCTACATTTAGATCATGTTCAAGGCATACTGAATTATATTGATAGGAGGTAGATTGTTCTATTGAATGCCTGCAAAGTTCCCCTATTGCTTCAAGCTAGCCCAGTGTGCATTGAAGCCCCTTGCCCCGCTGCCCCCTGCACAATCCCATCCCTCACTCACAGGGAAGCATGCTGGAACTTGTCCAAAGTAACCAAATGGAGGCCAATAGCCCAGCTTCTTACCCCAGGCTGTCTCAGGATTAGGAAAGACCAACCTGGGTCCCTAGGCCTGCCTCCAGCTTCAGGACACATACATATACAGGGCTGCCTGAGGCAGCTGTATTCCCTGCACATGCCCTAGACAACAGGCTATGCCTCCATACCCCACAAAACTCCAGCACAAAGTGCTCCATGACCTATATGCAAACCTGAAGGCTGAGGCCAAAAGAACCACAAGACTCAGGCATAGCTCCAGACCCCAATGCTTGCACACTAAGCTAAGAACTCCAAACACCAAGTTTTGCACGTGATCCCACAGCCCTGAACCCTGATCCTAGGAACCCTATACCCCAAGATTTGGGCACAGTCCCGCAAACCCCACATTTCAAAGGCTAGGCCTAGGCACCCAGCAAACTAAATCCCCAACCACTTCAAATAGGAGGAGTATATACAGAACCTCATAATGGGTCTGGATGGGACCTTGTCCTCGCTGGAGCTTGGCCACTGCTGTTAGGTGCCTGTTCGTTGTTGACATGGGGTGTTGACAGGATTTTTTTGTTGCCAACTACATGTTCCTGGAGCACTTCTGCTTGGCAACGGTTATGAGCATCCAAGCGGGTGCAGATAGCTGGATGCCTCTGGAAACTTCAGGCAGGATGTAGCCAGCCACCTTTGAGTTGTGAGACAGATGCCCCTGGGAAGTTTGAGGTTGGGAGACAGGGTATATCTTGTCAGAGCTGAATGGTTAAGAGATGCCTCGGCACAGCTGCGTTCAGGCACATTGTGAGTCCCCGGTGCAGGGATTTTCCCTGTAAGGCAGGAAAAGTCCTTGGTGGAAGATCAGAGCCTTCCAAAAGATTGCAGCTGCACCATCGAGTGCACGCTTACGATTGGCTCAGAGTAAATTATGCACATGTGGTGGTCAGCAATTGGCTTGCTGGCCGTATAAAAGGCTTAGGTGATATCCACCCAAGTTGGAGGAGAGCTCAAACACGCATAGAGGGAGAGATCCCCACGTGTATTTCGGAGCCACGGAGGAGGCCTAATCAACCACCAATGACTCCCCGTCGCGGTCGTCATGACATACCCCATACCCCGTGTGAGTGTGAGCATCCGTGTGCCTGTCTACAGTTTTGTTTTGTCTGTCTACGGATTGTGCCTACACTGCATACCTCGTGTATACAGCTTGTAAGAAAAGTTTTTGTTTGTTTGTTTGTTTCAACCACTGCTGCCTCTCGTCCAACTAATTCCACTCTTTCAGTGGCCCCATTCTGCCGGCGTTTCTTGGCCCCCCCATATCTGACATCTTCAGGTTACCAAGTAAAAGTCACCTGGAAAGTTAAGGGTCAAAGGGATGGTGTGGCCTGTATGGAGCAGGGGCTAGAGATAGATGCAGAGGGAGTGCCATGCTCCAAGCCCCAAATCCACTACACCCATCTACATCCATCAACCAGAACCTCACCCACCCACAGATACTGAGACCCCCATGGGCATTGCCACACACTGTGGCAGATCTTGCCCTGCCTTCTTCCAGTACACAACACTGGGCCCAGAAATGTAGTCACAGAGATGAGGGATAGCATCTCCCTCTGAGGCAAACAGCACACTGAGGAGCAGCTCCACAGCAGGTGTTGCATTAGGTGGATGTTCAAGCAAATTAATGAACAGATGCAAGTTCAAGGTAACAGCACGGACTGGGTGCAGTGTGGAGCAAACCCAAAGTGGATGAAGGTACGCTACAGAGACCAACAAGATGTT
The DNA here is from genome assembly GCA_030014935.1 of Caiman crocodilus. NCBI lineage: Eukaryota > Metazoa > Chordata > Crocodylia > Alligatoridae > Caiman > Caiman crocodilus. The sequence goes on from JAGPOW010000261.1 coordinate 130,665,309, forward strand.
CCAGGGAAGAAGGCACATCATGCCCTTCTGTGAGGAGCTCTCCTGCTTCCTCACAACCAATAGAGCTACTGCCACCCTGCACAGCTTTGGGCTGCCAAGGAGGAGGAGAAGCAGTTGCCAGCAGGATTCCACCCACAACATGAGGTGCAGGAGGGCCACAAGGAGAGAGGTGCGCTAGGTGATTAGAAGCATTGCACTGATAGTGGTCTGGCTACTACTGTGCCAACCTTTCCTTGGGGCTCACTGGCAGAGCCTCATGCCCTCCAGCTTGCCCTCCTGTGTGAACTCCCATGCTAACTCGTGCACCGGGCCTAGAAGCATGCCTGTTTGTATGGCTCCAGTCACACGGTTCCCTGGGGGCCTAGGTGAAGTAGGAGCTGGGGGTATGTGACCTTCTTTGGCTTCTCTCAGCTGCCTCCCCACAGCTGGGTTAAGTCCTTCCCACCACAGCACCCTGCTTACCTCTGGCTAGGCTGGGAGTTGTTGGGGGTCCTGAGGGTTCTCTTAGGGGTTCTGGGGGGGTCCCAGGCTCACATTTATTATACCTAATAAATGACCTTCAGCAACTGAGTGTGTGTATAGAGGAAGGGGGCAAAGAAGGGGAATTATTATTACTATTAGAAGTAATTTAAAAATCATGCAAACATGAAGAGTAATGCACTTCTAATTTTGTATTATTATGTTTCAAAAATGCACTTAGGATAGAGGTGTCATGATGCTAAAGTGTACAACCTATGTAGTCGCATACTGTGAATCTCTCTTAGGCTTTTATTTTCTCCTGTTCCTCTAGTATCTAAGCATTTCACAGTCTTCATTGTATTTATCTTCACAACAGCTGTATGAGGCTGGCAAGCATTAGTATCTCTTTTTTTTTCAGATGGGGGTCCAAGGCTGTAGTGAAACCAGGAAGTTTCCCAGGTATATGCTGTTAGAGTGTGGGCCGTGTTTTCTCTCTGATCGGTATCTTTGGATGACTGAGTTGGGAGAATGTAATGTATACTGAAGTTTTAATCTCTTTAAATTAGTTTTAATCTCTTTGGATGAGTGATCCTAGTAGTTAGCAAATAGTCTCCACATAATACTACAGAGGCTGCTGGCTTTCCACTGCCTTGGATGATACAAAGAGTTAAAGTAAAAAAAAAAAAAGTCATATTACCTTTCCAAAAGAAGACTCGTTCTTTTAATATTAGAAGGTGTAGCATGCCCAGGAATTCTAAGCAGGTGAACCCCTACACAATCATTTGTATTTTTCAGCGACCAGTTGATATGTCTGTATCTTCATGAAAAAATAAGATATGATCTGGGATGGGGGAACCGGGGGGGGGGGGTGAAGCTCATTGTATGGGACATATCCAGCCCGTAGCTCTGTGTCTTCCAGCGCTTGACCAATGTGTAGGGTCCAGGGCTCCCATGGGTCTGGAAATTTGGTGTCAGGAGAGTGGTGGCACTTCTACATGGCCAAATTTCCAGACCCATGGGAAGCCCCAGACCTTACACACCAGATCAGGCACTTGATACAGAAAGCATTATTTTTTTTTCCTTTGACAAGAGATATTAATATTTAAGAGGGACCCAGACCACATGGATTAAAAACATCCCAAAGAGGTGTTTAACTGTAAAGAATGGACTCCAGGAAAAGTAGTTTTAAAATAAGGACTTTTGTATACTTAACAAGCAGTTTTTGATATTGTGTGCACAAGGGACTCTTCTGAGTTACCATTGAAATTAACCCATTGATAATATAATTACAGCTCAATTAACCCATCTATAACATAATTTCCACAAGTAGCTAGACATATAAATCCATCTTTAGAAAATGGATGATCCTCCACTATTGGCCTGAAATGGAAAAATGATAAACTAATGATTTCAGTGGAAAATCATGACAGACAAATTTAAGGCTACAGTTGATTTTATAATATGTGATTATCAGTTGTACTGAACTTTTCCAGTGCACAGGCCAGATGAGCGGGGTGCAGCTGGTCTCCATGCCAGATCCAGCCACAGTTCAGCCCTGCACACTGAATCTGGGCTCATGCAACTGGTTCAGGGTCATGGTGTGGCCTGATCCAACATGCAGGGCCAAGTCGTCTAGCTCATAAGGATGCAAAAAGCATTGGGGGAGTGATGGCAGTGTTAACTGTTATACAGCTCCCAGAGCTGCAGCAATTAACACTGCCACTGATTCATAGATTCATAGATGTTAGGGTTGGAAGGGACCTCAATAGATCATTGAGTCTGACCCCATTGGTGATCTCCCATCACCAAATTTCTGAGCTCCTGGGAAGCCCCACAGTCTGCATGACTCAGTTCCATGTGCTGCATTTTATGGTTTGGTCTACAGGTCACATTTTGATTGATTACCATTTTTGGAATTTGAATAAAATAAATACACTTATCATCATAAGAAGTTGACCAAACATACGCATGCCATTACAAGGATCAAATACAGGTTATGAAAAAGATCTCTTAATATTTGGATGGAATGCTAATGTATGTTAATCGTATGCTAACTTTCACTAATAAAAAATATATCATTATATAATGTGACTGGTTCAGGATGATGACTATTAGCGTATTTATATTTACTTCTGAAGGGCTAGGGTCTGGCATTAACACAAGTCAGGATGTCCCATACATAGGTGTGCTGCCCCAGGAGCTGACTGCAGAATACATTTGGCATTTTGTATCATAGAATATAACAAGAAGTCAGTGCTGAACATTTTGCAGTCATCTGAGGGAAAGAATAGAAATCTGGAGTTTAGGGCAAACAGTATGTGTTAAAATCTTATTTTTGTCACTTCTTCAATCATCTGCCTAAGCAAGGCATTTTTCCTTTAAGAAAAACTTAAGCTTCCAAGGATTTCTGTTTTCATGCTACAGTAAATGTATATGCTTTTGAAAAAATACTCTTACATTATTAACGTTAACACCGTTAACAATAGTGAACGCCTACATAAATGTTATGCTAGTTGCAAAACTAGTTTGACATATGAAGGAATCCAGCTTTGAAAGAGAAGCACGTTGCCTTTACAGGAGCTAAGGCAGTTCAGTGAAGGACTTAGGCTAGTACATAAAGTACCAATTCCATTTTTTATTCAGCAGGGTCCTTACAGTATGTACTTAATCTTGTTTAAAGCTAAGTGTATATTCAAGTGCATCACTGCATTAGGCCTGAAATTGATAACAAATAATCTGAGAGACAACAAGAAAAATAATGTCTCCCATAACTGTGGGAAGTACTTCCGAAAATGTTTCTAATGCTTCCATGTTTGAAATAGATGCCATTGTAATTTTTTGAAAAAAAGTTTGTGAAATATTAGGATTTTTTTTTCTAATCACCACTCCTTTACTGAATGCTGGTAGGATAAAGCTTAGGGACCCAGCTTATAGCTTTTGAATTGCTCCTGCCAAGATTTCAGGTGAGTAGAGAAGAATTCTTTTCTCTCATGGGTTGGTGCAAACTTGATGTGAAAACAAGTCAGCATGCATGAATGTCCATACCGGACTGCTCTTTACAGATTTTGTATTTGTTCTGATTTAGAGCCCATCCCATGCTGTGGATGTCTGGACCTAATGTAATTTTCACAATGAATGGGCCATTAGTCTATTCATTCCCCTCCAATAATAGCACTATATGCAGCAGGAGAATAATAAAGCAAAGTGTCCTCCACAGCAGGAATGTCATCCTTCTAACTCTGCTCTCAGCCATTCTGCCACAAAAGACATGCCTTCCCAGGGTAGAAATGAGGCTGTGTGTAGATGAATTGAGGGACATGTATGCACAACACTTTAAAGTGGGTTAAATGCTTTTGGACCGCTTTAATGGTGTTGGTGTTTGCACAAGGCAGTGGTGTATTGTGCAGTAGTTCCAGCTGCTGTAGCAAATTCAGCAATGTAATGCACCTTAAATGACTTGGGGAGCAGCGAGCTAAAGCTCCTCCTTGGAGCAGTTATTTGTGAAAGTTAATTCCTCCAAGGAGGTTTAGTTTGCTGCACGACAGTTGTGGAGCAAAGCACCAGGTTCAATGCAGCTCAGGGGCTCTGCAGGAAGCCTGTGCGGGCAGCCTGGCAGCAGCCCGGGAAAGCAGGATCCACCCAAGAAAAGCAGAGAGTCTGATCTTTTTTTTTTCCCCCTGGAGCCTGCTTGTCTGCCTGAGCTGCGCAGGGCCCCAGTGCATCCCTCTGCAGCTGTAGTGCCATCCGGGATTGCCCGAGACCTGTGCCTGCGGGTTCGTGCTGCCTAGGATGGGGGCTGCTGCTGCCACAGAGGGAAGCACCAGCCCCCAGGGTCCCCCCCCCAGCAGCCCAGGGACCACTCCACCCACTGACAGCTCGGCCTCCCTGCCTGCCGATGGAGAGGCAGGTAAATTCAGGTGTGTGCATGACACAGGGGCTTAAAGGGCCCTAAATGGAAGTGGTGTTTTTAAAAACCCACTGCTTCGACTTAGGGCTCCCATTTCATCTGCACACGCCCTCAGAGACTATAAAGCTGGAACATGGAGCAAAAAACTTTCATAACCGGCAGACTTATGAAGATGCCTTGCCATCAGCTTTCTCTTCCTCAAATCAAGGGGGCTTCAGCCCAAGTACACCTGTCTCACTCCATTGTGCCAGTACGGTGACCAAAGATAAATGGCCTCCCAGGAAACTAAGAGAGACAACTTAGAAAGTTTAATAAGTTAGAACCAAGTACTAGAAAGGAGGGTGCTGGCACGATGTGCTCACAGTATGAAAAGTCCATGCAATAATTGTGACTGTTTTCAATGCAACTCTATTTTAAACAGTGGTAAAGGAAGAATTCTTTATAGGAACCTTCCTGGCAGACATGTACAGCTAGGGAAACAGAACACGGGGAAACGTCTCACAGAAACCAAGGCCATAATGCAACCTATTCAATAAATGATGGAGTGAACTTGACAGAATCCTCAGTAAAAGGGAATGAAAGAAAGCAATTCAAACAGCTGCTCCTACAAAATGCCGTCTTGTTCTTAATGGAAAATAAAACCTGGTCAGATATGAAAAACTGGCCGGCACTGAGCAATCCTTGAACCTAGGGGTTTCCCACTCATACAACTCACATAGAAGAACATTCTTCTATAACATTCTTCCATGACAGGAAACATTACAAAAAGACGTTTAGGTTAGTGACTGTTCTCAATGAGTAGCATATGTCATTAAATTGTAACGGTGTGGAAGATTAACGAAGAGAAATCAATATGTTTACTACAAGAGACTTAATTGTCACCTCAATGTAGGCACCCCACACCCAAATATATCTAACAAGCTGAACAAGATGTCAGGAACAAGATACTTCAGTAATGTAGGTCTGCTGCATGACTATCATCCAATAAAAGTGGTTAAGAGAAAACAAGAGAATCAGCTCTCATTTTACATTCAGGGCTTATTCTAGTATGAGAGAGAGCTGTTCAGAGATTGGAGAATGCTTCTCTGATGTTCTAGCAAGTATTAATACTTTATCTGAAGTCCTGATAACTGGAGACACCCTCATGTACTTAATAAACTTGAACCTGCTCCTGTGTGGTACTGGGGCTGGGACCAGCTCTCAGGCCATGCCACCATGGCTCCCAGCCCAAGCACCACACTGGACCTGGGAGCTGGCAGGGCTGTGGTGTTGTGAAGCCAGGGGAGAGACCAACAAAGCCATTTGTTGTGCTGCCAGCTCTCTCACGGGAGATTCTTGAACCACCAATTTCCAGTGTGGTAGAGGCGGATTAGGGGAGTGCACAAACCAGCTGTTTGACAGTTTTCTCGGTTCAAGGCTCTGGAGTGTGGTAAAGAGGCTGAGAATCTGAAACACAGCTTTGTTGCACTTCTTCCCCACCTTCATCCCCCCCACACCAGATTCCCTTGATCGTATTACCTCCATGAAGCAGTCCAAAATTAGCTCAGCACGTTAGCTAATACAAGCTAGAGGTACTCCTCACCAGATCCTAACTTTACTATACTACAATAGCACTTAATACGTGCTTCACTGCTTGAAAAGTCAGACACTGGCATTGTAAGTGCGGATAGCACATGCTAAGTGTGACATGTAGCAGTGCCCTGCACAGATGACTTTTGATTCGTCTTCCTGCTGCTGAGCCCTGACCTTTCAACTCCTACGTCTACCACCTCTTCAAAGAGGTTGAACACCAGAATGCTGATCCTCCCTGCCTTGCAGCAAGCTGTCAGCCAGGTCTGGAAGGAAGTGGAAAGTTGAAAGCCAGGGCACTTAGCGTTTGGCAGCCTGCATGGAAGGTGGTTGTTGATTTCATTTGTTGCCTGCAGGGATCATGGGAAATTGCCAAGTGCCTTCTGGGGAGGGAATGGGGTAA
>JAGPOW010000261.1:130672240-130685859 GCA_030014935.1 Caiman crocodilus
GCCTATTCGTTCCATCAGATGCAGGAAAGTTCAAGAACTGGCCGAGTCCTACATATCTTGCAGACTTGGAAGGCACACTCGCTTGTAGATCTTTGTGGCTTTTGTAGATTTGTGGAAAATTTTGCTGTGTGAAGATCAAAGAATATATTAGAAACACACATTCCTAAATCACCTAATGCTTTAAACTCTCAGGCCTAACCTGTTCATTTGTCAGCATATAATAGGACAGGGAATTATGTCAGATTTGTCCTTGAGTGAACGAAGTAAGGTGCTGTGAATGCAGATAGTGCCTTTAGGGAGTGACAAATTGGGTGTGTGAGAGAGTAAGTATTCAGCTGTGGGGTGGCTCGTATTGTAGAGGCACTCAAGACCCATCAAGCATAATTGCTAGTTACAGAATTCTTTGTATCTGTAGACCACAATACTCTATAGTGGTTTCTTACAAAGCAAATTCCTAAAGAGATTTTAAATGCACATTTATACTTCACCATAAACCTAGAAAGCACAAAGTGGTTGTAGATATGGTTAGCTAAGAGGGTGTAATGAGAAAACACTGTGATTGGTTAAGCTCATTTCTTCTAAGAACAGTCTAAATATTCGGAGCTACTTCCAGTTCAGTGGTTCCAGTGGAAAAAAATGTACCTTGTGGAGGACTATCAGAGGTCCATAACTGCTATTCATTCATTCTGGAAGTAGGCTCCTTGTCAACAAGGGTCCTTCCCCTTAGAAAGAGGACTGGACTGTCTGCACGTTAACCATTTTACCTTTGTAATACGTCTTGAAACCACTGCTCCTGGAATCGTGAATTACTCAGCACTTCATCTGTTTTCCAGGGGGCCGGGGGAGGTTTGTTTTAAGTTAGTTGTCAGCCTCTGGGTAAGTAAAAATTTGAAAATGTGAAAAAAATCTTATCATAAAGGTTAAAAACATAACCGACCCCCCAGAATGTATAAAATTCCAAAGCTCATCATTTTAAAAATGATGTTGTAATTTTTTTTAAGCCAATCATAAGATTTGGAAGGGATAGAGGAGAAGCATAACTGATGTCGATTGCATGAGGTTGGTAAGAGGTAGGAAAGAAGCAGGTTCATATGAACTGAGAGAAAGATTTAGGAAGCATTTTAGATCCATTGAGCACCTATAAGTGTGTGGTGAGGCTGCTCCGCTGCGTTATAATTGCAGCGTGTAAGAGCAGACTCGATGATGACTGAAAAATGAAAAGATGTGGTAATTCATGATTAATCGAGGCAATTTCCACACTGCAGCAGACTCCAGCATCACATGTATCAGCATCCCCACACTGAAAAATGGTGGTGGGGTGCTTTAACTAAAGCTTGTTGAATGGGCTTTAGTCAAAAAGCCTGCATTGCTACTTTTCAGTGTGGGGATGCTGATACATGGGATGCTGTGGGCACTTTAATTAGAGCCACTCTGGTTAAAGCAGCTCCCCTCCCCCTCAGAGCATGCATATAAACTCTCATTAAGCTGAGCATGGATGAAGGTCTTCAAATATTTGGGATCCTTTCATTATTTAGTATATTGAGAAAAAAATGCAGTGGAAACAAATTACAAGCAAACACCCGTTTGTAATACTTTATTGTTGCGAACTGCTTTGCTTCCTGCTTTTGTTTCCTTTTTTACCTTACGGATATATTTAAGGCAATACTGTTGAATTGTGTACTGATTCCTCATCTGGCTTGGGTGTCTGAACACTGTACCACAAGGAAACTTGGTTAATATAAGTTTCTAAAAAAATTCCAGGAAGTTAAATGATGTCTATGGGTACCTGCAAAGGCAACAACAGGTAACGTCACATCTCATTATGGCCAGCTTTCCCCCTGGGTTTTTGAGTTGGAAGCAACAGCAGATGGTTCTCTATTCACTTACTCATAAATTCCAGAATTCAATGCCAAGTCATCATGTACTAACACCTATATATTGCTTTATCCAGTATCAGAGGGCAAGTTATAAAAGAGGAAATAGCATGGATTATTCCACATTGCAACTGGTATAGGATATTGTCAGTCTCATTAGGAGAAGGCATATATATAAAAGAGGTTTCTGTGGCTGCTCACAAAATGGCACAGACCAGTTCTTCATCTATGCTGGTGATAGACATGTACCTTTTGGATGTGAAGAATTATTTTGCAAAGCTTTATAATTCAGGTTAAATAAAGGAAAGTAATATACAATGCCACCCATTTTCCAGGTTTTGGTGGTGAGGCATCTCTGTTTATCTCCATGTATGAAAACCTTCAGATTTAATTTATTTGGGTGAAAGTATAATAAAAATAATTACAAAACTCAAAAATGAACCAACAGCAAGAGATTAGATGCCTACATTGTTTTAGCCTATTCAAATAATAAAAAACCTCCCTATTAAATACACTGACACCTAGCCTTTTCTTGGGAAACGCTTAGAGTTTTAAAATGTAATCATCTATCATTTCTGCCTAATACTGTTGACTTTGAAAAAGGATATTCCTGGATGTTCCTCCCAGTCTTTGAATTGTAATTATTTCCATTGGTACCAGCACACATCTTTTAAGAAAGGAGGAGGTTAGAGAAGTGCAAGTTAAATTGCATTCATGGGTGATTGGTGCCTCCTGAGTCAGGGGGAGGGGGGGCACTTGCTGTGGTGCCCTGAGTCAGGACTGGGGCCAATTGCACTGACTTGGGGTGGAGGTCAATTGGCCAATTATGCCAATATGGAAGTGCTGCTGGCACTTCTGGGACGTTGTTATTGGCCACAGGGGAATCCCCTCCTCCTCCACCCACTGTCAGCGTGATTGACCATGGGGGGATCACGAGGATCACTTCTCCTGGTTCCCTTACTCCCTGCCTGGTGCTCTCAGGGGGCTCACCAGCACTTTTGCCTGCCTCCCCTGCCTGACCCCTTAGCAAGGAACACTGCCTGTCAGGGGGTGCACCCCCTGTGCATGACCACTGACTGCATTTAACAGTCCATAAGGAGAAATGGGTAAATCTTTACATCCAGTAACAAAGTAGAGGGAGACAGTCATGCCTCACTGCATTCAACTGCAGGATTAGGATTGTGAGCTGGATCTACAGCTGTTCTTTGGAGCTTAAAGGAGACATTTCAGCTTTCTCTTCTTGTCTTATGCTGTCTCTCTCTCAGTGAACATTTTTACTGCAATGAGTTGCAAGCAAGTTTTCAGGTGGTGGTAATCTAGATTTCCCTGTAGTCTTTAGCAATCATTCAATGATTATGACAACTACAATTATCCTAAATTAAGAGCATAACTTTTTTTGTAATTAATATGGGCTGATCAGGGAGTTTGCACCTCCGGAAAGATGCAAGATTGAAGGGAAGTGTCTGAATTCTTAAGCTTCATATCAATCTAGGAATTAAGTGGTTGGATACCCTAACATGATCAGTAGTCAAGAGGAGATTGTCAAGCTTAGTTTATTCTGCATCTGCCTGAAATTAGAAATGTTCAGAGATTCTTTCATCTACCTTGCCAAAAATATTACTTTCCTGTTATAAAGTTTGCTACCCTTCCCAAAAATTGTAGCTTTCCACAGAAACCAAACAGACAGAAGTAGGAGCTAAGTTCAGGAAAAGGCCCAGCATGGTTTCTTTTTTCCTTTCAGTTCTCAGTTACAAAGGAAAGCATATTACCATTGGATAAAATGTGTAGCATGTGACTCAGTTCATTCAATGCAGAGCTCTCTGAACAAGTGATCTACATTAGTGGTTTCCAATCTTTTGGTCCATGACCTTGTCCCATATCTTGTGACTACATACAACCCTACTTTTGGTCTGAACCTATTCAGGGTAATTGAAGTCTGTGAGGTTCATAAGCCTACTTGTAAGTCCTGTGACCCCATTTGGGGTTGTGACACCTTGTTTGGGAACTGCTGATCTACACGCTTCTTTCTTCACTCTCTGAGTTGATTTCTTCCTCTATTTGGCTGAGAAATTCACTTGATTTGGAAGTTTGAGCCATTAATCTGTAGTATTGACAGAAACCTATTCATAAAACATGGAGATTTTGCTATATATTCTGGAGGAAAGTCAATGTTGCAAAGTGAAGTGTAAAATTATTCCTGTCTCAATGTTATTTTTGAGTCATATATCTCTGCCTTTTATGAACAGCAGGCATATTTGGAAGAATTATGTCTGAGTCATAAATCCCTATTTGCCTGGAACATGACTAATAGGTGTCTTTAACACAGTAAGATGATATTACTGTCTTAGCTTGCAATTTTTTTTAACCTCTGAAGCACACACAGGACAGATGAAATTTAAACAGCATGATGGCATTAATACATAGTCTGTCAGAAAACTGTTACCGCCCTCCTTTTCTGGTCCATTGGGTCTAGCAAATGAGTATTATAATTTATAAGAGTTTCCAAATTTATTATTTCAATATTTAGCAAGCAAAATTGGCCTGGTTGCTTTTAAAACTTATGGGTTGTCATGAATACCAGGCAAGATGGAGTAAGCATATCAGGGAAAATAAAGGCATTCAGCCAAGCCTTACCTGATACAATATTCAGGGAAGCTGTAATGGAGGGGAAAAAAAAGCCTATTCAGCTGAATGATGCTGCAGGACCTTTCCAAATGGTGCTAACAACGAACGTTAGCTTGTCTTCTGCAGGTATTTATGAACCTACTGCTGAAATAACCCTCAATGCCACAAACAAGAACTTTATGGGAAAGTTGCCATTATCTGATGTGTAACTGAAGACCAGTCAGATCTCTGGACCTCATCACATCACAGCGAGCACATCTACACCTGGAACAGTTATACCTATACTTTTGTTTGCTCTGATGTGGTGGAAATCCAGCTTAATCAGGGACAGTGATGCAATTCAACTGAATCTGAATCTGAAGATTCAATGCTGATTTGGAAAATCAGTGAGTCAGACATAGACACAACTTTAAAAGTTTCTCCTACGTGTACCTCAAGGTACCAGGCGTGGGTTGTGAACACTGAAATGCGAGGGTGAATGGAACATCCCACAGCAGCGCAGTCCCCCTCCCCCTTCCCCAGCCTCCCCCTATGCTTGGTGGCAAACCTGGAAGTGGACCAGAAATACTTCCGGTCTACTTACAGGTCCACCTGGGAGCATACAGGGCCCCTCCCCCCATATGCCTCCCCAGCTTGGTGAACAGCCGTGGGGGGACTCCAGGTGGTCCCCAGACCCAGCAGGTACCAGTCACCAAGCCAGGGGGCACAGGGAGGTTCCCCACTGCACTCCCCAGCAAACCCAGAAGTGCACCTGAAGTACTTCTGGTCCACTTCCAGGTCTGTTGCCAAGCGCACTGAGCAGCCACCCACAATCCTGTGGGATGCTCCATGTGCCCCAGCATCGCGGCGTTTATGAGCTGCCTGTACCTAGAGGTACCTAGAAAAAACATTTAGAGCTGAGTCTACGTCCAAATCCTGAAATCTTTCCGAATCTCTCCGAATTGATTTGGAGGGTTCCAATTTCATTCAGAGAGATTAAAGAAAAAAAAAACATGGGGCATTTACCCACACACATTTTTGTCCCACAATGCGGCAGAGATCTTCTGTTTTGGACCATACTTGATTAATTGGGTTGGCTCTGCACACGAGCTGATGTGAACTGCACTGTGCCATGTGCAGGTTGTATAAGCATCGAAATGCATGTCAGCGCATAAAAAATAGGGGTGGTGCACTTTTTAACTAAAACACCTTCTATGTCAAAAGTGCACAACCACCATTTTCTCAGTGCTGATGTGCATTTCACTGCTCATCCAATTGCAAGTAAAGCAGTGCCAGAAGCTTTTGAAAACACCCGGTGCTGTGGGATTTGCATGTGTAAAAATGCCCGCTCTTTAGATAATCTGCATTAAGACAGGCTAATGAGCATTTTCCCTAGTACCTCACAATAGGAGATATGAGATTTAATTTGCATTAACTAAGGCATGATACTGCACGTGTAGATACACTGAGACTCCTAAATTTGATGCCCAAAAAAATGTATTAATAATAGCCATGATGAGAGCTGTGAATTTAACCAGTCAACCAATGAATATAGTCTTTTTCTGATTGTAAATAATTTATGAACAAGCCCAGAAATCTACAAAATTTTTTTATTGTTTACGTCAACGTTCATTAGCATAATCTCTGAATACATTCCTTAGATAGCATTAGTAGATAGGTTATATGGTGAATTCTTCATAGACCACAATGACCAGTTTCAAGAGTAATTTCTTTAAATTCGGGTCCCACTTTGGCCACACAAATACTGATGTACGAGATATAATGTCTGATGAACTGACATACATCAGCCAATGTGTACATTTAAAGGTTAGTTCAGCTGAAATCAATGTCTGCATGTTAAATTTACACCAACAGAAGTTCTTGCCTGTGCAAGCCAAATTCAATCCAAATTTAATCCATGACTTTTTTACTAGGTATCCATGCAGAATAAATCATTAGTTTTTTGCTTGTCAGTATTCTGGGTATGCGATTAGTTATCTGAATCACATGGTATTGTTTCTCCTCCTTGAATGGATAATGAATAGTCATACTGGAAAATAACTACTGAGATAGAGAAAATAGTAAGTAGAGCATCACTTGTTTGTAGACAAGTCACCATTTATACCAAAAATCATAAAGCATTCAGGGGTAATCAACATCTTATACATTTATTATTCTCCAAACAAATACTATAAACAAATAATGTAGCTCTAACCTGAGAAGCAGAGCTAACTCATGACATATATTTGACGTCAACAAATTACATATTGTACTATGAGCTCTAATTTAAATGTGACTCAGGGGAGATCCAGTTCCTGTGAACTGTTTGTTAGTAGAGAGGAGAGCTGGCTGGCTGGCATTACAATGCTTTCAACAGCCTTGCGGAAAATGAAAGCAATTGCTTGGACATGAAATAAGAAAGTGATCTGCGTAGTCAAATATGACACATAAAAGAGATTCGCTGCTTCTGGCATGGAAGATAATCAGAAGCTGTGTGCACTTTTAAAATTATTATTTCAATTAATTTTTTCATGACTGATTTTGAAACAGACATCAAGAGAGAGGATTGTTGCAGTCTAGAACAGTGAGGGCCAACATTTTTGGTAGGCATGCCCTAAATTAGCTTACATTTTCCTCAGCTGCCACTCCCATCCCCTTCCCTTACCAATTTACTGTTTTGTTTTCTGCTTCTTGCCTTGTGCTCCCAGCTTGATCTGATCATCTCTTTCCTGTTCCCTAATCTATATGCCACTGTGCTGCCAGTCTCCACCCCAATATGTACCCTACGCAGGCTGCCCATGCTGCAATTTGGCTACCACTAGTCTAGAACATGGGAGGTGATATGTATCTAAAACTCCTTGACATTGTTATATTTTAGAGGCTGACAGATTAGTATCTACCCCCAAATGAAATACGCTTCACGTTACTGAGTTGAGTGCCAGTGGGTAACAATTTGGTAACATTGATATTCTTTACATAGAAAGGTGATTCTGTGAGATTCAGGCTCTGCTGGAAGACCAAATGACATCTTGAGGTACCAAATACTACATCATTTAAAGACAAAAAGCTGAAATGACAGCAGTTGTTGCCCCTGAGCTTGTAAAGCTGGGGACTGAAAAGACTGATTTCATCCTTCTGCTATGAAAACTGTCACTTTCTGATATAAACAACACAGGGATACCACTTTTCTTCTAAAGTACTGATAAGTACACAGAACACCCTGCAAGTGAAAAAGAACCTGGACTGATATACATGCCAACTTTTGAACTCTGCATTCACTAACGTAGATATACCTCTAACTCTGAAATACATTGTGCTCTCATACTTTTGCTGGCAGAAAGTAATAGCAAATTGTTTGTTTTAAAGAAATTGTAAGGAGCCCTCCCTAAAAGGAAAGTGTTGCTGAGCTTGTATGTGTAGTTTCATGTGAGAGGGGAGACAGGTGCCCCCCTGCCCCAGCATGGCCCAGACCCCTAACCAAAGCACCACGGCACTTACCTTAGGAGCCAGGACAGAGAGCAGCAGGGAGGAGGCTGGAGCATGGATGCTGACACAAATACAGGCTTGGTGGTTTCACAGTTGCCTGAGCCTGCATGTCAGGGAGAGCTAGGAAAGCAGCCTCTGAGCAGTGTGGGCTGCTCAAAAGGTGGCCAGAAAAACAGCTGGGGTGGAGCAGGGGATAGAGGAATGGAGCACAGGCTGGGAGCCATCATCTGAGAAGATGGGAGGCTCCAGCTCTAGCCCCAGCTCCCCAGAAGGGAGGCAGCTGGCCATCAGGAGACCAGTGAGGCAGGAAGTGGGTTCGCGGGCTGGTAAGAACCAAGAAGCCCCACTGGAGAGCAGCAATCAGGTGGGGCACTTCAGGGGAACAGCAAGGCTCCAACAAGGAGCCCTGGAATTGGTATTCCCCTACCTGCTAAAGGGGAAGGAGGCAGACAAGTCCCTAGGAGGGGAAGAGAAAGGAGCCTGAGAGAGAAGAAGGCAGGCTTGGGAGCTCTATCGGCAGGTGTCGGCATCTTTTCTGTTGAGTTGTGCATGACCCCAGATGAGGCAAGTTTATTTTTCTTAAGAGGGGGAGACCAATCTGAGACCCAGGGATGCCCCCACTAGGGTTCACGGCCCTGAAGACCCGGCCCTGGCAAAGCGGACAGTGTGAGGAACATCTGCGGGAAGCAGCTTCGTCCCAGGCCGAAGATGTGGTAAGGGTGGGGTAAAGGGGAGGTTTTGGAGCCCCACGAAGACAACCCCCAGGGTTGAGACACCTCCAGGCCCCAACTGGGAACTGTCTCCTCAACTTATGACAGCAAAGACTTGGCAGGAGAGAAAGAGGGGAGCGCCCAGACCATGTAGGGGGCACCGGAACAGGGTTTCACCCTGAAGTCGCTGGGAGGCAGGATACCCACCAAGAGGTCCCCGAGGCCTTACAATACCTATCAGCAACATTGCAGGAGAAGCTTTTGTGTTAAATAATACCCTAGATGGAAAAAAATGTATTAGACATCCACATTTCACAAAATTACATACAAAAAACTAGAACTCTTGTTTCCAAAATGATACCTTTTATTAGACCTTTGTATTAGACCAACTGGAAAATGGCAAGAAAATTGTCCTTTTCTGCAAGCTTTTGGGATCAAAGTCCCTTCATCAGGCTCTGGGAAAAGTGTGGATGGTACAAGATGGTATAAAGTCCCCATAGGTAGGAAATAAACATCATTTTTGCACATTTTACAAAATTAGAAACTTTATTTATCTAAAAATATGCACATTGTGCTAATGCCACATGTGGGATGGACAGGCTCAGAGACTTAAACGCTGCCTGCAGAACAAGTGGGACTATAGTACAACACCCCCATCATTTTCTGCCTTACCTCTATACAACATAGCACAATCACACATCTAAGTTGACTTAAAATAAGGCAACTTAACTAAGCTGACTTAAGTAAGTTGACTTAAGTTAAGTCATGGCAGAGTGTACACAGATACAGCTTCTTAACATGGTGGCAGCCATCACAACGTACTTTAAGCTTTAGAGTCAACACTTCAGAGATGCATTATCTTACACTGCATTTAAATCAGCTCTGCCCCTACATACGTGTGTACATTTTGACAGTTAAGTTGACTTTAAAAAGTCAAGCCAAATTAACTGTAAGTAAGTTAGTATGTGTGTATGCACCCATGTGACACCATGCATTATGAAGCTGCTTACAACAAGTGGTGCACTTACTACTCTTTCAGTTTCAAAGAGTAACTATTACTAGAAGCTCCAGAAAAAAGATATGGGAATCTCCATAATAATTACAGAATATTTATGCCATGGAGATATTGCTTATTTGAATGCCATTAGTTAACAGTGGGGTTATGACCTACATAATGCAGATCAGATGTTTAGCCTTGCAAGTTTCATAGGACAATAACATCAGAGTAATTTTTTTTAATTATGCTACATACTTTGCCTCGTGCTATTTCAATGAGTTTTTCTTTCTGATGCACCACTTGTTTAATTTTTTACTGCTGTTGTATCTGTCACTTATCTTCTCTCTATACCAACATTTTTGTAATCTAATAATTTTCACTACAAATACTGTACTTGTTCAATCCTTGTACACATTAAAACTACAATGAGAGCTAATACTTGATTAATTTTTCTGTCCAAATATTTTTTGACGAATGCCAGTGTACCTTATATCCTAAATCTCTTTGATGGGGCCATGTTCCCCAACCAGACTTTCTCATAATGTACCTGAGAGTTCAGCGAGACAGAAGGTGATGGTGCATCAGCATCAATATACAGGCCAGACAGTGAATTTCCTCAGATATGAGAATGGAGGCACGAGGTACTTGAAACAGAAATCCCATGAAGGCCCATGAGGAAAATTTAGAAGGAAAATAATTGATTGGCAGATGTGCCAAAACAAATAATTTTAAAATGAAAAAGAACCTGAAATACGAACACTACCACAATCCACGTAGGTTATTGAACAGTCATCAGGTGATAACAACCTTCAGTCATAACCAAGCCAGGTCACATGTAAACTAGGAATCTAGATCTAAAAGACTCCTTAGCTCATTACCAATTCCCTGAGCTATTCAACCCCTCAAGTATGGGGTTTATTATTTTTACTGAGCTGTCAGTCACAGATCAAAGCCGCAAACAAGCTCATAGAAATTTAGCTCGCAGGCTTACTGCCACAGTCCTGATAGACTTATGCTTCAAAAGGTGTTGAAAACAGTCTCCTGAAAATTGTCCTAAGAAATCACTGAAAGATTTAAATTATGGTTTCTGAAATTTTAAGATAGTGTTGGATATGAGATCATATTACTGAGTGAACAAGGGACTGGTATTTAAATTCAAACTGTATAGACTAAGGGGAGAGAGAAAATAGCTTTGCATAAGAACTTGAAAGCATTTTCTCTTTGCATTTTTATCTTTTACATTTTATATATGTTTGTCCCTGTGACCAGTCAGAGAAAGAAAATATATCTTGTGAGCAACAGGAGAAAAACACATACACACATCAGTTAAGCTATGATTATATAAAGAATAATGCCTATTTAAAAAGGTCATCATCTTACTGAATATATCAGCTTCCTGTCCATCATCCAACCAGAGCTGTTCTTTACTGAGACGAAGAAACTTATACTTTACAGCTAGCAGCATAAAACCAATAATCTATGGAAAAAGTCAGATGGATGTTTATTTTTTTGTCTGTTGGATTTTCAACAGAATTGTTAGCGAGCATTGGTGGTGAGGCAAAAAGCAAGAGAGAAACATAAATTGATTTTCAGACTTTTTGTTAACTTGCCAGCACTGGCAATAGGATACATCATATTGTAATCCAGATGCATCAAATTTCACTTGCATGTCAAATTTACTGATTCTACTTGCATTTGAGCTTGAATATTCAAGATGAAATGTAAAACATTTAGCATTTTCCATCCTTTTAAAGTCTTAAAGCATCTATGAACCTGGGGCATTTTGTATGCTCCCACCACCCACACACCAATTTGTCAAATGTATACTGACAATATAAGCCAGCTTATTAACAAAGCATTTTGAATTTTGAGCTGGTTTGCATATCTAGCGGAATGAAAATGGATTAAATTACACAATATTTTACTTTTCAAATTGACTTAACCTAACCCATGTGCTTAAGCGGCTCAGCAGAGCTCACTATACGTTCTTGTCTCAGTCGGGGAGGCTGCCTTTCATTCATTCCAGAATACCCACTGAGAAACAGGTGCTAACCATACTGGCTTTCAAGGTACTGTGAGCAGCAAAAGATATCCTAGTCACTTGAGTAAGGGAAATGGAAATCTAGGCCAAGAAACCCACTGTCACTCGTCTCTGGGGTTTGCCTTATTTTCACTCAAAGGTGCTAGGTATTAGCTATTTGTCTGACTTAGAATTCTATCCAATAATGGCAGGAATGGAGTGACTCTGTCACTTTATAGGCATCACTTACTATACAGAAGTAAATTATTCTCTACTAATTATACAAATATTGTTATACTACTAATAATGATTCAGGGTTTGGAGTGATTAGTGTACCACTCATTAATTCTGCTCTGTTCTCTCATGCAATCCCCCCTGCCACACACACATGCACACACTCATGGGTACCAAAGAGCATGTTGGGGTCAATGACAGGTCTGGGATCCTGGTAAGCTTGCTACTGACCAAAGAAACAAGGAGTTGGCACAGGTCTTATTTCATGTGCATTCCCAAGAAGAGGACAAGTAGAAGTGATCAGTATTTGCTAGAATTTGGGTCTGCAGGACTTGTTGGAAGCAGATGGAGTTTATCTGGGGTTCAATGAAATCAGGTACACTACAGACATGGAAGCAACTGGATACTTAGCACAACAAAAAAATTGAGAGTCTCCTCCACTAAATATATGTATAATTTTGTTATGGTTAAGCAATTTACTCCTGTTTATGTATTTTTGTAGTGGTGAGCCTGGTTTACTTTGTATCATAATAGCTTTTTTTTTTGTTTCCATCTTCCAAAGTTAAGGAAATGTTTCTATTGAGAGCAATAAATAAAAGAAAAAAATAGCTGCTCAAGAGCTGCTGTATTTCCTGTGTCTTGGAAAATAATGGCTAACTGATTGATATATAGCCCCCAATGAGTCTTTATGCACATCTTGGGCCTGAAGTTTAGAAGAAACTAATCTCCTACTTGCTGAGACATAAGTCTTCCCTTCTTTAACTGCCTTTGGCAAGAAGGAGGTCCTCCATAGCTGTCAAAGTATATCTGAAATATGTAATTTCCCTTTATGGAGGCAGTCAAGGTTAGTCAAGGGTTCCTATTTCCTTATCTGCTCTTGCCTCCTATTTAACTGTTAAACTGCCTCACCAAGTTTACCTTTAAAGACCGCACAGTTTAAAAATACACAAAAATGCTAAATAATATGCAAGCTGACAAGTGAGCAGTGCCAAAGTCTTTCTCAGCCTCAAATTTATTGCATCTGTAAGACAATAATATGAAACATTACTACCTTCTAACTCCATCTAGAGTTGGCTCCTACAAATTTACCAGGAAAGCATAGGAAATGTGACATTAAGATTAGATCTTCTGCAAGATCTACTACGTTTTGGCATAATGCATCCTTCCTGGAGTGGGCCGTGGCAGAAGCGGTTGGAGATGCGGAGCACCAGATCCGGCTGCTGGAGTGTGCTCCGGGCGGGAGATTGAGCCTGGGAGGCGCGGCTCGCTGGAGCCAGCTGCCGACGCATGTCCCAGGCCAGAGATCAAGCCCGGAAGGCGTGAGACATCAGAGCCGGCTGCCAGCACATACGCCGGCCAAAAGAGAGAGCCTGGAGGACGCAGAGCACCGGGACCAGCAGCAGACGGGCCACCCAGAGTCTGCGAAGATACCCGAGAGGGACGGAGGCCAGAGAGCGGCGCAACCAGGATGGGTGAGCCGGGGAAAAGCATGAGGAGCCTTGCAGAAGATCTTGACTGCAGGTAGCCAAAAGGGACATTCACCCAGACGGAAGCTCCACCCACTGGAAGATCAAAGTCGTGGCTGGCGAGAAAGGGACGGACCCTGGTGCGGAAAGAGACCTGCTCCAAGGCTTCTTACGATGGCCAGCCGGATATCTACAAATCCTCGGGGCAAGGAGGCCCAAGGTAAAATG
>JAGPOW010000261.1:130689140-130706156 GCA_030014935.1 Caiman crocodilus
CTGTCTAGTTACAAAACTGATTTAGCCTAGCTAGATTAGACTAACCTGCAAAGACTGAATCAATTCAGGCTCAGGCTTTTTGAATGTCTGTCCCTAACCGTAGTGTCTCTTCTAGTACATCTTCTGCATCAGAATTGAGGAAGTTGGAAAAACGATCTTTTAAAATGGGAAGTTGTTTTTATTATGCATTATAACTACATAAGTGTACACTCAAAGGCTCCCAGACAATCTTTTAAAATATAAACAGATAAATAGATAGCAAAACATATTTTACATGCCATAGCATTATGCCTACAGAGATAAAGCTGGAAAAGAGGTTAATCTTGTTTGTCTTCCTATTTTCAGTAACATCAATCTGGACTTGCCTAAGCCTTCAAAATGTTTATTATTAATTTTGGGGTAGGGAGCTGGGCAAGATTGCTGTTGCTTTTTTTGTTTTTATGTCCCGTCTATTTCTTGTTGCATTTATCAGCATTAACTTATTTTTCAGCTGGCAAGATGAATGCACTAGCCCTTATACATCAGCAGTAAACAGAGTACAGAATTGAAGATATAATTCCCAACTAATAGATGTTTTGTGAACTGTGAACATATGTTTTGTGAGCATGTGAGCTGGAGGACCCCTGTGTTGTTCAGGCATCTTTCTGGAGAATGCTGAAAGAAATACTGATGTATTACATATAATATTCAGGTAAGAGTAGTTGATAAATCTTAGCAGCTCCAAAATCTTACGATGAGAGGATAATGAATTTTAGAGAGATGTAGAATAGTTCCAGGGAAGGAAAAGAAAGGGTACTCTGATATGTAGGATGATTTATACTGAAGTACAGACATGAATGTTAATAGAAAGTACAAACTCACTCAGCATGAAATCTAGCCCCCAACAAAACCCATGACAAAACTCCCATTGACCTCAGTGGGGCCAGTATATCCTTCCACTGTATATAGACTCAGTCTCTATGGGTGCCTGCTGAATTGGCTGCTAGGAAAACCTCAGACTGATTGGCCACAAATCACATCTTATTTCTCATTTCATAGTCACCCAATACTTCTTGTGCTAGTCATCCCCTAATATTTTAAATAAACCCAATTTTAACTTTCCCTTAGCCTGGCACACATCTGCATCTCTGGTGCTTTGCAGGTTAGTAAGCTTGACTACCTTGATGTCTTTCTCAAGGCCAGGGGGAGATTGTAAAAGATTTTGGAATGGAGCACCAGTTTTTACTCAGTAATAATAGATGCAGTTAGGAAAAATAATCCAAGGGGAGGAGGTCAAGACAAAGCAACGGCGGTTATTTTCCATGCAATCCATCCTTTTCCCCCTTACTTCCTGTCTGATATGTTAGAGCTGCTGATTCCCTTTCATCCCTTCTTCCTTTCTTATTCCTCTTCCATAACTTTCATACTATAAGCTTTATGAGGGTGATGTGCTTTTGGGACTTGACCTGTCCACTGATACAGTGATTGTATACAGTGATTGTATACAGTGATACAGCTAAGTGATTGCCTTGTACACTGGTGGAGAAAATAATATAGTTTTCTTCCTTGGCAGGGTAGCCATGGCAGGCCATTGCTACATCTCCTGTGATATACAGGACTTGGATCCTCACAAATTTCAGGGCTGGAAGAATTTCTTTTTTCCTCAGATAATGACCTTGGTTATCCACTGAGGCAATTTTTTCTTACATCTACCATCCAAAATGGCTGGACTTGACATGAAAAAAAAAAGCGTTGGTCCAGGGTATTACATGGGATGGAGAATTATTTCTTTCTTTTTCTTAAGCTTGTGGTTTCCCTCATCTCAACTTTTCTATCTCCAGTATCAGAAAGAGAGGAGATTGTATCAAGCAAGCCAAGGCTGAAGAGATGTCATGGCCTTCCCACGCACTACCAGGTTGATCATGCTTTGAAGGTAATCAATATCACCTAAAATGCACACAGGAGCACACTACTTACATGAACTAGTAGTATAAGCTGATAAAGCTGTGCCTTCTACATTTAGCCATATTATGGTGTCTGTCTCATAGATTACATGTGCATGTCAAGTATTAGACTGAATTAAATAAGACAGCTGAAATAGCTAAAATATGTTGGTGGTGATGGTGAAAGAAACAAAATGGATTAGCACTTAAGTTGCTAAAAGAAGATGAACAGCAGCAGGAAGGAGTGTTTGAGGGGAAACGATGACACCTTTTAATGTTTAACTCTGTAGACATAGGACAGGCAAAATAGAGGGAGGGGGAGTAGTAATCATCTTAGAGAAAAAATATTGGTGGGGTGGAGATATTTTCTCTTCCTTTTTCCCTTAGGAAAAAAGACAGATCAGAGAGAAATGTTCAAGGAGGTGATGAGGGTTGAGATAACTATCTTATTTATGTGTTATAAGTTATGACTTGATGCTGATGCAGATTAACATTTGTGTCGCGAAGAAATTGACTTTCAATGAAGAAAGAGTCTATTCCATGCATACGCAGCAGCAGACAAACAGGCCAAATTGTAGGATGGGCACTAATGGTATTGGTGAAGTAAAGAGTAAGGGGGATATAGTAAGAAAGAGAAATGGAAATGAGTAACCATTTTTACAGCCAGTACTACCTCCTGTTTATTTCTAATTCCCAGAGAAAGTGATGTTTGAAAAATGACTCAGTGATGACAAGGAAATTCTGGGATATGATCAGTGTTTATTACACTAGCATAATTAGTTAAATCTTAGCCTTTTCCCCATCTGTTTCTTGGATCCATTTGTTGTCTCTCTTTTTGTCTAAACTCTTCGGGAACAGGTACTAACTATACAGTATCATTTATTGCACCTGGAGAACTTTTGAGTTCTATAAGAACAGAAGAAGTTCCATACTGGCTCAGACCAGTGGCCTTGTAGCCTGTCGCTAGCCTCGTAGCCTGTCTCCCATAGTGGCAGGAGTAGATGCCATAGAGGAGAGCATTGAACCAGATTTCTCTTGAGTGACCTCGCCCCTATTCAGTTCCCTCCCTGGCATCCACCATTATTGGTTTAAAGGTGCCAGAGGAAACATCTCCAAACATTATGTTCACTAAACATTAATAGAGCTATTATGCAGGAATTTAGTCAGCTCCTTTTTAAACCTGGCTATGCTATCTGCCACCTCATGTATCAATTAACTACACATTGATTTCATAAATTAACTACACATTGGGCATGTCTACACATGGCCATATGGTCCCTTTGCTGCTGCACCGTCATTTAGAACTGCCTTTACTGGTCTGTAGTTCCCAGAATCACCTCTGAAGCTCTTTCTGAAGGTGGGTGTCATGTTCTTGGCACAGAGGGCATTTGAAATAATAGGTTACATGCTATTGCCAGCAGTTGTGCAATTTCATCTTTGAGTTCCTTCAGAACTCTCAGGTAAATGCCATCCGGTGCAGTGACATATTAGTGTTTAGTTTATCAAGTTCTTCTAAAACTTCCTCTTTTGTCAGTGTAGATGCTACAACAATATACGCCTGAAAGATGATAGATTTGGACATACAGATCACTGAAGATAGAAGCAGACAGTAACTTAACATAATGAGTAGTTAAGTGCAGAAGCATAGCGATGTGGTCACATGCCCTAGACAGGTACCACACCCAGGGACAGCTGTGATTTCTGCCTGCCACTTCTACTTGCGATTGTAATTATATGGCTGCAGTAGCATCCGGTTTTTCCACCTTCCCCACCACAAACTTGGCTCTTTAGGTGGCTGCCTCAGGCACCCATACTAGTTAACCCATTGGTTAAGTAACTCCAGTGCATCAGTCACAGGACACCCACTATATAATGCGTACATTAGGAGAGTTCACTTAGCGTTTCCTAAGGATTGATCGTGTCTTTACATTTTTCTAGTAATCCCACCACTACAAGAGAAACAGGCCACTAAAGAGGAAGAGAGGCTTGGTCAGCAAAGCTTTCATATCTTCCCTTCTTCTCAAAGCATAGGATCCACCAGTAAAAAGCTAGGTCTCCCAGGGAGCTGACCTTTGGACTTTTATCCACACTGGGCACTTGCTGCAAATTGTGATGACCAAACATTCATATAGACCATATGGGTGCAATATCTAAATCCAATCTAATTGCATCTAACTGTGTGTCCATGATGCTGTGGGGAAGATGAAGAAAAAAAAGAAAAGAAAATACCATTTCTGCCGATTTTGGCCCCAGCGGCGGGGTGGGAATTCCGATGCCCCTGCCTGCAAATGTGATTTATCACTGTGGGGGCCGAGAAACACTGGTGGAACGGGGCCGCTGATGGAGTGTGGGATTAGGGCACTAGACTCTCAGGTTGTTGGAAGCAGAAAAAAACTTTACTTACAGTCCATAGGCTGTAGGCACGTTCCTTGAAGTTACAAAACTCAAAACAGGAACTCAGGCACACAGACGCTCACACTCACGCAGGATATGGGGCTTCAAGCCTCTTATTCGGTCAGCAGGCCAATTGCCGACCGACACGTATACATAATTTAACATGAGCCAATCGCAAGCATGCACTCGCTGGTGCAGCTGCAAGGTTTTGGCAGGCTCTGACCGTGCACGGAAACTTTTCCCACACTACAGGGGGAACTCCCTGCTCCTATGCTCATAATGTGCTCAACACAAGCTGTGCCGAGGCATCTCTTAACCATTATGCACAGACAATCACATCTTCAGAATCCCTAAAATATAGTGTTTTATACAATAGAGAAGGAAGAGAGGGGAATCACAGATACTTGAAAACCCGTGATAAATATTTACATTTTAAAGAGAAGGACAACAAGGAGCCAGGCAGCTTCTCTCTCATTCTGGCTGTCTAGTGACAGAATAGCCTTCTTATAAAAGAAGAGACATCCTATACTCCTGTCCCTCCTTCGATAAGCTGTTCATCAAGTCTCTAACCAGATAGGCTGGGGATGTGGAGGTGCGTTGGGTGCTAACATTTTCTCTTGAGATCTTATTTTCAAGGAAATTATTGTTTATATGAATATCTCTTTTTAAAAATAAATAAATATTCTTTGTAACAGTAGCTTGAGCTAACAGTATCATTTAATACATAACAAATAGCTATTATGCTTGGAGTACAATAATGTTAGTCTACCTTTTAGGATTGCATTTAGTTTGCTGCCTCTCAGACTTTTGAATAAATAGGGGTGCATTCAAGTGTTCTCTCTGGTTGAGATATATTACTATTTTTGGTGGTAGTATTCCTAATTTTTAAGAAAATATCCCCGGTATTGGTACTATCTCTAGAACAAATGAACTTGTTAATACTGTCCATTCTGTTGTGATTTGGTAAAACTGCATTGGCCTGTTCTCCTCACATCTATCTAATGGAAGAACTTTTATCGAAAAGAGCATTTGTCTGTCATTTCACTTAGCCCATGTGAATGAAATACCATAAACTTTGAGAGTCACTACATTTCTCCAGTGCAGTCAGCTGCACACAATTCATGCTTTATTCACATGATGGACAGTAAAAGAAATTGTTTGGTGTGTTGGGTCCCCTGGAGTTCAGTTTGTCATGGTACACAAAGCTTTCTGCACACCTAACATAAGAACTCATTTGTGTTGTTTCAGAAGAATAAATATCTGGACCTTATGGAAGGATGCTTTACCTTTATTACCCAACACAGACAGTTACAGGAAGTGGTTAAGTACTAGAACTATTGAGTACAGTAGTGACACGTACTAGTGGGAAGCCGTACATTGGGGAAATGGACATGCATTAACTTTTGATAATAGTTCACTGTCTATTAGGGGTGTGTGAAACTGGCCCTATTTGATTTGGATTTGGCCCGAATCAGAAACAGTCATTTGATTCATTAATTTGGATCGCTGTCCCTGATTCAATTTGGCCAAATCCAAAGATACAATGCTGATTCGGAGAATCAGCGATTCATCCATAAACACAGCTTTAATTTTTTTTCTACATATCTTGGGGTGCCAGGCATGGCTTGTGAATACCGTGATGGTGGCGTAGATGGAGCATCCCGGAGGAGCACGGGGGTGGGGGGCACCCGCTCCTCAGTGGACCTGAAAGTGGACAAGAAGTGCCACCCCCCGCCCCTCATTGCAGCATTCACAAACTGCCTGGTACCTTGCGGTATATAGAAAAAAACATTTAAAGCTGCGTCTATGTCCGAATTGCTTAATCTTTCCAAATCTATCCAGATTGATTCGAAGAGTCCAATTCGATTTGGAGAGATTAAAGGGTCTCCTGATTCAGTTCAGATTTGGAGATTCAGCCACCAAATTGGACCAAATCTCCACCAAATCAAACCAGGGAATGAAGTTTCTCACAGCCCTACTGTCTGTATCTGTGGGCGATATACTGGGACTAACCAGTATTGAGGATAGGCTAGAGAAACATCACTTACACTCCGCTATTTCCTTTTCTCTTCCATATACCACTTTTTGCCCCAAAGCACATGTGGAGAATGATCTATTCTTCAATAAGAACAGATCATTCTTTGTCTCTTATCAATCCCAATTTCTCCTGACTCTGAACTCGGATCTTCCCTGAAACCCAGTACCTACTCTCTGATTCCTCTGGCTCCTGTCTCAGCTTCAGCTTTCCTTGACTGTCCTTGGGCCTTCCCTGGAACTCGGACCTGGCTCTCTTGGCTTCTGATCTTGGCTTGCACCCTGGGCTGTCTCTTAGATCTCCGCTGCACTTATCCAGACCCTGCCTGGACACCTTGGTAGTCTGCACTCCTGCCTAGCTGACCTCCTGGTTGCCCTTGAGGAGCCTATCCACAGGTCTAGATGCCTACATCCTGTCCAGACCCTCACAGACAGGGGAGTTTTGCATACTGGGAAGCAAAAGTGGGTAGGTCAACAGTAGCTGCCATGCTTGTAGCCCCTCTAAATCAGTACCTGGGTGTGGTGCCATGCTTGTCTACCCTTGTGCAAATTTCACACTTATTTGTTAAGGGGTAAAAAATGAATGTGCCTTTTAAAAATAATTTTATTTAATTGTGACCTACAAATCCTAAAATCCTGTAATAATAATCCTATGCATGCTTCATTGTCCTATTATATAGCAGAGTTAAGGTTTCTTAAACTGCCTTACAGTCATTGCCTTATCCTGTTTGAGTTACTAATGGTATGTTTTACAACTATCCCTGAATATTTTCACTTTTAATTACTTTCAACCTAAGCCCCATAAGTTTGGGCTACAGTTTTTTAAATGGTGGCTAAAACTTGGATTGTAAGTTAGGCATCTGATTTCCTGAAATATTGAACATTCAGCATTCGTCCCTGAATTAAAAAACAAAACAAACTGTCATAAAATATTTTGGTACAGTCCAAAAAGCAGTATATCTCCTCATGCGCATCATGTTATAGCTGAGGAGATGTAATGATATTCAGGAAACTTGCTTTCCAGATTGTAAGTATGGGGACTAAGATTGTATATCGCTTCAACTTGATTACCTCTTACACTAGGGTTCTGAAGTTTTAGCTGTCATATAAATAGATAACATGAATTAAGTGTGAACCAAGACCTTCAGTTAGGAAATCAAAACAAATAAAAGACAAAGAAATAATACATAAATGCACCAATGTGGTACTGACAAGACCAGCAATACAGTACTGTAATCTAAAAGGCTTGAGCAACATTTGTCCTAGTTTCTTGGTCATAAAAATCTATTAATGCTGGGGAAAAAATACTTCAATATTAATGATACTCAAATGACAGTTTGCCTATGTAATTTTTGTGATATTGAGCATTTAATATATTGTAAGCACTTCAGAGCACCAGCAGACTTCTGGTCAGTTGCTAACACTTTTAAAGCTTTTAGGCTTCACATTGTGGATCTAGCCCAGGTTTAAAGATTCCAGCTCCGGATATTTTGCTCAGTCAGGGATTTTTTGTTTTTAAAGCAAGAAGAAAATGAAGCCTGGGGGGAGCTACAAAAAAGACTGTGTAGGTTTCAAGCAAAGGGTTATAATTACTTTTCACAACTAATACAATGTGAAATGCACGCTGTGTATTTTTGAGGGAGGGGGGGTGACAGAAAGGGAATCCTCAATACCAATTGGCTAGACTCTATCAGCTGCAGTTGAGCTCAAGCTGCTGCTAAAGAGCAGTATTGATCTGAAGGGTAAATGTGCAGGGAACCACAGAGAGGGATTCAGTCATTTCTGAGAAGGGAGACAACCTCTTCCAGTAAGAAAGTGGTTTCTACCTGTCTGCCTTGCCTGTGAGATCCTTGGTGAATGAAGAGGGACAGGAGAAAGGGCAGTTTGTTGCCACAGTGATTTAGAGAAAAAGGTATTACCTCAGTACATGCTGCTGTGCATACTGCTGGTGCTGCTGCTCCTCTTGCTGTTGCTGCTGCAGTTTCAGCTAGCAGGTAAGGCTCTCGTTTTTGGACTGAGATTGCACTGGCTGTGCATGCTTCTTTGGGGATGCACGCTATCTACAATCAATGTATAGAAGGATGTTGAGGCAACTTGAGAAATTGGGGAGGCATGTGCAAAAAACTAACATCTGAATTAGAAGGGGTTGTTTGTTTGTTTTTTTTAATGTGTCTTCCTAATCCTGTTTGGAATCACACAACTTCAGTAAGTTTTAAACAAAGTGAGTAAGTCTTTGGACTCCAGAAGATGATGTTAAAGTAAGGGGAGGGAGGATTAGTTTGTTTCTTTCAGTTGTTCAGGTAGGTATTAATTGGATTATTTGGTAACTTTAAAATACAAAGGTAGGATATCATGTGTTTGTTTTCTGAGGATAAGTAGAGCAATTCTGCTAAATATTAAAACACACCATGCCCAAATTTAGACTTTTTCTGGTTGGACAGCAGCTTTGTTAATAAGAGATGACACACAACTTCAGAGAAGCAGGATCTCACTTATACATTTTAAAATTAATTAATCTCTTTGTCTGTCTGTCTCTGTTTCTTCCCTTCTCTACCCCTTTTTGGGAAGCTGTGGATTGGAGGGGGTCTGGAGGCATTGGGGGGGAGTGAGGGGGGAGGAGGGAGGCAGCCAGTACTTTTCACATCACTGACCTTTAAAGAGATATGTTAAGCTTTAGCAAAAAGAGCAAAAATTAAGAATTTGACTTCAAGTAACTTTCAGAACAACTTGATAAAACCTATTGTTTGTTTACAGTTTTTTATATTTAGAGCTAGATGGCAGAATTAGTTTTCTGGCAAGATATTAATTCAGCCTTGATGAATAAGGTATTTAAATGCAACCTCTGACTTCTTATTGTCTGCATTTCAAAATGGTCTTTCACAAATTACACATGTGGTGATAAGTAAAAAAGACATAATACTTATAAAAAAACATTTAAATGAACAGATTAGCTCTGAATGGGTAATCATGTTGCAAGCAAGCCTTTTAGAAAGAGATATCTTTATTTCTTTTTCTTGCTAAATATT
Organism: Caiman crocodilus; assembly: GCA_030014935.1. NCBI lineage: Eukaryota > Metazoa > Chordata > Crocodylia > Alligatoridae > Caiman > Caiman crocodilus. The sequence continues at coordinate 130,698,517 of JAGPOW010000261.1, forward strand.
TGTTAAATAACTAACTTGTTTGGATGCAAAGTAGAAATGTAAATGGCTTTAATTTCAGCAGATACAGATTCTGCGCTGTTTTATAGAACGTGTTAACAGACAAATCTCTCCTATTTTAAATATACTATTCACTGTATGGATAGAAGATTTACGATAATTTTTGTGTTCTGTCAGTGATGGGTCTCAGTTTTCCTTTAATTATTGAGAGATGTAACTACAGAAGGCCAGAAACACCCCCCCAAAAAAACAAAAAAACCCCAAACAAACTGAGGCAGTGTGCTGGGTAGCATCCCAAAGCATTTTTTCCCCTACTGTTTTCAAGTTCATCTGTGGATTACAAAAGCGTAACAATTCAAGCATACTAAGCAGGTGTTATGGTAATGCACCTTTCAATGTCTATGGAATCAGACTAAATAAAACTGCACCAGGAGTAAAATGTTTCCATGAAACAGTGTCTAAAATTCAAGGTATTATGATACATATGGACGAGCCAGGAAGTCTTAATTTTATTCCTATCCACACATTATTAGAGAGATTTCACTGATCACAATGAACTGTCTAGCCATTTCCAGGATTTTCACAAATATCTCAGACCAAAAGCCAGATACAGTTCATAAGCAGTTAATTGGTGAATTGATTTGGAGTGCTCAGAAACGTATCAACACAAAGTAGAGGCTTACATGTTAACTAATTAAACTAGTTGCCTTATGCTGTTCTGTGCTGAGATCAAAGTGTCCTTTCTGGAGATAGTATGGGAAATGTATGTTCTTTCTTCTAGTAATAAGAAACAAAATGCCCTAATGTGAAAAGACTTCCTTAGAAAATAAGCAATTTGTTTTCCCCACAGCTATCATTTAATGACGCACTTTTTTTTCTGCCAAAGTTTTACTTTAGTAGGATTAATTTGCAAAAAAAAAATCTTTATTGATTGCCAAGTCCATGGATCCATTTATCCATTCTGCTGGATAGCACAGCAGCTGGAGATAATACGATCCCCCACAGTTTATGTTCTATTCACAAGCAGTAGATGGAGGTTTGCCCACTAAGACTGCTCAGTTCCTGCTAGCCTATCATTTTTACAGCCATATAAGAACGAAATAGTATTTTCACTTGCAATGACCTACAGCATGGAACAGATAATGACGTGCCAAATCTAAATGTCAGGGTTCCTTTATTGTACTCAGGTACACATTCTGCACCCATCAATATGTATTTTCTCTTTCCAAAAAATTCCTATCAGCAACCAAAAGCTAGAATGGTTAGAAACCAGTTTTTGTGAGGCAAACAAATATGCATTTCATATAACAGTTTTCTCTTCAACACTCAAATAACTCAGCAGTTTAATGATCATGTCAGCTATGCATTCAAACACTCTACATAGCTAAGTATTTTTCCCTAAATTATTTTAATGATGTGACCTTTCAGTATATGAGTGCTCTAGAATATACTTGTATTTCTACTTGTATGATAGGGAAAAGGCATAAATATTCCACACTTACTGACTATATCTAGATGTTTTGAGGGATGTGGTCACCCTTTATGTAAGGGTATACTTATAAATACTTCATTAAGTTTAATAAATAATAAATGTTTCATATATAGTTATTTCATTATCAGAAAAGCTAACAGGCAAATAATTTGCATACAACTACCTTATTTATAAAAAAAACCTTCAAATCTTATCAGTAGATGACTTGTATATAACAAGTTTATGGCATCTATTAGCCATATTTCTTTTCTTCATAAATTTACTATTTATAAACATGTATAAATGTATTTATAGACATACAGATATATATATTTATATTTATATTTCAGAATCTTTAAGATAACGTATCTTCTGAGATAAGATACCATATTTGTTCTTGAATATTATCAGTTCTATGTGCACACATGCATATATATTGCAGATGTACTATATCAGAATAATATGATAGTCATAAAAGGCATTTTTTTGTGTGTAAATCCCTTCTCTAATGCTTCTAACAATGTATGACAATTGTTAATATTAACAGCATCCTTGAGAATGTGAAGGGAGATGAGAGTTAAGTCTCCCATGCTTTTATCATTCCGTGTAAGCAGTGTATAATGTCAGTACTAAATATCTAAGTAGGATATGAAATCGTGTAGTAGTGGGAACTTCCACTCTGACTTTGCTAGTGGAACACAATTATCCACTTAAAAGTCACATGACTATAATAAAGAGCAACTTCTATCTTTTAGGTATATTTTTGTTAAAGAATCAGGTTTTTCCCCGATTAAACTGTACACTGTAACAGTAGTAATAGTGAGAGTTGTATAATACAACATCCTGTAATACCATCAGTGTAGACCTCATCAGCTCATGGAAAATCTACAATGTAAACATCATCTGCTAAATTAGAAACCAAAAGAATGATGAAGAAAAATAACTTTATAAGCATTATGTCATGTTTAAAAAATAAGATGCATTTGTAAATATTTAAAGGTCCTATTTGCCTAGCCAGACACATTTTAAACTTTTCCCAACATTATGAGCTCCCTTTTTAACAAATAATATTTCAGCATACAAAATGTAAACTGTTAATACTGCAAAGTAGCAGAGAGGCAGAAAAAGAGAATAAATTAATGTAGATCCAGTAACATCCAGATTTTCTTAATTTAATTGTAGCTTTTCTCCTCACATACAAAGGGGAGAAATTGTAATACTTACACACTTCCCTACTGCACTCCAATTATGTGTATTTACCTATAGTCTCTGCATTACCAATTTCTAACCCATTGGTTTATAAAACACTTTAAAGGTGTTGAATACGAAAAGTTCTATACAAAGGCAATTTCTGTTCTACTTTAAAAATGACTCATAACAAGATCTTCACTTAAAGTATTTTTGTGTATACAAAAGTATGAATCTGTATTATACGTGCACGTTAAGTGGAGTTTTATGAGTCATTTTTAAAGTAGATCAGACTTTGCTTTTATATAGCACCTATAAAACTTGGTGTCACAAAGTACTTTACAGAGCAATGAGTTACTGGACATATTGTATAGGGTGAACAGACAAATGCTACTAAGAAGGAATATTGTCTAAGTACTGCACTCAGTGAAAAAAAATGTCATGTGATCTTTGCTTTTACTCATGTAATTGACAGCGATAGCCAGAAGGAACCTGAATTTATATATTTTTTAATGAAAAATGTTCTTCCTCCTACAGTACTTCTCTATAACTACCATAGAATAACTGTTTTTGCCCTACTTGCCATAATATATTGATCTACATTAAATAGTACATATCATATTTTAAAAATTGATATATCCTAGTAATCGATAAAAAGTGGTGAAGGAGTGTGTACATAGATATGTGCATTCACACTGGTTTGTGTTGTGACCGGATTATACCTTGTAAACAACATCTGGCATGTAAGCTAGATAGGAGACTTCTGTGGGAAATGTAGAATAAAGTAGTTAGCTAGATCCCAATTCAAGAGAGCACATGTCCTATTCAAGACATCACATCATGACATGCCTAAGACATGTATGTCTTCCTTGTGTCTTTTTTAATATGGTTTTCAAGGCCTTTATGCCAAGGAGAGTACTGCTTTTTTCTGAACAAGACACATAGCCGGGACTTTTGATGGCTCATGCTCAACAGAGGTTCTATAGCATTAGTTGACAGGACAGAGGTCCACAATCTGGTATCTTGCCCAATTTCTGGTTTAGCAGTTCTTTTCCTGACCTCAGTTCTTGGTTTCTGGTAGATAAAATACTTTTTTCTTTCTAGTAACAGCTACTGCTACTGCTAGGCACTCTGAAGCAACTTTTGTATTCTACTTAAGATGGCTGGGTTGGGTTGATTGGTTAAGTGTACTGTTAACCTGACAGTTTGTCATTATGTTTGTATTATAAAGTGTTTTGAGGTTCATTGATAGAAATATTCCTACCACCTGCAGTCATCCTTAACCATAAATATTAAAATGTGTAAAACACAACTTTTAAGGGGACATCTTTTTGGCAAGTGACTGGAAGTTTGGTCGCTCTATAATGAAATTATCCTAAAGTATGATCCCTGGCCAGAAGCAGGTCCAGGGCGGGTGCAGCAGTGTGATCACACCCCCATTCTGCCACCACCATCCCAGGCTGATCCAGGCATGGGGGTGCCCCCACCTTGCTGTGCTGTAGCCTTGGGTTGTGGCTATGTGGGTTACAAGGCTCAGCAGAGGACAGCAGCAGCAGCAGGCAAGTTTCCCTTTCTAGCACTCGCTACCTACCAGTCCCCAAAGTGTCTCCACTGACCAGAAGCAGGTACTACAAGGAGGGCTATGCCCTCAACCACCACTGTCCTTGGTTAATATATGCATGCAGGGAGTCCCAGAGATGCTTCTGCCCCACTCACACCATGGACTGCAGGGAAAAGTTGTATGGGGAGCTTGGCTCAGGCGGGAGCAATAGTGGCAACCTGCAGGTTTCTCCTTCCAGCAGCTGCTCCTGGCCAATAGAGGAAATTGTGGGGTTGGGAGGTGGGCAAGGAGCAGGCACTGGAAAGAAAAACCTTCACACCGCTGTTGCTGCTGTCCCCAGCTGAGTCCAGCACCCTGCCTAGCTGCTCCACAGAGCCCTGGCTGAATCAGGGCAGAAGCAGCTCTGGGGCTCTCCCCCCATAGAAGTCAGATGAGAACAGCTGGCCACATGGATAGGTGTCCACTTCCTTTGTGCACCTGCTCTCTGAGTGGCTCCTTGGTGTCTCCCATTAACCCAGGTGCTCTAGCAGTACCTCAATCCCAAATTCCCCCCATTTTCTGAGAGGCAGTGTGCTGCACCACTCATCTACCCTGTCTGGATCCATTCATGTTGCTGACAGCAGTGTTTTGACCTTTGCTCATTCTAACTCTCACTAAACCTGCTCTGTTTCATCTCCTGTTAGGCATTATTAGTTCTAGGATGCACTATGGTGGGGGGGGTGCAACTTGTGGCACATATGGCACAACTGGCACAGGCAGCCCTTTGTGTGTGGCATGTGGCACATTGGGGAGGGACCAGCGAACACATCAACGGATAGGGTAGGGGCCAAAAGAAGAGAAACCAATCAAGCAAGAAGTACAGGTCAAGGAGCATATAATAGAGTGGTATAGCAAAATGCAAGCACAGGGTAAGGAGGAAAGAGTGGAGTGCCATACCAGGCAAGGTGAGAGAATCAGAGTGGCACATGAGGAGAGTGTGGGCCTAATTTATGGCACACCGGCTAAAAAGGTTGGCCTCCCACTGTACCACATTCCTGAGAAATCATTACAATTGTTATGAAGGATTATAGAACATGCTTCAACCTATAGAGACCCACTTTTACTGAACTGAGCACCAGAAGGAACACACTTCTGAATGGAAACATTGCTCTGATTGAGGGCTTGGCATGTTGTTATACTGCATGGAGGTGAATATGAATTTAAAAAAGGTGAAGTGAGAATTTGGAATAAGGCATGCCCAAAATCCCTCCTAAGCAGAAAAGCCAAGTTGAGAAAGTTAAATTGAACCTGATTAAACAGAATCTGGTAGTCTCAACTTTCCCATAATTAATGAAAGCACCCTACACTGACACTGAATCCTTATCAGTGACATGAAACTAGGTGGCTTGCTAAAAAGGCATTTTGATTAATAAGGAGCACATACCTTGTGCACACACAACAGAAGCTATGCAACCTGGACTGCATCACTCTTAGAACCACACCATAGGCAGAAAGCTGGGTTAACTAAGAGACTAGGAGATTTTTCTCTGTATTAGGGAATCCAAAATGAGTACACCTAACTCTGTTGGCAGTGTATGGTAGACATTTGGTCAGGGAAAGAAGAGTACAGCTATAGTGTTGCTGCTGTGAGTGCAAATCTTCTCCTGGTAATGTCCCTTGGAGGTCTGTTGCAACTGACACAACTTAGAAAACCCTACCAATACATTAAGGAATATCTTGGAATATGACATTTGGTCTGAGGATTGATGTTTTGCTTCAGAAAGTACCCAACAATTATCCAATCCCATGTTATCTCTTGATTCTTCAGAATTTAACAAGTCATTGTTGGAATAGGCTCTCATTAAATTTCTATTGCCTTCTTCTGGGTTTGGATGGATAGGTGCATGAAAATGAAAGATAGTTTTAGAAGCAGACCAAACTTTATGAAGCTTTCAAGAAGATTGAGCAAGGCTTTAGGTCTAATCCTCATCCACCCTACTTGACTTTTTCCTGGTAAGTTTTACTTAGAAAATACTTTTAGCCCAAAGGCCAACCTTATTCTTCATCATCTGTGAGTCCTTGGAATCTATTCATATTCTATTATGCCCTCATGAACTTTTGGAAAATCATTTGGAGTGCTCACATAGGTTTTGAGTGCACTGTAACGAGGTTTTCCAACTTCATACACAAATAGTTTAGTAGGGATTTCCAGGTTATTTTAAAATAATGTCATGCTTTTTGCATGCAGTTCTAGTGCACTATTTTTCATGGTGGAGCATTTTTAAAATGTATCCCTTTAAAAGTTTTTCAGACTATGTGTATATATCAGTGATTATTAACGAAGGCGAGACAGCACCCTGGAACGCCTTGAGACACTTTCAAAGGTGTTGCATGGTGCCACTCAGTGTGAGCACTTAGGTGTGTAAAAATGTTTTACAAGATAAACTCAGAGGGTACATCCTGATGAGTGCAGACATTTGTTTCCTCCGGCACAAGTAGCAGTGGTACACGCTGTGTCACTGCTACTTGTTCCAAGGGGAATGCCCGTACCACTCACACTGTGGTGCAGGTTACCCTGGGCGGCATAGGGGAGGATGTGGCTAATAATTGTATTGGTTCCAGCAGCGTTACCTGGGGTTCTGGGGGCCTCTTGGGGCTGTAGCCACAGCAGGAAGCCCAGCCAGCAGCCGGAGTGTGGCTCTAGCCAGTCAGGCTTGGGTATTGGGTGGCATGTGCTGCTGCTATATGTGCCTCCCCCACTTTTTTTTACCCTGGGTTCTCTCAAAAAAAAAAAAGGCAAAAAAAGCTCCCTGCACTGCAAAGTAGCAGTGGAGGGAATTCTTATATATGTGGTGTATGGTGCCACACATCTGTACTCGTCTGGACACAGCCAGAGGGTGCTTCCAGATGAGCACGTACATGCAGGGGTGTGCTTTTGCAGCGGCACAAATAAAAAAGGTATATATTTGTACTGTTGCTTTGTGCCCCTGCATGAGTGCTCTGGTGCGTGCCAAATTGTCTCAGGTTAGGTAGAGGAGACGAGTCAACACCTGTGCCAGCCCCAGTAGTCTTATCTGAAGTTCAGGGGACCTCCTAGGGCAGCAGTCGAGCCACATGGAGCCTGGCTGGCAGCCTGAGCGTGGCTCTGGACAGCCAGGCTCCATTTGGGGTGGTGCACACTGCTGCTGTGTGTGTTGTACCACTTTTTGGGGTGCTTTTTTTTTTTTACACCGGGATCTTCTGGCCAGTGGGTACATGTGTGCTGCATGTGGTTTACAGCACCTCAAACAGCTGTGTGGCACCACACACGCACACTCATCTGGATGTGCCCAGGGATACTAAATAAGAGGTGATAGTCTTAAAAACAGTCCTACTTGCTGTGGTCTTTCTGAATTCTATGTAATATAATTGCTTTATTATTTTATTCTCCATAGTCAGAAATTA
>JAGPOW010000261.1:130709444-130724704 GCA_030014935.1 Caiman crocodilus
GCAAAATCCAGAGTTCCTAAAGTAGCAATTAAATGGCTTATTCTTAAAACCCTCCTAGGTTCAATTCAGTAGATCTGTTCTGAAGGGCAATGCTAATTTTTCATGAATTGCTGATTCATATTAACTGGCAATGCTTTAATTTCCACACGATCCCAGAGTTTCTTCTGAACTCTTTGCACAGCGAACACTCCAAGGAATGACTTTTTTCTTGTCTCATGCAAATCCTAAATTGTTGTGATTATACATGTCCAACCATATATATATGACTAAATATATATACATGCATGAATGCCAAGGTATATCAAGCTATGTATTAAAAATAGCTATGAAATTAAATAAACTCTTGGTTTCCCATCTCCCCTACCTCTCTGCTAACGCAGGTGCTTACGATTTTACTTGTGCTCAAGCCGTACGTTCTAACAGAATATAAGTCCTTGGAGCATTAACAGATCCCTGAGCTTTTAAATAAATTGTGACCTATTCATTTAGAGGGCTACTTCAATAAAGCTCACTTAGGTTAATGATGGATCATGGTGTGATTTGATTTGCAGAGTGCAGGCTTGCCCATTATTCCCTAATGTTTGTGTGGGACACGCTATCACATGCAAATAATGAATCACACCACCCCTTGTTCCTGGAGATACCCTGGTGAGGACAGGAAAGCTCAGTATGCTAGTTCACGAAGCCTTGAGAGTTCTGGTGGCCACTGCTGAATTATTATTCTTGGCCACAACTTGATAAAGCAAGGCAAGGGTCAGGTCTCTCTGATCGTGACGCCTGCCCCTCGTGGTTCCATGAGGCCATCTGGCTGAACAGACGGCGTGGACATTAGCAGAAATCAGATCTCTGTCTCTCTGCCTGTGCTCCTGGTTTTTCTCTCTTGGTGGGGAAGTTTAGCTGACCCTGCCCTGCTGTGGTGGGTTATTTACAATGGTTGCTGCTCATCATTTTTTTTTATTTTCTTTATGCCGAACCAGCTTGTATGAAGGTGCAGTAGTTAAAAGACAAGGGGAGAGCACATAAGTACTTTCCAAAGGCTTTCTACTGATTGTGGATGTCACGTTGAACAGACATGAAGTGATACAGGCAGCGATACAGAAGGAAGGAAAAGATACGTTTTCGAACTGTGAATGCACTGCAGTGCCAACATGACAATTTCTTTTTTCAGTGCTGGCACACTGTCATTTACTCTGCAGGACTCTCCTCACATAGGCACAGTAATTTGAAGCACTCTAGGTGACAGGAATGGGCAAATGAGATTTTGTACATTTTGTATGCACATAAATGTTACTAAGGTTTTTATTTTCTTCTCCCTTTCCATTGATGCACTGGATATTCTGGCCAGCCACTACATTCACATGCAGTAACCATCAGGCTGCTCACCGGTTCAGCTGCTCTAGGACTGAGCCCTGTTAAATGCTACCAGTATCACTGCGATAAACCTTGCCTAAGTGTAAAACACTTCTAGTTAGTACAGAGTGCAACTAACATGGCCAGAGAAATTGGTTTACTATGTTTTCTTACTTCAAGACGTATGGCTTATGGACATGAAAGGGGGAGGGAGGAGAGGGGAAGGAGAAGAAAAGAAAACTACTTTGTTTGCTATCAACTCCCAAGTAATATAGATAAAGGAGAGACCATTGCACGACAGAATGCTGGCTGTCCTAGTGAATTAGTTGTGTTGGTGTTGTTTTTAAAGATGTTTTATCCATTTCTGTCATTTGGGAGAGAGAGGGAATTCTATGGTGCAAGGATGCTTTTCTGAGAACTTTACATGAAGAGAGCTGATATTGTAAATTCCAAATGGGAAACCTCTCTTAACATCATTGCTCAATTTTCTTGTTGCTAGCCAATGATAAATGTAACGAAAAAGTCAACAAGTGTTCGTTAGTGTTCAGGAAGCCCGTTTCTCTGTTTACCCACCACCTTGCACTCGCAGCTGCCATCTGAAGAATTTCATAAGCCTTGCAAATGCAAGAGAATTTTTCTGGCTATCTAAGTCAGAAATTGGAAACATTATTCTATATGATCAAATTTGTGTTGTCCTGCTGTGTGGGGAATAAAGGAAAAAGATGGGCACTTAAAACAAATGAATAAAATCATTTCATTTCTTTACAATACATTTGTCTCTCATTACATAACATTTATATTCTGGTCTAAATGCATTATGTGTTGACCTTCCTAGAAACAGCTGAGGATCACAAAAATTTAAGCAGATTTCAAAACTAAATTAGATTTCCCAGCTGTTTAGTGATATGTATTTATGGTGAAAATACAGGAAAACGGCTTGAAATGTTTACTGCATTAAAAGTATAGAGAGTTTTGCATCTTTAATTTGCTGACAGTTGTAGCATATTCAATTCCCAGAAGTCATTGGTGATGATTATCTTTGAACTTTAATAGAAGAGTTTCTTCCCTCCCCTCAACCTGGAAATTGTATAGATTCAGTTCATGTTCCTGCTTACTACACCTGCTTTACTATATTTCTCAAGATCTACAAATGATCTGTGAGCTATGGGAACTTTTTTTGGGAGGAAAAAATATCACTGATGCTAACTCAATGACTAGTCATAAATGTAACTCTGCCTCAGTAGCTTTATGGTAAGGTAGAATTGCAATGAAATGATTGCATTTTTAATAGGTTTGTAATTCTCTGTTCTGTATGATTTGTTTATTAATGTTGATGTATATTGGTGAACTTGTATTGGCTATAATAACACAGGAAGGGTATTGCCACTTACTTTGAATTGTTTTCTCTTTTAGTAATTTTATGTTTGAAAGCGATGAAATATATCTATAGTTACACATCCAGGTTGGTCTACTTTTACAATGCTGTAGTGGTATGAAGAGAGATTACTGGTATTCTCTATTTTATATTTTTGAATACGTCTTAAAACAGAAGAATCCTTTAAAACAGAAGCAACTTTCTGCGTAACCCCCTCTAAGATCTACATGATGGCCTGTGGAGTGAATTAATTCTTGTCCATGAATGTGAATGTTTGTGGTGGGGAGGGGTATACCCTTTAAATGCTACTATCTTTTGCTTTCTCTCAAACAACTAAGATTGCATTTGTTTTTTGAGTGAGTCAGTGCTCTTTTAAAGGAATAAAGTCCAGATCTTCATAGGTAAGGGTCTATCCATCTTGAGGAGGTGGCTAGCCAATTTTTCAGGCAAATTGTAGGGCTAGCTGCCACTTTCACAGTCTTATTGTGGTGGGACCCACTATGCCTCTGGTTGAGGGGCCCTGGTGGCCTTGCTCCCTGCCACTGATTGTTGCAAGGGTTGTCCATTGTGCAGCCTGCCCCTCACCATTGATTGGTGGAGAAGGGCAGGACCCCATGACAGGCAGCCTTTTTAGCCAATCAACAGTGAGGGCAGCAGCCACCTTGCCTGCTCACCTTTGTGCTGGCAGCTCATGGCAGCAGGACTTCTGGCTCCCACTGCAGAGCCAGCATTGTATTTTTAGCTGTGTTCTTTTTTGGTTGGGGATTTTTTCCTGGATATTTCACAGAGATTGCCTGGTTTTGTGATTTCCACAACATCTGTGCAATTGTGATTTGAGTAGGTCCCTATTCATAGGTATTCAGCTATGGAAAAATGCCTATTAAATTGTGTCAAGATTCCCAAATCCCACTGATTTCAATAGGAATTAAATGCCTTTAATCCCTCTGAGGGTGTTGGCCTTAGACTTTTTTGATTGAAAACTACTGGTGTGTCAGAGGCTCAGGAAGAAACAGTAAGAATTTTTCCCATCCTATCTGTAAGTTTTTAAGTCTTCAGATGTTTGCTGACCACCAGCCTTTAGGAATCTCATTGGTTCTACAGTAAAACAAGTAGCATGTTGTGGGACCAAATTATACTTTTTCCACTGGCAGGTGTTTTTTTTTTTTTTTTTTTCTTGTGATTAATTCCTGTTCTGACATTTTTCTGCATGAGGAAAAACTGTTATTTTTTTTTAACATTAATGAGTACCACCATTTGTTGGGTGTCTTAATTCAGAAAACTCTTGCCTGATTTACATGAAATTTTATAGAAAAGTTTTGTGTGTCCTTCAGATCCAACTTACCAGGTTTGGAACCAATGTGTGCAACTGCTGCATATTTTTACATTTAAAAATGAGGCAAAAATGTAGCCTTAAACGTTGGGTTGCTCTATTTCACTGCAACTTCATTGTATCCTCTGTTCAAGGAAGAAAATAAGAAGTTGCCAGCGCAGTAGTCCAATGTATAAACTTAACATGGATCAATTGGTTGTTGACACCAGGTTGACACAGCTGGTCTGCTGCTATATGCATAAACATTTCACCTGCCAATTTCTGCATTTTGATGTTTTTTATTATTGCTATTTTCTATCCCACAGTTCCAGTTATGTTATGCAATTGCTGCAATCAGAGTTGGCATAGTTGGATGCAAAATAACAAAGGAGAATAAAAGTGTGAAAGCATAAAAAAAGAGTGATAGAAAGTATTCCACATAGAAAGGGTTGCTAAATCAACAAGAGGTACCTCCTGGAGACTGAATCCTGCTTTACTTGTGGATTTTGAGAAGTCATCAGTGAAAATTAATAGTATTATTGTTCATTATGATGCTTTATGTATTGCAAGTGCAGTGTAAATATGAATTACAAACAACCCTGTTAATAATTAAGCATATATATATATATATATATATATATATATAAATTTTTTATTTTTTTTTTTTCTGGAGAAATGGAAAAAAGGAGTTGATGCGAGTTTCCCAAAGTTGAACAGGATTGCCCATTTCAGAACCAGTTGTAGTAATGCTAGTTAAAAACTTCCTATTGAAATGGTGCCCAATGAAAACAAGGTTTTTGGAAAAAGCATCTGCTTTCAGCAGAAAATGATGATTTTTTTTTAAATAAAAACATTGAACTATGTATCCCATGGTGCACCATGGCCATTGCATTTCTATAACCCGCTAGCTCGCCTCACTGAGAAATAAATGGGTGATGCATCATGGGAGGTGATTCCTTTTTTAGTGAACTGCAGGTTTTTCAGGGTGCAAAGATCCTACACGAATATGTTATGACCAATTCTTATTAGCAGGACTCGGGACTTTCTGACTCAATTCTGAACTTATTTCTTTCTGTTATGTTGCGTCATAGATAACCAGTATTGATTGACATAAGAAGGTATGGGCACTCCTTATAATGCTAGATCATAGGCTCCCAAATCTGGCAGTCACTAGGAGCTCCAGGGGCCAAACAATTGAACCTTGTTGCCTGGTCACTTGCCTGTTCCAGGGCAGGGATTTATATAGAGGTGTCCCAGCTGGCTACTCCAGCCCTAACTGTAGGGTGACAAGCTGGGATTGAGGGGCCATGGTGCTCAGGCTGAGATCCCAGGTTCGAGTTTGTGACCTTACACTTGTCTACCTTCAATAGAGGTTCTTATTCTGGTGTAGTCCTTTCCATCGATGTATTTAATCACATCCAGGGTGGGATTTACAGATGTGCAAGGACAATAGGCACTATGGGCTGTGCCAACTTGGTACAGAAGTTTAAAAGCAAGGGAACTAATCAAGTTTGGTCCTTGATCGGCAATACAAATAGTTTCCTTGACATCAGACCTCTGACTTCCTTCTCTCAAGAATATTGTAACTGCTGTCTTTTGATTGTTTTCCATCTTTCTTTGTGGTCCTTATTGATGAAGTAGCTTAATGTTTTAAGTTTCTGACATGTGGCCATGCAATCTGATAAATATCCCAGCTGGTGAAATCTGAAAAAAAAAAAAAAATGTTTGCAATCCTAATAATCTTACATCAGGGATCTGATCTGACCTGTAGAGCCAGAAGACTTTTCCTCTGCCTACACCCGTTCCAGGAGTTGCAATGGATGGTGCAGCTGGAAACTGATCCCACATTGCTACCACTTCTCTGTGCTTCTCAGTCCTCAGCTGCAGCATGGGTACAGCTTCCAGCTGATAAGGACCTCAGCCATGACTGGACAACGTCCAGCTGTGTCCATGGTGCAACCAGCGGACGAAGGAGAAATAGCAGGAGTGTGGACAGAATTCCAGCTGTCCAGCCCTGACGCAGCTCCCCACCAGCAGGCAGGCAATCCTAGGGAGAAGTGATGGCAGCAGCATGGGTGAAGTTCCCAGCTGTCTGGCCCTAGTGCAGCTCCTCTTCAGCTGGAAGTTGCAGTCATGCTCCAGCAAGAGAGCAGACACCTATGCAAAGCAGAGGTGTTCCCCATGCAGCTCCCAGCTGCCTAGCCCTTGCCTGCTTACATGACTTGGAAGAATAATTAAGGAAGAGGACATTTATCATTTCCTTATTCATCAGCATTCCTTAATTTGACTACAACAAATCAGGATTCCTGGCTAGTTGAAATAACTTCAGATATAGTTTACTGCATTTTTCCATTGCAACAAGGTAAAGCATGAATTGTCTGAGTGCCAAAATGTCACAAAAGAATAAGACTCCCCAGATATCTCTCCACTATTCATTCCCCATTTTTTCCCCCTGCCCTCCCCCCAGCCTGTCTCTCACCTGTTGACTCTTCAATCTACATTTTCACTGGCTGCCTATCTTGCACGCATCCCAGCCCAGCCTCTGGCTTCTTTACTTTTCATTACATCCAGGAAGAGCACACACCAACTGCTGAAACTTCCTTAGTCTGACGAAGGGTTTTTGAACCCAAAAGCTTGCTTACTAATTGTTTTCCAACTATTTAAGTTGGTCTAATTAAAGATGTCAGATTCACCCCAAGTACCTTGTCTGCCTATGTCCTTAAACCAACACAGCTCCAACCTACACCCCTGTCTACTCTAGGATGGAATTTCTGATCAGAGGCAGAACAAACGAGAACCTAGAGTAGCAGAAATCAAGTGGGTAAGACACTCAATCAATATATGAGATATACAGATCCTAGCCACTTCCCCAAACCAGGCCAAACATTTTTTTTTAACTTGTGTCCCATGTCCCAGTAATTACCCTAATCATTAGGGTTACTAGTTATTCTGAGATATATCTGTCATAAACCCTGCTATGTTTGGGCAGGGGTGGGTGGGTAGTGAAGTGCCGTCAATGATTTCTTGAGATGTATTGTACTGATATGGCATGTGTGGTTGCATTGGAAAGCCTATGTTATGGTGTATCCATTTATATTATTGTTATTCGTGTATAGATTATGGTATGCTGTCTGTAAAGATCTTTATAATTTGCGACGTGTTTCAGTCAAGAGACTGAGACATGCATACTTAAAGACCATTGCCAAACCCAGACATAGATGGAGGGAGGCATTATGTGTTGGACTCCCCAGAACATTGATGCCTACAATGGGAAATCAACTCCATAAGAGAAAGAGAACTGAGAGTCTTTTAGCCACAGGAGCTCCAGGTACCACAGAGACCAGAGCTTTCTGGAAGCATCAGGCGATGAATGAGCAATTAGAATAATGCTGATTAGGGGGCTGGCTGTGGAGGCTTTTTAGAGTCTAGTTTTGTTAGAATCGACATCTTTTGCATACTAGGTTTTAGAGGTCCAATGACCCTAGTGGCCAGGGATGGCAGAATCAGCAGGAAAGCTGAATTCTTGGGATACTGGCAGGTCTCTCAGGAGAGTTAAGGCATAGTAATACCCCCTTAGTGGGGCACCCATCACAATGGCTTTTGTCATCATTTCTTTCTGTTTATTTCTATTTTATTTTTTTTACAAAGTCCTCGGTTTTGTTCTGATGTGGGCTAGGACGATTTTGAAATCTCAGAAATTACCTTGGTTCCTGTTCAGAACTGAAATGGTTTCAACATAGATCTTTGAGTTTGCTGTACCCCCCTCAGGCAAGAGGTCAAGAATACCCTCCATGTTCATACCCTAAGAGAGAAAATTAGGAGGCATTACTTTTTTGATTGCCCCTTGTATAATGTTGGGATACATGCCTTTGTTCACCAGTGGAAAAAGGCTATGGGTGGAGATAACAGAAAAATAGGTGTGCTCGATGATAATGCATATGTTTTCTGTTAAATATTGAAAATATGAAATATTAAACTATAATATTTTAAAAATATTTGTGTGGTGGAGGAAGGAAGCATTACTTTCTGAGTGACCCTTGGATCAAAGGAAAATGCATGCGCACATGTGTATATTTTAAAAATATAAGTGAACCTTATTAGATGAATGAGATGAGTTAAATACCTGTGCTTCATCATTTGCTGCCAAGGGGCGAGCTACATCAGCATTGTCTACTTGCCTGCTTGTTTGTTGAGAGTTCTGGACCATAATTCACCACCCACAGGCAGCCGGTTCAGCAGTCGTGCAGGACGGAGAAGAACAGTGACAGTGAAGAAAGTTCCATCATCATGGATTTCTCTTGCCTTGCCATTTGGGCCCCCAGTCAATGACCAAAGTAAGCGGTTCATTGAAAGTTATTTATCTCCCATCCTTGCCTTAGTATGCAGGCTCACAGACGCAGAAGCAGATCATGTGCGTATGGCTAAAAGATCAAGCCACAGGCACGCATTTCTTCTCTCTGTTACCCTGATGGATAACTTGGGCACTGTCATTCTCGATTAGGTGAAGGTGTCATGCCAGGCCTGTCTGGTCTTGCTTGACTTTTCTTGATGATATCCACTTTATTTGATGGTAGGGCATCTTTCTTCAATCCCCTTTTCTCACCTGGCTGGCCTCCTTGTTCTCTCTTGTGTGCATTGCCTGTGACCTTCTAGTTTATGCTATTCATATTTTTGGTCTTTATATCTGTGCCTCTCCATTTTTGAACAAGTAGGAGGTTTCATGGTCCTTCAGGCAGGAGTATCTGCTGGTGGCTGATTCTTTTTGGTATTATGCCCTGAATAGCTTTATAATTTAGGTGAAATCTAAGAGAACAGAGGCAAATCTATAGACGGCTGCATAACGTTCCAGACTCTCTGTATGCTGCTGCTGCTTTTGCCATCTGCATGGGAAACCAGTATGAGCAGGGCAGGAAGGTGGGTGGCTTTCAGAGTGTTCCTACAGCCATGGATTCTTATTTGTTTTGATGGGTGTTGAGACAGGGGTGAAAAGGGATTCAGGATCATGAATCATTCTTTGCACGCTCTCATAGTTCTCTTGTGCCTTGTCTTCAGGTCAGGTTTTGCCCACCTGAATTGGGACACAGTGGTGCATCTACACATTGCCATACCGCAACATAGTGACATGCTACATTGTTATATGGTGCGCTATGACAATGTAGCAATCACGTGTGTCTACACATGATCAGATGCTGTGTCACTGTGGTGGCACGCTCTCTGGCTGCAGCATACCACTACTGTTACGCAGCTTCAAAATCTAAGTGCGTACTGCCTGCGCAGCACAGCAACAGCCTGTACTAAAACACAATGCCGTACTTCCAAAAGGGAGTACTAAAAAACTGGTGCCATAGGAACATTGCTGTATGGTGATGTGTAGATGTGCCCATTGTTTTGAAGGAATGTAAAGAATTCTTGTAATACACCTATTCCATTTTATAATACTGAATGTAAAAGAAAAGTCCTTTCCTAATCCTCTCAGGTGATCAGCTTATGCCCTGAAGCATGAAATTCCATTTCCTTATATCTCTTGGTTTTTAGATTGCATGGCTGCAAATTTTAACAACACTGAAAATTATCTAATCCTTTCAACAATAGATACATTATTTGTCTCAATGGTCTCCTGGGGCAGTGAATGCTACTAGTTGATTATGTGCTTCACAATGAAGCATTTTGTATGCTTGAAATTGCTGTTTCATACTTTGTAGAATGTCCCCTCACAGTTGTTATGATAGATGGTAGAAAGTGGTGTTTTGCATGTTACTAAATGTGGATGACATTCTCACACCTGCAGACAGCTAACATGTACCATCCGTACCTTTCAATGTGACCTGCTTTCAGGGTTTAAGTGGCAGTTTGGCTATGAGATGATCTCTTGTACAGGGTGAATTTGGTTCTATGCCTTTCAAAATACTGGGTACCTAATTTAACACTCTTCTTACTCTCCTTTATGGGATTAATAATGTACTTTGTAATTTTTCACCCTGTTTGAATCTGACCCCGGAGTAAGTAAAGTGTGAATGCTCTAATTTGCAGGAAATGGACACTGAGTTAGAAATAACCTCTTTGTTTTGTTAAACGTTGCTGTACATTGTCCAGGCATCTTTGTGGACCTTTCTACACTGGCAATCAGAAGTCTTTTTTCAATGAGTAAATCCCAGGTTTTTATTTAGTCCCTCTCCATGCATTTTTTTTTTATTCTGATTGCCTTGAATTTGTGTGTTGTTAGATTTCTTCTTGCAGCCAAGTTAGGCAGTTACCCACTTTAGTTAGATTCATCTTCACATCTTCATTAACCCACTACACCAGAGCTGTCCAGTTTCTGGGCAGTCAGTGTCCGTGTGTAGTGCATACCACAGTCCCTCCCAGGTACCACTCTCAGTGTGGGTTGCACACAAGCCCCCGTTACCCCCTGCCATGCATACAGCATGGGCAGCCTGATTTTTCGCTCCCCTCTCCCCACCATGCAGTTAGCCTGGTGTCATGAACCCCACCAAATCTTGTGGGAGTTATGAGGTTTCATGCAGATTTTTATTGTGCGTTACACTGGCATGATGTGTGTGATCTCAATGAAAAGCTAATGTCTTACTATAGCTATGTATGTTACTTTTTATCCCTGTATGGGTTATGTTATGCTGTCTGCACAGACCTTTAGGATTTTGAACATGGTTTTGTCGAGAGAACTGCAGGGTACATTCTTAAAGAAAAGGCAGTAGGCAAAACTGCTAAGCATCTCTTGCCATTGTGTTCTAGGGCAAGGATGATTGCTACTCGCAGTTGCAGACGGAAGGGGGCACTGATGGAATAGTACGCCTATATCTGCCTCTGAAAGATGGCCATGGTACTCTCCTAGCAGTGAATCCAAACCCGCCTTGCTCCATCTAGTCTCTCATCCTACCGCCCTATGTTCACCTGCCACACCTTCGTGTCTAATTAATGCGCAACACCCATACACACTTGGGTTGTTTGGTTGTTGTGTGTTGTGCTTTTTTGCATCTGTTTTTTTTTTTTTTATGTCAGCAAGATGGACCCTGTTGTTCTGACCATGCGCTCTGCACATGGAAAGCTGGAGCCTACATCTGGGCAAAATACGGAAAATCTGGTGGAGGAAACACAAGATTCTCCAGGCAGGTTGAGTAGGAGAGAGGATGGAGTGTGGCATTCCCTAATTGAACAAGGCTTAGGTGAGGTCACACCAGTTATATAAGAGCAACTCAATGAAGGTTTTTCACTTTCTCCTGAGGTTGCTAAGAGCTGCACATCTGAAGTGGGAGCCAGAAAAACTCTTCCTTAAGTACAGGGAGAGGCGGGTCTATTCCTCTTCACTGGAGAGGCATGTGAAAGCTATGCGGAAAGCATCGGATACAGGGAGAGAAAGTCTGTCTTGAAGTCTGATGCCCCTATGTCCTCCCTCTCCTCCTGCCCGCCTCTCCCTTTTTTGTGTGTGTGTGATAATACCATGGAGGTATTAATTCTTGGAGAAAACTGATCAGGAATGTAGTCCTGGCAGTTTTGCTAGCACTTTTGGCCACATAGGCTTTCATATTTTCATAGTGCTTGGGGCTGGAAGGGACCTAAACAGATCATCAGGTCTGACGCCCTGCCCCGGGCAGGGATGGGTGCTGCGGTCATAACATCCCAGCCAAATATCTATCCAGCCTTCTCTTGAAGACCCCCAAGGTAGGAGACAACACCACCTCCCTTGGGAGTCCATTCCAGAGCCTGGCAGCCCTAACCATAAAGTAATGCCTCCTGATATGGCTTGATTGGGATAATACCATGGGGGTATTAATCCCTGGAGCAGACTGACCAGGAATGGGGTCCTAGCAGTTACTGGCTACATGGGCCCGGCCTCCTTTGCTTGGTAATTTTAGTGTCACAGCATAATAGTGCAGCTGAAACTACATGTCCAGGCTGCAGCTATAGGCCTGGGCCCTTTTTGCTTTTTCACGGCTATTGCAACTCAGCCTAGCCGTGTGACTGAACCCCAGCCATATATTTGGCTAGAAATATGCATAGTAGATCATAGACATAGGTTCTCCTAGATCAACCCTGACCCATGCTTATATAATCTCTTCTTCAACACCTAAAATGGAGATTCCAAAACTACTATGATAGTGTAATGTTGTGTCACTTTTGAACTTTGTGTAACATTGTGGCAGCTGCTGTGTTCTGAGAAGCTTGATGTAGAAGCCTCTAGTTTACTAAGAAAGGAGGCAATGGGAGGGAAGGTGATGCGAAGCAATCATGGACCCTGGACCTGACTCACCCTTCCCACCATGAATTGTCCATATTGGTATTTGGTGCTTTCCATAGAAGGCTATGAGATCTGCATTCTTCTACCTGCCCTTTTCGCAGCTTTTTCCTAGACTGGTATGACAGTGCTGAATGATCTGGGCAAGGAAGGAATGTGAAAGAGGATGGAGGCCATATAAAGGTTGGGATGCGTTTTTGGAAATCTCTTACAATTTCTTTGATACTATCAGATGTTTCATTTTTAATTTGTGCTATAAGTTTGGGCTGTAGTATAGTTAGAAGTCAGAAAAAAAAAATCTAAATGCATAAATAATGCATTCTGTTTTCGAATGAGTTAGACTTCCACTAAATTCAGTGTGAGATGGATGAGGCCCTCAGTGAAGAACAGGTTGTGCTCAGAAAGAATCCAGGGATCTTGTATAGTTAATGCATGCCTCCAGTGATGCAAAAAAGAGAAGATATTTTGGTGGGGTGAGCTGTACCTGCAGCATGTTTCCACCTTATCGGGCGTTTTTATTCCAAGATTGCGTGATTGTTGCGTGCAACTGTGCTGTTTTTGTGCAGCACTCACCACACTAAAGAATGGATGATGTGAGGATGTGAATAATCTTTTTACATGTTTGTGAATATGTGAAATATGTTTATAGTGCAATCTGAAGTATGAATAAAATATTTTAAAAAGGAAGAAGGAACCTTCTATATATATGTAATCAATATCATAATTGGATTTCTGCAAAGGTGCTGATAGGGTTTTATTGTGCAAAGCTATATCTTAATTTAGTTCAGATGATATTGAAGTATTACACATTATGATGGCTTCTTTATTGCAGTAGAAATACTTAGCAAAGAAATTGCTTCAGTGAAGAGCCACTTGAATACTTAGGCAGTCAGACTAGGAGATCAGGCAACCTGTGGTTTAGACTGTTTCTGTGTTTTCAATGCAGAAAAATTATTATATATATTTTTTGACAGTTGCAACCATGTTCTGTCTGTCTGTAAAGAACAGAAAGCCAGAGACGATGCAAGAGAACAAATGAGGTCTCTTGGCAAAGCATCAGCTACAATAACTAACTCCGTGAGAACTTACGGTAACCTGTGTGTCCATGTGGAAATCCCATGTAGATTTAGACCCTCTCCTATGGTTTTCAGATTTCTCATTTTTGTTTTTGTTGTTGCAGAATTTAAGCTTGATTTGTCAAACAAGGTTGAAGCATATTGAGTTTCAAAGATACTCTCTGAATTGCAAGCTGAAACAATAGCTTTGCAAGTGATGCCATCTGCCTGCATTCTTTGAAATGAGATGTTAGCTCTGAAAACTGATAACATCAGAATGTTAATGCTGTTAGTTAGTTCACCGCTGAACACAGCATCAGCAAATATATTTAAAATAGGGTGCAATGTTGACTGTTATGTGCAGCTAGTGTGTGTATCTGACGTGTGAGATATTTCATCGTTTCTCACTAACTGTGGCTGTAAACAGGTGCCATAAATATGCTTTCCTTCCCATACAGCTGCATAACATGGGAATCTCAGTAGGATGGAGAAAAGTCTTGGGATAAAAAGATTAAGAGCTATTATGAGATGAAGTTTAAATAAATAATTGACTTCTATTAGATACTTGATCTGGATTTTAAGGAAATAATGTATTTTTTCTCCTTTTCCCAAAGCACAGTTTCCACGGACCTTCAGCTTTTCTAGGGCCTTTATAGTGGCTTTTATATTAAACATTTTGAAGTTGTGACCCCTTACAAAGTTTTATTTGTTTGCATAGATATAACTTGTAGTCATTAATTCTGAACATAAGTTATTCAGACAGAGAGAAAACTGAGAGTAAACAAAAGTTTATCAATAAAAATAATAATATCACAACTAACGATATCTTCCATGCTAAATTTGTCTGTACATACTAGCCACAATATCTCCCATCTATTCTCAACACTATTGCAGGTAAGTTATGGAAACAAGGTTTTATTAAAGATTTTAGTCAAATTGGATACTTTCCTCAATGACAGATTTGAGGAGATCTTTAACTTCTCTCCCCTATTGCCAACCTCAAAGCAACCTATATTACATTTCATGGAGAACAGAGCCATGATTCCAGTTCCTGTTCCTCACTTCCTGCTCATTTTGAAGGGACACACAGCAGAAGGAGAAGAGGAAAGTCACAGGCCGGTTACAGAATTTACACTGATTGTGTAAATGAGGTGGGCGTGGTATCAGACTTCAGCACTGTAGATTATACCACCATAATGAACCAGGTCCCATTGGGACTCATGTTAGGGCATATTCTGTCAGTAACCCATGGAGCTTTGGGGCACTCTGCTTACCCCTTCCCGCTTTCCCAAGAGTCAGTGAATCCCCTGTTTCCAATCCTCCCCACTTCGTTCCCGACAATATCAGCACTACCATACTGGTATTATGGCCCAGTGTGTGGATTCCATCTACCTCGCCCTGGCATTTGTAAAGGTTGCAACTTTCAGTTAATTGCTCTGCTGTTTGCTGGACACCACACTTACACAGGGAGCGCTCTGAGTTGTTTATCACGTACAGTGTTGTCCTGAAGCACCTGTATCCAGATCTCAGTCTGTTTAACTTGACCCACGCTTCTCTGTCAAGGCTGTGCCCAGAGGAGACTCATTTGGTGTTGATATAAACACTGTAGGAACAGGTTTCAGACCAGATTATTTTTAATGATCATTTCATTTCACTACACTGCATATCTAAATGTAGTGCTGAACAAGACCACAGCACCCAGCCTGCTGAGCTCTCCATCTGCCCAGAAGCCTGGCACTGAGGGAGTGGTTAGGGTCTGTCTTCTTATGTCACTTGGTCTAATGCTCTGGAGTGCAGGGAGTACATTTGTATGTGTATAAGTTGTCCAGCCTGTTATGATTCTCTGTGCACTGTTAAGTGTAGTGCTGAACATTTTAGTGCAACAACTTCTGGACCACACAGGAGCACAATAACCTCCTGAGG
>JAGPOW010000261.1:130724804-130735019 GCA_030014935.1 Caiman crocodilus
TCCAGCCTGTTATGATTCTCTGTGCACTGTTAAGTGTAGTGCTGAACATTTTAGTGCAACAACTTCTGGACCACACAGGAGCACAATAACCTCCTGAGGCATATACCATTGCAAGTGTGGTGTTTCTTAGCAGTTTGGAGTTGGTACCGCATGTCATGCTGACTACATGTCTTAAAGCAGCTACCCATGCACAGACTTTATTGTTGAGTTTCTGAATGTGATGTTTATAGGTGAGAAAACAGTCTAATATAACTCTTCGGTATGTTGAGGTAGGCTCATAAGGAAAGATATATATATTCAGCATCCTCTTGGCTTGACAGCTGTCTACATGGAAGAATGATGATTCTGATTAATTGATACTCTCCACTTACCTTGCACCTCTTAAACCCAACCCTGATGCTACTGGCCTGGAAGGGGGCAGAGGTACCAGGGCGAGAACCCCCTACTGTTGGTGGTTTATTAGTCTGTGTACATTGAGTGGGACCATAAAACTGGTTAATTGACAACTGCCTGTCCCATACCTCAGAGTCATGTTGCTTTCTTGAGAGAGGCCAGCGTGTTTAACACAGAACCACTTTACACAAAATGGCACCCAAAACAGACGCTTAAAGACATTCAAAGCTTTTTTTTGAGCCCTACAGCTGAGGTGTAACCAACAGTCGCAACCACAGTTTTTCACTTATGTGTCTCCAGATGTCCCTCCATTTGTTCCTTATGAGCATCTCTGCAGGTAAAGTATGGTGGAAAGTATAATTCTCCCTAGCAAATCCCCACTCCCTCCCTTCCTCTCTTCCTGGAGAATTGGAGAAGGCTCATCCCTCTGGGGCCGGATGCTTCAGTTCTTAGCCTTCCTAGCTCCCACAGCAAGGAGATGGAGCCCGGGTTTTCCCAGCTGGGAGGAGGAATGCATGCTTTTCACAATGTGGTCATTGTGGAGTTATGATAAGATAAGCTGCTTCCAGCCCCACGCTGGGGACAGGATCCAGACAGGAGACTCACCATAGGTACTTGGTATCTCTCTAGTCTGCGGACTGCATTTGTGGGAGCTCCAGCCCTGGAACCCAAGATGCTGGATCCAGAGACATGTGTAGACCACGCCAATGAAATTAGGCCCAAATGAAACCCTCAATATGGTCAGATGGACAGGTTGGCAACTGCTTACTCCCACACTGCTGCGGCACTTGAACAAGCTGCCCAGACACAGAGGTGCAATGGAAAAATTCAAGAAAGAGGTATATAGATGGCTACCCACTGTCTAAGGGATATTTCCTGCCTCTGGAGCTGAGAGGGGCAGGCATCTGTTGGGACCCATGCAAGGGAGAAGCAATGGGAGAGGGAAGGGGGGCCAGCCTGCCTGAGACCCATTGCCTGGGCTGGCATTGACTCAACCCACCTTTCAGGGACAGCTTCCTACTCCTGGCTGCTGGTGGTCACCAGTGAATGCACAGGGCCCAACGAGGTTGTATGTTAGTCGTGAAAGGGCATCAGAGTACTCAGAATAGTGGAGGGGGGGTGCAACCCACCTCCCTGAAGGGACAGGCCACTCTGACCCTGGGTCCCAGTGCAGGGGAGTGGCACAGCCTATGCAAGGGTAGACAGCCCCCTTGGCTCTGGTGCAAGTTCCAGAGCAGGCAACATTCCACTTTATTATGCACACACGAAGTTTGGCAGCTGCAGCATTTAATCAAACCAAGGATAGTCAGTTTTTGTGACATGGCATTTGTGTCGACTGCCTGGTGACTGATGACAGTGGTGCTCTAGGCACCCCAGATTGGATGACCTAGATGCCTGTCTCTCCCTACAGTACAGGGATTCTGAAAGGGGAGGAGGAAGGGGGACAGTTTTGTTCCCTGCCTGGCTCAAGAAGCAGAGTTTAATGAGTGACATTGCTTCTCTCCTTCCCTGGGAGACAAAGCACCCTTGGATGCTGAAGGACTGTGCTATGGATTCTCCCAGAAGAGAATATGTATAGATGTTCATTCTCCCAGAAGGAACTGTCCCTGGAATTATTTAACCCTGGTTTCTCTCGGTTATTTTTTCTCTTGGACTGACCAATTTTTACTTTGGGAGAAAAATCCTAAATATTTGTACACTTATGGTTTCTCCAGGGAGAGCAGAAACTCTCCCAGGAAAAAAAAATAAATATCTGTACGTGATCATAGTTACCACCTGTCTCAGACTAATTCTGCCTTTAGCATAAAGATTAAGTATAGAAAGTCAATAAGCCTGAGGCTGAATTGATTCAGTCTTTGTATCAGATTTGTATCTGTATTTAGATTTTGTATTGTCTAAAATACACAGATTAAATTGAACAGAAGTGAACAGACATTTACTTTTGATTCAGGAAATGTAGGCACATGCCTGCAGTGGCTCAGGCCAGAAGTCAGGGGATGCTAGAGCACAGCTCTCTGGAATGTAGCCAGCATGGACTGTGTGTTCCCTTCCTCCTCCTGCTGCTTCTGAGGTCGCTGGGATTTACAGTCCTCACTCAGTAGCAGGACTCTTCCTGCTTTGAAGCCAGAGGCAGCACTGCTTCTGGGTGCCTCTGGGATTTGTAGTCCACAGTCACATCCAGCAGTACATTTGAGTGGGGAAAGGGGTGTTTAATGCCCCCCACTCCAGCCCCAGGCCCCAGCTAGGGTTTTCCTGAGGGGAGAGGAGCTGTCCCTGTCTTCCTTCCCCAACCTTTCTCTGCTAAAACAGACAACATAGTCCAGGGCTGTAAAGAATGCTGGGGGACTGTGATTTAACTCGATTCAGGAAGGGGTCTGGGATAAAAGTTTCACAAAGTGGTTTGACCCAAATCAGATCAATCTCATACTACAGTCAACAAGTTTATCTTAAACCAGTTTCAGACATTTTGAAACTTGTTTATATGCACTGAAGTTATGGGCTAGGGAAAGACATTACACACAAACTGGCTTAAGTGATCAGAAACCTGTTTAAACCTGTGAAGAACAGATATTCAATGCACATAAACCAGTTTGAGAATGGCTGAAACTGGTTTGATTATACACCTGGTTGAATGTAGTATCAGACTTAACTCATTTGACTCAAACCAGTTTATGCAATGTCTGTACCAGCCCCCTTGCTATTTTAAGATAAACCAGACACCCCCAGCATCCTAGCATGCTCTCTGGGCTGGAAGGGGTTCTATGCTGTACAGCACAGCTGGCCCTCCCCTCTGTTCCCTGGCTGGAGCTCCAGAAACTGCAGGCTGCTTCCTCCTTCCCCTCACGACTCCCTGCTAAACAGGAATTCCCCGCTCCCCTCTTCCTTACTGAGGGGATGTCTGTTTATTTGCTAGGAGACCACATGCTGGCTACAGTCCACATTGAATCAACAAGTAGAATCAACAAGCAGAATCAACCAGTAGCTGGTAATATCCCTGTTTTCTTAATTAGGTGATAAACATCATCATCATTTCCCTGCTGGTCTAATCAGAGCTCTTATGGAGCCTGGCCTTGCCCCCTCAGCTCCATGCTGTGGAAGGAAGGGAGGGTTCTGTAGCACCCCCTAGACTCTAGCCTGAGCCACTGCAGGCATGTGTCTGCATTTCTGGGATGTCTGTCAGGTTACTAAAACTGACTTAGCATAGCCAGGTTAGACTAACCTGCAAAGATTGAATAAGTTCAGGCTCAGGCTTTTTGAATGTCTATCCCTAGCCATGCCCCATTACAGGTTTAAACCAGTTTATGTATAACTTCTGTCCCTACTCATCGAGTCTGGGTACCCCTATGGCGACTTGCTGTCTTTGAAAACTTTTAAAACTCTTCCAGAAAGCTTTCCTACACTGATACTCCAGCTTTTGAACATCCCAGGATATTCATCTTCACAAGTAATGCTCTTTTGGCAGACGTTGGCCATGTACAGTCTCTCCTGGGAGAATCATTGCTCTCAAGAATAAATCCTGTTCCAGCTGGGTGACACAGGACATTTGAATCAAGTGATTGAAACCGGCTCAAAATGCAGCAAATGTTGTCAATTTTTCATTCAAATTTCAATGTTTTTAACGCCTGTCCTGATACTTATATCAGTTGGCAGCTTGTCAGATTTTTTATATGTATAGCTTACACTAAAGGAATTTTATTCAAATATCTAAGGGTAAATAAAAGATTTTTTTCCTATGAACAATAATCCTCTGCACACATTCTTTCAAAAAAATGTCTTTAATGTTGGGGGAAATTCTATTCTAGGAATAATAATAAATTAACTATAATAAATAAATGTTATGGCAATTTACTGCCAAGTGAGTAATTGGATTGTTTCTGATGCAATGCTTTCTGAAAATTATAAGGTCACTAAGAAAAGAAAGATGAAAAAGAAACTGATAATTGTCACTCACCTAGTAGGTACAAATGAATTGGGTAAAATCCTTTTATTACACTATTTAATTAGTTACTACACATCTTCACACACAGATAAAATTTGCTTTATAGATTTACATGACTAAGATGTAATTTTCTCCCCCGTTTAGGAGTGCTAAAAATGCAATTAATTTGGAGGGTAAACATCTAGTTGTTTGTCAAGCCCTGTAGTGATGATGTGTGCATATGAAGGTGTTTAAAGCCCAGCAGTTTAAAAATTGTGGGTTATGAAATTGAACTTTTGATAAAGAATTCAACATAGAACTGTGAACATAGAACTTAGTTAGAATTTACTGTCCCATTATTTGAAAGAGAACTATCAAGCTATTATTGAACTCAAATTATTCAAATAAACATGAGAGTTTCAGGTTTATGCCAACATTGAAAAGTGGGCAAATGACCCTAATCATTGGAGTTGAGAGGTATTTGGGTTTTTTTGGTTACAACATGTATCTAATTTAGAGGGCATTACTGTCTTGGGGTGTGTGTAGACGAAATGGGGCCCTAAATTGAAGTGGTGGGTTTTTTAAAAACACCACTTCAACTTAAGACTAATTAAACCTCCATGTTGTGCACACACCTGACTTCCCCGCCTCTGGCAGTGGGGAGGGGAAGGCAAGCTGCCAGTGCGTGGAGTGGTCCCTGGGCTGCAGGCGGGGTTGGTGCTTCTCTCTACAGCAGCAGTGGCCCCTCCCCCCCCCCCAGCTCATCGCAGGCAGGCAGGCTCCTGGGGGGAAGATCAGGTTCACCACTTTTTTTTTTTCCTCTTTTGGGTGGAGCCTGCTTTCCCGGACTACTGCCAGATTGCCTGCAGGGCTATCACAGATCCCTTGAGCTCATTGATGATGTGGAGGGGGCACACACAGCTGCATGTGCACCCCCTGAGATTGGCGGTGCACCCTCTGTGAAAAGCACCACCGACGCTGCCTGCAAGAAGCTCTGCTGATGCTGCAGGTTCACATGAACCCCCTGAGATTGGCAGTGCTTCGCTCCATGGCTGGTAGGGAGCAAAGCACTCAAAGGAGTTTTAGTTTGCTGTGCCCCAAGTCATGTAAGGTGCATTATGCTGCTGAATTTACTACAGCAGCTATAAGTAATGTGCAATATGAAGCTGAGGTGTGTAAACACTGACACCATTAAAGCAGTGCAAAAGCATTTAGACCACTTTAAAGTGTCATGCACACATGCCCCTTGTTCTGCCTACACATGGCCTTGGGGACTAAGTGAAGTTACTCCAATCTTATTCATCCTTAGTGGATATGTCATCTATATAACCGCATGCTACTCAATTTAATGGGAACTCATAGCTTGGAAGCTGCTGGAGATGTGAAAATGTGGGATTTGAGTCCGTCCTTGCTTATATTAGTTTTAAAATGGCAGTCCCTTGATTTTTTATAACAGAATAACTCTTGGTTTTAGATATGTTAAAAGGAAATCAGAATTGAGCCCTTAGAAGTCAAAGTTTTATTCTTGTAATTACTCCAGATATCATTACTGGCAACAGCATTTCATCCATGTTTTCCTGCACAGTAACAGGAAATGATGTGGTTAAAGAGGAGTCATTTTTAAGTCCAATCACTATCGTTATCTCAGTATTTTTTTCTTCACTTTTAAAACTTTTAACAGATGTATTTGTTTTGCATTTTTATTCCATTTATTGTGTTTCCAGTGTGACTGTCAGCAACACGAGGCATGTAAGTGGCCAAAGCACATCATTTGTACATACATACACCTGCTACTTTCCCCATAGATAGAAATATATTAACTTTCTTTGAAGCAAAACTTCAGTCAACTGAAGCATTGTAGCCCAAGGATGCTGCTTGGAGAGGGCATGCATCAGAACTTCTAACCTCAGTGTAAAACTGCACTCCCCATTCAACCTCCAAAGGAGGATGTCAGTAAAAATGTACAATTTCTCATTAAGGGAATAACCCAGGGAAGACAGATGTCCTTGATTCTAAAGTACATGCTTGTATATGAAAGAGGTTTTAAGCTAGGTCCTAAATAATGAGTAGTAAGTAACTAGATCATCCTCTGGAAAGGAACTATACCTTATGTATATCTTTTAGAGATTATTTCTGCTGAATTCCCCATTTATCTGGACTGTGGAGAGTGCGGAGTCAGCTCTTTCAAAGACTTAGCATATTTTGTATGTATAGTTTGTCAAACTCCGTTGGGAAGGTATAGTGGGCAAATCCTTGGTTCTGCCTACTTCCTATCTTTCTGCATCTTTCCTCACAAAAGATACAACCATTACTTTGCCCTGGTAATTTTGGGTTATCTTAAGTACGCTTGGTAGCTACTAGCCAGTGCTTAAGATGCTTGAAAGGGTGAAGTTACACTTCGATCATACTAGATCTGTGGAAAGTTGAGCAGCGTTAAAATTAGTATGTTGTGAACAGTCGTATGTTAAGGGTTAATAACATTCATAGCTTTGACTTGTAACTAGAGGACTGGCAAGAAGAGTGTAGCTAGAAGCCAGAATACAGGGGCTCTATCTGTGTTTGGGGGGAAGGGGAGAGCCAGTAGCAGTGCATCCTGGGATGCTGGAGAACTGCAAATTGCTTGCTTTATCTTGATGGAATAGACTGAAGTTACACTAATGCAAGATAGGTATCACAGCCCTCAGTTAACCCATTTCTGAAGTGGCATATCTGAGACACTCAGAGGCCACTTAGCATGAGTTAATGGGCTTTAACTTGCAGACACTCAGTTTTAAGTGCCCTTAGTATCAAACCTAAATGTAACATGTGATTTCATCCTAAGAGATCTATTTGATGGTATGTTCCAAATGATTCTGCATAGCAACAAGAGACTTTTAAATCTCAGAAATTCAACTCTTATAGGCACAATTTCCAGTGGCAATGTTCTTTTGCAACTACACAATTTCTTACTCTCCTATGGAACCACTTAAGATTAAGGTGCAATTTGGTTGATAGTGATGAATGTTTGTGCACTTCATGTGCTAATACTAGCAAACCGATAGTAAAATATGGGAAAATAATAAATAGAGATGGAACTTTGTTAAGCCAACTAATACACAATCTGTGCATCAGTAAATCTGCTTCATGTTCTGTCTTCAGATTTCTGTGACTCTAAAACGACAGTCAAGAATCTATTTACTCCATTGCTCGTAACTTAACTGCAAATACTTACAAGGAACTTCAGTGTTTACCGATTAAGTAGAATCTGTTCCTTTATTATGTGAAATATATTGGAGTGAGGAGAAGTGGCTTGCTTAATCATACTTCTTATTATAATAGTACCATAGTGCTTTCTAAAGCTTCAAAGCACTTTGCAAATATTAATTAATCCCCACATCAGTCCTGTTGTTGTAAATATTTATACTTTATTTATGGGAACTCTGAGGCATAGAGAATGGGATACTTATCCAAAAGTCCAGGAGATATCAATGTCAAAATCAGCATTATAACTTTTGCTTCCCAGTTCTGGGGCCTGACCTTTTATACCAATTTTTTTTCTGGTAGTGTACAATATTTTTGTAGCAGCCATGTTTGTGTTTGTTTATTGCTTGAGTTCAGCTCATCTAAAGATAGCTTGCAGTCCAATTACTTAGGAGGACTGTCCCCTTTGATCTGGAGGTGGTTTTCTTCTTTTTACTCCTGTTCACTATCTTTTCCACAGACCTACCATCAGGTTTGTGGAAAATGGGCTAGTTATCATTACTAATAGGCCTGTTACTAATACAATTGATAGCATGCTTCTCTTCTCCTGTGTCTGACAACACAGCAAGTGATCTTTCACATCACTTGATGGACTGAAACCCAGCCAAATTTTAGGCCACCTGGCAAATATTAACAGACTTGGTATATTAACCAACAGTGAATGGGAAAAAATGCAAGAAAATGCTACATACATTATTTTTCTAGCTGCAAAATTTACTAAAATGTCTATTCCTAGACCAGTATTCTAAGTCTAGGACATGCTGCTGATTTAAGCAGTGCCATTGCGGGCTGAGAGTAGAAGTAAGCACGAATCTGGCTTAAAGCAGAGAATATGTTAATGAGAAGGGAGTTCTATGCTCTGTTCATGAATTTTATATTACGTGATTGTTCGCCTGTGGGGTCAGGCCAACTCTCAGGATCTTAATATTGCACTCTTAGACAGGACGGTGCGACACAATTGCACATATACAAATACACAAATCAGGTGCATACACAAGCACACTACCAGCTCAGGCACTTACACATCCAAGCCAGCCTAGGCACATGCATACCTATCACCAATTCAAGCACATACACTATACATCCCAGAAGTTAGACACACTAATTCCTATATCATGCACATAATGCCACATATATATACACCCAGACACATTCTCACACTACCAACTCAGATACACACACATGTTCAAAATAACTAATTTAGGTTCATGCACACCTATGACCAGTTTAAGCCCATACACGCTACACACACCAAATTTAGACAGAATCAAGTTACCAGTTACCAACACCTGCACATCCAATACGCATACATGGATTACTCATTCATATACCACACACACACACACAGTGATATCTATATGTATATATATACATGTATTCACACACATACCACCCACCTACACATTTATACAAGTGAGTTCCTAAGTTGGGTGTTGTGGTGTGTGTGTGTGTGTATGTATATATATGTATGTGCTTGGTGTACTGGGGCTACCTGGGGAAAAGTTAAAGTAAGAAAGTAGAAGTGTAGGGAGTTAACGTTGCTGGGAGTGAAAGTCACTGGGACCAGAATTAGAACCGGTAGACTAGAGGGGCCTTGGCTGGAGAACTGAGGCTTGGGGTTAACTTTAGGTTAATTTGATCTTAGTTGATTAAAAGACAATGCCCAAAGCCTATAGAACAGGGGAGTGATGCCAGCACAGAGGCTGGGACTGGAGCCACAGCTATGGGGGAGCTGAAAAGGTAGGTGGGGAGAGGGAAAATGGGATTAAGGGAAACTGTGAGTGTTGAAGAGGGGGATCTGCATGTGGGGAGCCAGAGGATGGCTCCGAGGCAGCTAGAAAAGCTACAGGGAGCAGCAGTAGGTGCTGGGAGCTGGAGAGAACTTCAGGACATCCACAAGGAGCTGGGAAGCTGTGGGGGGGAGGGTGGGGGATGACTGCAGAAGGTGTGGGGGAAGCCTGAAAACAGAGAGACAGAAAGTAGAAAATCACAGGAAAAGCAGCAGGAGAGACAGGGTGGCAGGGGCAATAGGAAAGCAGAATAAGATAGCAGAATGTCACAGGGAAAAGGCAGTAGGAATTGAAAGGAGATTGGGAAACTAATGGAGAGGAGTGGGGTTGGATGTGAGAGAGAGAGAGTGAGAGAATGAAGCTGGAATTTAAGATAGGGAAGGAGCTGGGATTCAGTAAAATATGACCCAACTCAGGGTTGCAGATGACAGTGGTTTTATTGAACAGGGGAGATGGTGACACAATGTCTTATTGGTTCCTTTGCACCCCCCCCACATGTACACAATGGTAGCAGGGGTTAGAGGGGCCTGGTGCAGGGGCTGACGTCCGCTGAACTCCAGGAGGAGAAAGAGAGAGAGAGAGTTTAAATTGTAGGAGGAGGTGTGCAGATAATATCTACCTATCCAGGATGTAAAGTTGTCCAGTAGGTGTTGTCCAGAGGGGGGTCACCGGAAGGGCCTCTGGGTGGATAGGTGGTGTGGCATGGTGCAGGTCTGGATGGAGAGAGCATCCCACTGGCTGCGTCTTCATAGCCCCTTTTTATAGGGGCAGACCTTGTGTGACCCTAGTGACAGGAGGCATGCCCAGGCAAGGGTCAGCCCCTGGTGTACTGAGCATGTGTGCTTCATGCAGGGATGTGCAGTTTTGGGTGTC
>JAGPOW010000261.1:130735119-130748605 GCA_030014935.1 Caiman crocodilus
TGTGTGACCCTAGTGACAGGAGGCATGCCCAGGCAAGGGTCAGCCCCTGGTGTACTGAGCATGTGTGCTTCATGCAGGGATGTGCAGTTTTGGGTGTCTTTAATGGTGGGGTACAAAGGTAGAGTTGCTGGTTCTGCAGGGTTTTTTGTCTTTCAAATGTTGGGTTCTTGTCTCTGCTCCTGGGTGAGGTCCATGGTTCCTGGGTGAATCAATGTGAGGTGATGGCCCAGTCATTACAGGCCATTCAGTAAAGGCCTGCTACCACTGTATTTCAATCATTCCCAATCACACTCATTCATCCAGGAACCAATTTACATGGGAGGGGTACGTGACTCATACAGTTGCAACATGGGATGCCCGAGCAGAGGACAGAAGATGGAGGCTTGACATATAAAATGGAAAATTGACATGACATTGGTTCACTTACAAACACACACCTAAACCATACAATATCCATATGAAACAATCAAAATCAATATGAAAATCATAACAATACTATATACAACAGTAAGAATCAATAAAAACCTAATAATAATACAATATAAAACAGTGGATATCCAAAATCAAAAACTTGCTACCAAAATAAAAACCTTAAAGCTTTTCCTAAGTCTGAGCTCACTTATACTTATCTATAGGGAATAGAGAGGAGAGAAAAAATCAGAAATGGTTGGGGAAGGGGAGGGAATGAATTTTAATATAAATAAAGAAAAGAAAACCTGGGGGTTTTGGCACATGATAATTTGGTAAACAGAAATGACTCTGCTGAGAAAAATGCCAGAACTCAAGTAGAAAATACCACATTTTTTTTTTTTTTATATACAGCACACCTTTCTTCCAAAAATCAGCTGCTGGAAACTGGGGTACATATTTTAAATGAGGAAATATATTACCATGGCCCTCTGCCAGGAAAAAAAGAAAGTAACACTGCCATGTGCTGCACAGCAGAGTGAGCATACAGGGCAACCCTAGCCACCAGCTATGGACACTTTATTTTTCCTGGCAGAGGGTTGTACTGCTATAGCTGCTACTGGTAAAGCAGAAACGTCTACCCTGGCACTCTGGGGTCGGCTTCGCTGTCTTTCAGAATTGGAGCCGAGGCCTGGTTGCCAGGGCAGAGTCTCCTGTTGAATCAGCTGCATGGAGTGTTAGCTGACTCCATAGGTGATGCTTGCTAGGTGTGCTGAAACTAGGATTTTAATAGATGACTTACAATGTTTTGCTTCCCTTCTACAGCAGTTGTTACATTTTCTCTGGGAAAGGATCCTAATTACCAAGAATTTTTTTCTTAATGCTGTCTTACCAAAACAAATAAATAAACAGGGAAAAAAATTAATAAAACAAGGGATCTTATCCCGGGGTGTGTTGTATGCAAGAAAACATGGTACAGTACTTTTCTAGTATGAGTCATTTTCAGGCTGAGAAAACCTACGTTCTAGGTTTCCCACTAAATGAATAAATATGCTAACCACTATGTTATTATAAAAAAGGTGGGCTCCATTACCTCCTCTTGCATGTAACCATAGCCGTGAGTGCTGCACTTTAAATTGAACTCAGTGCTGAGTGCCAGATGTCAGATAGCTGCCCATCTCTGGGATGAATGGATCTCGAGATGCTGGAAACACCTATGTACTCATAACAGATAGGAGTTTGGATATACCCACATGATAGTGTTACCTGTTGACTGCCCTAGGAGTCTCCCTCTTCAGCTCACAATCAGTTTGAATCATTTTTTGGAAGCTCTTGTTTCTCCCTATTCACTAAAGGAAAATTCCACATGCCTAACCCTGGTGATTTGTATAATTCTCCTATGGCAAAGTGCCTATAGCAAGCTGGGCTAAATGCCACTAAACATAATTTGTAAATGCCACTAAAAATAATTTGGATCTGGTACTAAGTGTCTTCCTTTGGGTAACCGAGTTTGAAAATTGAGCCCATTATTCACATATTTTACAAAAGGCCAATTTAAACTTTATGCTGCTGCTTGAAAAGATTTATTTTTTAAAAAGCAATTTGACTTTTAATATGACAACACAGGACTAAAAATGATATTAAAAAGGCACTTATTGTTTAAGAGGAATGTTCTTTCTTGTATCAATGGAAACTACAATAAATTTACTGGAGGTATACAGATTTAAAATGAAACAAGCTGGTAATTCATTAATTGTGTCTCGCATATCTAACCATGGGCAACTACACTTCTTGCCTTGGAGAAGAAAATAAATGCCTCTGAGCTGAAGGGCAACTAGAGATTTCTTTTCTTATGGTCAAGACAATGGCTGTTTTTCTTAGAAAGAAGATGACAAAAAATAATTCAAAGTTTGGATCAACTTGAACACTGCACAGCAATAGAAAACAATATGATATTTAAAAATAAAACTCAGAAAGTAACAGATGTTTCCTGGGTTATAACAGGTCACTTGAAGAAAGAACTGATATTTTCAGCTCTTACACAAATGTCAACATTAAAGCTACTGCGTAATGGGCCAGCGTTGAGTGCCTGGGGCACAGAGCAGGATCATTCCATTTGTTATCAGTAGGAAATCAGCTCAAGAAACCAGTACACAGTATGTCACAGAAACAAACTACGTTGCACGATATTGTGGGTCAAAGTTATCCTTGGTGTTACTTCAGTTAGCTCAATGACTGACCTTGATTTATATACAGTAAATGAATGTAGCTGTGCATTTGTAAAATTAGACAGATTTTTATTAAAAATTTGTTAAAAAAATACTTTCTGAAAGTTTTTAATGTTTCAAAGGTATTCATGGAGGAGGAGGAGGGCAGACTCAATTAATACAGGCAGGGTGTAAACATAAGTATCCCTTTCTGACCAGTTTAATTTAAAGTAATATAGATAAAGCAGTCCTTGCTACCATTTAATTTTTGCTAAAATATAATATTGTACTTTGTTACGGGGCATAACAATGTTACAATGAACATAGCTTGATAAATGTTTTTTGCTAGACTTCTGAAGTTTTTCCTCTTAGTGGTAAGCAAGATATCCACAGAAGTAACCCTGGACTTCAATGGGACTGGAGGGAAGTGGATTTGTTAATAATATTTGTAAGTTCCTACACTTAATGTCAAAGCCAGTGAAATTAGCATAAGGGCCCATGCTTAATTTTAAACATGAGTTTTTCTATTGATTTAATAGGGCTTCATGTACAGTGAACTGCAAGCTGGGAGCCTGTGTATATGCGTCTGCCATTTTATGAAGAGGCACTCTGAAATTTCTATTGAAGGCATTTAGCCTAATATAGTAAGTCTGTACTAATATGCCAGGACTTTGTGTGTGCATGCGTTAGCTGGAGGTTATGGCACCTCCTACCTGCCTTACACTGGGGGATCATTGATCCTGGCATTTATGGGGCTGCTGCACTGCCAGCAGTCTCACCAGGCCTTCCTGCCCTGGCACTGTGCAGTTTTAGTGGTCATGCCCAGGACCTGGGGCCTCCTCCTTCCCCATAGCTCCATCTCATACCTCCAAGTTCATCCTGGCAGGGGAATGAGCTCAGCAGGGACATGTTCTTCCCCTGCTGGCTGGTGATGCAGTTAGTGCCCCCTCCAGCTGAGAGTGGGGCATTATTCAGCTTTTAAAAAACTCAAAAAAGGAAACTGGTGCAGAAGGAGTGAAGAGGGTGGCACTCAGTCCATTTGTTGCTGGAGCTTGGGGAACTCCAGCAGCAGGAGTTTCACCTTTAGGAACACCGCTTGCTCCACCAAAGCAGGATCCAAGCAGGTGTGGTGGTGTGTCACAACATCCCCAGCAATGCTGAACACCTTCTCACTTGGAACACTAGTCGGTGGACAGGACAGGTCCTGCCACATCTGGCTGTGGCTTGCCCAGTAGGCCAAGGGGTTGCAGTCCAGTGGTTCCACATCCTCAGTGAGACAAGTGGCCACGGAAGCCTTGGCACTACCTGCCTGAGGCTGGTGTGCAGTGCATTTGGACCCCATCATTGGACCCCATTGCCCACATTGGCAGTGGCTGGTGTGGAGGAGATTTCCAGCACCAGCAGCAGTCATCGCTGGCACATTAAAGTGGATCTCCCTCTTTCACATCCACTTGCCTCTGCACTTTGGCCTCCCTGACTTTGTTGACCAGCACTTGTGTCCAGTGATCAAGGGTGTTGGTGCTGCCAGTGTACATGCTCCCCTTCACCCTTGGGTTGCATATGCCTACTATCATGTGGACAATACTGGACGCAAGGGATCCAGTTGTCTCCTGATGCCCTCCTTCAGCTTCCTCACCAGTGCCTTCATGTCTGGTGACAGTGGCCTGCCTCAGCCAGGAACACTGATACCCTGGAACTTCTTCTCATTTTGCTTCTCCAGTTCCTTCACTAGGGGGATCACCTGGCTGAGGAGGGAATTGCCAGTGCTAAGGGTCTCAGTGGCCTTGAGGAAAGGCTTGAGGACCACCAACATCTGGGATATGGTACTCCATTCAGATATGTGGAGTTCCACCAAGTCTCCACATCCTGCATGATTTTATGCTGGGGATGATTAGCCATGCGTGTTTCTCCTGCAGCATCTTGCCCTCTTGATGCTGCGGTGGAAGTAGCCTGCCACCTTCCTGCATTTAAAAATCAGCTGGCTTGTAGCAGTACTGGTGGTGGCACAGTCACCAGCATCCCTGTCCTCATCCAAGGCATCCCTCACTATGAGTTACAGCCTGTGTG
This sequence comes from Caiman crocodilus, assembly GCA_030014935.1. Lineage (NCBI taxonomy): Eukaryota > Metazoa > Chordata > Crocodylia > Alligatoridae > Caiman > Caiman crocodilus. The sequence continues at coordinate 130,739,802 of JAGPOW010000261.1, forward strand.
CCACACAGCGGATACCAACCAAGTTGGACTTGTAGAGAGCCATCATCATATTGGCCCTGTTGTCAGTGACCATGAACCTATGAGTGAGCTCAGCCTGCCCAACGAGCCACCCCTGCACCATGAAGTTCATGGCCCTCACGATCTCCCTTGCCGTGTGTGACTCATCCAGCACCTTGGCTTGCAGGTAGAGCCCACCGATGACCTGACTGATCATACCGGTACCCTTTGAGAGAGAGGTAGGCATGATCATCAACGTGGATGTTCCAGATGTCGGAGGTGAAGTGCAAGGCTACCTGTGGCCCTGCCGTGCACAGCTCCTCCCTCATGTACTCCCTGCATGCCTCATACAGGAAGGGCACCGCCATCCTGCTAAAAGTAGTGCATGTGTGCACTTTGTAAGATGGGGCCAGAAGTGCTATGAACCACCTGAACCCTGGCTGCTTAACTAGGGAGAAGGGCTGGCTATCCTGAGCAAGCATCTCCCCAGTGATCTGGGTGATCGCGCAACTTGGGAACATGACCCCATTTCTGTCCACCTTTCCCTCTCTGGTCCAAGGTGCCCTGCCTGTGCTTTGGAGTGAGGGAGGGAATTTCCTTTCAGCATGCTCACACTGGTGCCAGGCTGAGCAGGAAAAAGGGCAAGGGGGTGGTGCCTCTTCAGATGCAGCAGCATCACGGTAGTGGAAAACTGCCTTGCATCCTTGTCACGGCTCATGTGCCTTTAGCAGTGCTGGCAGATGGCAAACCTGGGATCATCTGCCAGCTCAAAACTCTCCCACACTACTCTAATCCCCTGCTTCTAGGTTGAGGGTGAGGATCCTGCCTTATCCCACTTCTCAGCAGGCTGAGGCTCAACAGCAGGAGGAGCTGCCTTAGCGGAACCACTTACCTCCATAACCTCAGCCTCCTCCAAGGTGCTGCTTTCCAGAGGAGACCTGAGTCAGGGGGAAATTTGAGGGGTATGGAGCACAAACTCTGATTCCCCCTCAGTCCCCAGAATTACTTGAGTCAGCGTGCTAAGCATCCCTAGTTCCAGCTCCAGCTCCTCCTCTGGCCATGGGAGGCGCATGCTGAGAGATGACATTAGGGTGGAGGAGGCAGTGATTCCACTGCTGGTGCCTACTTCTGGATTGAGGGGAAGTGGTGCAGGTGCAGGGATATCAGGTACAGAAGCTGCTCCCACTTCCTTGCTTCCACTGGCAGCGCTGTTGTCATGACAGCTTGGGAAGAGAATGCATCTGTGTTTGGGGGGGGGGGGGGGAGCTTGCCGCTCTAGCTCTCCCCTTACCCCCTGTCCCTCCCATGCCAGAAGACCTGGCACCTGCCTTTCCAGCACGCTTCATATTAATCTTGCCTGTGCTGCAAAAGGTCTGTGTGTGTGTGTCACTCCTTTTGTGTTTTATTCCCTCTGTTTTATTCATGCACTGGACTCTTTCTTTGATTGTTTGCTTCAGTGTTAAGAGTTATGTAAAAATTGTGTTCTGTCTGTCTTTTTCTCCTATGAATATCTTATTTTTCTTCTTTATATTGTGTGTGTGAATGCATGCAATCTGTGTGCCTCTCTGCACAGTGATGGATCACGCTGACAGGTAAAACACAGCTTTCTTTTTTCAAAGTTTCCAAAAAGAAAAAGCAAATATAAATTGAAATAAATGACTTGAATAGTACTAAGAGGCTAAGCTAGGTTAAATCCTACCCAATCCTTTCTAACAACAAAGAAGAGCAGGCAAGTTCACCTACTGAGTAAAGCAACCAGGCCGAGATGCCTGCGTCTGCTACAGTACCTTTCTCTCACAGTTTCTGAGAGTGCAAGCTTGCAAAAGGCACAGCATGCCTCCAAACAGAAGCTTTTATGCTGTTTCTAGGTCCCTCCCCCAGACACTGTCATTGGAAAGGCAGCCAGAGAGAAATCCTTCTCACTGGCCATCTACACACGTCTCTCTTCCCCCACCCTGCTTCCATTCCCCCCCACTCCCTCTTCTGTTCCCCGTCCCTCTTCTAACTTTCACTTTCAGCCTCCAAAGCTTGTCCAAAGCATCCAAAGCTTTTCTGGAGCACTTTGGAAGCTCTGAACCACTTTGGACAGCCTGAATGAGCCAGTGCTTCACTCCGGCCACGCTGCTTCAGGCATCGAAGTATCCGAAGCGGCCCTGAATCTGAAGCGTGGCCCGAAGCCTTGCACAACCCTAGTAGCAAGAGCTGCTTTATCTACATCAGTTTAAATTAAACTAGTTGGAAAGGGACACTTATGCTTAACCACCCCCTGCATTTATTGAGTCTGCCCTCCTCCTCCTCCTCCATGAAAACCTTTGAAACATTAAAACCTTTAAGAAAGTATTTTTAACAAATCTTTAATAAAAATCTGTCTAATTTTACAAATGCACAGCTACATTCATCTACTGTATATGAATCAAGGGCAGTCATTGAACTAACTGAAGTAACACCAAGGTTGAATTTGACCCACAATATCGTGCAACATAGTTTGTTTCTGTGACATACTCTACACTGGTTTCTTGAGCTGAATTCCTACTGATAACAAGTGGAATGATCCTGCTCTGTGCCCCAGGCACTCAATGCTGGCCCATTACGCAGTAGCGTCAATGTTGACTTTCATGTTAGAGCTGAAAACATCAGTTCTTTCTTTAAGTGCCCTGTCATAGCCCAGGAAACAGCTATTACTATTTTGTTTTTTTTAAATATAGCATTCAGTATTGACCAGTGCAGTGCAGTGCTTACATGTATCCAAACATTATTATTTAAGGTTTTCTTAATTCCAAATGCACAGAGACTTTAGGAATCTGTCAGTGATTTTTCTTTGCCCCCATTTACCATAATAAAAAGATCATTTTCCTAAATAAGAGAACATTTCTCAGTTAGTCTTCTATTATGTTTCCATGACCAAAATAATAATAAATGCACATAAATCACTGAAATCAAAATCCTTAGAACTGGAAACCTTCTCCATCTATATAAAATATCTAATATTTTACCCTTTTGGTAAAATGTAAGTATAATTCCACAAAAATAGAAATATTTTGAGACAGAAAATATTTTAGGCCACAAGTTATAATATGTTCCTGGCTTCAGATAGTGCTGCAAGTGGAGTTACTAAATTAATTGTGTTGTACCTAAATAGAATATGGCTCTTTCTGTTTTCTCCTGTTTTGCTATTAAGGAATGGTAGAAATACATGCCCCTAAACAACTTGTTTTTCAGAAATTTTTTCAATGATTTCTTCACCAAAGAATGGTTTTATGTAAGTTTATGTAGGCATCTGAAAGTTTATGCCATACGTAGCAACACGATTTTCTTTAATGTCCATTGGGAATAATGGTTTTAAAGTAATGGATGTTGAATGTTTATATTTTCGAAAGATTCTCCTGGAGAAAGAAAATGGAGAGGAGAGCTTTTTTTATCGTTGGTGACCAGTCATGTGTTTTTTCTATAGAACAAATATTTGGAAGTGCTTTTCTTCTTTTGGTTTGCTTTTCTCTTCTCCATATACTTTCTTAGCTATGTCTGCATTAAGACAACACCATAAATGAGCAGAAGTAATCTGACTGAAGTAGCACTCACTGTAATGTATATTAAATCTTTCACAAACGGACAGGCACTAAGCAGAGCGTTAGAAATAGTGGGTATACGAGAAGTTGAAATTGTACTTTTTGAACAAATTGGAATACAGTCAAATATATACATGGTTTTGCCAAAATAGAAATAAACAGAAAATATTAAATGTAGTCAAATCAGGTCAGGTAGCACCTCCTCCCCCCCCCCCATCAACTTGAAACAAAGCCTGCTAAAGTCAGTGGTTTTGAATTAGGCTCTGCATTAGTAAATCATCCTCAGATGTGTGATTTGAACATGGGGAGATTTTTACCACCTAAATATCCATTCCATTTTAGAGTAAATAATGTTGGAATAATGGGAAGAATATATATCGGGGATCAGAAAAAGGACTTTTAAAACATTGCATATCTTTGTCTTGTATTACTGTTGTGTGACAGTTTAATGCTAGCAGGGTATAATAGGATGTAATTATAATAATTTTAAATTGTAGGACTAGCTCTTTAGGAAAAAAAAAAGAAAAACTTGTCCCCATATGTGCAACAGAATTAACCTCTTAGCTATAAAGAAATGTGTCAAATAATATATTACACACAAACTGCGTTAGAAGCAGAAAAGTGAAGAGACTTCACTGAAAACTTTTCCTTGGACTTAATCAAGATGGCTATCCACTTGGAACTATGCATGCTTTAACAGGAATACTAATCTTTACAGCCATCTGGACTGGAGAAAACTAGAAAAAATATCAGATAGTATATTTTTTTCTTAACTGCTTTAATATTTAAATGAAAACAAAACAAAACCATAGCCTTTAATGCCAGATAACATGCTGAATATGAAATAGTTTCAAAAGGAACTGAAATTTAGTGTGAAGTGCCAATGAAAACGGAATAAAAGAGCACAAGATATGCAAAATATGCAGCATTATTTACATGAAAAAATCAATGGAAAAGTAGATAGAATTAAATATTTGCATTCAGTAAGCTTTGCATATATGCTGATTTACCCAAATACCAAACTGATTCTAATTAACTCTAAAGAAAAATGTTGAAGGCATTGAAGTAATGGAAAATGATACTTTAAATAAAGTCTGTTATCAATGAATGTCTTGATAGTAAAACATAGCAAATATAAATCACCCTTGATTAACAAGAGGCAACCCATACTTCCCCTTATTTTCAAAGATAGGAAATAGTGCAATCTGTTCTAATGCAAGGCTCTAGCTAAAATCTATCCATAGATTTTCTTGTTTTAAAAGTATAGCTTGAGTTTTATCTAAGGTGTTTTTTTTTTCTGATCTGCATTGTCACATTCTGTAAAACCATCACATTAAATAATGCAACACATTTAATTTATCAATATTGTGATCTCAGTTCCAGCACTTTTTACAGTCTCTTTCTGGTGAAACCCAGGACTAGGTCAAGCCCTGTGATCAATGCACCAATAGTACTTGCTCCTTTGCAGGATGTAGTTGTGCCAAGGCATGTGACTTCAAAGGTCAGGGATAGTTGAACCAGTCCATTGAAAATCATCTGTGGACAAAGATGCATTCTCTTAAGAACAAGGTGTCATTAAGCTGTCTTCTGTGATTCTTGTCCCTGAACTATTCATCAGCTCCCTAGCACCTAAGTTAGATCATTTTAGACTGAAGAAGTTGGGGCAGCAGGCAGGGGAGAGGCAGGGAATCATCCTGAAGTTTAATCTAGTGAGATATTGTCTGCTTCTCAATAAGTGCATCTACACATGCACTTTACTGCAGAGCTGATTAATTAACTCCACAGTAAAGCATCACCTACATGTGCCCCTATTAAGGCACAGTCAATTAATGAACTCTGCTGTACTAGGACAAGTACTATCCTACAGCAAAGTGGTTATGTGTGCTGAAATGCACATGTAGGCAGTGACCAGAGCTGGTTGGGACATGAGGGTGCTACAGTGTGGGAGCTGCCTGGTGCCTCACCCTGCCTTGTAGCACCCTCATGCCCCTCCAACCCCTCTGAAGCATATTGAACTGGGGCGGAGAAGCCCTGAGCTGGCAGGCTGGCTCCCCTGGCTCTCTGCCAGCCCAAGGCTGCTCCACCTGAGCTCAACGTGCTGTGGTCCTGGGCGCACGTGCAAATACTGCACCCAGGATCAATACACTCCGGCACAAACTGTGCCAAAGTTTATTGCTACTTGTTGATTGTATGTATAGATGCACCTAATGTGTTTAGTAAGTAGGTATTATAGGTGGTCTGAGGAAGCCAGACAAATACTAGGACAGATATAGGGTTGTATTGTGCTATATTTCATTTTTGCAAAGTGTGCACTGCTTAAATAAATAAGATATTGCTTTGAACATGTTATAATTAACATGCCTGGATTACCCTAGTGTGTATATCTCTAAATGTCAAAGATGCTAGTGAGCCATCAGGAAAGCTGGGTAATTTAGCTGGTCCTACTTGTTTTACTGGAAATCAGAGAACTGTTTTCCACTTTGGTTAGGATCCCATGCCAAATGAGCTTTGTGCTCTTTAAATGATGGTAACCCCTGTTTCTTGTTTCTTGTTTTTTTCTAGACTCATGATTTAAAAAATGGAAAAAAAAGTCACTGCAATGCTCAGTAGCCAAGGTTTGTGTGGGGGGGACTTAGACGTAGAAAGTTACTAACTCCTGTGACTGAAGTGAGGTCATTTTTAGAGACTAAGATGTAACAGTTATACTTAGCTTGGCTTAGTCCCTGTGCTGTGTGGTAAGAAGCAAATCAATGGTCTACAACACTGGGAACAACGTTAGAGGGAAGGAAAATGAACCAAACTGGAATCATCTGATATGCTCCCAAATTCTATTGCAGCTTCACTGTGGGAACCCAATCTGTAGTTTTAAATTGAATTACTATAATTTTGGTTAATTTTTCTGTGCCAAAAATAAATACCCTAATTCATGTTCATCTGAATATGAACTACTAGATTATACAATAAAATATACAGTTTACAATAAAATATCCATTCCTGCTTTGGCTGTTCAAGGAGCAGAAGTGCTGCTGATTATGATTTAACAGACAGGGAATTGAGGGATAACAGTCTAAATGACAACTTTGTAAAGCTAGCTTTGCATTGTTTCACTGAGTGCTGCAAGGTCTAAGTGACCAAGATGCCAAACTCATTCTCATTAGTGACTTGAGCCCTGTGGCTTTCAATGAGACTTGGATCCCATAAGTGCTTCGGTCACTTTTTGAAGGAGGACTTACATTACACAGACTTTGTGCAACTGACAGAATCAATGCATAAATACTTTTAAAATCTGGTCCTTAGCGATTTATCCAAGATATATCAGGGGATAGTGGGGAAAGAACAGCGACTCAAATTCAGGTTTTCTCAATGCCTTACTGACTGGTCCATTTTTTCTATGCTTCCACAGGGGTATTTTGCAGCCCCTACTAGTGTAGCATAGGAATGTTTAAAATAATCAATGAATTTATCCCTGGTAGTAAGCAAGTTGCTCTGCTTAGGATCAGTAACTGAAGCACGTGAAAATTAAGTGATTTTTGTTTCATTGAAATAGGGTTGCTTATAATATGGATCAGGTCCTTAAATTTAAGGCCCTCTTTCCTGTCTCTCATCAGAGCCCAGTGATTATTTTTTTGATCTGTTTATAAAGATTTTAAAGATGAACTGTAAGACTTGGCTACAAGTTAACTTGCAAGGAAAAACTGTGGAAGTTGTCTCCTGACTGCAGACTAGAGAAGACTCTGAGGAATTGGTCATGAGAAGTACTACACCCAGTTAGCAAGGCCCTCTTCCCCCATGGAGTCCTCTCTTTGGTTTAACCTCAAAGCACAGCATACAAGTTAAGTGGAGAAACTGAGAGTGAGAGGAAGACCCAGGTCATGGGGGACCACAAGGACCTCGTGCAGAAAACGGGGAAATAATGGGCAGTAACAGCTATTTCATACATTTTAGTAAAGGAACCAGCAAAAATATGTTGGGGGGTTTTAGGACCTTCAATAAAGCATAGTTAATTGTTGTTGATGCTACGTATTCAACTGTCCGCTCTTTTTGGACTTAAAAAAATATTACACATTATATATAAATTATAGATGGATAGATATAGATATATGGATATGTCTATATCTATATTTATATATAGATATGTAGATATATATAATTTTATACTCACCATTACAAAGTTCTCAATACACACTGGTGCAACATCTGGTTTTCATTTTGGGCTCGCTATATTTTTCAGTAGACGTGGTGAGGACAAAGTTGCCATGCTTCTGGGCCATAATTATAATTCACTATTCAGGAAGACTCCAGATTAAGGCAAGGTACAAACCACATGGAGGAAAGTAAATATTGTTCAGGTGATGAAACATGTTTTCCACTGAGCCACCACTATAACTTGCTTTTACCCATACCAGAAATACGAACAAAATAAATTAGTGTTCAGTTTCTCAGCATTAGCATTGCATTAACCTACTAAAAAAAATACCCAAATTAAGTTTGAATTCTTAAATGTAACCCTGCCTTCTGGAACACAGCCCATTAAAAAACAGTTTCTCTTGAAGTCATGTCAGATAACGCTAGTCAGTGTGTAATGCACAGATAATTTCTTCTGATAGACTCCTTACATATAGCACCGATCATTAGCCTAACCAGCCATATATGCTCTTTCTCTAGCACCTCATCCATCCTTTATCTGAATTACGTTTTACTATATTTGAAAAATGTCCTTTATGGCCATATAAGGTCCTTTTTATGCATAGTAAAACAAATAAGTTGTATTGCTGAAGGACATATGAAAGGCTCTTTTAACATAATGCATCTTTAAAATAAGAGAACGTGAAATCAGGTCAATGTCCTCAAATTTGGGAGGTGTAGCACAAATGTAGCAAATTGAAATACTGTAGTTACAAACTACTTTGACTTGAACTTTTAGTAATGCCTTCTTTAATGCCTATTGTTGTATCATATAAGAACAGGCTTTTCCAAACAGATAGTATCATAGTATCTAGGGTCAAAAGGGGCCTAGAGCAGGCCATCTAGTCTGACCCCCCGCCAATGGCAAGAACAAGTGCCAGGGTCACCGGACCCCAGCCAAGTACCTATCTAATCTACTCTTAAAGATGCCCAAGGTAGGAGCAAGAACAGCTTCCTTAGGAAGCCGGTTCCACGTCCTAACCACCCTAACTGTGAAGTAGTGCCTCCTAATGTCCAACCTAAACCTGCTCTCCAGTAACTTGTGACCATTGGTCC
>JAGPOW010000261.1:130754466-130782993 GCA_030014935.1 Caiman crocodilus
ATCAATTATCAATAACTGCACACCCAAAACACACACAGATCACGAATTTGTATATCATGCACATAGTGACAAATATGTATGTCAGTTCACATACGTACCACTCATACACACAGGTGAGTTCCTAACTTGGGTGTTGTGATGAGTATGTATGTATTTATGTGCTTGGTGTACTTGGGATATCTGTAAGAAAGTGCAAGTTTAGGGAGTGAAAGTTACCAGGATTAGAACCGGTAGACTAGAGAAAACTGGGCTAAAGAACTGAGGCTTGGGGGTCACTTCAGGTTAATTTACCTTAATTGATTAAAGGACAATGCCCAAAGCCTACAGAACAGGGGAGTGATGCCAGAGAGAAGCCAGCACAGATGCTGGGACCAAAGCTGGAGCTACAGGGGAGCTGAAAGGTAAGCAGGGAGAGAGAAACTGGGACAGAGAGGGCAGGGGAGCTAGAGAGGGTGTGGAGGAAACTGGGGGCTGGCTCCAGGAACCAGGGATGCTGGAGAGGGACTGCCGGGGAGCTCAGGAAGCTACAGGGGGAGGGGCTGCCAATGCCAGGAGCTGAAGAAGGGCTTTGGCTTCTGAGAAATGTGCGGTGCAGCCCAAAGGAGCTGCGGGGAAGTTGGTGGCAGGCCAGAGGACTGTGAGGGGAGAAGGGGTGGCTGGAGAGGATGTGGGGGAAAGCTGGAGAACACGGAGCAGGGCAGGAAAGGTTGTGAACACAAGGCAGAGAGAGAGAGGGAGTGAGGAGAGGCAGCAGGAGGCAGAAATGAGTGGGGCTGAGAGCCTAAAGATGGCAGAATGGCGGGAAGGAATGTGAGAAGAAGGTGGAGGATGGCAGGAATGGGACTGAGAGATGGCAGAAAGCAACAGGACCAGGAGACTGCAGCAGGGGAACAGAGACGATACAGAGAGGAGTAAAAAGCGGTGGAAGTGGGGCTGAGAGATGGCAGAAAGCAATGGGGCCAAGAGGCTGCAGCAAGGGAACGGAGAAGGGACAAAGAGGAGCTGAGAGGTGGCACGGAAAAGTGGGGGCAAGCTGAGAGACGGAGACTGGAATTTAAGATGGGGAAGGGACTGGGACTCAGTAAAATACAACCCAACTTGGGGTTACAAATGATAGTGGCTTTATTGAACAGGGGAGATAGTGACACAAGGGCTGAAGTTCGGGAGGAGAGAGAGAGAGTCCAAATTGGAGGAGGAAATGTGTAGGTGATATCTGCCTATCCCAGGCTGAAAGTTGGTCCTTGATGACCAGTTGGGGTCTCCTTCAGTTCAGTGTTATCCAGAGTGGGTCACTGGCAGAGCTTCTGGGGTGGATAGGCAGCATGACATGGAACTGGTCTGGTTCAGATAGCCCCAGTGAGAACAGCATTTCTATCTTCACTGCCCCTTTTTATAGGGGCAGGTCTTGTGTGACCCTAGTGACAGGAGGCATGCCCAGGCAAGGGTCAGCCCCTGATGGTACTGAGCATGGGTGCTCCAGGTAGGGATGTGCAGTTTTGGGTGTCTGTACCCCATGGTGGGGTACAAAGGTAGAGTTGCTGCTTCTGCAGGGTCTTTTGTCTTTCAAATGCTGGGTTCTTGTTTCTGTTCGTGGGTGAGGTCCGTGGTTCCTGGATGAATCAATGCGAGGTGATGGCCTGGTTGTTATAGGCCACTCAGTAGAGGCCTGCTACCACTGTATTTCAATCATTTCCAATCACTTCCATTCATTTGGGAACTAATTTACATGGGGAAGACAGTACATGAATCACACAGTTACAACACAGGGAATGCCTGGGCAGAGAACACAACATGGAGGCTTGACATACAAAATGGAAACGTGACATTACCTTGGTTCACTTACAAACACAGGCCTAAACCATACAATATCCATCTAAAATAATAAAAATCAATACAAAAATGATATTAATACAATAAGCAAAGTAAAAATCAATACAAATCTAGCAAAACACTATTTACAATATAAAAAAGGAGGCTTGTCATATAAGAACTTAGCTTACCTAATACTACTAATAACTACTTATAAGGGATAGAGAGGTCAGAAAGAAAGTTAGAAATGGTTAGGGAAGGGGAGGGAATGCATTTAAAAAAAAGAAAAGAAAAACTGGGGGGGGTCTTGCTACACATTAAGTTTAGTACTCGTATAACCAAGTACTAAATCAATGTGCAGTGACTGGTGCTATTGTGCAGTAGTGCTGGCACATGGCTTTCTAGGGACACTAACTTCACAGTAGCCTAATACTACTGCAGATTACCATATTAGCATGGTTTTTGCCCTGCATGCTAATACACAGTACAATTAAGCTACTGTGCAGTTAGCATCTCATGTAGACACATCCCCTGTGCCCAAAACCTTATCTAAGCTCTGTCCCAACTATGTAGTTGATCCAATAAAAGAGTTTGTCCTCCAAATCCTTGCTTCTCATGTATTTTATAACAACATCATTCCAACTCTACACCAAGTTTCAACTAAACATTTTCATTAAAATTGGCACCTTTTTACCATTTTGGCTGGTATCTACGATTAGTGTTTTTAAGGAGCCCAGTATAAGATATATTCAGTAAAGTAAAGCCTCATATCAATAGATGTCCATAACTTCCATGTGCTTCTGACTTATTATGCTATAATTAACAGAAAGGATTCACATGCAAATAGAAAAATGTAGATTCTTCAGCCTCTAATATTTATCTGCATCCCTGAAATCATTAATTTGATTTCTGTGGTATAGAAATGGGATCTATGGAGCAGAGCAACACTACATACAGGATTTATTGTAGTTTGATGCACTGTGTTAGTGGGGACCCCTTGATAAAAGGGGAAAAATCATTCATTTCCAGATACTTTTAAACAATGCATTTAGGGCATATGCTTCTTCATTCCTATGACTTTGGAAATGGTTTGGAATATGAGTCCTGTGGCAATGATCTATAGCACAAAACAGTGACACAAATCACAGTAAGTTTGTGGCATCTCTTAACCTGCAACTTCTTTATAGTTATGATACAATTTATGGTTAGATCATAACATTCTGTGTCTTAGAACCGGAGGCTGATCTACTGTCTGAGTTCATCACACAAGTAAACAAACACTAATTACCTTGAACTGTTTAACTTTTTTTTTAATTATTGCAACAGATGGCTAATAATTTTTAGCAGTAATATGTAAAATGGAGCTATTACAGAAAACCTTTAGTGGTATGATTTTATAGGCTTTGTAATGCTAAAGCATATACAAAATTACCCTTATCCACAAATCCTAGGTTAAAAGAAAGTTAAGGTTTCAAAACCAGCCCCTTAGTTTGTTACTAAGAAATGCCCAAATATAGGTTGCCTGGCCAACACTAATTTGGTCTTCTTGTATATGTGGTCTGTTATTGAGTTAAGTCCCTAGGTTCAAAAAAAGGAAGAAATTCATCATGTGGCATTATATTGGTACTTATGTAGGTCACTATTGTGCAGAATACATTGCAAACATTTTTGCAGCTTGAGCAAAACAGAAATTGATAGTAAAAATAAGTTCTCACATTCTTTATGCAGACAGCCCAACGGAGGTGGATGCTAGAAGAGACAAGTGAGATTTATGGTCCCTGGGCTCTGTTCTAGACCTTTCAGTGGAGTTTGTGAAATAGACCTTCTGCCCTCTTTCTTTTAAAGCTGACTCCTTTTTTCTTTTATACATTACCTTTCCTAGTTCTATTCTTCCTTTCCTAGTATTTACACATATATTTATTATTACTGTGCTCATATTCAGCGATTGCCGCCTTAGCTACTATTTTCATGTAGTTACGTGATTTGTACATAGATTATTGTACACCCACCCAAGAGTTTTCCAAACATAGGGTATAGCATCATTTATCACTTTCTGGTTTCACCTACATCTGTAAATTTAGTCCTGTACTTTAACAAATAAAAGGAATACAAGTGCAAGTATAACAATTTTAGGTAACTCCATGCTTTGAGTAGCAATCATGTACTTCACTGAATTGTGAGGAAAATCAATAATGCTTTCTGAACATGCTGATACCCAGCTGCATACTGACACAGTCCTAAGTGATAGCCCATGAGGAGCTTCACCACTACATAGGGAAGCTGAAAAATGATCATGCTTCTGGAAGACAAAATTCCCCGTAGACCAAGTACACAGGGATAACCATTCCATACGGTAGTGTAGTTTGTTCAATGAGGCAGCATGGTGGGGTGTCTAAGATTGAGGCTAAGGACAGACATTACACATAGACTGGTTTAAGAGACCAGAAATTGGTTTAACCTGTAACAGAACAGGTATTCAGTACACATAAACCAGTTTCAAAATGGCCCAAACTGGTTTGAGATAAATCTGGCTGAATGAAGCATCAGGCTTAACTGATTGAACTCAAACTGGTTCATGCAATGTCTGCCCCAGAACCTTTCCCACTTTAAGTTAAACCAGAGTCCCCCAGCATCTCAGCATGCTCTCTGGGCTGGGCTCATTCCTCCAGTGGAGCGGGGCTGGTCCTACCCCTCTGCTCCCCAGCCAAAGCAGGGAAAGGCAGGCATGAGGTTCAGGCCAGACACTGGCTCCAGAAGGGAGCAGAGAAAAAGTTTATTCTACCCCTCCCTCTGCTGTCTCGCCAGCATGGAGCTGCACTGATCCATGCTGACTATCCTAACAGTGGGGGCATGGCCAGCCCTGACACTAGCCTTGGCTGAATTGGCCAGAGAGGGGTTTAATTCTCCTCTCTTTGTCCCCACGAACAGGGACCCAAGGCAGGTCCATCAGGCAGTCCCCCCTCACTGCTGCAGCGGCGGGGCTGGGCACAGCCAGAGGCAGGCTAGCATGGCCCCTGAGACAGAAGGGGCATGGAAGGGAATTATTCCCCACTCTATGAATGCTGTTCTCAGGGGACCACAGCCAGGTTTGCCCTCCCTGAACACCACCACTGCTGCTCGCTGGCTGCTTGAGGCAAGCAGCAGAATAACCTCCCACCAGCGCCCCACACTGGACACCAAAGGGAGGGGGAAGAACCCCCCTCCCTGCCCCCTTCCTAAGGGGTCCTGCTGGCTGGCTGGCATCCGGCCATGCCCCTATCCTGCCACTGTAGCAGTGAGAGGGCAGGGCTCTTGATGGGGGCAGCACTCCTTGTCATGGTGTCAGGGAATATGAGCCCCTTCCCAGTGGTGGAGCCACGCTGTGGGGCAGGCAGGACTCCGACGGACTGTGCATGGCAGCACCAGGGCTTGGAAGGGACAAACCCCACCCCCCCACCCCCCCGGCCCGGCTGCTGCCATCACAGTTTGCAGCAGCTCCCCCCCCACACACACACACACACACTGGGATGCAGCACACACTCTGGAAACCTTGACAGGGGTTGCTGCCCCAAAGCTACTTCTCAGGCTGGCCATGCCCCCTGCCCCACACAGCTCTCTTGCGGCCAAGGGCTTTCTCTAGAGCCCCGGCTCCTGGCTGGAGAAACTGCAGGCATGTGCTCCATTTCCTCAGTCCAGAGGGAATGTCTGTACAGTTGCAGATCTGTTCGACCCAGACAGGTTAGACTAACCTGCAAAGGTTGAATCAGTTCAGGCTCTGGCTTTGCAAAGGTGTATCCCTAATCTAAGGGTTTTTATCTTCCTCTCTTTGTGGATGTGTTCATCCCTGTGAGTGAATGGGTTCGACTATCCTTGCCTTTATACAGAAAACACACACACAAAAAAGCAAAAATTCTAACCATCTTTGCCCTCACAAAGAAAAGGGGCAACCTTTCTAAATACTCATAGTGCTTTTGGCTCTCATTCTGTTTAATTAATAAATAATGGAGACAGGTTTTGCTGTAGGGACTGGTATTATCAAGGAATACTTTGTAAACAAAAACGTGCTCATTACATTTATAGGAGTATCATAGTATTGAAACACAACAGAGCATGGTTTATTGGTCAATTAATGTACAATTTGGGTGCATTGTGTAGCTGAGTGCTTTTAGCCACCCAAAGAGTATATTAATGGACTAATAAAACATGCCCTGGAGTGCCTTAATGCTATAACAGTATGGACCTTTAATCTTCAATTAATTTATTTAAATTATCATTTAAAAATATTTCTTTCTCTTATTTTAAGATTACTTTCCACTATGTACAAGGAAATTAAGCGATAAAAAAGAAAAATAAGTCTTAGCTGTTGTATCTTTTATTTCTGTTTATAATTTATTTTAAAGCAATTTTTACTTGGAATTCCCTCTTCTGTTTTTCATTTGATCTACTCATCTTTCTAACTCCTTTGTATTTTCTCCCCCCTTCTAGTTCTTTACATATTTCCTTACATTCACATGTAGCATGCACATGTATTTGGTACAGTAAATATATACTTGTGATAGGTTATTTTGTGAGAGGGTTGGGCTTTAGGTTTGGGGTTTAATTTCCTTTTGAGCTTTTAGTCAGATAAATGTGTTTCTTGTGGATCTTCTTTTTCATGGTCACATTGTGCTTGTTAGAAGGATGCATATGTAGGCCAACAAATTGTAAATAAAAATATATATTTTTTTATGCCCAGCTCTATTATAGCACTTTAATAATTATTGTTTGTATACACAAATGATATAAGACCTGAAAATATGAGCTATGACAAGATGTGGAAATTTGGATGTGCATACCTGAGAACATACGGTGGTGCCATATTAGGCCCTGAAGCTTAAGCTGCCTTTGAAAATATTGCCCTTTAAAGTCTATTATAACTTAAGAGCTAGGTTAGGAACTCCCCAATTAGCTTTTTAAACAAAATAAAAATTAAAAAAGTCACTTCACCATCTCTGAAATGCTAATGAATTGAGCAGATGAACTTCAAAGAAATTTGTCACGTAGTTCAAGAGTCCACCAGTTCAGCATTTCCTAGGTAGCAAGGCTGCAGAAGGCTTGACTTTCACCAGAGAAGGTAAATTAGTTCCCTCTGAAGTGTTTCAGCCAGGTAGGGAGGGCAGTTTCTCTTTGAAGTCAGGCCACTAGCACTTCTCAAGCTTTCTTCAAAGGGAAATACTGTTTCTGTTCCTCTTTTATTCTGTACTATTTGAGCAGAGGAGTTCTGGAGTTCTACTTTGCGGGGAGGGGAGAGTGGTAGATGCTTTCCATTTATTCATATGCAACTGTTAAGTTAAAAAAATTCAGTCAGAAATGGACTGTCTCGTTCCCCCCCTTTTTTTTCTTTTTCCCCTCCATCCATTTGATTTACAGTATGGGCTTTTTTACATAGTAATTTTGGGCAGCTCCTTGACCTGAATAAAGCCCTGGATTGTCTGCACTTTAACACCTGAAACTAGTTTTAAGCACTGGTTATGCAACTCGAAATTACACCACTCCAGAGCAGGATTATCTCTGATCCAGGCTACCCAGCTTGTGTTACACTAAGGTGTAGCCACTCTAGGCTACACCTTAGTGTGAACACCCTACCCACTCCCTCTCCCATGCTGACATGGATCAGGCCTACTGCCCCTCCTACACCCCACAGCACCATACGTCTCTGCTCACTGCCCCTTCCAGCCTCCCCTGCTTACTTGTGGCTACCCTCTCTGTCCTGGGGGAGAAGTCAGGGAAGTGTTACTCTATTTGCCAAGCCATCACCACTACCCTCTAGACTGGGCTCAGCCGGGTGAAGAGCAGTGGACCGGTGAAGAGCAATAGCCAAGCAGGCAAGTAAATCCTTCCCTACCTGCCCCTGCAATAGAGAGAGGGAACCGGCACAAGTAAGTGGAGGGGAGGGACAAGTTTCGGTGGGGAACTGCAAGGAGGAGGGATGGAGCCCAGGGCTAGGTGGGGACTGGGGGAGCCCCCAGGGGCAGGGGACAGGGGGCTACAAAAATTGTGAAATTTAGTATGTCATTCTGAATAGTGATACTAAACAGCCCCCAGACTTTCCTTATGTGCACATTAGTTTTTGTAGTATGATGTTGCATTAGAGCATCCCTCCATCCTATCAGAAAGTTGCTTCTCCCAAAATCCATGTGAACAGAGACTCTCACTTTAAATTCTGTTTCTTTAATTTGGAATAGAAGGGTTTATTTAGCTAAATACACCATTAGTTGGAGTTATCAACCACAATTTTTAAAAGGAACTTGTTTTCTTGAGATATCACAAGTAACCTGAATTTCAGAGCAGAGTTATTAAATATTTTATGAAAATCTGATCTCTTCTTGGTGAGGAGAGGTACCCTAAATCAGGAGGTCCATTTTTCCCTTGTTCTTAAGACAATATCAAGTATAATTAAATTCTACCCATAACACTGACGGTAATTAGATTAATCATTAAAAATTATTATTGGCCATCTCCTGAGCAGTACACTTTGATACAGTGAGAAGGCTTATGTGTTTCAATGACCCAGCAAGTAATGATGGTAAAAGACAATTATTTTGGTTTCCCTGCCCTTAATAAACCACCCAACTCAGATAAATTAAAACATAATCCATAGGCTCTCCAGGCTGCATCTTGAGCACTGAAAAAATGCCATGTCTGTATAAAAAGTTTTTATGGAAATACAGTAACATAAATTCTTGAAAACAGTATAGTTTACAGGCATAGAATAGATGTGTACATATTTAAATAATGTGTGACAGCATAGCAAGAATTCTTTTAATTATTTAGATAGTGTTCTGTGAAATAAGCATTTTAAAGCTTACACTTCAAGTATAGACAACACTTTCATAGATTCATAGATGCTAGGGCTGGAAGGGACCTTGAAGATCATCAAGTCCAGCCCTTGCCCCAGGTGCAGGAAGTCAGGTAGAGTCAAAGGACTCCAGCAAAATAAGCATCCAAGCATTCTTTGAATGAGTCCAGAGTAGGTGCTTGAACCACATCTGGAGGGAGTCTATTTCAGGTCCTGGGAGATCAGACACTAAGTTTTTTTTTTTCTTATGCCCAGCCTCAAATGGTCTTGTAGGAGTTTATGATCATTGGTCCTTGTTTTTCCTTGGGGGTGCTCTGGTGACCAGACATTCTCCCAGATCCTGATGAACACTCCTTCTGTACTTAGGCAGCCACCAGGTCCTCCCTGAGCCTGCACTTTTCCAGATTGAAGAGTCCCATGGATCCCAGCCTATCTTCATAAGGCCTATTTTCTTCCGCTGTGGCCTCACCAAGGTCAAGTACAGTGGGAGGACGATATCTTGAGATTTACTTGAGAAGCATCTATAGATGCAGGCCAGGGTTTGGTTTGCTTAACCAGCTGTGACATTGCATTGGTGGCTCATGTTCATCTTGTGGTCAGTCATGACCCCCAAGTCTCTTTGTGCAGTGGTGCTAGCAAGTATAGCACTGCCAAGCCTATAAGTGTGCTGTGGGGTTTTTTTCCCCCTGAGGTGGAATATCTTGCATTTATCAGTATTGAACATTAGCCAGTTTGTGTCTGCCCACTTACTAGGGATTGAGGTCAAACTGATTGGTTTGTAATTCCCCAGATCTACTTTCTGCCCTTTCTTAAATATGGGTACCACATTGGCCTTTTTCCAGTCTTCAGGTACTTCACCAGAGTGCCGTGAATTTTCAAATATTTTTTGCCAATGATTGGGTTATGGCATCTGCCAGCTCCTTGAGTACCCTAGGGTGTAATCTGTCAGGACCTGCTGACTTGAAGGTGTGCAGCTCTTAAGGTGATCCTTTACTAGATCAACACCAATGCAGGGTATAAATATGCTCTCACCCTGGTCGTCCTGTGTCTTGCTAGTCAGGGCGGTCCCATTGGACTGATGAAAGAGTGACACAAAGTACCCATGAAGCAGGTTGGCCTTTTCCTCAGTGTTGGTTATCAGCTGTCCCATTTGGTTGAGCAGGGGTCCACTGTTACCCTTGCTTTTTTTCCAACTCCCTACATATCTGAAAAAGGACGTCTTGTTATCCTTGATATGTGAAGCCAGAAGGATCTCGGTTGCAGCCTTGGCTTTCCTGATCTACTCCCTGCAGGTACAGACCAGTGCTGAGTATGCCTCCTTGGTGGGAATTCCAACCTTCCATCCTTTATAAGTTTCTCTTCTGAGATGTAGGAGGTTCCTCAAGTTCCCTGCTGAGCCAAGGGGGTTTCTACACTCTTTTGCTACCCTTCCTCCACGATGGGATGGCCGTCCCTTGTGCTGTCAGGATCGGTCCCTTGAAGAGCAACCACTCATCTTGGACTCCTCTTCCAGTTGAGTCCTGGTCCCTTAGGACCTCAACAACAAGCCTTCTGAGCTTGTCAAAGTCAGCTTTCCTGAAAGCAAGGACTTAAAAGACAATAGCAGGCAAATGAAAAGTAGTGGAAAGAAAGACTTAAGTTAGACCAGGGGTGGCCAACATTTTTCACAGACCTATCAAGAGTTAAGTTGAAAGTATGTAATCATGACACCCCTGATTATGCAATAATAATCAGCCACTGAATCTTGTCACCCTGGGATGGGGCAACACTGAATTTGCTGGAACCTATCCCAACAGTTCTCATGAGGCCAAACTCCCAAGACAGTATTATTCTCTGCCCCAACTGTCAGCCTTGGTGCCCCATTTAATTTGAAGCCTAGGGTCACTTGCTGAACATACCATCTACCCATGTCACTTGGGGCACATGTGCTGCAGGTTGGCCATCGCAGTAGACACTTAAAATGACTCATTTTGACTTTCTATGTTTTTTAATGACTCCAAATGAATTTATTTGGCCTTAAAGTTACATATTGCTAGGAATGATTACTAATTTCGGGAAGTATGCTTTGCAGAGGATGAAGGAAGAAGCAACTGAGATGCTGTGACAGAAGAAGTTGTGTACAGGAAGAGGAAGAATGGGAGATAGTTATTTAGATGAAGTTGGCAAGGCAAATGAGATTCATGGTAGTGAAGTGTAAATTAATATTGGCAATGGAAGGGACATGAAGGTTAAGAAGGTGACGGAAAGGCAAACAATTACTGATACCCCTGTCACAATTAAAAGTTCAGTAATGAGTCCCGTTAATATCCCCAAACCTGCTTTTATTGTTCCCTGGCTTCTTGGTTAAATTACTATCTTGTTGGATAGCACTTTCAGAAAATAGGGTAGGCTACCATTGTTTAAAAAAGACACCAACAACATCTTCTAGGTGCTCTCAACTTTAGGCCTCATTCAAATCCCTTGAAGCCAATGAAATTTTTTCCCTGATTTCTTTGGCATAGTATCTAGAAGAGACTTCAGATTGGTTCATTCTTTTGCTTCTCTATGGACGCATCTACATGTGATGCTAGATCACCGTAGCAATGCATTACAATGACGTAGCATCCATGGGCATCTACACATGACCAACAGCTACTTGGCAACAGCAACTCTCTCCCCTGATATAGCATCCAGCTACAGTGAAGTAGCTGCTAAAAATAACCATGTGTCATGCCTACAGCCAAGTATGGGCTGTTACTGCAGTATGATTTAGTATTTCCAAGATGAAGTACCAAATAGCAGTGCAGTAACATCACCACAATGACACATGTAGACGCAGCCTATGAAACCCAAATCTTTCAAGTATGCCATGATTTGAACCTCTCATGTTTTGATTATGAACACTACTAATGTCATGATACTTGGTACTTTCTTAAGACCTCTAGGGCCATGAGAATCTTACTTTTCATTATTTTGTTTTTAAAGGCAAATTTTAATGCTGGAAATTATAGGGAAAAAGTTTGAAATGTGAGCCATGGTATCTAAGAGTATTAAATAGTATTAACAGTATTAAAACATCAATTCCATTACACTTTGTATCCAGTCCATGATTTCTTAGTTGCCCAGTTGGAAATCGTGCATCACACTATTGGTTTATGCTAAGGTTTTCTCTTATTTTAATATTTACCTGATTATTAGTGAGCCCTTAATAAAACCGTTTTCCTACATTCCTTTAATATTTTTGATCTAAAGGGTAAGACCAGCATGTGGTCTTAAGTGGTTTTCAAAAATGTCTCATTAGCTCCTCAATTGCTTTCAGCATTTTTGGAGAAAAGTTTTAATTACTATCCAAATGAAGGCAGGACATTTTGCAGACCATAAAGTATTAAAACTTCCATGACTAACACCACAGCTGGTCTGATTCAAATCAGGGAGGCAAGTTTATATCGGCTTGTTCAACGAGGCCTAAGAGTAGTTCATTGTTAATACAGTTGGTTGGAAAATTTCTAGCTGTTCAGAGTGTAAGACATAGTTTATGGCTATCCAGCTTGCCGCTGCACAGGAAAATATTTTACCCACTAAGAATATTCTGAAATTCACCAGAATGTACATAAATTTGGTATGAAAGTTAGAAGCATAGTGACTTCCAGTCCCCTGGTTTAGTTGGAAATTTATCCTTGGATTATTTTTTCTTCAGTGATTAGTAACTGTGGTCCTCTCTCATTAAAAATAGACTCGAAATAGTGGTGATAGTATTGTAAATCATTCAAAACTTGTAACAATAGAACATTTTTGATCAGCTCTGCAAGAAGACATTTGGAGAAACTTGTTATTTTTTAGGATTTATTATAAAGGCAGATAAAGGCAATGGAAAAACTTCCATTGACCTCAATAGGCTTTGGGTCAGATCCTTAATTTTGATTTCTAATACTGACTCCACTATCCTGGGATATACTAGCAGGCCTATACCATGGATGGTATGAGTGCATTCAAAATTTTTGGTACAGAGAATACCCACTGAAGTCAGAGAGTGATTTAGTCCTAGTTCCAACTGGGTGTGTCTACACGTGCATTACATTCAGGAGCAGTTTTCTCACCAGTTAAGTATTTAGGAGAAAATGCTCCTGGTCAGGCATCCACATATGAAAGGAAGTGGTAGCAGAGTGGCCCTAGCTACCACTAGGGGGTCCTAGCAGGGGAAGGTCTAGGCTCCCTCTGGGTACTAGGCCAGGAGACAGCTGCCTCTTGGCCACAGCTGGGACATTCCTTCCTACACCCGGGGGCTACCTGCTGCCAGGGCTGGACAATGCCCCTCTGCCCTGGCACCAGGGAGCTCCTGGCCCCAGCTCCCCAGTTGGGGGCAGGGGACTTAGAAGGAGCTGTAGGGGAGGGGCAGGTCCCAGACCTTTTTCCCAATGCACTGGTGGGGCAGCTAGCAGGTAGCCACTGGCTGGGTGGAGATTCAGCTTGAGGCTCACTGCTAGCTGTCCCACTAGTGGATAGGTTTGGGGGCTGGGATATGCCCCTGCCTGAGACAGTTCCCAGCCCCTGTTCCATGATTGCAGGATGGGAGCTGGAGAGTGTTCTCTGCTCAGCTCCATGATTGAAGATCTGAGCAGGGAACAGGCTCCCTACCTCCCACCAGGAGGAAGCTCCCAGCCTGAGCTCTGTAGTCGCAAGGCTGTCTGGGTCATAAGGACCTCCCAGTGTTGGTCCCACAGTCATGGAGCTGGCATTGTGAGAAAAGGATCTCCCAGCCCCACCTCCCTGCTTCCCAATCACGATGGCAAAGTGGGGGCTGGGAAATCCCATGACTCAATTGCAGTTTCACAGCAGGGGGCTTGCAACACCCTGCTGCTGGGACAGGGGGACATCGTCCCCTCCCGTGCTTTAGTGGCTAAGCCCGCTCCAGTAGCAGGCAGCTCCTAGGGGTAGGGAGCAATCTCCTACCCCCTGCTGGCTGGCTGACCAGGAGCAGATTTGCTTCCTGTCTGGCATCTATACAAGCACTACTGCACAATAATTAATCACAAGTACATTTGCTACTTGCAGGCATAAAAGTAGCAATGGACATTAAATCTTAGCAGACAAATATAACTAGCTGAACTTCAAAACATCATAAAAGTTTTTTTTCATTCCTGAGCTATTGCTTATTTAGTTTGAAGAATGTGGTGGGCATTGGTTGTTCTGCTAAATGTGAGAGCATCGTTTAGAAGCAGTGACTAGTAGAACAAATGTTCCTGTTTTCCTGCATTCAGACTTTCTCCAGTCAGGGCTGTTGTATTGAAAACGTGTAAACCAGAGGTTGGCAACATACAGATCTGGCCCACAGAGTCACTGAATCTGTCCTGTCTGTACCTGTGCACCAGGGTTGGGCAGCAAAGAACTCTGTCAAGCTAGGCAGCTTCTAGTTGTACCGGCACCAGCACCATTTCCCCACCCTCCCAGCTCCAGTCCAACATGGGCTGGGTGTTGTTTTCATTGCATCAGTGGTGGGGAAGGGGGTGCACCTGCACCAGGGACAAAGAGCTGGGAGCTTCACCCACATGGCCACCATTTCTCCCATCCCCCAGATCCCTGGCTGCGGTATATGCACAGCTTCTAGCCTCTGGGATGCCACTGTTTCTTCCACACTTTCCCCCTACCCCAGTTTCAGCATGGGCTCAATTTCCAGCCAATGGGGAGCTGTGCTGCAGCTGGGCAGCTTCCAGCTGTGCCCACACCACAGTTGGAGTGAGGGGAGAGTGGAGTAAGGAAAATTGGCAGAAGCAAAGACACAGTTTGCAGATGTCCATCCTGGCACAGCTCCTCACCTGCTGGCAGCTGTGCCCATGCCACAGCTGGGGAAGGGAGTGCTGGGGGAAGCAGCAGTGGCATAGGCATAGCTCCCAGCTGTCTGGCACTGATGTGACCAGAGGGAAAGCCCCTGTGCCACTACGTGCTGCCAAAACTATTTAGCCTGCATTGGACTGCATTGGTTGTTCAGGCCTGCAGCTTGTAAAAGCTGTCTGCTCGTGGTCTAAATAGTAAGGAGAAATGCCTCCAAAGTTTAAAAATGCTTTGCTTTGCTTTTCCTTAGTTTACTGAGAAAAAATTACAGACAAGCCTAAATCTCATCTGAAGTCCATCGGATTTAGGTGATTTTTTAATATTACCAATTATGTTTTGGATTGACTGCAAATGCATATTTTGCCTGCAATTTTTACCCCTATAAAACTGATATCTGAAACTTAAATCTTTTAAGGACTTATGTAATGGTATGTAGAAGCCACTTTGTAGATGTCTGTAAGAATCTTCTTCCTCTCTGTTTATGAACTGGAAAGGATCTGATTGAATGAGCTTGGAAATAGGTCTGAAACTTTACCTATCCAGCCTTGAGTTCTTTTAAAGTAATACTTCACTGTTTTGTAAAGACCTGTGTGAATTTTTATGGAGATAAATATTTTTGTTTTGAACGTAGTAATGATTAGGTAAGACCCTAACTGATATGAAAATAAGAGCTTTTTCTAATAGTAGAGTTCTGGTATTTGATCATTACCTTATCTTGACAGAAATGTGGAAGTTGTTGTTGAACTGAAAAGTGCCCAACTCATTTCTTCCTCTAGCTGAGACAGTGGCCAGGATGAAACCCTATTAAATGATCCAACAGTTGAACAATTTGTTTAATAGATGGTATCATTAAGCTTCTGATGACTGCCAAGTTAAGATGCTATATTGCCTACTTCTGATTGTGTGCGCAGGTGAGACAATAAATCCAGACCACCATTTGCACATTTCACAGGAAATGTAAGGATACATAGCTCAGATTTGTCTCTTGGAAATACAGATCTGTTTAATCTATTCCTGAATGATTTAAAACGTGCTAACAGGGAATCAACTCCATGCACCCACAATATTGAATGATTTTATCACTCTCTTGCTTGGAATAGTTATTATTTGGGCTATTGCCATGGTTAAGCACCTTAGTGAATCAGGGCAAAGGGTCTGATAGAAGACACCTTCAGTCAAAGATAGCTTTATTACTCATCTGTTAACTTTAGCACCATGCAGTAACAGAAAGGACAGCATTGCTTCTTGTTTGAAGGAGCTTATAATTTAAGTACCTGATCCTTCAAGAAACATCATGCAAACGGATCCCTCCATTTGCACAGACCTTCAAAGTAAATCAGTCTTCAAATATCAGTCCTTTGAGGATCAGGTCCCTAATGCAATGTAGAATTGAATGACTTTTCTTTAACAAAAAGCTTGGACAGCTTTCCAATATTGATAAGTATTTTCATAATGTTTGTATTCCTTTTAACTTTATGTAATGAGCAGTACAAATTAGATGCAAAGTACATCCAGTGGCATGCTGTCTAAATGACTAGGGTTATTTGTGTCTCCTGTACATATGTGAGGAATTTTTTAAATAAATATTATTTGTATACTTATGGTCCGAGCTTTGATTTAGACATCTGGAAAGTGAGAGAGCATGCCTGTGTTCCTTGTACAAAATACTCGTGCTTTAACATACGTGTAAATGCCTACACTAATGACACATGTCAAAGAAAAGGCAACTTACTGCAATCAATATAGTGCTGCTGTTATGTTGAAGCATGCCACCTTGTCAAAATCTTTTAATAAGAAATGGAATAACATAATGTTACAGAGATGTTGTTGCTTCAAAGGAGTCTGCACTGTACAGTAGGTGGCTTGAAATGAATGCCAAATAACATAAAAAAGCACATTTTATAAGCATATAGTTCCCAGAATATACTTTATAACATTGACACATTCGGTTTCAGTTGTCAGTAATCTTACCTTGAAACATTGTTTTCCCTGTAACACTAAAGTTGTTTTTCAGAAGTTCTTGCTCATTAATCCTTGCTTGAAGCCACATAATTAAAACCTAGCAAGGTATTCTTTGGTATAAGATATGTATTTTACATATAGTTACAATGTAAATCCCAGTCCTAATACAATGGACCTTCTAACCTGGCACTTTCATAAAACCAAGATGCTGCCAAGTAAATTGGCTGCTCGTGCTATCAGCGCCCTGCAGTGTTTTTGTTAATTATCTTGCCTTAGCGTCTGATGCAGATAGCAATCTTTCCAAAAGAGCAGACAGATTTAAAGAGGCAGAATTAATTAAAATTGATTTGCGCAGTCTGTCATGTTGAGATCTGCTGGGAGACTTCTGCGTCCTCCCCTCTCTGATTCATGCTCTTGTAATACATGGAACAGGTAGGCTCCTCACCTTGGAGTACTAATTATGGTGAATGAATAGCATTTGTGTGCTGTGATAGGTGGTTCAACGCATGAAAAGCTATCTAAATTTAGTTCATTTGTGTTAAACCCTGAGGGAAAAGCTCTTTCTTCCTATTTTTTGGGTTGGAGAGCAAGGGGACTAGAAAGCAAACTACAAGGTTATAAATGTGTTGCTAAGGGCATACTTAGATTTCATACTTGCAAAAATATCAGACCGGAAATGTTCGTTTCAAGTAGGATGGTAATTGGTGATGTGAAAACAGAGTAAAAGGGAAACCATCCAAACAAATACAGAAGAATAAGGAATAAAAATCAAGCATGTTAACCTATTTATGGCCTTCATGAACAAAGGCCAACAAAGTTCTCAATTAACCCCTATTGTTCTTACAATTCTGCCAGTATTGAAAACACTTAATTATAACCACTTAAAATAAGCCTGTAATAGGATTGGTCTGAGGTGGCAACTGATTTTCTGAAGTGTCTACGTCAAAGTTCTTGACTTGCAGGCACTGCTAAGCACCAGTCTTCGGAAAAAAAAAAAAAAGATCTCTTTGAAAGACACTAGTGTAAAAAATCATCTATAGATAATCACTTTTGAAAATCCTGGGCTTTGTCCCTCTCTCTCTAGCAATGAGCTGAAGATTTGTTACACTTTAACTGAGGGGGCTTGGGATTTGACAGCTGCAAGCTCAGGGCATTGCTCTAACTTCCTACCTCTCCCTATGTGCAAGGGGTGCCCACACCAGGGGTGTGGTGATGGTGACAGGTCACTGAGGGCTGAACATGGGTGCTTCTGGGAGAAGGTGGAGGCCACCAACAGGACAAATCAAGGAGCAACAAACAGAGTTCTCTGAAAAATCCTTAGTGGCCTTGACAATGTTACAAGTAACATAAGGTAGCCAGTGGCTCAAGAAATAACGTTGGAAATGGTTTGCAATTGACTGGACAAGGAACTGGTACAGGGATATCTACACCCCCCATGGTGGGGTATTTAGGAAAAGATTATTATTATGTTGATTCTAAATAAATTGAGACATTATTAATAAGGTACATTATATATGAATATATACATATATAGTACAGTCTATGTACTATATATCTACATTATATAGAAATGTTTCCCTTGACATTGGACATTTTATTTTTCTTTTTACAAAGACTTTGGAAACATATTTAAAAGAAGTTGATTTTTAATCCAGGAGATTATAGGTTTTCGAGTAACATATGCATTAAAAAATAATTATTACATGCAAAATCTTAGTTTTCCTTAAGATGAAATCTTTCTATATATTTTCAGGTTGGTAAATTCTGCCTGGGCCTTTGATATTGAGATCATTACCCAGAAAGATGCTGATTTCAGTCATCTAACATTCAAGGGGGATTATAGACAGTGTTGAAAAGTAGAATATACACAGAGTGCATTTAAGTAAGAAAATACTTTCATGTGGCACCACGTTGCTTCATGAGAAGCTGAAAAAGCCTTTAAAAATGAAGTACCCACACCAGTCAAATGAACAGTTGATTATATTAGGAGAAAGAAAAAAAAAATACATTAAGCAAAATGCTCACTTTGACAATGATGTATTAAATACATTTGCAGAGTGAACTCACAAGCCAGTTTATTCTGTCCACTGCTACAGCTGCCTTTCTTCATCACTTTAATAATAAGATCATTCCCTACTTTTCCTAGTGTAATTTCTACAGGCAGGATTCATTGCCGGAGGCAAGCTTATTTATTTTTGATACACTTTGACTTCAAGAAGGGATGCATGTGTCCCACAGAAGAGAAATTGATAACAGGGATAGTCAATCAGACACGTGCAACATGATTTTTCACTCCCATTCACCTGTAAGAACTTACACATTAGAGTGGCTGTGTAACCCTCTCTCACTGAGAAGGGAACTTTTCAAAATATGTCCATTTGGAAAGGTTAGTGGGACTCTCTTGAGCATGCAAGGTGGGTAAATGGTGGTGGCTGGAGGCCATGTTGGGAGTGTCTGGAGAAGACTCTTGGTGACCAGCAGGAGGATCTGGCAGACTGAAACAGACTGTTGTATTGAAAACATTGATGGATCAGGCCTGAGAGAGCTCCGTCTCCTGCTGGTCAAGCCCCCCCACCCCCCAGAAAACAAAAAGCAAAACAAAAAACCCCACTCTGGCTGGTGTCCCAGGCCAGGTACAGACTGAATTTTATTAGTAGATGTTTAGGATTGTGAATCCAGCAAGATGGCAAAGCCAGTAGGGAAATACAGATCTGCTGAGCAAGAAACTAACATAAGAGGGATGGGGTTGAAGAGGGGAACACAGCTAGGTTACAGAAAATGTAATGTTAGCCAACTAAGCATGGGAGGGGACTTTTACCAACATAAGTGATCAGAAACTGGTCTATAGATATAACAGAATGGATGTTTGGTGCGAATGGATAATGGATCGGTTTAAAAATGGTGGAACCCAGTCTAAGCTTCCCCACCCCCTCCTCCAAAGGATGAATGTGTGTCCTGTTTGCTACTGATTTAAACTGTGCCACTTACAGGAAACAGCGTAACTTAGATTGATTCTTGGACTTCTTGAATGTCTATACCTAGTCCCAGGAATTGAAGGAGGTAGAGGGGAAAGTTGGATGACTTTTCTCTCAGCCAGGGAGTTGTGCATCCTGCCCTGAACACTGGCCAGGAGGAAGAAGTAACACAGTTGGACTCATCCAGAGAAGGTGGATTCAGTCTATTGCTAGCTACACTCAAAATATGAGCGGTATCAAGAACAGTGAAGCTGGTTAACAGCTTAATTGCTACCAAAGAGCAATCTAATGTTTATATGAATCAGATTTTCTTTTTTTACTTGTAAGGTTATCTTTGGTTGCTTGTTGTTCAATTGCTATCGTATCTGTTATTATAATATAAAACAAAAATTTTGATTTTGGGAGGGCCAAGAACCGCCTGCGGAATGGGGCCGCCTTTAGAGCAGAACTGGTTGAATAAGAGGCCGCGGTGGGTTGCAACAAAAAAAACTTTACTTACAAGCTGTAGTACACAGGCTCTCGTCGATGCATACAATGCAGGCACAATTCGTAGACAGCAGACAGGCACACAGTTGCTCACACTCATGCAGGGACAGGATACATCGTGGAAAACCGCGATGGGGAGTTGATGGTGGGTGATCAGTCCTCCTCTGTGGCTCTGCAACACACGTGGGGATCTCTTCTCACACACATTCAAGCACTCCTCCAATTTGGGCAGGCATCGCCCAAGCCTTTTATGCAGCCAACAAGCCAATTGCCGACTGCCACGTGTGCATAATTTAGTCTAAGCCAATCACGAGCATGGATGGAGCTCCATGGAACTCGCAATGTGCCTGACACAGCTGTGCCGAGGCACCTTTTTAACCGATCTGCTCTAACAGTTTTCTTTCAATTTAGTATTATTCACTGAGAAAATGTGATGCAAAGTATCCCACACCAGGTGCTGCTGGTTTTTATATACCTGTAGTGAACTCAGAGAGCTTGTGCATCTGGCATTGTATAGCCATTTTACTAACATTTTGTAAATATTTTGCATGATATAAATGTTACCTGTTTCAGAAGATGCAAATCATTGGAAAAATCTGGCTCATTTGGCTCAATAAAACTGGTAGCAAAAATACTAAGTATGCTTTCGGGATAATTATTCTGTATGTGTATGGACCTTTATGAAGGTAAGCAGTGTCGTGTTAGTGATTGTGAAACATTTCATTTCAGGTTTTTTACGGACTGTTCAAATTCTTAACGCAGCTACAATAAAAATCAAATTATTCATTTTTCAGTGTTAATAAGAGATCTGGGCTTGATTCTCTATTGCTTTTTATCTATCTAGATCAGTGTTTTTTGGGTATAAAAAAACCTGTTGTGAAGGAAATGAAGGACAAAATTACTTTAAATAAAAAGAAGCATGGTACAAAGAAAGGATAATCAAGACTTTAACCCTATTCCCCTTAAGTAAATACAAGTGAGAGAGAGAAAGAGTCATGACCACTTTTTTCTGTATTCCTCCAGGAAGAATCCTGTGTAAATAGATTGTCTCTTAACATCTTGAGCGTGCTGAATGTTCAGCTCTTACTGATCAGTAGAAAAAGAAAGATCCCAAGGCATTTTTTTATATTAGCGTTAGCCATCTAATACTGTCCTGTGTCTAAAGTGGTGGTATGAAAGAAGCAACATCTGTTAATGCAAGGGGTGTCATTTGCTAATCACAGCATGGGGAATAAGTGCAGAATCTCCAGAAAATTGGAATTACCATATCAATTTGGAAGACTTTTACTGTTGTAAACATACAGAGAGAGTCTTATCCACAGGCAACTGAGTTCCTTCCTTCTTTGATGGTTAAAGCAGAATATTAGTTTGCTCCGAATTGTGCCTATGCAATCCCAGTCAGTAAACTTTCAAGAATAGAAGGACAGAGAGGCTTGTTTGTTTGAATTCTTATCTTCATGGACACCCATCTTCAGCATGGATTGGGAAGAGGAATATGATAAATATAATTGTTGCTTTTTAAGTTGATATGCATTCAATTATGTAATGGCTCCATTTATTCCTTTTAACTTTTTTTAATGCTTCCTTCTCTTTTAGACTAAAATAACTGTAACTGCAATAAAGGCAGAGTCCTTCCAAACTTGAAATGAAAAACAGAGCATGCTGCTTACTACCCTTAAACCATTTTTATGTTGTTATCTCAACTTTCTTTCTCAGCAGCTCATATGAGTTACCTGACAATTTCTCTTCCCTTAATTTTCAGCTGCTGATCTGAACAATTTGAAAACATAAAATACAAAAGATAAAGTGAATAATTGAACACAATTTTCTAGAAGTATTTGCCAATATCATTCACTGTGTGCAACAACAACTCTCATTTCATATCTAAGTTTGACTTCAACACATTGTGATGGTGTGCACTTTATGTGTATTTGTTTTATATAATGATAGTACTCGTAACAATAATCTTTATGCTTGGAGATTTACTGCTGGAAAGGACATTTACAGGAGGTCAATAGTGTCTTAGGTTTCAGTGGGTGCGCTATGTCACCATAGCGACAAGGTATGGCAACGTAGCATCAGCAGGCACAAGCTGCGATACTGAAACTATTTTGCCATGGCAATGAGCTATGTCATACAATCATAGAAAATTAGAGTTGGAAAAGACTTCAGGAGGTCATCTAGTTCAACCCCTTGCTCAAGGCAGGACCATCCCCAACTAGATCACTTCCCAGGCAAAGCTTTGTCTAGCTGGTCCTTAAAAACCTCCAAGGATGGAGATTCCACCCCCTCTCTGGCTCAGGATGACTGGCTGGCTCATCGCTGTGGTGACAGCGTTAAAAAATAGCCATGTGTCACTGGGACTGTGCTGTACCAGCAGGTACTGTGCAGTCATTTAATACTTGCCTAGTGCAGCAGGTTTGCCTTTTGGAGCTTGGGTTGAGTCCCAGGCTTGAAATCTTGCTGTTTTGATTGATGGAGCACATCCACCAATCAGAAGGTAGCAAGAGGAGTGAAGTCACACCCCTTTCCTGAGGGGAGGAGAAGAGAAGTTTCCCACCACCCTTCCCATGGACCTGATTGAAGACTGCAACACTCAGGTCCAGAAGACTTCAGGGACAGAGCCCTGGACAGTATAAAAGGAGCTGTGCACCCAGCATGAGGGGGACACACCTGAGACAGAGAAGAGAGAAGAACGGGGCTTAGGAGAGCTGAGGAGAGCTGCTCAGCAGGTTGAAGCAGTAGCCCATTGGCAGGGAATGGCGGATGGCTCCAGCAGCTAGGCTTTCAGTGTGCGGCACGGCACATGGTGTCCAGACCCTGGGAGTTAGCTGAGACAGCTCGGGTCTGCAACCTCTGGCATGTGCCCAGAGACACGGGGCACAGGCTTGTGCATACAGTAGGACTTTTGGAGCACTTGGGGAGCTGAGCATGAGGCAGCCCAGGCCTCCGACCCATGGCAAAAGGCTGAGTCCAGGGACCTAGACAGTGCTTGGGCTACTGAGCCAGCAGACAGGGCTGAGCCAGAGGCCCCAGAAGCCCTGCATAGGGGAGCCCTGTTTCAGGGGACAGCAACCCCTGCAAAGCCCACTGCAGGTGAGAGAACAGCTTGGCGCAGAGGATGAGGGCCACCCTCTGGGCCTGGGAGCTGTGAGTTGCAGGGGAAAGAGGACTCCCACTGGGGAGGGAGATTCCCTCCCCACCCTGTTAGCTCCTGAAAGTGGAGATCCCACTGGAAGGGCTCCCCTAAAGTTAACAGCTTCCTCGTAGGGATTGGGAAAAGCCCAAGGGCATTGGGGTTTCCCCTTGGGATTAAATTTATCTTTGAGGTTCTTGCATCAAAAGCGGTTTGATGGCATGCCTTCTATATTGTGAACTCTCACATTTGTAAATGAGTAGATGAGTAGAGTCCTAGGGCTCTGCTGGGATCCCCTGATGCTATTATTTCACCTGTTGTTTATTTGTATTTACTTGTGGCTTATTTATTGTTCACCCATAGCTATCTATAGCTTATCTGTTGGCTATGTCTATTTTGGGGTTTATCTGTTTCAGATCAGATACTTAACCTGTGACTTACCTGTATCTGGAGCACTGGCATAAGGCTTTATGTCATTTACCCAGAGACTATTGTTTATGTTACTTGTTTAGCTATCTTATATACATGTGTGTGTGTGTGTGTATTGTACATACATTTATATCCATGTTCCTTTCCCTTGTGATAAGTTAATGTAAATAAATGTGTATATAGTTAAATCCCCTGACTGTCCTGGCCTGGATCTATAGGGATGGAGGGAAACTGAGCGGTCTGCAGTTTCCCCCACAGCACACCTGCCAGCTAACAATCCCCTTCGACTGGAGAAGGGGAGTTATCTGGGCTACACTAGCAAGGACTAAATGACTGTGCTGTAGCAAGTATGCTGTCCTGGGCACATGGAAATGTGCCTAGCAAGGAACAAAGAAATTAAGAGAATTCTGGAAATCCTGCCTTAGAAAGAGACACTAAAGAAACTCATTCTGGTTTTACAAAGAGAGAGTTCAGAAATGACAGTCCACAAGTATCTGAACTCAGAAAACAAATAATTGATAGGCTGTTCCTTGTTATAACAGAAAAAGATATAATTAAGCCAGCAACCAGAAGATATTTTTTTCTTTGCACAAATTGAGACTAGAACTAATGTACAAATGATTAAAATGAGGGTACTCATCAAGGGTGTCTCGACTGGTTGACCGGTCAGATCCGACTGAGGGAAACGGTGGTTAACTAAGCAGACGTCAGGCATGCTGGCAGATGGAGAGGGGGGAACGGCGTATTGGGTTTAAAATAGATTTTACTTATGCCACTGGTGGCTGCAAAGCAGGCTGCACGCTCACTTACGTAGTTAGAAAATCAGATTATCGCATCGAGTGTACAGACGAAAGCGCGCAGGGAAGGGGTATGTCGGGAGGTCGCTGACGGGGAGCCATTGGTGGGTGATCAGTCTGCCAAATTCACCCTGCCGCGCAGACTTTTATACCTTTAGAGTAGCCAATGAAAATTTGCCAAGTAGGAATACTTAATTAGGCGGAACATGCCAAATTTAGAACAATGCCAATCATACGGAGGGGTGGTCTATTGTGTCAGGGACACTTACTTGATTTGGGGTGTGACAAAGGGAACAACTAATGTTTAGATTCTGTGGATACTCTTATAGCAGGTCTTTACAGCAAGATGAGTTATTCTTAACAATAAATTATGGATCAGAGCAGGATATCTATTTACTCAACACAGTCTTTATTTTCCATGGCCACCATTCCCTCATAGGAAACATCACAAACATAAACAAGCAATCAGCAAACAGGCAAAGGTATAGTCAGAGAGTAACTCTGTTGCTTTCTGAGCAACACAATTTTCCCTTTCCCTCTCTCTCCCTCTTTTTCCTTCTTCAATAAGTTCCCCAGATAACTGCTGCATCCTCCAACTTCACTGCCCTTCTTCACTCAAAGCTTCTGGTCTTTCTCCAAACCCTGGGAGAGTACCTGGCTCAGTGCTGCAGCCCACAGCCCTCTTCCTTTCTCAGTTCATATTTTCATAGTTGGTAGGTGTGGGGGTCGAGAAACGCTGGCGGAACGGGGCTGCTGATGGAGCGGAATTGGGGCGCTAGACATGCAGGTTGTTGGAAGCCAAGAAAAACTTTACTTACAGTCCGTAGGCTGTAGGCACATTCCTTGAAGTTACAGAACTTAAACAGGAACACAGGCACACAGAAGCTCACTCACGCAGGGTATGGGGCATCAGATGATTAAGGCAGGCATTCGTTGTTGGTTGATCGGGCCTCCTTCATGGCTTGGAAACGCACGTGGGGATCTCTCCTCATGCATGTCTGAGCACTCCTCCGGTTTGGGCGGGCATCGCCCAAGCCTCTTATTTGGTCAGCAAGCCAATTGCCAACCAACACGTCTGCATATTTTACGGTGGGCCAGTTGTAAGCATGCACTCGGTGGTGCAGCTGCAAGGTTTTGGCGGGCTCTGACCATGCACTGAAATGTTTCCCATGCTACAGGGGAAAATCCCTGCATCCGTGCTCGCAATGTGCTCAACACAGCTGTGCTGAGGCATCTCTACAACCGTTTTGCACAGACACTAGGGTTGGAAGGGACCTGAGCGGATCATCAAGTCCAACCCCCTGCCCTGGGCAGGAAAGAATGCTGGGTCAAATGTCCCCAGCTAGATGATTATCTAGCCTCCTTTTAAAGACCCCCAGGGTAGGAGTGAGCACCATTTCCCTTGGAAGTTGGTTCCAGATCCTAGCCACCCTGACTGTGAAGTAGTGCCTCCTGATGTCTAGCTTGAATCTACTCTTGGTCAACCTATAGCAGTTATTCCTTGTTACTCCTGGTAGTGCTCAGGAGAACAGGGACTCTCCCATTGCCTGCTGGTCCCCCTTGGCAAGTTTAAAGACGGCCACCAGATCCCCTCTCAGCCTTCTGTTGTGGAGGCTGAACAGGTTCAGGTCCCATAGCCTCCCCTCATAAGGCCTGCCTTGCTGCCCCCTAATCATGCAAGTGGCCCTCCTCTGGATACTCTCAGTGTTAGCTGCATCCCTCCCAAAGTGCAGCGCTTAGAACAGGACACAGTACTCCAACTGCAACCTGACTAGTGTTGCATGCAGGGAGAGGATCACCTCCTTGGACATGCTCATGATGTATCTGTGGATGCATGACAAGGTGCGATTAGCCTTCCTGACCGCATCCTCACATTGGTGGCCCATATTCATCTTGGAATCAATAGTGACTCCAAGATCCTTTTCTGTCTCTGCGCTGATGAGAAGGGAGTTCTCCAGCCTGTAGGTATGCTGCTGGTTCTTCCTCCTCATGTGCAATACCTTGCACTTATCAGTATTGAAACCCATCCTATTCTCATCTGCCCACCCTGTAACCTTTCCAGATCTAGTTGCAGCCTGTCCCTCTTCTCTAGCATACCCACTTCTACCCACATCTTAGTGTCATCCATGAATGTGAACAAGGTGCTTTTCACCCCCTCATCCAAGTCACTGATGAAGATGTTGAATAGTGCGGGCCCAAGGATGAAGCCTTGGAGAACCCCACTGCCCATATCCATCTAGGTCGAAAATGACCTGTCCACCACCACTCTCTGGGTGTGGCCCTCCAACCAATTTGTAACCCATCTGATTGTGTAGGCTTCAACACCACAGACACTTAATTTTTTTATGAGAATGGGGTGACAGACAGTGTTGAAGGCCTTCCTAAAGTCCAGAAAGACTACGTCCACCACAACACCTGCGTCCAAGGATTTTGTGACCTGGTCGTAGAAGGCCATAAGGTTGGTCTGACAGGACCTGCCTCTAATGAACCCGTGTTGGTTGCCCCTAAGTCTAATCTCCCTTTCTGGTCCTTCACAGATGTACTTCTGGATAATTTTCTCAAAGAGCTTCCCCACAGGACCAAGCTAAGACTAATGGGCCTATAGTTTCCTGGGTCCTCCTTCCTCCCTTTTTTTGAAAATGGGGACCATATTGACCCTTTTCCAGTCCTCTGACACTTCACCAGAGCACCATGAATGCTCGTAAAGCTGTGCCAAGGGTCCCACAATGACCTGTGATAATTCCTTCAGCACTCTCAGGACATGCTGATTTGAACACATCTAGTCCCATCAGAAGTTCCTTGACTAGGTCCTCACTGACTCTTGGTCTGACTGTGCCTCTCCTGGGTCCATTGGGGATGACCTGGTCCCTGCTCAGAAATATGGAGAGAAATAGATTGTTAAAGAGATTTGCTTTATTGTTAGTGTGACCACCAGATTTCCTACCATGTCCTGCAGAGGCCCCATGTTACCTGGTACATTTTTTTTTTTTTACTCCCTATGTATTTAAAAAAGGACTTGTTGTTATCTTTGATCTGGGTCACTAGTCCCAGTTCTGTGTCTCCCTTACCCTGCCTAACAGCTCCCTACAACCTTGAACAATGGAGATATAATCCTCCTTGATGATGACCCCTCCCTTCCATTGGGTGTACACCTCTTTTTTAGTTTTGAGGTGTTCCTGGATGGTTTTGGTGAGCCATGAGCACTCTTTCCCCCTTTGATTTGTGTTGAGATTGTCACCCTCTGGGCTTGGAGGATCGTCTCCTTAAGGAACAACCACTTTTCTTGGATTGCCAACTCCCCTTCCCTCCAGGACCTCAGTGCCTCCCTGACTATTCTCCTTTCCTCATTGAAATCCACCCTTCTGAAATCCAGGGATGCTGCCTTGCTGCAGGCCTTTGACACCCTGCACTGGATGGTTAATTCCAGTAGGTGATGATTGCTATCATCCAGGTGGTCGAGAACCCACAGTCCCCTCACCAGGTCATTGCCTTTTCTTCTCTATGAACCTTTTAATTCCGTTCTCTATGAACCTTTTAACTTACTTTGCACCAGACTTCCAGCTGGCCCAGTCCTCCAGGCAAGACACTAATCCCTTTCCTACTTCCTGCAGCTAGAGCTGCTGCCTCTGCTGCAGCTCCAGCCTGTTACAGGATGTTAATAAGAGTTTCTTGTTAAAACAATGAAAAAGTGACTGTTCAGACCAAGGTCAGTTCTTGTGTCATGAACACCCTCTTGCATGGGAGTCAATCCTGAAACATATTCTATTCAAGAAAAGTGCCTCTGCAGTTTACATTTACATTGGCTTCATTGCATTCTAGGAATGTCTCGGTAAGACAGAGTTCCCCACACTGAGGTCTTGGAACATGCCAACATTCCAATCATCCATTCTCCTCTTACTCAGCTTTGACTTCAATGGCTTGGTCATCTGTGGGGAATAGCTGATAGCCATATAACCAAGGATCTTTTGCATGGAGAACTCCTTAAAGGAAATTGATCCTGTGGATGTCCTTACCTCTGACTCAGAGCTGCTTGCAGAAGAGATATGAAGGCAAGGAATATTGAAATGGCTGGGAGAAGATGGCTGACGATCAAATTGCTTTGAAACATTCTATTAAGCTGGAATGAAGGCTTTGGAGGAAAGAAGATGGTGGTGGATGGGTCATACTCGACCTGGAGAGATGTGAGCAGCGGGGTTCCCCAGGGCTTGATCCTTGGGCCCGTGCTGTTCAACATCTTCGTCGCTGACTTGGACGAGGGGGTGGAAAGCAAGCTATCCAAGTTTGCTGATGACACCAAACTGTGGGCTG
>JAGPOW010000261.1:130783093-130802597 GCA_030014935.1 Caiman crocodilus
GGTGGCTAGGATGTGGAACCGGCTTCCTAGGGAAGTTGTTCTTGCTCCTACCTTGGGCATCATTAAGAGTAGATTAGATAGGTACTTGGCTGGGGTCCTGTGACCCTGGTACTCATGCCTGCCATTGACGGGGGGTCAGACTAGATGGCCTGCATTAGGCCCCTTCTGACCCTAGATACTATGATACTTTG
This sequence comes from Caiman crocodilus, assembly GCA_030014935.1. Taxonomy (NCBI): domain Eukaryota; kingdom Metazoa; phylum Chordata; order Crocodylia; family Alligatoridae; genus Caiman; species Caiman crocodilus. The sequence goes on from JAGPOW010000261.1 coordinate 130,783,285, forward strand.
AAGATCTCAACATACAGAGGAAAGAAGAAATCTCAGAAAGAACCCCATACCATTTTCAGGATTGTTCACTACAAACTTAACTTTTGATTGTGGGACATGATTCCTAGTTGGTGGTTGGAACTGGCCACAGTTGCGTGTCGAGCAGCAGCACTGGGTAGTGGCACCAACCCAGACACACTCAGGGATGCCAGATGTTAATGAGGGAGAGAGAGATGGATGCCAAGACAAATAATTGATGAAGAAAAATAATAACTTTACTTACAGGCCACTGAGGACGAGGTGGTTGGCAGTTGAAGTGTCTTATCAGGGCTCTTTACAGGAGCACAACGACACAGCTACACAGGTACAGATGGACAAAGTTGACTGCAGTTGAATGCGATGGTAGTACAAGTGCATCGCCTGGCAGGGCAACATACAGGTCGTTCCGGAGTTCATGAGTTCTAGCTATAGGCCTAGGCAGCCTATGCTGGTATTCCTAGGGGTCTGATCAGGCTCTGAAGTAGGTGATCAGCCTACCTCAATAGCTGGAGCCCGGGGACCACGCGCTGAGGCGCGCAGTTCCCTTCATAGGTTCCCCAGCCAATCAGGATCCCCCCCCCCCCCGGTGGAACATTCTAGAGGCCTCTGCATGCTGGTCCAGCCAGTCATGCTCTGGGGGTAACTCCTGACTGGCTAGGTCTTGAGTGATCACACACCCTTTACATGCTGGTGTATATCACGGTCACTCCTCCTCCACTGCATCACCGAATGTACGAATAGGTAGTCATGTCACTTAACCTTCAACACAACTTAATTTTTAAACAACAGTCTGGTGGAGTCAATTTCCTGCTGACAGTGATAAATGTGGAAGGGACTGTCACTTTAGAGGCTGAACTCGATGATCCTCCTTCCAGTCCAAATATCTATGAAAGCTAAGAATTGGACTCTGCAGTCACCCCTGCAGATGTTCAGTGAGCTGTTGCCTCACTCAGCATAATTCTCTTGTCTTGTGAGACAGACAGGTGCCTACTACTACTCCTAAGAGTTACAGGCTCGAAACAGAAATTACTGGGTAAGCTCTTTGGACTTTGTTATGAAAAGTAGGTGTCTTTCTTTGAAGATATTCCAGATTATGTATATGGATTTTTAGGTTTGGTTAAAAAAGCATATGAACATTATATATAGTTCATTCTGCATATATAAAATGGATTAAATCCAAATAGATTGATCCTGACTCTATTTGAGGTAGTTGATAAGATTTAATTCCACTGCTACAATATTGTTGGACAGTAACATCTTATAAAATGAAGAGTAATAAATGAGGATATGTCAACATAGGTTGTTTCTTTTCACTTTCTTCCTCACATAGTTTAGAGATGTCAAAAGTTTAACCATTATTTTTAGGACTGTAACAGTTGATTTCTCTTCTGTATTAATAAAAAGGATAATTCTGTGGTCTGGCTAGTGGGCAAGTGGTAATATATTTATTCAGTTCCTTGGAGAGGAGTAGGTACTTTTCACTGACTATTTTTCACTCTGCATTGTTTACCTCTGAAGGTAAAGCAGGGTTAAACTAAGGAGAATTTGCTTGTTTCCCATGTAATTGAACATAAGGAGTCAGTATTGGGATATGAGTTAATAAGACTGATGGATTAGGAAGAGGATTTTAATGTGGACATTTTATACGGTATTCCAGGTGCTGATACAATATGGAGTGGAGCATAAATATTGATGCAAAATAACTATTAATAAAACTTATCTGAATATTTAATCAACTGCAAGAGATGACTGAAAATATTTTCTAGCCATGTCACTTGGCAAATATAATGATCCATGCTTATACTGTTGGCTGGAACATCTTTAACGTCAACATCTCTTTTAATATAAATACATATTTTTAAAAATGTTCAAGATAAAGACATTCCAGGAGGGTTGTTTTTTTTTCAGTTTTGTCACATACAGTCAGTCATAAGTGTCGAAAGTGGTAACAACATTGGCTATAAAACATCCAAATGTGCTTAAGGACCTTTATTATACATTTGACCTTGCCTTAACTTTCCATACTATTTTCTTTTAAATTTGTTTCTGAAAAATGGATAGAAGACTTTGGGATTGAGATATGTGCTTATTTAGATTATTTGACAGGAGTCTTTAAATTGCATCTTGTGAATGTTATACAAATTGTAGTTTGTAAGGCTATAAACCATGTATTTAAAAGTCAAATACCCTACAAAGGTGTTTTCTGAAAGAGGAGAATACCTCTCCATTATATTAGACATTGGTGTGGTCTTGACATAGTCTTTTGTCTTGAGGGTAACTGCTTTCGTTCTTTATATTTAAGTAAGATTATGTTCTGTAATAGTCATGCTAAACCTTTTATCTTTGAGGGCTACATGAGTGGTCCAGGGGAGATCCATAGGGTGAATTCAGTCTGTGACCTCAATCCTTTGCATGCCAAATTGGGCCCTGGCCGCTCATGATCTGGTCTCGCACCAGATTGGGCCTCTTATCCTCAGCCCCATGTGTACTGGGTTGGGCCCCTCCTACTCAGCCCCAGCCATGGCAATGTGCACACTAAATCAGATTCCTCTGCCCTGGGTCCACGTGCATGGCACCAGGCCCACAGTCCCAGCCCTGCATGAGGAGGTTTAGGTTCCACCTCCCCAGCCCTGGTTCTGCATACACTGAATCAAATACACTGCTTCAGCCCTGGTCCCAATCCCATGCTTGCCCCATAGGGCCTGCTGTCCAGACCCCAATCCCAGCCCAAGTGTGTCATCTGGCCTGCAGGGCTTGGATATTTGGCAGTGGCAGGATGCTGGTAGTATTAATTGCCACTGCTCCCCAACCTGCCAAATTTACAGACCCCCACCATTGAGGATCCCCATGGACCAGATCACATAGCTCTGCAGATCATAAATCTTGCCTATGGTCCAGGGTGTTGGGTCAATTACCTATTCTATAATGGTAACTCTGTGCATCCTTTCTTTTCATACTCTTGTTATTACGCAGATTTGAGGGGTTACTCATACCTGTTTTGATTGCTTGTGCACTTGAGTTATAGTATTTGGGGTTAAAGTCAGGTGGGTCAGATTCTGCGTCTGCTGGTCTTCCCTTCCAAACTGGTGAAGTGTGTAGGCACACAAATACTGTTAATGCAGAGTTATACAAGAGTCACTGAAAGGTCACCCCTCACTGCAATTAAAATACTAATAATTTCTCAGGTTATATGATGTATTGTTTAGATAATGTAGTGTAGGCCAACCATTAGTAAACCAAAAAAAAAAAAAGGGATTTAATTCAGATTTAAAATTGTGGTATTCAGTGACTTTTTTCCCTTCCCCCCCCCCCACTTAAGATAGCTCCTTGGTTGCCTTTTCTAAAGTGACTGGCTTAAAAACTTTCTTAAACATTACACATGATCAGGAGTAGAGGGGCGTACATTTTAATTAGAGCATTTCCCAAACTGCAGCTTTAAATAAAACTCTGTGTATTAAGCCCCCATACATTTAAAAGTGGCCGTGGGATGCTTTAACTGAAGCTCATTCAACAAACTTTAGTTAAACATCCCAGTGGCCATTTTTAAACCCACAGAGTTTAAAATGACACAGAGCATTCTAATTAGAATGATGAACTTCGGAGCATGTGTATAGGCACCCTATGGTACTTAGCTATGATTACTCAGGTCTGCCCATTTACAAACTGTTTAGCATGTCCATGATATACCAAATGAAATTGGCCAACCTATACATTGAATTTATTTGCTTATCTCTACCTTAAGAAAGGGTACCACTAATTTTGAAAATAAAGTACTAATCCCCTCTGAGTTTAGATCCACTGTCAGGCATAATGTCTGTTAAAAGATCTCCAAAGGAAACAAAAAACAGATTGTGTTTGAAATAACCCTTACTGGTAATTAGTTTTTAATTATTTTTTTGTAATAACATAGCCATAGTTCATAATTATTCATAATTATTCCTAGTTCATATTTACTCATCCAGCTACATTGTAGTGGGGATCTAAGATCTATTACATTGCTTCAAAAAATAGTTTAGGTGCTTATCTTCAGCAGAAAACTCTTCACTCTGCATCTTACCTGTTGTTTTTTGGCACCTCTGTCCAGACCTCATCCAGAGTAGGAGTAAGGCACATCCGTGTTCAGCATTCCCATTTAGTAGGCTCTAAGAAACTCCCTACCAGCCCAGGAGTTTTTAAAACCTCCGTTCTCAGACATGTGGTTCTCTCAGATCAATATGAATAGTACATAGAGGCCAGATTCACAGAAGTACTTAGGATTTTTGCCTGGTTTTTGTATTCTACTCTGGGGCCAGATGCTTAAGTCCTTTGCTGGATCTAGACCCAAGTCCTGTAAAACTGAAGAAAGAATTTATTTTAGGATATGTCTATATTGCACTGACAGCAGCTTATGTGGACATAACCAAGCTTCCTTCAGAGTAACTAACACAAATGCTTGCCGGTACTGTAGCTGGAGAACCATGGGGCACAGCATAAGCTAGTGTCTGAGAATTTACTTAGCTTCTCAGGAGGTGGTTATAGATTGTACTGAGGTGTGTGGGGTTGAAGCTACACTGCCAGCAGTAACCAAGCTAAAGGGTACAAAGCTAGCTTGGGATTGTCTATATGAGCTGTACTGAGCACAGTGTAGACTAGCGCATTACTTAAAAGAAGCCATTCAAGTGTTATCCAGTTGATACAACAATTATTCTGATAAATTAACCAACTCACTTTAAGTTGCTGCCTTTGGGACTTGCACAATAATGAATACAAAGAATTTTACATTCAAAATAAATCTCACTATTTCTCTTTGACCACCAAGGTTAATTCATCTGTTCCCCAGAAGCACTTGTTCTGAAGGAGCTGGTGTTTAACAGGAGAAGTTTTTAATAATGTAACATGCACTGCATTTTGACTCCCACTAAAATCATTACAAGAAACATTTTTAAACCTTATCCCTTGGCAAAGCTCTTCTAAAATCATCTTGCTATTAATGTTGAAATGATGATTAAGTCACCCTAGTGTAGAGACAGGGCAGGACTAAAAACCTGCTGTTTGCTGCTACTGTTTCAGTTTACACATGATGAAAATATTGGGCAATGGTAAATGGCAAAGATGTCATCAAGACAGAACACTCTGGATCTCAAAAAGTATGGCCGTGTCCAGATGAGCACAGATGTTTGGTTCCCCGAGGACAAATAGCAGTGGGATACCTTTGTGCTGCTGCTATTTGTCCCTGGGGAATGCCCATGCCATGCCCCTCTCGCATGTGGCAAATTACCAGGGGTGGAATAGGGGAGGGTGGGGCCAGCACAGTTTCTAGTCCCTGCAGCCGTACTTGGGGCTCTGGGGGCCGGGGAAGCTGCAGCCACATTGCTCCTGCAGCTTGAATCCTTGCCAGTATCCAGAGTCTGGCTCCAGCTGGCCAAGCTCTGCTTTTAGGTGGTATGTGCTGTCCCGCATGCGCCACCCCACTTTTTTTCTGTGCAGGCTTTTTGACCAGGGGGGCAAAAAGATCCCCAACAAGGCTATGCTGCAAGGTAGCAGCATGGGAAATGCTTGAATGTGCAGTATGTGGTGCCACAGATGGGTCTGGACCACTACATACTGCACAGCTGCGCTTGTCTGGATGCGGCCTTTGTGTTTTAATTAATCCAAATGTAAAGTTCTAAATCAGGAGCAAGATTATAAGCTTTACTTAGGATAAGGGCTTTCTACCTAAAACAACTTTTAACAAGACCTGTGAATCGCATTCAATAACCAGCAGAATATAAACTCCTACTGATAGCCCTGTGGATGAATAAAATACAGCACAATAGTTCTTTTTAGGATACTAGAAAAAGTATCTTTGTATGCCTTAATATTTAAGTTTTTGGGAAGATACTCCTGTTGATTTTTTTTTAGATTTATGGCCCAGCAGGGGGTATTCTCCTGAAGCTTTTCATGCCTGTCACTTACTAGGGGAAAGCACAGAGTTCCTTTTAAAGTAAAGCTCTACTTAATTAGTCCAAACACTTCATCTAATAAAATAAGCAACCAGAAACATAATTCTATGAATTAGAAAAGCTTCTAAACATTTAGGCTAAGTACAGATATTCAGGGGGGTTAGGAGGAGGTTAGATTTGGTTCAAAATGGCCACCTCGATTTAGGAAAGTCAGGATGGGGGGGTGTCCATGGGGGGTACCTGCAGGAGTGATTGTATCATGGAGGGAGAATGGGGGGTAGATGACATTGGTGGGGAGGTTGCTGGGGTCTGAGGGATTTTGTTGGGATCGGGTTACCTTACAGGGTTTGTGGGGTAGGGGGTTGGGAGGGATCAGGAGCTATTTGGGAGCTTCTGTAGTTCCAGGTTTTGACTGATTTCTAATTACTAAGACTGGGTCTGAGTGTAAGGTCCACACCCAGGGAGAACTAAGATATATTGGGTGGGCAGTTTGAACCTGATTTAATCTCCCCCTATCCCCAACACACTGTGTAAGTCTGGGTTATACATCCCACCCACCCCTCCCATCTAACCCTGAGCTTCATATATTCCATCTCCTCCAATATGAGTACAGGTAACATGTATCTAATAAAATTCCCTGACATGTGTCATTAGCTATAGCTTGCTCAAACCAGTGTATGGTCTAGTTACAAGTGGGGAGAGGGAATTGTGCTGAATAAACAGGCAGTTTATATTTTCTCCCTTTGTCTTGAAGCACTAAATAAAAGTAGGAGAAGTAGTTTAATTACCAAACCAAATTAAAGGCACTATTTAAAGGCACTATTCTTAGCATGCTTTCCATCCTAAGCTACAACCCACTGATGGCTTACCCCTGAATGTAATGTGCAGAAGCAGGTTAACTTCTAGCTTTAGGCTGACTTGAAGATGTTACATTCTCACTTAAATAAACCCACATTTATAGGTTGCTGTGTAATTTCAGATGTGTCCAAAGCATTCTTACATGATGAAGCATGCAGCATTAACTTCCAAGGATCTTTGATCCGGGGGTTGTGCATTAATTCTTAATGACTAGCAACCCCATCCATATCTTTCCTGTGTATTATCATATAGGTAAATCATTTTGGGTACCTGTAGATGTGCAGGACATCTTCTCCAATGCACTATAATTGCAGCATGTCAGAGCAGACTAGATAAATCATTACCACTAATTACCACACTCCAGCAGCCTTGATGTCTTATGTATTCAGCATTTCTATGCTTCAAAATGGTTCCAGGGGTGCTTTAATAAAGCTCATTGAACGAGCTTCACTTAAAGTGCACCCACCACCTTTTTGAAGTGTGGGACACTGAATACACAAGATGCTGTGGGTGTTTTAGAGTGGCTCTAATTAGAAGGACAGGAAGGACAGTGGCCTTAGGGCAACTCTAATTAAAGTGTCCCCCCTCACTGCCAGAGCATTTATAAAGAGGCTCTCGTTTGACACCAGTTACCTATGCTTATTGTCTGATGCACTGTACTATACCTTGCATTAGAATTTCAACTGATCTAAGCCATAGATTTATTGAAATTGGGCACATATACACATGTGCTTTACCGAGCAGTAGACTTATTTACAGTACTGTAAAGCATTGCTGTCTACACATGTGCCACAAATAGGGTGAAGAACACTAATTTACTCTGGTATAGAGTAGTTGTTTTGGACACAGGGCACATCTACACATGTGCTTTATGGTGCAGTAGACTAATATGATGTGCAGTAAAAGGTCACCATCTATACATGTGCAGCATTTAGGCCAGTGTAGACTAATTTACTGTGCGATTGGATAGTCCCCTTAGTACTATCTGACTGTGGAGTAAATGTGCTTAAAGACACATGTAGATGGGGGCATCGGGATTAGTTTACTCTAACTCAAAGCGCACCAGAGTTTATTCATTTGCGTTAATTGCATGTGTAGACATGCCTATTGAGAGCAACATACATTTGTGTTTTTGAACATGTGACCTATAGCATGTAATATTAATAAAGTTTGGGTGAGAATTAGTCAAGGTTAATATTTTAAATCCATGGTCCACTGGTGCAAAGGACCACATAGGGTGCAAAGCACTGGAAAATCTTCAGCTGTGCTTGAGAATTCCGTTAAAACTTACAAAAATAAACACAAATTAAAAAATCAGTGTGCAATTTTGCACATCAATGTACTTGGTAAAATAGTCAGCAGAATTTTCTTGTCTACTGGGCTCTTAGTAAATGTCTTGCTAATCCTCCTGGATAAGAAAGGATGCATATCATTTATGGAAATGCAGGGGTAAATTTGCAAGAAGAGAATTTATTTGTTTGGGCAATTGGTTACATGCTCAGGTGAATAGATATAATTATGCAGGATATTTATATTTAGGGTTGACCCCTGAGGTCTCCCTCAACATGTCTGAGCCATCTGATCCACCCCTCCCCAATCTGCATCTACCAGTGAGGCGTGCAATTAAATAGTTGATGTTATGTTTCCTATCCCACAAGAAGAATCTTTCTAGGAAACAGATGGCTAATGACATGTTTCTTCTGTCCTTGGCTGTCACTGTAGGCAGTGAAAACAGGAAATGACGAATGGGAGGTTTAGAAGTGAAGAATGTGAATTGGGTTTGCTACTAATGGATCTCTTGTGCTTTACAGCCTCACAACGCTCAGGTGAGTTCTAGATGCATGACAGCAAGGACAGAGTAGAAGTCAAGCCTAGCCTCGGGCCCTGAAGTTCAGAAGAACTTTTAGGGTCAAGCTGAATTGCCACTGGAGATCAAACTTAGGGGTTTGATTGTTTATGATCAGGAGCTGTGGGCTTGAAGGTAGCCCAGCAGTATAATTATGGATGTGTGAGCAGGGCACCAATGCTGGGTACCGACATCAAGGAGGTATCAAATTGAGGAGTGGGGGAGGAGAGTGGGGACTGCCAGATTTAGATGGGGAAAGCTGCAGCTGGTGTGCAGGGAATACATGCCTCAGCTGCAACTGCTACCAAGTTGTGATAATACTGAATAAATAAGTCTTGCTCAATGCCCACCCACCCCCAGCACTTGGTACAGATTCCTTTCCCTACCACCATGCTCCGCTTAAAGCACCAAAATAATTAGCACTAGGTTCCTGTAGATGTGTGGGGAGGTTTCTCTGATATTCTGTAATTACAGCACATCAGAGCAGACTCAATTAATCAAGTCTGCAGGAGCATGCTAATCAGTACACTTCAGTAACTTCTGTATCTCATCAGTGTCCCCACACTTAAAAATGGAAGTGGGGTGCTTTAAGTAAAACTTGTTGAATGAACTTTGGTTAAAGTGTCCCTGCCACCATATTGAAGTGAGGGGATGATGACACATGAGACACTGCTGGCACTTTAATTAGCATGGTTCTCAGAGCCACTCTAAAGCATGGCACCTCTTCCTCTTGGGCTAGGGATAGAAGTTACACATAAACTGGTTTAAATCTGTAACAGAACAGAAGCTTAGTTTACATAAACCAGTTTCAAAATGGCTGAAACTTGTTTAAGATAAACCTGGTTGTATGTAGTATCAGACTTTACTGATTTGGGTCAAGCCAGTTTATGGTTCTGTCCCAGCCCCCTTCCTGATTCAAATTAAATCATAGATCCCAAGCATCCCAACATGTTTTCAAGCCCTGGGATGGGCTGTGCTCTCTGGGTTGGGGGGCAGGGGAGACAAGGACTGCCCCCTGCCAGGCAAACCCTGGCGGGGTCTGGGGCCAGGGAGGGGGTTAAATCCACCTTCCCCAAAGCACAGAGCTTCCCTGATGCTAAACTTACTAAAACTTACTGCTGGCTGCAATTGTGGACTACAAATCGTAGAGACACCTGGAAGCAGGAAGAAGAACTAATGAGCAATCCTGCACAGTCCTGCTTCCATGAGTCTGGACTACAAATTCCAGAGACTTCAGGGGCAGCAGAAGAAGCAAACATACAGCCCATGTTGGCTATGAGCCAGAGAGCTGTGCTATAGTGCCCCCTGGCTTCTGGCCTGAGCCACTACAGGCATGTGGCTGTATTTCCTGAATCAAAAGTGAATGTGTGTCCAGTTGTTTCTCAGTTTAATCTCTGCAGCTTAGACCAACTTGTAAAGACTGAATCAACTCAGCCTCAGGCTTTTTGACTGTCCGTACTTACGCTTGGAGTGCATATGAAAACACCCTTCTTTTAGATTCTGGGGAAGCTTCATCCTGTCTCCCACATCATGGACCATAACCACCATGTGCGTGGTATGCTTGCTAATGCAGAGAGGTGTCTGTGTAAGACATAGGGAAGGGGGGAGTCCCTGTTGAGCAGGGAGTGGTGGTGGGCAGTGGGGGTGGGGAGTAGCAGGAGGAAGCCAGGAAGACAGTCTCTGTTGGAGCTGCAGCCAGGAAGTAGAGGGGAGGGACCAGCCCAGCAGCTGGAGCAGAGAGCCCCACCCAACCCAGAGAGCATGACAGAATGATCGGGGACTCTGATTTAGCTTAAACCAAGAAGGGGTCTGCGACAGACATTGCATAAACCAGTTTGACACAGATCAGTTAAATCTGGTACTATATTCAATCAGTTTTATCTCAAACTGGTCTCAGTCATTTTCAAACTGGTTTATGTGCACTGAACATCTGTTCTGTTACAGGTTTAAATCAGTTTCTGATCATGTAAACCAGTTTATGTGTAATGTCCATCCCTCGCTGATAGAAATAGTTTTGTGCTGGAGAGGTTGACATGAAAATTTCACATCCAAACACCTGGGATTTCATGAGCTTTCAGATCCTAATTAAAACGTTTGTAGATGGACCCATTTTTTTGGTCCATAATTCAAATAGGTGTCACTTTCTTTATACTGTTGAGAGATGACGGTGGCAACTTCTGAGTTTTTTTTAAGATAATAAAACTAAAGCAGAAATGTCCACACCATTGTTTTGTGGCATGTGGTAAAGCAATTAACAAAAAATACATGATGACAAACAGTTCACAGAGCACTGTTTTTCAAGAAAATAATAATCAAATTTATTTCAGTCATATACATTCTTTTTCTGCAATCAGTAGCATAATTTTGGAGTAGGGTGGACAGGAGGCCCACAAATAGGCAGCAGCAGTAATGGCTGTTATCTGTGTGGCCATCATTAAGGAGCTGCCACTGACCTGTGTGCTGCTGTGGTGGGACTGCAGGGGGTGCTACTACACCGATCCACCCACCTCACTATGTTCAACCAAAATCACACTTCAGGTATCTCCTCTGGGGTGCCTAACATCCAGCCAACCCCCTTCCTGGAGCAAAGCCTGTGTTAATCGCTGCCACCACCCGGACACTGGTCTCTATTAGGGCTTTCTGCAGCCTGGGATACACAGACCCTGCAGACTTTGGGGGTGCTTTGCCCGCTGGTAGTATTTGTGGGTGCTTCTTATAGCTTGGAGCCACCCAGGATGTTTTCTGGTAGGGCAGAATCAGTTAATATTCAACTGAGCTCTGAGGAGCCAAAAGACCTGTCCCTCCTCTGAAGCACTCACAACTAGGTGTGCTGTATCAGATAGCTTTCGTTAATCTGAGAGGGGGAGAACGGGGAAGGAGTACAAGACAGAAGAGTATTAAGCAAAAAAACCTCAAAACCCGCCTTAAGCAAAATGGGATGCGCTAGTTGGCCCTTTTAACATGCAGTAAAGACTCAGAACCCTAATTTATTGGCTAAATTTCAGGTAGACTACTTACAGATACATCCAGAAATCCAGAGAATTCTGGAGGCCTAAGCTTCTGTGTATGTTTCCAAAATGCCTGCTGGAAGAAGTCTCCGGACCAGGTGACCTGGCCTTTAAATAACTTTTCTGACCTCATCACCTTGTTCCAACAAGAAACAAGCATCCTCTGAACACTTCTAATGTCTCCCAATCCTTTTAAAAGTCATCAGCAACCCTTGGTGGAGTGACCAGTGTCACAAAGCTGGTCCCAGGTTTACTGGTAGCAACCTTAAGACAAAGGATCTAAGACAAAGGAGTCATCAAGGGGAGTGCGTAGGAGCAGAGATGGGAGGAAGCAAAGCATACAGCTCAGACAAGACACAAAGCAAAACAGAGCCAGACAGAGGGGATTTTTTCACAGCTGCTACTGCTCACGTTGCAGAGCTGCCCTGTTATGCCTCTGACTACAGTAGTTGTTATGTATTTATATCTCTATTTCAATAGAGGTTAAGTGACTTGCCAAAGATTGCACAAGTTATTCCTTAGAACAAAATTGTTTTATAATCAGCTTTTAAAGTCACCCTACTGAAGGTGATCTAGAACCCACTTCTACTCTGTTTCTCACAGATCGTTTGTTGCTCTTTTTTCTGTCACTTGTTCTTGGAAAGCCGCTTGACATGTTACACCTATTTTTTCACATATCCTTTATGGAAAGGACCTCGTCCCAGCAAGAAAAATTTAAACTAGAAAGTGTCACCTGCTCCCCTCCTGCCTTGCTGTCACTAATCAGACTGTCTTATGGTCACATGCTTTAATGATACATGAACAACTGCTGCCCCATACTTCTGTTCTACTTCATGCCCAAAGACCATACCACACAGAGTTACATTTCCTCTAAATTGACACTTTTTAGTGTTGCTCATTAATGAAGAAGCAAGGTGACCTTATTATTTTTCTTTGTTATAGTTCTTGTTGTGGGACTTAGACTGGAGATAATTGGCATACTTCCTAACAGTCTCCAAAGACCAATTAACAACAGGGAGTCATGTACTCAGCTAGCCTGTGTTTCAATTAATGCCTGCTCCAGGAGGAACTAAACTGAAGCATAGCTTTTGAAAATTGGTTATGTTATTGATACAGCTGGCTCTACCATCAAAGACCAGGATTCTTGCTTCATAGCAGATGGAATAATGCTCTAGCGGTTAATACATTTTCATGACTTCTAAATCTTTCTGACCTTTTGCATTTCTTTATCTGGATTATTAGGATACAGCTTTATTAGGAAGAATGGAACTGTAAAGGCAATCTTTAAATACATGTGATTTTTCTTTTTATTCAGAAAGGACCCACTTCAACATTTTCGTTTCGTATTGATGCATAAACTACTAAATCATTAACTCAGTTGTTCAGTAGCCCAACTGCAATCAGCAAAGATATTCAAGGAGCTCACTTAAATTATGGAGGGAGGGATAGTCTTATTTGTCAGGGGTTTGTACCACACCACCTCTTTTGGATTCTGATCCATGCTACTGCAGTAATAACCATTCTCAGGACCAGAATGAGAGAGAGAATTTTAGAGTATTTTCTATCTCAACGCCCACTTTTTTATGTATATGCATACAAAAAGAAAGTTGAGGCTCAATATGCCATAGTATTATAAGCACCCTCTTGCAGACTTCAAAGCATGCACAGTAGCTGTTTAACACTCATTAGACAGGTAAGAATTTAAGAAAATGGAGTCAACATAACATAGCTTTTATTTTCCGTTGTGACAAAAATTGTCCCATTAGCCAAATCAACATGCTTTCAAGTTGACTCACTGATTTCCTTGATTACATCAACCTGTTTCTGAGAATTGGATTCAAGTGGAATGAAAATTAAAAAAGAATTTCTGAATACTTTTCCAGACACATCCTTTTCTTTTTTTCATTCTTTGTAAAAAATTCTTCTCTTGTTTTTCTAATCTCCATATCTGAGTTGAAGCACCACATCCTATTTTGTAAGCTCCTAATGAAAGATGAGGAAATGTGTAAGATGATGAACAACCACAGATGTAATGGGTCCTAATTGGAAATGTGGGTACTTGGCCTTTGTATGGTATCTGATCATTTATTTTAGGTTCATAAAAAGGAACAGAGCAATGTTGAAAGGCACAAATAGTAATTACATGAGACAAACCAAGTTAGATATCCAACTGTTGTTTGTAACTTAAAATCTCTCTCTATGTTAAGCTTATGTACAGAACATATGCAATATTTTAACATATGGTCAAAATAAAATATGTTAAAACAACCCTTTTTTCTGAATCATATCCAAAGTAGTGCCATCTCAAGTGCAAATTACTTTACAATATGGATGTAATAAATCAATCAAATGTATAAATTAAATTTACATTGTTAACGGATAGCAGAAATGTTGGTATTTTTCTGAAACAGACATTTGTATTCCAAGATGATAAGAAATGAATGCAAAGTCCCTTTCCAGTGCTTTCCTTAAACATTCCCCTCTGTGTCATTTGTTAACATTGAAGCTTTCAATTAGTCTGAATTAAATCCCCTTATTAATATCAGAGTTTGCCAATATTATCTTGACGCTGAATAACTCCAGTGAGACACACAAATGACTTGTAACTGCGATGTGGGAGTCACAAAATTCTGAAATTATAAGTTCTGTGCCACAAAATGTGAATTAAGGTTTAGTACAGCAGTTTCTAAAGCATCTTGTCCTTTCAAATGAAGAGAATATCTTCAAATCTGGGACAAGTTTTGGAGATGGAGAGGGGAGGGGCAGATCATATAGCCATGCAACAGGGTTATAGGGTTTTTTTTCTTTGTAAGTAGTTACAGAACTGAATGTGGTGCATAGAATTCCTTTGAAGTGTGTGATGGTCAGAAAAAAAGTGGAATTTGGCAATTTGTCAAAGTCAAAGTTTTCTGTAGCGTTTCTGGAATTATTCCAAGGTCATCTTATCTGCTGAGCTGGTCTCAATCTGTTTATTGCCTCGGCAATGCCTCCTGGGCTCCTGGGCATCCCATTCCAGCTTGTGGGTACCCAGCTGGATTTCAAGGCTTCCTGGGTCTTCTTCACAGAACTGCTAGTGAGGCAAAAATCTGAAACACTTTAAGCTATACAACTTCTGGAAAAACTAAACCATTCATAGCCCCAAAACAGAGTTTCAATGGTTTTTCCCAGTTAATTTTGAAAACTTACTGTTTTGAACTGATTTTAAAGTACTGTCACAACATGGAATGTTTCCCAAAAATGGAATGTTCTTTCTCTAGAAAGCTGTAGTTTGGGCTGTGATTTCTCTGTGCATACTTATTTGGTAACATGTTGACCCTGTTTTGCAGAAGGATAAATATAAGTATACAAAATGCAAGGCTGGGAACTTGAATGTTTTATTGATACTGGTGAAAGTATGGCAACAATATAAATTTTAATTTCAAATAAACCTGAAAACACGGTGGGTGTTACATGTTGTAAGGACAATAACTCTGATCCTTGTGCTGTGACAAAAAATATAGACATCTTAACATTTTGGAGTATGTTTTATATTCTGACTAAGAATGAAATAGGCCTATCAAATCTAGACTTCTCAGTACCATCCTTTTCATATTGTTAGTGACTTACTAGCACAAGGGAAAAGTAAGAGGATTCTCCAAAATAAAGCATCTTTGGTGCCTAATCACTCGTGGAAGTGTGCTAGGACATTAGCTGGTATATATTCATATAACTGTGGAATCAGGGCTGTTTTACTGATGCTATTATTGAAGTGATTTTTCTTTTTAACTAAAACATCTCATGGGTATTTTTCAAAGTACTGTATTCTGGTTAGTGTCTTGTATACATAGAATTGGAATTTTTAACATTGTTTATCTTACCTGAATATTGTTCACAGTATATCATACATGAAAGATACTGCATTTTATAGCCTTAATTAGTCTGGGAAACATTGTCTGCCTTATTGCTTTCCATAAAATAAATAAATAAAGAGTGACACTTCACACAGTTGAGCCAGATTAGACAAGAGCTGATGCAGACTGCAGTTACAAGCTGACTTTGCAGTCCACCAGTCTAATTGATGTTGCTTAGCAATTCTCTCCTCAGCTGTTTTCAAAGATGAAGTCTCTGGACTCTAGTACTACCATATTTTCTTCATGTTCAATCTCTCTGGGTATTTTCCTTAATGCTAATAATTCCTTGATGAATGACTTTACATTTTTGCTTTCTCTTTTCCTCCTATCCCTATTCTATGAAGAACCTTTGCTATACAGAGGAAAAATCTGGTGCAAACTCCACAGAACAGAAATAGGCTTGTTCTTTTGAGGCGGGGGTGAAAGGGGGGGAATGTCAAGCTTCTTTTACAACAAGAAACAAAAAATAGTATAGGATTAAAGGGGCGGGGGTGGGTAGAATGGGAACCATAAATAAACTCTTTATGGAGTGCTTGAAACAAGCAATCCATGTGCATGGGTATGATGTTTTTCTAGCATCTATGATGCCCATTAGAGTCATGATGCTAGGAGACTAACTAAATCAAGACACAACAAATGGATAAATAACACAATTACCTTGATGTAAATTAAAACAGTATTGATGGCACTGGATTTATGATCCAGATACCTTGATCCACGAGGACCCAAACCCTCAGACCAGCCACAACCTCTCCATTTGATAATAGGCTCATTTTATTGATTCAAAGTGATAGCAGATAGGAATAATGCAGGCCAGGCAAACAATTTTATATCTGCCAGTCCCGGGGCTGTCACAGAAGGAAGGTCTGGCTAGTACAAGAGCTTCACCCTGAGGTTCTTTCTTGAATGTCAGATGTCAGCGGCTTGGAGAGTAGAGTGGGTGAGATGGACTGGTGGTACGCCTTCTGTCCATGGTGACCTCAGGTTCCCCAGTTGGGGACTATTTGTTGATATGTAATCCCTCCTTTTGTAGTGTTTCTCCCCTTTAGTGACTTAATTCAGGACATCATTGATAGGTTTCTCTGTGGTCATCATACTGTCCATGTTCTGCCCTGTCAGCATATTTGTTTGTTCCAACAAACCCATCAAGTGCACACATCTTAATTTGGTCTGTTCACCAAAATCCCAAGGGCTCTGCAGTTGGACACTGTGACCTAATGTCACCTTATCTCATGTTATGGAAGTGTGGTACATGCCTTCAATTTCCCATCCTGTGTGTCTACTGGCTTCATACGCCATGGGCCTTGAAGGAAAGTTTGTCACAGGCAGGCTTTTTGAAAGCAGTTAACCCTTGCCATTCCCCCGAACCATTGTTCTAATACCTATCTACTTTACCTACAAGCCAATTACTAAAAGGAAACCCCTAAATATCATTTTCTAGCCATCAATTGTTGTACTCCAATATCAATTGTATCAATCAAACTGGTATCCAAAATGGATGCAGATGCAGCTATCTGGGGGGTACATGCACACAGTTGTTAGTATAACAGTGCCTCACTACTGCTGGGGTGGGGGGCAGGTAATAATACCTTGTTTACCTTGAGTAAACAACTACCTTGGAATGAGCTTCAGACAGCTAAACCAACGTAATTTATAACCAGAGCAGGTTTAAACCCTTGTTTTAACCCAGTTTAAACAAGCTGATTTCCCATGGTACTTTTATCCTGGTTTCAACAAAATTACACTAGTGTTTGTGTGCTTCATTT
The DNA here is from genome assembly GCA_030014935.1 of Caiman crocodilus. Lineage (NCBI taxonomy): Eukaryota > Metazoa > Chordata > Crocodylia > Alligatoridae > Caiman > Caiman crocodilus. The sequence goes on from JAGPOW010000261.1 coordinate 130,800,592, forward strand.
TTGTGCTGGTGCAAAGCCTGATTATACTGTATAAGCATGTGGCAGATGTGTCATGTATCCAGAATTTAAAAAGCAAAGACCCCTCAGTAGTCTTCCTCAATATGACAGAAAAAAATTAACATTATTTAAACCCCTAAGATCAGTTGCAGGCTGTGTACACAGAAGAAGCCTTCTGAATCTGAATTAAGTTGGTTGAATTGAATGAAAGGAGTTTCTTCTCAAAATAATCTGAGAGGCCTTTACTATTGTTCTCAGCCTGTCAATGAACTGTTGACAAAATAATTCTCAGTAACCTACTGTTTTAGAGTATCTTTAACATACTTTTATCCCATGGGAGGAGGCTTTTCAGTTAATTGAGATGACACCTTTCTGTTTTACCACATTACATCTATTCTGAGTTTTTTCTCAGACTCGGTTTATCTGTGTTGGGCTTCAATGTGCTTAGATAAGGTGTGTATAAATGGGGGAAAAAACCCAAAACTTCAGAGTCTGTCCTTTAAATTGTGTTTGTGTTCACATTCTATTCGTTTCTGGTGATGACCTTGCTGATCTGTAGGTCTGTCATCTGTTTTATACAATGTTACTGATTTTGATTTCTGCCTTTTATAAAAGTTGTTTATATGGAGGGGGAATCTGAGCAACATGTATTTCACTCTTGTTCCTTTCTTTACTCATTACAGCTCTTGATTACTAAATTGAGGAAATTAGTTTATACTATTGTCTTTGTTCAGTTTACAACTAGCTGAATATACCAGACTGACAGTTCTAGAGCCTGAAGTCCTGTATTTATTTAGGAAGTTGACATAATACAGGGAAATAGTCAGAACTTTCCATCATCCCATTAGTAAGCATATAGCTCTACCTCAACAAGTTACATCTTTGGGATTCCACGTTTAAGGTTCATTCAAAGTATGTCCTTCCTGTTCAGACTGCTATCCAGGATACTAAGGTTTTTTTGTTTGGTTGGTTCCTGGGGGGTTCTGCATGTTGTTTTTCCCTCCGTTCACTTTCCTCCCTCTCTCCCTTCCCTCCCTCCCTCCCCTAAAAAAACCCAACAAATCTCAGTACAACTCATAGGGGGACTGAGCATTGCATTCATATCCTGACTCTCCTACGAAATCCACCTTACATTTCTGTGTTGGTTTCAAACATTTTAATAGGATGTTTCATTTGCAAGAGTAATTAGCAGGTAGCTAACAGCACTCTGGAATAAACTACTGATTTCCTTGCTTATAGCATATTAGGTGGCACAAGTTATCTTTGTTCTTCAATTATATTGAGAAGAATATCGAACTGTAGAGGAATCTGAAGAACCCTGGTTTGGAAATGTTACTACCCTGGTTTCATTTTGTGAAGCCACACTTGTTTTGAGCTTAAATTTTTTCAAGCCTAAGATAAGCTCAAGTATTCAAAAGCTACATCTGTTCAAAGCTTACAGATGGTCTTTTGTGTTATCTCTGGGTTCTGTATAATTATGTGCGACATTGTGTTTCTCTGGGAGGTATTGCAATGCACAGATGCATTATAATTGAAATGTTCCATGGGGTTTTCCTTAACAGTTATTATCATCAATTCTTCAGTGTAAGTACCATAACCTCTAGAGCAAAGATTAAGTTCTTGGGCATTAGCTTGTATCTGTTGCTATAATATTCCCAGAGTAGAAAAAAGCCTTTTCTTCTGAGGTTTAGAGGAATCATTAAAGAGTTTTCCTTCTCTCCCTTAATAGAAAAGTTCTGTATAGTTTGAGAGAAGGATGTGTAAGGTTTTTTGTACAACCCTGTAAGAAACTAGATTCAATAGACTAGAGTAATGTCTGTAAAAACATTTTATCCATACTAAAGCCCTCTCTTCCATAAGAGAGGGCTTTATTTCTGAGTTTTATGCCTTCTGTCACAGGCCAGCTGGGTACTGTGAGTGTATTCATTTGGATCAAGGAGGCAAGTAGGGAGTGGAATAAAGGCAAATTTACTATAGCTTACACACACACAACAGTTAACAGAAAGATA
>JAGPOW010000261.1:130802697-130845485 GCA_030014935.1 Caiman crocodilus
AGTCATTTGCAAACTTATAAGCTTATATTAACTAATATTATCTATTTAGGCAGAATACCAAATGCCTCCAAGAAGCACACATCATTGCTTATTAATCCCCCTGGTTCTGGCTGTCACAGCCTTCACTGAATTTCTTTCCCTTCTACCACAGCAAAATAAACTAGAATACTTACCTAGTGTTTATTCCAGTTGACTGTGGTATCTACTGTCTCTGCTTTCCTGATTTAGGATAAATGGGTAAAATGCATTAGTGTAGGTTGTGAAGTTGGTTGAAGAAGTCTGAAATTTCTTATAGATGAGGAACGTACACATGAGGATTGAAACAAAAAGGAAGGGAACTATTTCAAGTTATTTATTCTCCCAGATTCCAACAGCTCTTTTCTCAAAAATGTACTTTTCTGTTGAATAAATAACCAATTCCCAGAGAAAGCTGTGCCTACAGTTGAATCTTATTAAATCATGATATGAAGGACAGACAGTCTCATTTTTTGAGCAAGCAAAACATCATAAGAGGGATGAGTAAAGATGGTAATATTCCATGCAGTCTGTTATAAAGAGATGGATGCACTATCTTGCTTAAGGTTTATTAGAAGATTTTAAACTTTCAAATATCAAGATACACAGAATGAATAGCAAGTAAAGTATCCAGCTCTTTATTTTTACTATTGCTTGGTTATGTCTTTATACAACAAAGAACTTGTAGTCACTCTGCTGTAACCATGTAATTTGTGGCAACTATTAATCATTTGTCTAAACAGTTAATTACTAGAGCAAGTAACAGGGCAATTAGATGACTGCTTCTGCCTTCCAATCCAGAATACTGAAATGAAATGTGAAAACTGTTGGGAATCAATTCTTCTCACACTATATGAGCTAAATTTCCATTGACACTAATAGTTGCTATCTGCATGTATAAAGAGGAGAGTGGCACTGCTTTTATGGACATTTTTCCCCCCTAAAGATTCTTGGCAACTTTTAGTGTAATTACTAAACAGTCTTTTCCCCAGTAAGTCGTAAAGAGAATGTAAATATTGGCTCAGTCTTTGCGATGCTTACTTTTTGATTAGAACTTAGTTTGTTTCTTTAGTTTGTTCCATTGTCCCAGTACTTCAAGCTGCTCTACTTCAGTTCAAACACTTTAGAATGCATCTTGCTCTATGTGCCAAGGGATAATAATGTTTCTTTATCTTCTGTAAGGCACTGATTCAAAAAGAGCTTCAGAAAACCCACCTTTTGATCTCTTTTTTTCCCCCAAACTAAACATATCTAGTTCCTTCCCCTTTTTACTCAATGGCTTGCTCTCTAACCCTTTTTTCACCATGACAAGGGGTATCTGTCATTATATCACCATGTATCACCATGACTAAGGGTTTGGGTGGGGACTGGGGGACTAAAACTTAGGCCTGTGCAAATAGAGAAGTATTTGATTTCGATTCAGATTTGGAGGACAGTGATTCAGTTTCGAGATTCAGATCACTGTCCTGAATTGATTCAGCCAAATCAGCTTCAGAAGATTCGGTGCCGATTCAGAGAGATTTGATGATTCAGATTGCCTGGGCAGAGGCAGGCACAGCTAGGAAGCTGCAGGTTCTCCTGCAGCTTCCCTGGCTGTGCCTGCCTCCCTGTGGGTGAGGGGGGAGCCATGGGAGAAGCTACCATGGCTTCCCTGCTTGGCCCCATCCCCTGCCTGGCTCCAGCTTAGTCCCATCACGTAAAAACAAACAAACAAGCCCTGCATTCACTGACTCTGGCAGCAATGATTGGGGCCTCTGAGGGCTCATGGCAGAGCTCCCGCATACCGGGCAGTATGAGGCATCAAGGATCACTCCCCCAACCTGGCACCACATGGCAGCTGCCCCATGGCATGGGTGCAGCACAGCTAGGCAGGGCGCTACATACTTCCTGGGAGATGGGGCCACTGAGGGTGAGTGCTTCCAGGCTCTGGCTGACACATGGAACCACCCCAGCTCCCAGACAGTGTGCGGCGCCCTGCGGAGCTGTGCTGCACCTGCACCATGGGGCAGCTGTCATGTGGTTGCCAAGCAGGGGGAGATCCTCTGCTGCACACCACTACCCCGTGCTGTGCAGGGGGGCTCTGCCATGAGACCTCAGAGGCCCCATTTGCCACTCCTACAGCCGGTGAGTGCAGAGCTTTAAAAAAAAAAATAGCTCCACACTCACCGTCTCTGGCAGTGGCCAGAGGGGCTTGTGGCAGACCCCTCTCCATGCAATGCAGGGCATTGCAGGGTAGTGGGGATTGCTCCCCCTCCCCTGCCTGACACTTGTATGGCAGCTGTCACATCGCGCGGGTGCAGCACAATTCAGCTTCCATGCCTGTGCCCTTGCCCCTCTCCCTGAGTAATGAACCCCCTTCCACCCCAGCTGGGCAGCTTGTTCCAGTCCCAATCCCTCCTTCCCCCATGTCTCTTCCTTCCCCCAACCCCAACAGACTTACCAGCTGCAGGCAGCTGTCAGCTGTCTGTTTAGTCTCTGGCTGAATCTCCAAATTGGCTAAATCTTTTCCAAAGCTTTCCCATATTGATACGGATGCTTCAAATCAATTCATAGCTTTTAATTGGTCTCCTGATTCGATTCACATTCAGAGATTTGGTTCCCAAATTGGGCCAAATCTCCCTCCAAATCAAATCAGCTACCAAAGCTTCACAGAGCCCAGTCAGAGTAGGGGGTAGGAAAAACATCCCTGGGGGTGGGGTGTACAGCTGAACATTCCCAGCCCTGGGGCTGTGCTTTGAATGCATACAGGTGTGGTGGGCTTGCCAGGCTTTGCCCGGATCTCTGGACTTAGAAGACCACAAATTCAGTTGGTGGGGAAAAACCCACCAATCAGAGACAGGTAGAGGAGAAGCCAGGAGGAGAGTTCACTCCCCCTCTACTCCAAAATCTGAGGGAGTGGGGCAGGAGTGGACTTAATTGGGAACTGTAGTTGCAGTTCCCCTAATTAGTTCATTTTTATTCTGGAGGCAGAGCCCTAGAAGAGGATATGAGCAACTACATGCCAAGCACATGGGGTAGACAGTGAGGGATGAAAAACAAGGAAGAGGTCCCAGGGCTAAAAGGAGCTGTGAGAGCTGCCCAGGAGGTATATCCAGCTGCCCAGAAGAGCCCCAAAGATTCCACCACTGGACAGAAGCGGTAGGTAATACAGGCATCACTGCTTGCAAGGTCCATGAGGGACTGGGACCGGGACCCTGGGAACTGCAGCAAGGCAGCTCAGGTCACCAAACCCCAGCATGAGGACAGCCTGCATTACTGGAATCACCGCACAGATGGTCCAAGAGGAACTGGGATCCTGGGACCTGCAGCGAGGCAGCTTGGGTCTTCAACCACAGCATGAGGCTGGGCACAGGAGCCAGTGGTACCATGGGGTACATCTCAGTCCCACCATTTTTTGCCTGGCAGTTTGTGTGCACCCTTCCCAGGGGGGACTGAGCCCTCCCCAGAGAAACAAACATTAGCCAGGTCAGGAAGCTTATGAACACTCCCCCACCCAGCTTCTTGGGACAGTGGATCAGTGGGGCAATGGTCTCCCACTAGGGAGTGGCATTCAGGGAAGGTAGCCTCGATAAAGAGTCAGGAGGAAGAGATCCCCTAGAGGAGGGGAACCACTGCAGAACTCTTTGCATCTCATATTTTGGAGTGTGTATTGATTGTTTGATACACACTGTGCATTTAACATTTTGGAGTGTTTATTAACCGTTAACGGTACATCTTAAATTTTAGAGTGCCATTTATTGTTGTACTTACCTGTTCATATCATTTGGGACCATTATGCTTACCATTTGTATTTGGGTATGTATATAGTTATAAATACATATAACCAAAACCTGTAAATACTCACTTCAGTTCACACCTTTTTATATATACCTATATTAAATTTGTACCTGGTTTGTTCCTCCTCTATTGAGACATGATAGGTAGGAGGGAAGTGCAAGTGACTGCAATTTCAACACCAGCACATGTGCCCTACTGGCTTCCCTTTCTATTGATGAGGACAGACACTCATTTTGGGGACACCCGGGTTACACAGGTTAAAGCATTCCCCATCTAATTTAAATCAGTCCCACCATTTTTTGCCTGATTTAATCCCTCTGAACACTTGCAGAGATAGGCACTTAGATTGACAGTCCTTGTTAGCTAAATGAAATAGCTGTACCTACCCACAGTGCTTCATGTGACAACCGTCTTGCAACTTGGAGACAGCTAGAAATTGATATCCGAGGGGTAGCTCCAGACTACTTCAATGCCTCATTTCCAAGTGTGAAGGGATAGCACATAGGGGAAAAGACATGTTGTTCATCGGTACTCTCAGAAGTACTGAAGAAAGGATGAAGACGCAGATTAGAAATGCAGAGCAATTTTGTTTAAACAAGTCTGCTAGAGCATTCTGATTTGAACACTCCAGCATGCTGCAGCATCTTGTATAGTCAACGTCCCCATGTTTCAAAATGGCACCGGGGCGGGGGTGTTAACTATGGCTCATTAAACAAGTTTTAGTTAAAGCATCCCCACATTTCAAAATGGAGGTGGGGGCACTTTAACTAAAGCTTATTAAATGAGCTTTCACTAAAGTGCTGTTGTCGCCATTTTGAAACACAGGATGCTAAACACACGAGATGTTGTGGGTTTTTTAATTAGAGCAACACCCGAGAGCTGCTTTAATTAAACCACTGCACCCTCCCCCCTTCCCCCGGAACGTGTAAAAATGTCCAGCCTGAGTTCACCCTTATTGGCCTCAATCGGACTACTCACTTGCCTAAATATTTATGAGAACAAGAATTAAAAGCATTATTAGATTTTCCTGTCACAGGATTGCTTGCAGAGTTAACACTTGAAAGCCCCTGCACACTCTGCAATTTCTTGTAGCAACTCCACAGAGGCTGGAATAAAGGAAGGAATGTGTGCGTGCACGTATACATACACACACAAACTGCCAAGTATAGGAGAACCAATATATTGGAAAATAAAAATATGCTACCTTAAATTATTTTCATGAAAATTTAAGAACCTGATTATATATGGAAATGATAAAGGAACTAAAAGAAAAGAGAGCACTCATTTTTCATTCTGTATTTTAATTAGCTTTTGACACTCATTAAAATCCAGGAACCCAGCAGTGGAAAGACTGAGAAAAATGGAAGAATCCATATATATTTTCACTTAGGTCAGATTCCTCGGTAGCATTGTTAGTGTTTGGCACAACTGAATTTTTCCATCCATGCTAGGCTAGGAACATTTTTTATCTGTATTCAGACTTCATTGGAGTTACCTGTGCTATTGTCATTTTTTTGAATAACTCTTCCAATGTAAAAATGTTGTGTATTACCTCTTTCAGATCTTTACTTCTTTCCCACTGCATTTCCTACATGTTGATTCTTCACTTCGATGGTCCTAAATGTGTTGGGACTTAACCAAGGGGCCACCTCTTTCTTTCGGAGATCAGGGCTTCAGCTGGTGATCTCTTGTTTTGAAGCAGATAAGGGCTTATTGAGTGATCTTTACTTCTGGGCCAACAATCTAGATGATTTTCAGATCATGTCACCATCTCTTTCCCTGGATTTATAAGATGGCAAGTGAGGATACTATGGGCACATCTACACATAAAATTAAATGTGACTGAATAAACTCTGACGCAGCCTGCACCAGAGTTTATCACTCCCAGGCACTACATCTTCATGTGTACCTGGGACCGCAGCATAATGAGCTAGAGTGGAGTGGCCCAGGCAGGCAGAGGGCCCTGGGGATTGGCTTCCCAGCCTAGGCCTGCTCAAGCTCATCTCAAATCCTGCAAAGCAACTGGCTGGGGCATGAGGGTGCTTCAGTGCAGGACTAGCCAGCAGGTAGACCTTACATTGAACTACTTTCATGCACCCGCCAGCCGTGGAAGCATTTACATGTGCCTTAGAGTGGAATAAGTAATTCTGCCATAGGATAGGATTTGTGCCTGGCAGTAGTATCCTATGGCAGAGCTAATTAGTTTACTCCATCCTAATAGCACCACGTGTCTAGACAGTGACATTTTACTGTGGAGCTAATAGTCAACTCCACAGTAAATGTCTTATGTATTTACACCCTATAGTTAGTTTTAAAGGAGAGGAGAGGGTCCTAATATTTAAGACAAAGCCTTACAGTAATTTAATAGTCTGTATCTCTATAGCAGACTGTAATAATGCAGTCTTAACTTTAAAATAATCCTGTTACTTGAAATGTCATGTGGACCCAAAACTGTCTGAAGAGCTTCAGGGAAAGGGAAATGCTAGTTTCTTCTGGTAAGAGGGCAAAAGAAGCCTTTATTAATGTTTTGCTGGGATCGGTATTAAACAGCATGTCAATACGATTCAAAAATGTAAACTCAGTGTGGTGGAGCCACCAGCGCTAGTTAGAACAGGAAAATAGAGACCTAGGAGAAAACACAATGAGATTTAACCTGGAAAAAAAAATTCAGCTAATACAGCTGGGGGAAAAATCCAAAAGGCAAATATTCAGTGACAGGAAGAAACCTGGGTAGTAAACCAAGGACAGCAAATCAATGCAAGATTTTTAATAGGAAAAATCAACATAAAGATTAATGTGATGTTGAGCCATGTGCACAGAATCATCGATAAGCATCACAATGATTATCTCTGTCTCCATGGTCCTGGTGCAACTACTTTTTAAAATTTATTCTATATTTAGATTGGTAAGAATAATTTAAATGATTGTTATAATTAGGAGCAGTAGATTAGAGATAAAAGAAAACTATCAACACAGTATTTCTGGAAAAACAATAATAATAATAATAATACAGTAACAATAATATTTTTGCTCCCAAAAGGAAAGTGTTATTAAATGAATTCTCTAGTACATTTAAAAACATAATCTTGCTTTTTCTCCCTAGGGATAAGGAAATAACCCAATACGTGTTTTTTAATCTCTAATTTGGGTGATTTTAAGAACAGGGTGACATGTAAATAATAAATATGCCATAATATAACAAGATCATTCTCTTGCCCGTGCTGTGGAATGGCTTTACCTTTGAATATACCTAGTCTTCCTGAAGTAGGGAGCCCCTTACTCAGCTGTCACCAAGTCTGCTCCGGAAATATCAAGACTGTTTCCTGGTGATAATGTTTCATCAAGGGTAAGGGAGTGAAAGGCAATTCAGAATTTCTCTGACTGAAATTGGAACCAAGTTAATTCCTAGGAGTGTTGGAATGAATGTGGGGGACGGAGGAGGCGGATGGGGCCACTGATGGAGTGGAATTAGGCACAGTAAGCTTGTTGGTGGAGTTCAAAAAGAAAACTTTACTTACAACTGGGATGCAGTGTAGACGCGCTCCATAGAGTGGCAGAAAACAAGTAGAAAATAGAAAAGCAGGAACCGAGTGGCACACTGTCACGGCAGTGCCTACAGGAGGGGCCGTGATCCCCCTGAGCTCCTTTGCACTGTGTCCAAGCCGGCCCAAGGACACCCTCTAGTTAGCACCTGCCACGACTTTGATAAGTCTATGTAGGGAGGCTGCTTTCTACCTCCCTGGGCACAGCTTCTCGGGACCTCTGTCCCCGTGATCTCCCGGACTGTCTAATGGAGCTTCCTAGGCACCCTAGCCTTAGGGGCTACGCGTGAAAGACATCATCCTGTCCAAGTCCACGCCCTCTCTCTCGGGCCTTCTCTATAGTCTTTCCCCTGAGCTTAAAAACAGTATGTCTTGACTGCACTCCAGTATGTCCGCAAAAGTGTCTGTCTACACCCAGGATCTCCTTTCTACTATGAATACTAAACATCTTTCAACCTGTTTTGTTTTGTATTTTAAAAAAAAGCCAATTGCACCCTTTTCAGCCAACTCAAAATCCCACAGCATATATTCATCATACAGCCTGAGCTTTAAAGCTCCTCTTCAATTTTGGACCAAGCAAAGCATATCTCAAAGACACTTCCATCCTGCAATCTCTGCCCCTAGTCAGCCTTAAAAAGGAAAGGCATTGCCAGTGAGGATATTTTAGTAAAGGAGCTGCTGAGATGCTACAAAATTTCCCTCACTGGGAAAGCAACATTAAAATAAAAAATAAAAACAGCCTGTAACATCAGCCACTTCTCCCACAGATCCATTCCATGAAAAGTCCTGAAGGTAATTTTCCAGCACTTGCCTTTATTGTATAAAGCAGTAGTTTAACAGCTTTGTCTCTGCCTGGAAGATTTTCAAAGTGTTTCTACTGGCATGAGGTCTGACCAACAGCCACAAAAACCATACCCATCAAAAATTTAACTCTGTTAGAGGAAAATGAAACCAAAATGCTTCATTGGCATTAAGAAAACAAAGAAAGGAGATCCAGGGAATGCTTTTGTTTTTTGGTATCGATAAAACTGTTTTAGAACAGCAGAAACTTAAGGTCTCAAGTGTCAGTGTTGGCTAGTATTACAGGTATATGTGATCCCGGGAAATGGTACAGGAAGCCTAGTAGAATAAGGAACCTGTGCATCTGAGTATTTTGATGAAGATTAGGCTTTGAATGCAGGGTTTTTTGTATTACTAGGATATTTAGGACTTGGACTCCATCTCTATGCAAAAAAAGTAAAAGGCATCAGGAATCCCACTCCCATCTTTCTGTTCTGATAACAGATCTCAGTATTTAGGAATGAGTAGCTGTGGAATGCCTCTTCAGCCTCCCTGCCTTAAGCAAGGAATTGGCACAGATTTTACTCCATGTTTCTCTGTCTGTTGGTCAGTGCAGCTCAGCCACCACCACCTGTGGAAATCTGCTGCCTACACAGGTCAGTAGCAACTTATTCTCTTCCTTGGAGAAATAGATATTACTAAGGGTTTGGTTAGATGTAACGTTTGAAATATTTCAAATGCCTTTGATACACTTTTGAAATATTTCAAACAGCTGTCATACAGATGTGCAGGTCAGAAAGAATGCTTCCAATTATGACATAAATGTACCTGGAGGGACCAGGTAGTGTTTCATACTGTTTAACCCAGGGATGGGCAATTATTTTGGGCAGAGGGTCGTTTACTGAGTTTTGGCAAGCCATCAAGAGCCGCATAACAGGCAGCCCAGGACAGATGAATATTAATTTTCTAATTTTTTAGAATGGCCTGGTGGGCCACATCTGGCCCCCAGGCCACATTTTGCCTACCCCTGGTTTAACCTCATATCTATGCAGCTTAACCAATCCTCCAGGATCCCAAGACACAGCACTTTCTACTTGACTCCCCACGGGGTCTTCCTGTACCCTGGCCACTGTTGCTTCCCTTCCCACTGTTATCTTCACCTGTGGATCACTCAAAGAGCCACTGGGCCTGGCAATTCAGGTGCTGTGGAGGCTGCTGAAGCTGGGAGAGCCTGCTAGAACTGGGATATATCACACCTCCACTGGAGCTGGCAGACGCTGGAACCAGGAGCTTCTATGGCTCAGCTGGAGAAGCAAATTCATAATGTATTATCCATGAACAGGTTCAGTGTTTTGTGCAGACAGAAAGCTTTGCCCAGCTCACGGAATATGGGGAAAACGAGGCACTTGTGCATGCTGACCGCAATATTCACTACTATCCCCTGGTTGTTGTTTGGCAGCAACCAGGGGATAGTAGTTCTGAAGTTTCTAAAAAGAGACTGCTGCAGAACCTAGGGTTTGCACAGAACAGTTGTGAACCAATCAAGACTATTCTTAGGCCAGATGTTCTGTCTGTCCACACTCAGATCAGCTGTTCCCTGCTTCACTCCCTCTATGAGGGCAGGTGGTGTAATGGCAGCCCTGGTACCAGGCCCTCACTGCAAAGGAAAGGAGGAGGTGGAGAGTGGAGCTGCAGGTCACTCAGGGCCCCTGTGGTGCTACCTGACTTGAAATGATGCTGACAAAGTGATGCTGAAGTGCTCCACTTTCCAGGGGGAAAAGCAGGTCACGGCAGGGGCTGTATACATATGTCCAACAGATAAAATGCTATAAAAGTTTTAAACATGTCCAAGCCCTGGGACACGCTTGGGAATGCTTTTAATATTACGTTTGTCCCTGGCTGTAGTGCCTACGAGCTGTGCTAACATCACAGGCCAGTTCCGGGGCAGTATTGTTCATGTACTTCCCTTTTACTGAGCTGGTCCTAAAGGCACAGTTTAGCACAAAAACAGTTTAAATCTGTGTAAGAGCTTGTATCAGTTGTGTAAAGAACATAAGTATACCTCGGTATGGCACAAGTGCAAAAAGACTCATTTGAGGTCCTGAGATTGTCTCATTTAGCATTAACTTCCTTTGTTTCCTTAAATGGTGACTTTCACCAAGAACTGGCATTTAGCATTTTTTCCTAAAAAGTGCAAAAATCACTTGCAATAAGGTAAAACCTACTTCATCTGAACATTCAAAAACACTTTCCCCCACTTCAGTACCAAATTCCAGCTTTCTTTCTTAGCTACTTATCTGGCAGAAAAGATCAGAAAGATGACAGTTTGGAAAAAATGGATACAGCTTGTTTTTCTTAAAGATTCCTAAGTCTACACAAGTAGAATAGCTCAACCAAGTTTACACAAGTATTTTAATTGTTTTGATTTTATTTTTAAATAACCACAGTTAAGACAATCTGAAAATGTTCACCCTGAAAGATCAAAGCTTTGCAAAGTTATAGGTGTTGTAAAAGTAGGAAATTTGAATGAACAGGCAAATGCTACTTTAAACCAGGTAGCCACTACTGCTCCTACTGTGATATTGTTTTTCTATGAATATTTGAATGCTAAGGTAGTAAAAGTCTTCTCCCCAAAAAAGATCTTGCAATAGAAGACATAAGTAGTGCCCCAGGGCTGTCATTTTGGGACACATGGATAGCCTCAGGTGCTAGAAAATTAATATCAAAGGAACTGCTGCTTATTTGGCTACTTTTTATGTGCGTTAGTGCTTATGGTATTGAATGCCTTCTTTCTTACTTCTCTGAGACATGATCATTCACTAATAAATGGCTGTTTGCATGTATCCCAGAAACTATTTAGCAATGATGATCCTTCAGAAATATAAAGGTATTTGTGTGGGCCAGCTAAAGACAATAGGTGCCACATGAGTATTGCCCATGGCCTAGTTAGAGTATTTTCCAACTGGTGGAAGGGACAACTCTGCCAGAAATAGTCTCCTTCTGTTAGGGGTGTGGATATACCCATGATGAGATCTCGTTTTCAAAGGCTCCTTTAGCTAAAGACTCCCTGTAATAATAGTACGTTTCTAGCAGTGTGTTCTCTTCTTTCTTTTGATCTGTTTCAACCTCTTAGCTGCACCTGCATGTGAGATAATAACACCTTTCATATGTATCTATACAGCTTTTTATCTGGAGGTACACTGTAGACTGTTTATGTAAAAATCATCACACTGAACACAATGAGTGGAAGCAGCCATTTCTGGAATGAATTATGGTGGTGATTATGCCAACAATGCTGCACAGTTCCAAAAGCAGAGAAGAAGCTGAAAAGCAAGTACATGGTCTACCTTTATAAAAGCAGACTATTGAAACCATTTGATAATGAATATTTTGCATTCATCTGCCATACCGTAAAACTATCTGATAGTATACCTGGTATAGCATGTGGCTCCACAGTGGTAGGGAAATCAGGTTAGCAGAGAGAGTTATCAGCTCACATCTCGTAACTTTATTATGCTGGACTGAAACCAAAATTGAAAGAAAAACGTGGCCCCTAAGGAGGCACATGGCCTAACCACAGTTGAAGAAACAATACCATATATAATGATAAATGCACAATACACCGTAATGCCAAACTGGAAAGATTTATTGATTCAAAAAAGAAAACTAAAACAAAAAATAGGAACAAGACAAATTAGGAAATATGTAACACAATACACGTCCCAGTAACCAGTAATGTCCCTGTCAGAGCAAGATGAAAAGACTGAAAAATTCATAAAAATGTTTGTGAGTATGTTCCTGAATTCACTTCTGTGATTCACCATTTGGGTTTTGCAGATACTTTCATAGAATTTTGGCAAATTTTCTCTCAGTGAGGCGTGAAAATTGAGGATCTGACTGTGTTAATGTTCAGCCCTCAGAAGTAGTATATACTTGTGAGGTGACTGAAATGATATCCGGTAGAAGGAACATCTGTGTAGTCTAGTGGAAAAGCATTTATGAGCTCAACTTTCATTGACTTTCAGCGGGAGTTAGGGCTTTGTTGCACATTAGGCAGCTCAGAGAGCACTAACCCTTGTCTTGTCCACAGATTAAGATGTGTAAACTAGTTTTAAGAACACTTTAGGCATTTTAAAGTTATGCAGCTCCAGGTCAGGTTTATCTCTGATCCATGTTACCCAGCTCATGTTCCATGAACGTGTGGCCACTCCCCACATGAGCTTTCAAATTTCAGTCCTTCAGCATCCCAGGATGAAATGTCCCCTCCCTCCACCCTCCAGTTATGTGTGGACAAAATTTCCACCCCCTGAACACTACTGCCCTGGGGTGGTACTGACACCAAGTCACCTCCCCTTCCCATCCTTAGGGATGTGACCTGGATGGGCAGCGTTCAGGGTCACAGACTGGTCCAAGAGGTAGGACTAGTCAGGGACTAGAGGGAGAGTCAGGTAGGGATCTGATCAGGATCTCTGTAAGCTGGTGCTTCCCTCCTGGGGTAGGGGTAGTGTCCCTGTGAGCGGGAACTATCCAATCCCAATCCCAATTTATTAAAACATGAGACTTTCTTTAATTGACTTATTCTTTATTTCTGTATTAGTATTTTTTATTTCTTTCTATTTTATCCCTTAGTGACTTCACTGGCTGACTTCCTTCATTTCACCACCCAGCCCCCAGATGCCATTTCCACCCATTTCCTCACCACCTCCCATTTCACAAACCAGTCCCTATCATTACACTCTCCCCCTTTCAACCTCATTTTCCTGCCCCCACCAAACCTGCGGAGTCTAAGCTGTTATATATGAAGGAAGTTTCTACCTTTTATGTTTTAAAGGAACTCTAGGATTTTTTTCATTGCAACTGAGGAGAAAAAGGTACATAACACTTTCCTTTGGCTATCTCCTATTTAACTCATTATGTGCATACTTTTCATAACAACATATAAATGAAGAAGGAAAAAAAGGAAGAGACAAGACCCAGCTGGGTTCAGCTGTTCAGAATTTGTATCAGAGAAGCTCTGACTAACCTTGGAAGGTCCCTTCTAGCCACACTTTTCTGTGATTATTTTATAATTATTTTCTTTTTATTACGTAATTACTCACTGTGTACACACAGGCAAGAGGTCTGGGGAGAAGCACTTTAATCTGTGATGTGTTGGGTAAGAGAATGTGCAATCT
Source organism: Caiman crocodilus (assembly GCA_030014935.1). Taxonomy (NCBI): domain Eukaryota; kingdom Metazoa; phylum Chordata; order Crocodylia; family Alligatoridae; genus Caiman; species Caiman crocodilus. Next base: position 130,815,986 of record JAGPOW010000261.1, read on the forward strand.
ACCCATCCAGCGTAATGATGGAAGGACCATGGGTGACAAGCCAGTACTTGCTCAGGGTCTCCACGTGAAAATTAAATAAGAACAAAGTCAGTGGGTCTCATTTCCTTGAGCCAGCTAAGCTAGGACCAGCATGAAGAATATTTCTCATGAACATATAAAACCAATTTCTGGGAAACATAAGGATCCATCTCAGCATAAGGAGTTTTGGGGGTTTTTTTTGTTTTCTGTAGTAGCCTGAATTTCATCATATTTGTGCCAATAACTTAATTAAAATATTCTAATGACTTTGAATGTCTGTGTTAGTTTTTATTCATTTTAGAGTGAAGTACTTCGCTATCTTGAATTTAATATTAGCTTTTTTCCCCCCCTATCCATAGGGAAAGTATATGCAAAACAGTTAACCAGGATTAACCTCAAATTAGGATGAAACTAATTAAAAATATAATCTTTCCTGTTGAGCGAATGTGTTTTGAACATCCACATTTATTTTAAGTTGGAAACTTTCTAAAAAAAAATCCATATGATTACTTTTGGCTTAAAGAAATATGCAAAATAAAACCAACATCCTTTTGCCTTACATTCAAAATAAGTTTTTAAATACCTGTGATTTTTTGTGCTCAGAGCAGATAACAAGTATTTCTATTTAAAATTAAATGGCCTTTAGGAATAATACCAATTTGAATCAATCAGTCATTTATCCATATTTATAATGTTTTTCTCTGTTGCTATGATAGGTAAAGTCTGCATCTATATTTTTTAGGCTATAGAGTCCACGTTGACATTCTTAATCTGTCTTTACTCAGGTGAAAAAAAAATTATTGAAGTTCCTAGGAAGTTTGCTTGAGTGAAGGCTGAATAAAATCTTGGTTCAGTTTCATAGAAAACACCAATAAATGCATAAGTTAATAAAGAATGCCACATTTGATAAGGACATTAATTAGTTGCATTGTCCTTCCTGACCAGATTCTGTTAATTATAATATATTATGCCTGCAGCCATATACTAGTTTGTTTGCTGGCATAGGTTTATCCTGTAGGCAGCAACTCTGAACATAAGAAAACACGCATTTGGAAAATAGAGGAAGCTAACCTTTAGTGGGAATCACATTCAGCTTATAAGCAAAGAATTGCCTCACAAATAACAATAAGCATGTCTCAAAAACCTAACTTTATATATATAGTCATAGTAGGGAAGCAAATGCCTGCAGGCGTTGTTTTTGTGCACAGTTAGTCCTAACACATCTCCAGTTGTACTCTTGGAGAGGTTTTTTTTCCCCCAATAACTGGTTTGAGAGAGAAACATTTGATATGATTTTATTGGTTGTACCTTTCACAATGGGGAAAAAAGCTTTAAAAAAATTAAAAAAACCCTTGGTTTGAAGAATATTGAATAATGCAGAAGATCCAAATGCTTTGCCCAGATATAGAAATTAGCCTGCTGAATGAATTTCAATCTCATCTGGGATATTCAAATTCTGCAGAGTCTAAGATGTTATATATGAAGAAAGTTTCTAGCTTTCAAGATTTTAAAGGAAGCTTCAAAACTGAGAGCAATCTTTGCAGCAACCAGCAACATTGTTGAACTCCCTCACCCTCATTACTCTAATGAGAACATTAAATCCAGATGAGACATATCAATTTAGCTTATGTAATGAGGAAGGTGGCAAGACCCATTGGCCATGGGTAGTTGGTGGTGCAGTAAGTACAGAAACTCAGAGGAAAGAAATAGAGGGACAGAAAGGGAAGTATTGTTTCTGAAAAGACAGAACATCTACTCACTGAGCCATGCTAAGATACTGCACAAATAAATAATAATAATATCCTAAGTGGTTATTGCAGAAAGGCAAGATTCAATCTTTGTTCACCCATAGACATTAATGAGAATGCCACTGTAGGTAGAGAAGTACCTTGAGTCTTACGTATGTACTTTACCAAAAAAAAATCCATCTTTTACGTACATTGAGTTTGACACCCAAATAGCAAAGCCAAAATGTGCTGTTGGAATTGAAGCGTGTAGGCTGTTTTGAAACCTTACAACATTCTCTTGCTCCTGAGATGAGGACAATATTTCGATCTACAATGTATGAGGAGGATCTACTTTATATATTTCAATTAGACATACAAGTATGTCTAACCTTCACGCAGACTTATATCTGATGTTTGTCTATTTTCACTCCATTTTCTTCCACCACTTTGGCTGAAAATAAAGCATGTTTGAAACCTGAGGCTCGACCTAGTAGCCTGACTCATCTGTCTCTTGGTTTTATAGATACTTTTCATGGCAAGCTGAGGCTACTGCTTCTTTTCCTCCTGCTTGCTTTCTTTATTTCAGACCTACTATATCTGATTTTTTTTTCAGACTGGCCTTCTAGTGTTCTTTGGGTGTCATTTTCTCTCTTCTCCTCACCCCTTCAAAAAGGGGATAGTGGCATGATGCGATGGAACCAGGGACTACCCTTCCCTATACTCTCCACCCCCCCAACCCCGAAGCCCCCCAGCTTTGTGGCATCAACTGTGTTCTTAAGCCTAGCACAGTGGTGCAAAAGTGATTTCAAGTCAGCTTCTGAATACCAGTGTATTAGCAAGAAGAGGAACAAGAAGAATATAAGAATAAAGACAGATGGACACCACGCACAGGATAATACTGGCTGTGACAGGCTGTCCAACCTGACCTCTGTTGACTATGGCTAAATTCCCCCACCTTTCCAAAAGTAGAAAGTGCAACTCACAAATAGAATATTAAATAAAAATGTCTTGAATGTTTGAGGCTCAACTATAAAGCAAGCTTCTTCACTCTGCATTTTTAGGTAAATGAATCACTGCAAGTTTTCCATCAATACCTCATAATCATAAACCAGGCGTCTTTGAGCAGTGGCCATTTTTCCGTTCCAACCTTAGGGGGTTGCTGTGATTTAACTCGTCGCATGTAATGGGAATTGTGTGTGCATGTGGAGATTGGATTGTAACCTTTACATGTGTTAATATAAAGGTTCTGTGTTTAAAATAAAACTTTGCCTCATATTTCTAAAACGTGAAAAAGACTTTCAGGGCATGACGTGTCATGTTTCTATTCTTCCATTGCCAGTAATTAAAACAATGAACGTTATCAAGTAGTCTTACATGAATCCTTTCTGTTTTTTTTTTTTTAAGTTTCCAAAATACTTGAGCTCCCAAGATCAAGAGGCATTTTAATGGATTTGCCTGTTTGCCTTTGTTTCAAGAACTTAAGTATTTGTGAACTTACAGACATAAACGTATAGAGACACACGTACAGAATTAACCATGCATAAATGCTATATTTAAAGCAGGTAAGTCAATCTTTATGTAAAAGTATGATAAAATGCAATAAGAATGAAACCAAATGTTCTTTATGAGTTCACTGCAGTTCTGTAAAAATACACTTTAACATATAGGGTTTAATAAATGATTGAATTCATTCTGTAGTTTCAAACTGACCTGTACAATTTTATATAAGGTTATAAAATTCTGTGTTGGTTTAAAATTTCTATAGGAAGGTTATTTTCCAGTAAATTCTTAAGGAGTTTCCACAAGGGAGTAGTTTGCCGTTCAAATTAATGCCATTATCTCTGCATTACAGACAGAAAGGGTGGAGAGTGGTTGAAGTGACTATTATTACACAATGGAGAATTGTTGGGATGGCTTTAATTATTGCTAGGCAAATGCAGACAAGGGCATCAACCAATTATGTTTAATATTTTATTTTACAATACAGTCTTTATAAATTGAGGCGGAGATCCTTTTCCTACAAATTAGCTGCTAAAATGTCTGTGGGTATTTGGAATAATGTCCCATAGAAAGCAAAATGTTACACTATTTCTTTTACAAGTACTTCACTGAGAAATGAATAGAGCAGTAGAAAATGATACATTTTTCATCTCTGGAGGAAGATGAAGAAGTCAGATGCAAAAGAAAATCCACATTTCACCAGGTAAAATGTTTTACCACCAAGTTTATATTTAAAGTTGTTTAAAATATTCTGATAAAACTTCTGCCATCCTTTGAAACTAAAATATTTCTCAAAAAATTGTCCATAGGAAACCAGTCAAGGAAGGGGATTGGAAGAAACAATCTGTGCTCTAGTGATTATGACCCTTGACAGGGAGAGAACAAAATTCAAGTTCCTCTTAATACAGTAATGGTGGAATAATACGGCTTTTATGTTTGTTTGTTATTCTTTAGACTTCTTATGGAACAGAAGATGAGACATTTTGTTCAAATGGAATTTTTTTTTCTGTCCTGTCCAATGACATTTACAATTGATTTGTGGTTTTGTTTGAAAAAAGTACTTCTCTTATGGGGCACCCATCCCAATTTTCTAAGCCAGTCTGATACAGCCCCACTAATGTTAACAGAAGTGGGGTTGTTTGTTTAGCTTGGTAACCGATTATTTTTAACCACTCTGATGAGCTATGATCAGGGATACTGTAGCCCACTCAACAGTTACAAGTGCAGCTAGCCAGCCTTTACTACTGTTTCTCCCATTGTTGGAGCTGGGTTGCTTCTAATTTAGTAGTAGTTATGTGTCGTGAAAATTGTTTGTGGAAGGAAAGTTGGGAGCTGCAGCAAGAAGCCACATACAGATTTTACTAAGACAGGTTGCAGCTATACATGTTACATATGGATCATGTGTGAGAGAGCAAAGCATTAAGAAAACTTGAAAAACAATTAATTCCTTTAAAAAAATATATAAACTGTGTGGGATGGCAGAAGACACTAGGGTCATTTGGTTAGATTAACTGTGTATTCTAATGCACTTAAAATGTGTATTTAAATAAAGCTTTACCTTGCAATGTGTCTAAGAATACACATTATCTTTGATAAAATACCTAAATTCACACATACTACCTAATAGAATCAGCACATCTTGCAAATAACTAACAATTAGGGCTGTGTGAAGCTTCAGTCCCTGACTCAATTTGGCGGAGATTTGGCCTGATTCAGTGGCTGAATCTCTGAACCCGCATCGACTCAGAGGACCCTTCAATCTCTTCAAATCGAATCAGAGAAATTCGGAAAGATTTGGCGATTTGGACATAGACACAGCTTTAAATGTTTTTTCTACATACCTCAAGGTACCAAGCAGCTCATGAATGCTGTGATGTGTCCCACAGGAGTGTGGGGGCATGCTCCACATGCCCTCATTTTATACATTGGGGATTTAGACAGGCAAAGAAAATACTGCACAAGTGCCAATGTTCTAAGTTCAAAACTAACTTGAACTCTTACTAGTAAAACATCTACAGGCCTTTTAATAAGACATAGGTCCTATTTACACATTCCAGCTAAGGCATGATTAACCAATTAATTGTGCTTTCAGTAGTCCCCTGGCCACATGTTCAATAAATTAATGTGTGATAAAAAGAGGAAAAAGCTACAAAGTTATTCCACAAAATATGTGCCATAACTTTTTACCTGCTTCCTATTATGCCATGATTGTGTAATGGCAATTATGTGGATTGCATGTGAAGTCTTAGTATGCCCTTACCAGCACATCATAGTTTCACAGCTGGTAGGGTCAGAAAGGACATGAGCAGATCATCAAGTCCGACCCCCTGCCATGGCAGAAAAGAGCACTGGGGTCAAACGACCCCTGCAAGGTGTTCATCTAGCCTCCTCTTAAAGGCCCCCAGGGTAGGATCCAGCACCACTTCTCTTGGAAGTTGGTTCCAGATCCTAGCCAACCTGACTGTGAAGTAGTGCCTCCTGATGTCTAGCCTGAATCTACCGTCTGCTATCTTGTGACAGTTATTTCTTGTCACTCCTTGTAGTGCTTGAAGGAACAGGGACTCCCTCAGTGCCTGCTGGTCTCCCCAACTAGTTTGTAAATGGCCACCAGATCCCCCGTCAGCCTTCTCCTGTGAAATATGAACAAGTTCAGGTCCCCCAGCCTCTCCTCACAGGGCCTGCCCTGCTGACCCCTGATCATGCTGGTGGCCCTCCTCTGAACACTCTCCATGTTGTCCACATCCCTCCTGAAGCATGGTGCCCAAAACTGGATGCAGTACTCCAACTGTGACCTGACCAGTGTTGTATAGAGGGGAAGGATCACCTCCTTGGACCTGCTTGAGATTCATCTGTGGATGCATGACGAGGTGCAGTTAGCCTTCCTGACCACATCCTCACATTGGTGGCCCATGTTCATCTTGGAATCAATAGTGACTCCAAGATCCTTTTCTGTCTCTGCACTGATGAGAAGGGGGTTCCCCAGCTTGTAGGTATGCTGCTGGTTGGGTGGTCTGTAGTAGACCCCCACCATTAAGTCCCTTTCCACTTGATTTCCTTGTATTCTAACCCAGAGCATTTCAGTGTGCCCCTCCTCTGACCCTGTGCTACTTGTTGAGGGTATGTATTTCTCTTTGATGTAGCGTGCCTCACCCCCAAATTTTCTCCCCGTCCTATCCCTCCTGTACAGTCTATAGCCCTTGATATTCACTGTCAAGTCATGTGTTGGGTTCCACCATGTTTTGGTGACCCCCACTATGTCTGGGTTGGTGTCAGCTAGGAGGAGGGTAAGTTCCTCCTGCTTGTTCCCTATATTACAAGCATTTGTGTAGAGGCATTTGAGGCCTCCTGATCGCAGTACTACCTGGGCCCTTGTTGCTTACCTGGTATTTGTTCTGCTCGTCATTGGTCTAGGCTGGGCTGTTCTTGTAGGTGACGCTTGGTTTAGTGGTTCAAGGCTTCCTCTGCCCCCATCTTCCCCTTCCCATCTAGAGGGGCCCATTTGTTGCTAAGGATCTATGTCTGTTTTGAAAAGCAGTCACTTCATTCCAGATTCTCAAAATTATTTTGGTATATAGCTGATTTGATTTCACTGTCAGAGTGGTAGTTCCTAGTGAAAATTTTACTTTTTTAAAGTCACTTAAGAAGTCTGTTGCAATAAGGAATTGAATCCAGGTCTCATGAGTCCATATTTCAGAGTCTAAGTATAAGCCACAGTTTTTTTTTTCTGTCTTCGTATTCATCTACCTTCCCTTTCTTGCTTGGTTTCCTGATGTCTTTTTTCCCCTGTATTTACCCCCTCTTTTCTCTGTTTCTTTTTTCCTTCTACTAACATTCTTCTGAATGATTTTTATCATGTACACATTATTTTCACTCTCCCCAGGTGGGATTTTAGCCATTTAATCAGGTTGTAGGTAAAGAATAACTTTTCCCTTTCTAGAGGTTGAAAATGAATAAAGCAATTATGAAGCAACTTTTCTGAACAACTTAAATTGTCCTGAGACACATAAAGTGCTTTCCAAAAAAAATCAGTCTGCATATCACTTGTCAACCTGTCATTACTTTCACATCTGCTGCTGCTGACAGTGTTTACTGCATTGAAAATGAAGGCTTTAAACTGGAGCTGCATATACATGGCAGGACATTCACAAATACAATACATAAAAAGCAGCAGTTAAGAGAACTTCCAAAATGCCACTGGTTGGGATCAGTACTGCAAAGTGCCTAGAGCTTTCTGCGAGTTAAGAGCATCATGTTCTACCTAGAAAGCAATAAGTACCCGGCAGGTCAGGCTATGGGGATGAAAGGGGATAAAGTACTTCCCTCCTGTAGAGCTGGAGAGAAGAAAAAATCTTTATTCAGTGAGGAGGTATGAAAGAGGACATAGAACGTCTTTGTTTTTTTGTGGGTAATAAAGAGTGACCAAACGCCAGCAGACCTGTGCTCACTGCAAGGGGAAGCGGCGAGTGCAGCCCAAACAGCCGCAAGAAGCATGCATGTTGCAAAATCCCCGGCTCATGCTGCTTGGAAAGCGCATGAATGAAAGACCTGATTTGATTGGCTGTTGGGGCAGTATACAGGGCAAAGCCTGGGAAAGGAAAGGTGGGACCACACACAGCATCGGGAGGACTGATCACCCTCACCGAGGTCCTGCACCCACAGTTTCCCTCTTTCCCCCTGGGCGCTCCCTATGGATAGTCTGCAAGCAGATACAGTTAAAGAGCCCTCGCGTTCCCACGGTCTTTTTGGTTGCGGCGTTGGCTGCGAAGTTTAAGGGAACTGCCGGCATGGAGTGAGGTACGCAGCGCTGAAGTACCTCACGGCGGAGTGAGGCATTTAGGTGTCTCGTGTGATTTCACACAGCTTGTCTACGGTCTGTTTGATTTGTAAGTAAAATATTTCTTTTCTATATCGGCTCGGAGTCTCTCGTGTGGGACAGGAAAGAATAAGAAACAGGGAACCACGTTCCTGAACCCTTTCATCCCCGGCCTGTCCGGTTGGAGGTTAAGCCTCCTCCCAATTTCTCCTCACAGTTTTCAACTTGAAAATATATATTTGTCCCACCTAATACTCAAAACTGAAGTATAGAAGTCAGCCATCTTTTGTAACTGGTTATCCTTTTAATTTCATCAAAGAAAAAAGATTTCTGTGATTCTTAAGCTATTAGCTCCAGTTTAAATGCATATGACTCTACTGGAAACCAAGAGGGTCATACTTTCTTACGATGAAATTGAATTCCAACCTATATCTACAAGACCCGAAACAATAGCTTACAAAGTTCATGTTCAAAAAGGTATTATCATTCTTTGACAGCTATCTAATGAAAGGATTACAAAGTCAACTTTCTGTAACATTTATTACTCTGTGGTTTGGACTCTTCCTTTTCATATACTTCCTATATTGTATTTTTCACATATGCTTTTCACTGTATTTTCAATCCACGTGTATCATGTTGAATTATTTTAATCCACTGTGGTATAGGAAAAATTGAGTAATAGGTCATAGGTAAAACTCCTAGGCCCCTGACAGACTTAAGGTGTGATTAACTGATTAATTGCATCTTAAGTAGTGACCTGATCAGATATTCAATCAATCACTGACAGGATAACATGAGAAATAAGCTACAATGTTATTACACATATTTTGTTTCTCCTTTAACTAAACATGTGGCTGGTTTTGTGCGCTCCATTGCTTCCATCTGGGGAAGTGCACAGTATGATACAATAGTTGGGAGCTCTGATCAGCTGAGTGGGATTCCTAGCCATGGATTCCTAGCTTGGAGCCAAGCTTGCTACTTACTGGTGAGGGGGAGCCAAGGATCATGTTCCCAAGCTCCCCTGGCAGAGGCAACATGTCACAATGGGATCTGACGCTCATTCCCCACAACTGTGCCTCCCCCCATGCTCTATACCATTAATTTAACATCTTTCAGGGGTGTTAAGGATACCTTTCTTAATATCACATCACACTTCCGTTTAAAGTCTTTGTTTTAGGTTGCTAACTGTGCCAAAATTTACCTATTTAGGCCAAAAGTTCTCATGCTCCTTTCAGGCTGGATTTGGACAAATGGTAAGCCATTCCTCTGCAACTCATCACTTATGCATCATAGGCATTTCATAGAAGTTTTAATTAGTGCTATTTCACTGGCTAGAGTTCATAAACTTCCTGGCCCGACAGAGGAAGCACGTATAATTCCTTGAATTTCACAGATGGGCTAACTGAGAAGTTGCACTTTTTGTATAGATTTTGAAAGTTAATAGCACCCTTATCTCTAATTATACTAGTGGCAGTTTAATTTATTTAGCAACAATGTATTTTACTGCATTTTTGACAAATTTATGAGTTTTGATTGCACTGTCAATAACTACTAAGGCACGCTTTTTCTCTAGAGTAAGGAAAAGAACCAGCATTCTTGAATACCAACAATCTCCTTGTAAATATTCATGCTTACTACTGTAGGATAGGAAATTCAACTCTATCAGCTGGCTATCAGGGGGTCTTTTTCTAATAGTTACAAATAGTTAATAATAGTCACATGGAGAAGAGTAGACAGGAGGAAAATATAGTTTCACATAAGTAGCTTTTTTTCCAAGTTGCTTTTAAACAAAACACGGGTGATTTCAAAACTTATTGAAACAGTATTAAGTTTGTAAAATTGAGGAAGAAAAAGGACAGAATTAAGGTTCCCGATGCAGTCGTAAGTTATCTTCTGTGGATATATGGATTTTGTTGCTATCTTTAATTAAATAGTCCTCTATTCTTTTTCCAGGTTTCTTGCTTCTTTCAGTGAACAGGGTAGTTTGTGATTGTGGCAGAGGAGTGTATAAAGAAAAATCTATTCTTGTGTGACTCAGACACTCAATTGGGACCTAGGGCATGAGGGCAGTTTTATACATGCTCTAGGGATAAGGGGCGGGAGCCATTTAATCCCCGTGCTTAAAAATGGCAGTGGTGGTGCTTGAACTAAAGCTCATTCAGCAAGCTTTAGTTAAAGTGCCCCCACCACCATTTTGAGGTGTGGCAATGCTAATGCACAGGATGAAAAGGCTGACTGCAGTGCGATAATTACCATGCTTCAGTGGACTCGATTAATTGAGTCTGCTCTTATGCACTATAATGACAGCACATTGGAGCATCCCCACAGCACATCTACAAGCACTCTGAGATTCTACTTTTGACTGCCTACATATGTGGAGAAGCTTGTATTAATGGATACACTGTAGAATTTTAATATTAGCATTTTTCTTCTTGAGTGTTTGACTTTGCAGACATAACCTTCTACCAACATTGTGTGTGTATGTGGTTTCAGATCAAATATGGGATTGCTATTTTTATTAGCAACTGAAGTTTGCATTTTCGGTAGGGGATGTCCAGTTACTAAATAATAAACAATACAAAGAGGTTGACTGGTCTGTATCCAACGTCCTGTTAAAAGTTACTGAAAATTCAGAGGTTCTTTTAAGAGCATAGCCAGCAGAAGTAGCACAGATTGAGCCTATGCTGGTCTTAAAATTACTAAGCAGCAAACTTCAGAGTGCACAGGAAGAACAAAACTGAAAGAAGAAAGTCTCTCAAGGGTCAGTGATGGTATCTACAATTAGTATACTGGGGATGGGGCTTCTTAGGGAACTGCATAGTAGGGGTGTGTGAAATGGGCCGCATTTGATTTGGACTTGGTTTTGGCCCAGTGATTCAATTTGTTGATTTGGATCACTGTCCCAACTGGTTTGGTCAAATCTGAATCTGAAGATTTGATGCTGATTCAGAGAATCAGTAATTTGGACATAGACACAGCGTTAAATGTTTTTTCTAGATATCTCGAGGTACCAGGCATGGCTCATGAATGCTGCAATGGTGGGGCAGATGGAGTGTCCCACAGGAGCATAGTGGGGGGGCCTTGCATGCTTGGCAGTGGACCCCTCCCATGCCTCTCTGGCTTGGCAGCTGGCCACAGGGAGACCCTGGGTGCCCTCCCAAACCCAGGAGGCACAGCTGCCAAGCTGGGGGTGGAAGTGGGGGTCTCCCATGCACTCCCTGGTAGACCCAGAAGTGGACTGGAAGTGATTCTGGTTCACTTCTGTGTCCACTTCTGAGCATGCTGGGGACCCCCCGCACGCACACTCCCATGGGACGCTCTGTCAGCCCCAGGATCTCAGCATTCAAGAGCTGCCTGGTACCTTGAGATATGTAGAAAAAAACATTTAAAGCTGTGTCTGTCTGAATCATTGAATCTCTCTGAACTGATTTGGAGGGTTCCAATTCAATTCAGAGGGATTAAAGGGTCTCCTGATTTGATTCAGATTCAGACATTCGGCAGCCAAATTAAGCCGAATCTGTACTGAATCAAACCACTGACCAAAGCTTTGCACAGCCCTACTGCATAATCTGGTGCATGCTCTTCTGTTAGCCTGCAGGATCATAAAGAATCAGAAACCTCTGAGAGTAGGATGTGGGATGTTGCTGTTTTAGGATTTCTTCTCTATTTTTCAATACCGGGACAATTCTCCACTCCGTGTGTGGCATTGGCGATGTGTAGGGGGTGCACACAGGTGCACACGTACCCCCTGAGATTGGCCATGCCCCACCCCTTCCCGTGAGAGAGGTGCCAGAGGAACTTTTGGGTTTGCCGGTGGCACTTGTGCTGGTGGCGGTAATCAGGTGCTGGGACCCTCAGTATTAGGAGGAACCAATCAGCCCTGGCGTGTGGAGCATACATGAGTAAAGGGAAAGTGAATGACTGTTAGGGAGCATCCTTCTGTTACACGCCTTTAAGAATAGTTATGCACATTCATGGAAAATGTGCATTAACAACTGAGCTGTGAGAAACTCAGACGTTCCCTATGCTTTAGACTTAAGCTAAATTGTTTTGTTTGTTTGCTTGTTTTTACTGCTCCTCTGTATAGGTTCCTATTCCTACAGATGAGCTACTGATTTCAGGTTCAGAATTTGTACAACTGTAGCATCCAGAGGTCTCAAAGTAGGATTGTGGCACTTCTGAACTAATGCACTAGGCACACATTCAGTGCATAGGATGGACTAAATGAAGTGCTACTCAATGCTTTGTTTTATTCTTATTTCTTCAGTGTGTTTTTATCCTTAGTCTTCAGGCTGCATGCTTTTTATACTTCATGCTATTCAAACCCCACAGTGAGGAGAGAATTAATAATTTCCTCCAGGGAACTTTTCATAATGAGAATGCTTCACAAACATCAACTTATTTTCAAAATACCCCTGTGAGAAGCACAGGGAAATTAATTTCAAAACTAGCCACTAAATCTGGGTGTTTAATTTCAAACTTCTTCGGCCTGTCGTAAAGAGTGCTTAGCCTTATACATCACTTTATATATTTGCACACAGTACTCATTGATTTCAGTTGCAGTAGTGAGTGCTCAGCATTTCTGCAAATATGACCATATACAATTAACCCTCTATGGAAAGTCAAGTTTAAGCAACTTGATCAGCATCAAATAGGAACTATGCAATAGAGGCAAGGATCAAATCCAGTTCTGCAGGATCACATACAGCTGAATTAAACATTACACCATGCTTTCTCTTCCTCCTTTTCTCCTCCATTCTTCACTGTGCATCTTAAAGTTGCTACAGTTGAGGCAGGGGTCTTACAGACAAATGTTCTTTGCTACAAAACAGTGGCTTATTCCCTGAGCGCTATCCACATCTCATGCACTGAAACAGGAACGTTTCCTGTGGGGGAAAAAATTGTATGGGCACATCCACACATGCAGGCACATGCACTTGCGGCAACTCAAATAGGAGCGGCACAAACTTGGGCTAGGGATATTTGCCTCAGCCCACATGCCTAAACATGCACTTTGGTTTGAGGCAAGTCATGCCACTTGGGTCAAAATGACTCTGACCAGCTCCTCCTGGATCTGCACCTGTACTGGCCCCAGCAATATAAAAACCTACCAGGGTGAGCAGCTCAGGGCTACTTGCCCTCCAGAGCTTCTGAGGCTCAGCCAGTTCATATCTGGGGATATTAGCACCTAATAGAGAGCGCTGCACTCTCTACCCACTGCAGCAGTCTGGCAGTGGGGGCTGCTGCCTAGCTGTGACCTGTTGCCCCCTTGGACGTGCGGCTCCAAGACTGCACGCTGGCCAGACCCAGGTGGGATGCCCCCACTCTGCATCTGGGCAGCTATCACCCAGAAGACGTGCACCTTGTGTTAGCCCACGTTGAACTGTCAAAGCATGTACTCTTGGTCCCAAATGTCCAAGAGGTCAGTCACCTTATCTGCCCTCCAGCAGTGCTGGCCCTGGATAGGGTCCTCTGTCTAGGTCTCTCCACTTGTCTCACCAGCAGAGATCTTGGTGTTCCCAGTTTAAGAATTGCAAAATCTTTGATCAGAAACCCAAATTATCTCATTAAAGTAACCAAAATAGTGTTCTTTCAATATTAAAATGAAATCCCACTATTTATAGAGAGAGATCAGTTGGGCAATGTTTTATTGATATATTTACAAGTTTAAAGCAATTTGGAAGCCCACCAGTTCCTCTATCATCATCATAAAATGGATTCTAGATATCTATACACTTTGGCATTTCCTTTTTGGTTTTTTTGTCATAGAAAAATCAGAGCTGCTCCTAGCCCCTTCGCTCACCAGGATGTGCAGTGCTGAGCAGCAATGGTATGTCAGTGCCCGGCCCCTGCCTTTGCCCCCCGCTACAAACAGTCCCCCACACCCGCACAGCCTCTGCTCCATTCATCCTCATCCTCAGTTCCTACTTACCTTAGGTAGAGCCCGGTTCTGCAGACTGCACCGCTCTTGCCTGGCACGGGGAGGTAGCGTGCTACAGCCCTGGAGCAAGGGACAGCCATAGAGATGCTCTAGCCTGCTACCAGACCATCTCTTTGGAGGACTCCAACCTCTGGTTGCCTAAGGACATGGCCCTTGACTGTATCTTGGCCCTGGACCGTGCCTTGGCCCACTTTTTTTCTATAGGGGAAGGGTGGAGTGATACCAAGATTTCCAGGTATCACATTTTGAGTGCACACTGCAAATATGCAGTATGGGGAACATTTTTTTGTTCCTAGTGTGCCTCTTGCAGCATCTCAAACTGCTTTGAGATGCCTCAAGAGGACTGTGCACATTCATCTGGAGCCACCCTATGTGATCCTATCTTAAAGACATTATCATTTAGATTGTAATGTGATTCACAGACAGTCTATATGTTTTCTTGTGTGCATCTCAACTACTACAGAAGGATAAGAGTCACACTGGCAGGGAGTTTCATAGCAAACAAATTTAAACTGTCAAAACTGACTGGGGTTATGGAAGGAAGCATACTATAGTAATCACAAACCTCTGTGCTAGCCTACAAACTCCTCTAACTCTTAAATTCCTCCCTTCTCCCCATCATGTAATTCCTGCAGCTCCTCTCCTCTATCTCCTCCCTTCAAAAATTTACACAACTAAATCTGAGTTTCCTCCCTCCAGGCTTTCTGAATGCCAACAGGGAGAATATGGAGAACACAGTAAGAAAATCTCTTTTCCATCACTTCTTGATATCTCACAGGACGAGGCCTACTTAACCCCTTCAGTCCTGTGTCTTTCAGTATCTCCTGAAATCTTTTTTCTATGGTTTACAGATTACTTTATTTATATAGTCTATTTTAGGAACAACAAAACTCCCAAGTGATCATTCTGCTAGAAGTTTTTAAACTTTTTGTGGTTCACATATTACTTATGGCACACACCTTTGCTGTAGGTTTTTATTATCTCATCTGTTAGAATATATAATTTTGTTTACAACTTATCCTTTTGATCTACTCTCTTCCTGGTAAAGCTGTTGCAATACCAGACCCTTGGCCAGGTTATTGACAGCGGGGTGACCGGGAGACCTATATTTTTAAATGCAGGAGACTGTAAAACATATATGCATTTCTTTTAGCCACGGCTGTGGTTCAGGGGTGGGCAACCTATATCCTGAGGGTGGGATGCAGCCTGTGGAGCTGTGGCTTCACCAATGGGGGGCTCTTTCTGTAACATACCACGGTGGAGAGAACTGGCAGCAGCAGCAGCAGGCGAGTCCTTGAGCACACATACATCCAACCAGAACTGGGTAATTCCAGACCCCTGCTGAAGACCATCGCTATCCCCTACTATAGCAGGATAATAATTTCTGTATGTAACCCAGGCAGTAACAGAAGGGCCAGTGTATCCATATGTAATATGGACATATTCTGTTGGTGCCTGGGTTACACAAGGACTTACACCCCTGCACCTCCTTCCACTCATATTTTCCAGTGTAGACTATTAAATCTCACCTTTGTCAAGGCTTTCACTTTCCTATCCTTGCTACCAACCAAAACTTGGGTGGTAACATTTTTATGGCTTTCCAGTGGATTTTGTGTGGCACAGTAAGCTTTATTCATAAAAGAAAACACTTTACTAATTTAAGTGAGGTACATCTCAAACTAATTGTACATCTCAAACTAATTTAGAATAAATTCTGACATTCAGAATGGTTTAAATTAAGCAAAATAGTCTGTTCTTCCCTAGCTAAGACTGCCTTCTAATTTAATTGAGGTCATTTAATCAGAAATATCCATAGCCTATTGTAAGATCAGTGTATGCCTCTTTGTTTAGTTAATTGGTAATAACTAAATGATTCCCCACAATATTGAAAGCCAAGCTGAAAAAGTCAGGTTGGAAGAACAGTCTTGTAAGCTACACTTATTAGTGTTCTCCAGTCTATTCAAGCTATTAAATAATGAATGTCAAGTCACTTTTAAAAAATATTAATGTTTAAAAATAGACATGAATCATCCTTTTTTATTACCTTCCCCATTAAATATTTTCTACACTAAAGATGAGCCAATAATGGAGGATTTCTTGTACTGTAGTTAGTGAAGCATGCTACAAGATTAGGATAAAATTGGTTCTCTTGCTTGAAACCTCTTTGTCCTTTGTATTAACAAACATGAATAATAAGTCAATAATTTAAGCAATAAGGAGTTAAGTTTCTAAGTACAATGGGACAGGTCCTCCTTAACTGCCGTGTATCTGTGCAAATTTATATCAGGGTTTCATCATTATTTGTGCACCAATTCTCAGTTTCATCCATCCATCCATTTGATGGATCTGGATTTTACCCCTCTGCCTCCCTAAAGGGGTGAGAATATATAAAAATGGTCCAAAGTTAACTGAAAGAATGGCTTTTCAGATCAGATATGAGGAATAAGCAGAGAGTCTATAAGAAATGGATAAAAATTTCAGATTAGTGAACACAGCTATATCTGCTGTCATGACATTTAGGCCCCCTCTACACATATCTATTGCACAATTACCTTGTTAATTGTACAATTAATTTAGCCTGGCTACATGTTCAAATGAACTATTGTGCCTTAAAATGGTCCAAGCAGCTATAAAGTTATTGTTCCAAAATGTGTAATAACTTCATAGCTGGTTTCTATCCAGCTTTAAATTGCACATATAGGCAGTCTGCTTTGGGGAGCCTGCAGCTGCTGTGATCTTCCAACCATTGCTCCACATCCCCCCATGGCTGGGAGACCACAGCAGTGCCCCATGGTTGTGAGGCTGCTAGACACTTCTCAGCCCCAGCTATGTGTGGCCCCTGTGGCTGGGAGCGTTCTCAGCAAAGGGGGCTTCCAACTATGGGTGCTTGCTTAGCCATGGGTGCTTGCTGCTTTCTGATGCAGGGGCAGCCCAGGATTGGGTTCCCACTACACCAGCAATAAGGCACAGTTGGATCTAATGTACAATCCCACAATCATGCCTCCTGCCATGCATCACACATCATGTGGATCACACATCAAATCCAACTATGCCTTTACCTTCACATGTAAAAGGATTTAGGGTAGGTACATAGATACAGGTGTTACATTTAGTTCCATCTAACCAGAGTTAGGTTGATCTAAGGATACTTTTACATGTGCTTTGGGTGTGGGGGCAGCACTTAATTAGAGAGGCTCTTGGAACTGCTCTAATTAAAGACCTGCTGTATCTTCTGTATCAGCACCCCACAGTTAAAAATGGCAGTGGGGGCACTTGAACTAAAGCTCATTCGCAGAGCTTTAGTTCAAGTGCCCCCACTGCCATTTTTAAGCATAGAGTTGCTGATGCGCAAGACACAGGAGGCTGCTGGAGCACAGCAATTGCCACACTCCACCTTGATTAATTGAGTCTGCTCCAACATGCTGGAATTGCAGCATGTCAGAGCAGCCTCCATGCTCCCTAAATGCCCGGTTTGGCAGACATTCATCCAAAACATGGGATGCTCAATTTAAGTTAGCGTACTTCAGGACTAGGGACAGAAATTATACATACACCAGTATTAGTGATTGAAAAGCAGCTGGAGGCTGGCAGATGGCAGTAACTCAGGGGCAGGACTGGTTCAAATCTGTAATACAACAGAAGTTCAGAAAACCTAAACTGCTTTCAAAATGGCCAAACCATCCAAATAAACCTGGATGGATGTAAAATAAGACTTAACTGATTTAGGTTAAATCGGTTTTTGGAACTTCTGTCCCATATCCCTTCCAGATTCAAGTTAACTAAGACCCCTAGCATCCTAGGACGCTTCACATCTCCCCTGTAAAATCTCCCTCACAGAATGGCCAAGGCTGGCCTGCCCAAAGCTGTCTGCTCCAGCTGAACAGGTAGGTGTGCTCTAGCACTCCCTGGCTTCTGGCCTGAGCCACTTCAGTCATATGGCTGCATTTCTAGAATTAAAAGTGAATGTCTGTTCACTGACTTGTCAGCTCAATCTACACAGCTTAGTCCAAGGGGTGAAGACTGAATTGATTCAGCCTTGGGCATTTTGACTGTCTATTCTGATCCCCGGAGGTGCAATAACTTATATTGAGCAAGGTTAACCTCATTTAGGAAAGGGTTAACCTGGTTTCTTGAACTACATGAGTTGGCAGCACAGCCTCATGGCTAGATCACTCCAGCCCCAACACTGTGACTTCTTATCCCTCCAAACCCCAGCTTCTCCTCCCACCAGGCAACCTCCTCCGCCTGTGGACCCACCAGCCCCTCCTGCAGCCCCACCAGCCCTGCTAATCTCATCTGGTCCTTCCCCCACTATGTGTACATACAGACAAGCATACATATGTGGTATGCAGCACCACAGACAAATCGTGTGCAAACTGCACATGGTGCACGCATAGGAATTTCCCATACTGCAAATTAGAAACAAGGGACAGGACGGTTGACATTGGGAGAAGCCAGTGTAAAAAAAAAAAACATGCCTAAAAAAAAGTGGGGCAGCACATGTGACGGCAGCATGCACCACCCAAAACTGGAGCCTAGTTGGCTAGAGTCATGCTCTACCTGCTTGCCAGTCTCCCTGCTGCTAGATTGCTGTGGTTGCAGCCCCCAGAAGGCCCCAGGACCCCAGGTAAGGCTGCACATGCTGTTCCTGGTAGTAGTGAACTGCTGTACGTGTTACTTACAATCTAGGCCTTAGTGGCTTAAAAAGCAAGCCACCTAGACCTAGACCAGGTGTGGTGAATATTTGTTCTCACCCTTAGGAGTAAAGTAAAATTGCAAAAGTGAACTTTAGAACTTTGCAAAAAGTATAATATAAACAGTTCTTTAGTCACAACAGTAAATATCCATAAAAGGAAGAAGCTAAACTGTGAAGACTGGCTAGAGATTAAAGATAATCTAGACACTGTCCAAAAACTAAACAAATATTTTGTGTCCATGTTCAATTAAGATGAAGAAGTTGAACGTGTAGACAAAGGCAAGAGGGGCATTGAGTCTTATTCCAATGAGGAAATTATGCTGCCCACTTCACTAAGGAACAAGACAGTCTAACCTTGATGCAAGTTTCTAGAATTGTGTTGCTTCCTGTCTGAATCCTATTTCCTCTCTCAATTTCTATTCCCTCTGAACTCTTTTTCATTATGTGTCTTTTTACTCCAGTGATGGGAACACTTCCAATAATTGATGTGCTGTTTATTCCTTCTTTCAGATTATTAATGGAGTTGTTTCATTAAATAAAACAGAACACTGAAAAATATGGTATTCTGCTGCATCCAGGCTCAATAAACTGGTGTGTCCTTCAACATGTTTTTTGTCATCAGCTGCATTGACAAGGTCTTCATTACTTCCTAATTGTCCATATCACATCTCCTTATTTTTCTCATTAAAGATAGATTTAAAAAGCAGCTCAATCGCTCAGATACTTTAGAATCATCAGTAACTTAATCCTCCTTTCATGAAGGGTTTCACAGAGACAGCTCTGTAAACCTCTATTTACGTTAAATTCAGAATGGCATGAGTACCAGTGACAGTCTTTTCAAGCCTTCACAGAAACTAATGACCTCTTAGGGTGACCCCCGTGTCCATTCAGTTCTTGGCTCCTAGATGCCTGCAAGGGTGCCAGTTAATGCTAAGAATAGCCAGTCAGGTGGGCTGTTAGCAATTTATGAATATTTCTACCACTTATTAACAGCAGCTTTGAAGCCTTCAAATTGTACACTTAACTAATACTTATATCTCTGTACTCCTATTACTATCAGTTTTATATTCATAATTTCTCATCTCTGTTTTCACAGGGTGCATCTACATGAGACACGGTACTGCACATTAGCATGGTTTACTGTGCAGTAAGTGTATGCTTATATACATGCATGCACTTACTGCGCAGTAAAAACCCTTAATCCTGCTTAAATTTGCTACTTGCAAATGCAAGTAACAAATTTAAGTGGGATTAGCGCATGTGGGCCCACTTAAATTTAAGTGT
This sequence comes from Caiman crocodilus, assembly GCA_030014935.1. Classification (NCBI taxonomy): domain Eukaryota; kingdom Metazoa; phylum Chordata; order Crocodylia; family Alligatoridae; genus Caiman; species Caiman crocodilus. The sequence goes on from JAGPOW010000261.1 coordinate 130,835,965, forward strand.
GCAGTAGCACATGTATAAATGTGACCTGAGAGCAAATTTGCTCCTTGGTCTGCCCAGCCACTAGGGGGCCAGCCTGAGGCCAGGCCCAGGGCAACAGACTGGAAGCTTCTCCAGGCTCAGGGCTGAGCTGCCTCTATGACAGTGCCTGTTTGCAAGGTATAAAAGCCTGAAGGCATTTTGAGCCCTGGGGCATACTCACCAGGGAGCCTGAGGGCACTTGAGGCCCTGTGTGTCCCCCTGGATAGGCCACAGGTTACCTGTTCTTGCCTGCCTCTAACCCTGAGCTGCTGGTTGGCACGGCACTACCAGACAGATGCCAGGAAAGTGTTCATGATGACAGTAGGATGCTGCAGGCTACTGCATCCTCAGGCCAGGCCTGTCAGCACCCAGGATGCTACAGGGCATTGCTTCTGCCATGCAGCTGACTGTTCTGTGCTGTGGCCATGTGCTGGATACTGCTGGCAGCTGTCCAGGCCTGGAAGCTCAGAGACCGCTGCGTGGAAACCCAGAGGGCTGGTGTGGGACCCACCATGGCCGCCTCCCATCCACAGCTGTGCCCATGTCCATGCCCTCCATCCAGGGCCCCAACTGCAGCAAAGAGAAGGCTTGTGAGCTCATGGCACTGTGGGGTGAGGCAGAGGTACTGCACCAGTTTGAGCAAGGCAGCCACTCTATTGTACATATTTATGAGGCACTGTCAGGCTAGATACAGGAGCAAGGACACAACTGGTCATCATAGCAGTGCCACATAAAGGTCAAGGCCTTGTGAGCACAGTAGATTACCAAAATTGACCACAATCATTGGCCCAGCTGTGCCTGCAAAACCATGCCCTTTATGTGGCATCAGACAGTTGTTTTGGTGCCCTGGGGCCCAGGCCATAGCCGTACCTACCCTCAGGTTACACCAACACAGGAAGCTTGCCTGAGCCCCCTGCCCCAGCCTGGCACCCCTGGAGGAAGCCATAGTGCAGGGAGGGCCCCTATAGTGCCCAGAAGCCTGCCCCACCCAGGTTCCCAGCTGCAGTTCCCAGTAATAAGTCAGAGAGCCCTGGCCAGTGCCTGCTTCACACTGTGCAGCCCCAGGGCCAGCCATGAGGCATGGCTGGCCATGACCCTGCCAGCAGTCTACAGCGTCAGCTCCTTTCTGGGGGTGCTCCCAGCTGGGCACCTGCACTCCACGCCTCATGGTCCAAGGACACTGGGTACAGCTGTATGCTGTCATTGACAGGGAGGACAATGCCAAGCTGCCAGCCATACCATGCCATAAAGACATGTTCTTTGAACACATGTCTTCAGTGACAGTGATGGAGGGGTGGGCAGGGAGTAGGGGGTCAGTGGGTGGTAGAGCAGACAGGCTAGAGCCAGACGTTCTAGAGGAGATGGTCAACTAGAGTCTTTCACATCCAGTGCCCTGGCACCTACTAGAGGGTGCGCAGATCTCCTGGCACCTTTCTGGGAGAGAGGGGGCACCACTGCCACTGCTGCTGTAGGTAGTGCTTCCATGACCAGGTGTCCTCTGCCTGCCACACCTCCCTCATGCAGGTCTTGCAGAACAGCTTTCCCCAGGCTCACAGATATTATGCAGCACACAGTTTGTGAAGATGACACGGAGAAAGTTCTCCTCAGTGACCTTAAGGACGGAAGTGAGGAGCACCAGCATCCCTTGAAGTGGTCAAAGGTGCACTCTACCATGGTATGGGTCTGACCCAGGCACCAGTTAAAGTGGCCTTAGCAGGGGTGCAGATAGCTGGTGTAGGGTTACATCAACCATGGCAGGAGAGGGTAGGCAGGGTCCCTAGTGAGCAGGGGTGGGACCACAGCAGCACCTGCTACAGATTCAGCACCCCTGGTGCAAAACACCCATTCTCCACCAGTCCCATCAGGCCAGAGTTCTGAAACACATGGACATTGTATGCACTGCCCCCTCAGCCAGTACTCCCATGGGTGAATGTGTTATAGGTCTTCACAACAGCCTGCAGGATGACAGAGTGAAATCCCCTGCAGCTGCAATAAGTATGATTTCTGTGGGGTAGGCAGGTGATGGGGATGTGGTTCCTGTCCAGGGCCCCAGTAGCCTGGGGAATCCCTGGGCAGAGAACCCTACCACTATGGACACTGAGCATGGTGTTCCCCAGCACATCTTGGAGGGCACTGCACACCTCCAGGATGGCATCCCCAGCAGCCTTGCCTTCACTGAATAGGTGTGCAATGTATTGGGGACTGGCAAATGTGGCCAGCTTCAGCAGGGTGAGGGCAAGTGGGTGTCCATGGAGAGGGCTGGGCACATGTTGGTGTCCTGATGGCCCATGTGGGTGGAACTACTGACGCAGGTCCCAGAAGGTGGCCCAAGTCATGTGGAAGCCATCCAGCCACTGCTTGCCATCCCAGATATACTGGACAATGTGCAGCCTCCAGTGGGCCCAGAGGCAATGGGACTGGAGACCCAGGAGGGTTATGATGGCCCCAGCAGTGGCATCATGGAGCCCTACACCCGTGTTCCTGCCACTGGCAGTGGCTTGCTAGCAGTGGTGACCCTGGGATGGTATGCTGTAGCCAGGCAGGTAGTTGCTGTATCTGGGGGAACCAGGTAGGACATGACAGCCCTGGGCCAGGCAGTGAGCCATCAGTGAGATTGTGGTGGTCATCAGGAGCATGAGGTGCTGCTTGTTGCTGCCAGGGACAGAGGTTGAAGCAGCCATAGTGCAGGGAGGCAGCTGCTGTGGGCAAGGAGAAAGCTGCTGTGTGCTGTCCCTGTGCATGTCACACTGCTCCTGGACAAGGAAGGGGCTGGCTTTTAAAGAGGGCTGCTAGGTGAAGACCTCTCCTCAGTGGTGGCAGGGTCACATTGCAGGGCTGCAGGAAACTTGGTGCAAATCTGCTCCCTAATCCCTCCATGTGTAGATGCTTACCCAAAAACATTTAAATCAGAGTAGCTTACACAAAAGTAAATTTATGCCAGAGTAACTGAGCTGGGCCCTTTCCTCCCAGACCAGCTTCCCTCTGCACAGGCTGCTCTAGGGGGAATCTAAGCCTGGCTCTGGAGGCTTTTCCTACCCAGATCTCTCCCTGACCCCTGACCCTCATCTCTGTCTGACACACCCCTGATGCCACCTTCACCCCTCCACCCAGTCCATTACATCTCCCAAGTAGCTCCTGGAACCAGCAGCTCCCCAGCCTGGGGCCGCATGTCCCAAAACTGGTGTGGGCATGGGGCAGGAGTAAATGCCTGGAGTAAATGCACGTGTAGACATACCCATATACACCATCATGTTCTACACCTGTATATTGCATCTTGTCCCTTTGTATGTTGAAACTCTTTGGGGCAGGGACTTTTTACTATAGCACCAAGCAAAATAATAATTATAATAATTCAGTAATTCAAGTAATAAATATTAATTGGAAAGCTGTGTGGGGTTTTTTTGTTTGTTTTTTATTTTCTGGTTACATGCCATTTAGCCAATCAGTCACTTTGTAAAGAGTGCAAAACAGCCAACAGAAGGTAAGAATCTGCACCTAGAGCTTATTTGGTAAATTAGAGGAAAAGGTTTAATCCTTAGTACCTATCCTTTGAGTCATCCTATATCCTTCTCTTTCTCTTCCTGTGGTGTCCAGTCTATTTTATTTCTACTACAAATTTTTCTGTCATATCTCCACATGCTATTCTGTGATATCCTGGGTTGTTTTTGTAAACCCAGTGGACAATTTTTCACAGATAGTTGTACAGTCATTTTGTCAGTAAAAACAAAGTTCATCTTAAATTGCATAAGAAATTAACCTTGCATCTGTAAAGAATGGACCGTAAGAGTTTTCTTCTCTTATTAATGACAATAAGGCAAACTTTTGAATGCACACATGTGAAAATGATTTGAAACCAGACTGTGATCCTAAAAAAACCCTATGTTTTGTCCATTAAATGATCAACTTGTTTTGTTCTTGGTTATAACAGTGTAAATATAAACTAATTTTACTCGTGAATTTGTAGTGGTTTAACCTAAAACTAAAATTCGATCCAAAGTTGAAAAATGTTATTTTCATGTGAAATGTCACAAATAGCCCTAAAAAAGCATTTCTTTAACTCAGTCATTATAACCTAACAACAATAGCATAGGGACAAGCATTTTTTTCTGCCACTGCAGCAAATGAACAATCACCCAGTGTGACTGGGGCTGTTCATCTATGAACATAGTCAGTGTTCAACACAAACCAACAACCAAATATGATTTCTTTCAAAACAATTGTCCCATCTAACAGTATATAAAATAATGGTTTTAATGTTGATGCTTGCTGATGATACATTCTCTCCTCAGCCTTCCTAAAACTATTTGGGAAAAGACTAAAATTCTGGATACTTTTAGACCTTGATTCAGGAAAACACCTAAGCACATACTGAAGCTTATTCCTATTCAGGACAAAATTTAAACGTGTCTGATGATTTCCATGGAGCTTAAACCCAGGTTTAAATGTGGAATAAGTAGAATCCAACATATTCTTACACAGCACATGGGACAAAATACTGTTCTTTTTCTTCCTCTGTCACTCAAATTCAAAAGAAAAACTGCATTTGAGTCAGTTGAAGTACTTTGGGTTTACACCGATATTAATTTAGCTAACATTCTAATAGGTAATAGTCCATCCTTCTGTCCGTCCGTAACACTCTTAAACCACTCTGATAAGTTACTGAAACAACCAATCAGGGTGTTCCAAGAGCATTCCAGACAGGAGGCAGCAGTGGCACAGAAGAGTGGTGCCATGATGGAGGGGGTGGGGGGAGAGGGGGCAGCAGATCAGTGCTCTGGGAAATTGAATGTGAAGAGCTACTAAGGGAACATTTTGGCTTTGGTCCCTCTAGCTAGGCACAGACATTACACATAAACTGGTTTAAGTGATCAGAAACTGGTTTAAATTTGTAGCAGAACAGACATTCAGCACACATAAACCAGTTTAAAAATGGCCGAAACTGGTTTGAGAGAAACCTGGTTGAATGTAGTATCAGATTTAATGGATTCAGCTCAAACACGTTTATGCAATGTCTGTCCCAGACTCCTTGCCGATCTAAGATAAACCAGAGACCCTCAGCATCCTGGCATGCTCTCGGGGCTGGGCAGGGCTCTCTGCTGCAAAGTAGGGCTGACCTCACCCCTCTGCTCTCTACCCAGAGCAGGGATCAGCCCTAGCAGAGACACCAGCTGGCATGGCTCCGTTAAGGCAAAGAGGGCAGGAAGGGAGTTAAATCTCCCTCCTTCCCCTCTTCCTCCACTGTAAGCAAAGTTAGCCTGTTTGTCTGGGAGCAGAGGGGAGGGGGCTGCATCACTGGCCTCTGGATTTGGCAGACCCAGGCTGCAGGGAAGGGAAGAGGGAGGAATTAATCCTTCTCCCTGCCCCCTTCACCTTAATGGGGCCAACTTGTCCTGCAGTGTTGAAAGGGGGGGCTCTGTTTCATGTTGGAGGGCACTATTCCCCCTTCTTCTCCCAGGGTGGGGAGGGGGACTCTGTGAAACAGTAGATGGGGACTCTTTCTCCTCCTCCCCTTCCCCCAACCCCTGCCACCACGGGGCTTGGTAGGGGAGCTCCATGTGATGCTGCCTGGCTCTGGGGGTTGGGCAGGGGGAGGCTCTGTTCCATGCTTGGGGGAACTCTTCCCCCTCCTTGCCCTCCCAGAGGGGCAGCCCTGAGTATGGAGCTCAGCTGAGCAGGGTGGGGGCAGAGGACATAGGGAACTCTGCCCCTGGCTGCAGCCCCAAGCACAGAGCTCAGCTGGGCAGAGTGGGGGTGGGGATGTAGGGGGCTCTCTTTAGGAACACAGACTCCTCCTAGGAGTGGCCCTGTGCAGCCTGCGCAACTGCTTTATCCACATGGCTCTGCACGGCACCTGCAGCTTGCTCTCCGAGGGAAAGCACCGTGCTGGACCCTGTGGGAAAGCAGGGGCAGGGCTCCCGCCAGTTCCAGCAGAGTACAAGCATGACACTGCACAGCAGGGCATGAGGAAAGCACCTGGCCCCAGTGCTGGAGTTGCAAGTCCAGGCTCAGAGCCCCAGCGGGGGATAAAGCAGGCTCTGCTCTCTCCCCCAGTGCATAGCTGGCTGAAGCCATGCCTGCACTGGTGGGCATGAGCGCTCTGACCTCCCTGCCTGCTGATGCTGCAGTGGGGCACTGCAGCCATGGGGGAGGGTGTGCAGTAACGGCAGGAGTCCCCTAGACCCCTCCCACCCCCACCCTGACCAGCTGAGCTTTGTGCTTGGAGCTGCAGCCATGGCAGGAGTCCCCTACACCTCCCATCCCCACCCTGCCCAACTGAGCCAAGTGCTCAGGGATGCACTCATGGGGGAGTGTGCGAGGGTCCCTACACCCCCCACCTACACACCCCACCCTACCCAGCTGAGCTCTGTGCTCCCACTGCCACTCTGGGGGGAGAAGGAGGAGGGGGAAGAGTTCCCTCCAAAACAGAACAGAGCCTCTCCTTGCCCCGGGCAGGGGAGAAGTAGGGGGTACCCTCCCTCCCCGGGGCTAGACAGCCTCACAGAGCTCCCCTCCCCACCCCACAGTGCCTGCAGGGAAGGAGAAGGGAGAGAAGCCTGCCCCACTCAGCACCAAACAGGCCTCCTCCTCCTGGCCCCACGGTGGTTGGGGTCAGCGAGGAGGTGGAGCAGTTCCCTTCTGGGGCTGAGAAGCCCTGTATGTCCAGATTGCTCCCAGCTGTCAGGGAGCCACTGAGGCCTGGCCACACCCCCTTCCCCAGCTCAGCTTCCTTGTGGAAGGGGAGGGAGGGCTGCTCTAGTGCCCCCAGGCTTCTGGCCTGAGCCACTGCAGGCACGTGCTGAATGGCTATCCACTTGTAAACTGGTTCACTCTCTTCAGGTCAGACAAACCTGTAAGGACCGAATCAATTCAGGCTAAGGCTTTTTGAGCGTCTGTCCCTAACCTCCATGTCTCAGTTCCAGGCCTCACAGAGATGTTGTAAACAAAGTAACGTTTCTGTATTAACACACTTTGGAAAATGTGTGTTAAATAAAGCCGGGTGGTACACATTAAATGAGCAGAATAAAAAGAAATGCTGAATAAGTAACCTTTCACTGAGCGAGACAGGTGTCCTGTGAATAACAAAATACTAAGTGTAAATAAAGACTGTATCTTAATGCAAATGATGCAAATGCACAAGGGGGGGGGGGTCACATTTTCAGATGGCCTTAATGCTAGCACTTCTGGTATTTTCAGTCCCTGGCTTTGCAACGTTAATTACTTTAAGTGCAGAGTGTTGGATGTTATATAGATAAATATATTCACAAATGATTATGATTTTAATAACATTCTTTCTGTTTCTAAACACTGGCAAAGAGTAGTGCAGATTTGGGAAACTATCCTATGTACTGTAAATGAGAAGGTGGTTCTACTTAGTAGCAGAGAAAAATAATAGTACTTAATAATTATTCCTGAACCTTCCTTTCCTTGTATTTTAGCTCCTTATACATGAGAGGATATGCAAGTCTCACGCCCTTTTCATATTTGCATGGCTACTTCACAAGTCAATTCACTGAATTATCTTTCAGATCAATGCGCATCTCATATATTCCTTCAGCAGAAAATGCATCTCTCTGACTTCTCAACAAGCAAAGCACATCAAAGAAAAACTCATACAGATACCAGCGACTACAACTAGACGGACATCATAGGTCATTATTACTGCTTCTTTCCTATCATCTTATTTTCCCTCTGTCTGTTCTCTGCTTTTGAGTGGGGAGAGCACATCTGGCTGTGGAAACAAGAATTTTCAGTTCACTGTGAACAAGTACTTCTGCTTTGGAAATTGCTAAACTTCTTTTTTTCCCCACTGTCATTGAAACAACTACCATCTATCTAACAACTGGTAAAAGGCGTGCATAAGACAGTACTCCAGGAAATTGATGCTGGCACATTGTATAGGGGTGTATGGCATCGATTACAGAAAGCCTTCTCTCAGATTGACAAGCTGAGGAAGAGATCCTGAAAGTACATGGTCTTGCCATCAGTCAGTCACCTGCTCGTAACAGAGCTGCGTGCCTGAGACAATCCCTTTTTGAATTATCATCACAAATGAGACATGCCACACACTTCATGCATCTGAGCAGGTTACTGTGTTAAGTACAATACATACCCAAGCTCAGGCTTAGAAACCCCAAACTAAAATATATTGGCACCTATGTGAGTATCTTGTTAATTTAAGCAGAATCACAATGTAAATCCAGTGTCCTTTGGGGATTAATGCTGGATAAGTACATTGATGTGCTGTATGCAAACAAAGCCTTAGTTTGATTTCAAAGGCAGCGTTGCAGCTTAGTACAACAGGTAAAACTTACTGTTTCGTCTACACTCACAAAAATCTGTCTCTAGCTTTAAACCAACCAGAAATGTTACTCACTGAATCCATTTACATTGTGTCACCTTGAATCTTTTCTTCCTGACAGTTTAATATAATCTGCTTTGCAGTTTCATACAGAAAAGACTACATTACAGAAATGATTCACCCTGTGACAGTTTTTATTGTAATATTCACCCAGAAGGAATGCTTCCTCTGAAGAGCTCTGCTAGTTTAACCTCTCTCTCTGGCAGGATAACATCAGTTGTCTAGGAAGTGACTCAGTACAGTAGAACGTGGGCTATTAACTTAATTGGTGTTAGCATGGATTCACACTTGTAAGAGACCACAATCTAATGCTGTGTCCTGGCTATCAATGACCTGCAAATAAACCAGATGTGTTTGCATTGCCTCTGCTCTCCTGGGTACTGGAACAGTTCTTTCTCAATATCCTCTCAGTAGAAGCAAGTAGACCTGTGCAAAGCAGCAAGTATTCACTTCAGTTTCAGATTTGGCCAATTCGGTGGCCGGTGATTCAATCTGGTGATTCGAATTGCTGTCCCAAATCAATTTGGCTGAATCCGATTCAGAGGTTCAGCTGCTGCCGAATTGGCCGAATCTCCCAATCAGACAAGCCCCGTCCCCCACCTGTGCTCTCAGCCTCGTCAATGGTTACCCCACCCGGACCTAGCTCTTTAAAAACATAGCCTGGTGCCAGGTGGGGGGCAGGGGGAGATCCCTGCTGCCCCCCAACTGCATTGGAGGGCTCTGTCATGAACCCCCATCCCCTGACTGCTCTCCCAGGCCCAGTTCCCAGCTCTTACAAAAAATAAAGCCCCCACTCACCGGCAGCTGCCGGGCAGGGGAGGCGATATCTGCTGTCCCATGCTGCCCCATGCTGCAGAAGGGGCTCTGCCATGAGCCCTCCAACCCCCAACTACTCTCCCAGCCTCCACCATGGATGCCCCTCCTGGTTCTAGCTCCTGGATATTTATATTAAAAAAACCCCCCAAAACCCACACTCACCGGCTCCTCCCAGGCAGGGAGATGATCCCTGCTGCCCGCCACTGCTCCACACTGCATGAGGGGCTCTGCCATGATACCCCAGAAGCCCTGAAGCCCCTGCAGCAGCCAGTGAGTGGGGGCTTGGAGCAGCCATGGGGCAGCGCTGGGACAGCAGGCGGGGGTCTGG
>JAGPOW010000261.1:130847606-130895691 GCA_030014935.1 Caiman crocodilus
TATCTTAATAAGAAATCTTGGTTAATTTGGGGCAGGGAGAAGAGGAGGAAGACTGTCCCTGAAGTTCACAGTTTTGACCATTTCTTATTAATCTTGGTCTTAGTTTAAAATGTAAGGAATGAAACTTTTCCTTTCACCTCTGATCAGACAATTTCCAAGAGACCTAATACAAATTTTATATTTGCATGTTAGTAGATTTCTGGGGATAGATGTTCATTAAATTATGCAAGGACTCTGTCATTCTGTGCTTTAAAGGAAATTACCTGAGACTTCCTTTGCGGTACTTATTAGAAAAAAAGGAAGTAATGGGATTAAAAGTGGAACAAAGTAGGCTCAAAATTAATCTCCATACAAACATTTTCTGAAGTCTAATATTCTTGAAAACCTGAAACTGCCAGAAAAGGTGAACAGTGGGTTCTTTTGTTGTTTTTTTTTAATTTTCCCACTTACTTACTCTACAGTATGAAGCAGTTCCAGACGTGAGACATATTGTGCCAAAGCTAAAATGGAATAAAAGACAGATCTTACTGGTATATGTACAATGCCACACTAATGTGGCTGCCCTGATTGTGGTTGTGGAACAATCGGGCATGGCCAGAATCAGCAAGGTGCTGCTTTATACAGAGACGTCCTCTATCACCTTACCAAGTTACTTAGGCCCCAATTTACAAGTTACAAGCAGTAAACTACAAAACTATTCCACAAAAAATGTGAAATAACTGTAGCTTGTTCTGATCACGCCATTAATTGAACACGTGGCCAAATGCTCTCCTATGGCTAGGAGCTGCTGGCAGCCCTGCAGTTGACAAGGCTCAACAATAGCAGTGGCAGCGTTGTCAGCTGAGGGGCTTGCACGGGAGAGAATGGTGCCATCCCCTCCATCCTCCTCCCTGCTGGGAGTCTTTATGGCTTCAGGGCTCACAGCAAGGGCAGCGTCTTTGGCTGTGGGGCTCAGCGTGGCAGCAGTGGGGAGAAGGCTGCTGCCACTGCTAGCCTCATGCGGTGTAGGGCTCACGGCCACAGCAGCGTTCCCCACACTGCCTCTGCCGTGAGCTCCACAGCCAATGTCACTGTAGGGATCGCAGCAGTGACAGCGAGGAGAATACTGTGTAGCATGACAGGAGGCGCAATAGTTTGGATCATGCATTCAAATCAATTGTGCCTTTACCTACACGTGTAGAAGGGCCCTTAGTCTTTCTCAGCCCCTACACGTGCATTAAGGCTACTCCGGCATGCTGTAATTAAAACTCATTAGAGCAGACTTGATTAATTGAGCATGGTAATTACCATGCGCCAGCAGACTCCAGCATCATGTGTATCAGTGGCCCCCACACTGAAAAGTGGCTATGGCAGCACTTAAAGCTCGTTCAATGTTTTAATTAGAACAGCTCTCCGGGTCTCTAATTAAAGTGCCGCCATCTCCCGGAGCACTTATATAAATACCATCTGTGCTTCAATTAACTTCACTCTTTGTTTTTCCTCCATTTTTTGTGCAATTTGAAATATTACTAATGACTAGAATGTTTATCTGTGCATTTAAATCCTCTTCTTATGCTGTAGATGTACATTTGGATTGCAAATGGATAGGATTATCATTTATGATTTCTATTATAACAGGACCCTAAAGTATTTATTTGAGATCAAGACTCCCTGTGACATGTGCTGTACAAATATATACTGAGAAAATCCCTTCCCTAAAGAGTTTACAACCTAAAGATATATGACAGACAAATGTTGTGGAAACACAACTACTAGCCCCATGTGAGACAAGTTAAGAATGACATTTTCTGAAATGCCTTGTTAATTTAAGAGACAATCTCATTTTCAAAAGTCAATGGACTGAGGTTAGTAAGGAACTTTAAAAAAAAAACCCGAAATGGAGTGACTAAAATGCGGGGGCCCTATCTGTTGATTAACTTCCATGCTAATGATGTGTGTTTGATTTTGCCTAGATATTGAAATGATTGATTTCAAAGGGTAAAAATATTGTTTGAGCCGTAAAGCATCTTGGAGTATTTAGTCAATACAATTATTCAGTTGATGGACTATTCTGAATCCCTTTTGGAGTAAAGGAAAGGTATAGTGTATATTTACAAAACTTCCAAGAGATCCTACTTTTCTTACTGTTGAAAGATAACTAGGTGCATAAGTAGTGGCAATGCATGGAGGTAGTGGTGACTTCCAAGTACTGTTATACTACTAATGTGGCTACAGCAACTGCTGGGTTTTTTTGGCTTACCCCCAATATCTCAAGTTGGTGCCTGGGATGGCTGCCCTAATTTCCCAATCATAGTTATGCTACTGTTGGGAGGAGACCTTTTTGAGGAAAGGAATTGGTGTATGGGGGATATAGATAGGTTATGAAATCTTCAAAAAACTAAGTGTTCCCTTACTGAAGGCCAAAATAGACTTAAAGCTTCAAGAGTATAGGAAGATGATGAAAAACTATGCCGCAGGAAGTTCCTGTTCCAGCGTTCCAGAAAGCTGAGATCAGCAGGTCGGGAGGAGAAGGTTCTGGGGGAAGCTAAGGGTTGTGTAGAGAAAAGGGGATAACTCCTGGGATGGTGCTCCTGTTTAATTTGAAGTCAAATCCAAACATCACCCATAACAGGTTCTTTCCCTCTCCATGTTCTAGACTCCTCTCACCCCACCCTGCCACGCACAGCTATACCAAAAGGAAGAAGCCGCCCATTGCATAGAGAAGTTAAAATTGGGTAAAACGTTTTTCTTCAGACTGAAATTTCAAGTTGTGCAATTTTTTTTCTCCATAAAAACTTCTCTTTGAGTATTTTTTTTTATTTTCCAGATAAGATATTTTGAAATAAATAGCACCTTTGTAATGCCTGCTGCATTACAACAGAAACAAAATTGAAAAACAGTTGGAAATGTGGCCAAGTAAGCTCTCCCTGGTCTTACTAAGTTGCCACCAGAAAAAAAAAAGGGATAAAAAAGGAAGAAGCTCACAATTCAAAATTAGAAACCAAATAAAAAGTGTTTATGTTTTGTTTACATTTATGCTGCTAAATTTAAGAAACATCCACAACTGGAGATCCTTTTCATCTTAGAGGGTTCATAGCCCTAATTACTCATCTCTTACCCCTGCCTTGGCTAAATTAAATAGACTGAGATCATTATAGAATATCTGATATATTACCAAATATCTGAGATTATTATAGCTTAGCTTTATAGTTTATCACTATAAACCACATTTTCTAATCCTATATTTTTAACTCTTTCCAGTTTTAAATATTCCTGTCTTAAAGTCTGTACACCACAATGAGGCATAGTAGTCCTGTATTTCATTTGGCAGTGGTTTGTGACCTGGCCCTAAATCTGTGATCCAATGCCAGAATCTGCCATCCTTACTTACATGTACACCCATTGCTTCCTGTAGGGATGTTCATAAAGGTACTATTCACTTATTATTTTCTTACTGCTTCTCTGATGATCCTTGGAGTCACTGCTGTGAAACAAGCCCTCCCCCCTTCACTCCCACTTTAATCCCTTGGCACCCAGTTTTCTCAAGCACTTGAGAAAATGCATTGTGCTATGGTTTAAAGAGATCACGCTAAATCACTGCCCCTGAAAAATATTATCATTTTTCAAAACATTTTGAGTGAAATAGGTATGAAAGGTCAAACATTCAAATTTTTTCAGAGCTATTACTTGGCTGAGGACGAGCTTCCAGAACACAGTGTATCTCTTGTTTTTCTCCAGTCCTCATACATGCAGCCTCTGCGCTATTTCGACAATAGTCACAACCTGCCATCACATTACAAACTTCCTTATGTTGAGACATCTGTACGTCACAATGTGACACAATCATAATGTATGGATTCAGGACTGCAGTGTTTTATAACAAACTGTGCAGATGGACTTTGCTGAATCTGTAATTCTACCTCATGTTTATAACCACAAGGAAAACAGAATGATGATTTATCATGTTTTTTTGCTCATTTTTGCTTTCCATTGCTTAGGAAACAGCATTGCAGACAAATGGAGTTTTACTGGAAATACTAGGTGTTCATAGTTCTGCAGTGGCTTGCTTTTCAGTATTTCCTACATACGAAAATGGAATGCATATATAGCAGAATTTCCCTTATTTATTTCAGTTTATTGCCACCCAGAAACGTTACCATCAGATTAGCTCTGACTCCCTGCTGGAACAGCAAATTACCCTGAAGTAATAATTATAATACATTAGTAGAAGTTTAATTTCCAATAAGTGCTGTCTGTTTAAGGGATGGCAATCTCACCATGGCTCAGAGAACAATAGATCATGTTATCAGCAAGAATAAACCTACATGGAATTAAAAGAAAGATAATAAAAAATTCATTACAGTTTTCAAATTGGAACAAAACAATTCCTCCAACTTTCCCAGCTATAGTTTTGTAGACAAGCCACTTACAAAACATATCTGTTAATCCACAGACAAGGAAGCATGTTTTTGCTTCTGGATAAGACACAGATCTGCTAACTTTCTATTACTGGTTCCAATAGTCACATCTAGAACAGTATCATGTCTGTGCAAAACAGTGGAAGAAGGAAGCTTTTGTTTCAGCGTATCAACCAGATCCTTATTTTGTTTGGAATAGCTCTATTTACTTTCACCTTTTACAAAAATTGTTTTTTATTTACATCCCAAAATCTGAATATAAAAGTATATTTCGATGAGAAATATGATGGATAGCACATATGATATATTCCTTTAGAAGAGAGTCCCAACAGTTAAAACAAAGTACAATATTTTCTCCCCTCCCCCACATAAGAATGGTCTACTATTTATCAATTTTAAAATGTTAATTAAAGTTATGGTTTAAGAATAGAAATTACACATAAACTGGTGTAAGTGATTGGAAACCAGTTCAAATCTACACAACAGAAGTTCAGTTCACATAGGCTTGGGACAGACATTCAAAAAGCCTGAACCTGAATTGATTCAATCTTTGTAGGTTAGTCTAACCTGAATCAGTTTGTAACTGCAGACATCCCAGAAATGCAGGCACATGTCTGCAATGGCTCAGGCTAGAAGCCAGGGGGGCACTAGAGCAGCCCTCCCTTCCCTTCCACAGTGCTGTGCTGATGAGGGTGTGCCCAGGCCCTGGCATGACACTTTGATTAGGGAGGGATTCTGTCTCCCCCACCCCCCACAAACCTGCCCATCAGGGAACTGATAACACAGTGTTTATCGTTTCTAACTCAGTGTTTATCACCCCATTAAGAAGACAACAGAGGAACATTACCAGCTACCTGTTGATTTTGCCTTTGTCCCATCTGCCACAGCATGGACTGTAGCCAGCATGTGGTCTGCTAGCTAGTTCTGAGAGGTGTCTGTGTAAGGAAGAGGGAATGGGGAATACCTGCTTAGCAGGAAGTGGGGGAGGAGAAGTGGGGGAGCAGGGGGAAACCAGACAGATGCCTACAGTCTCTGATGAGCTCCAGCCAGGGAACAGAGGGGAGGGGCCAGCTCTGCTGTGGAGCAGAGAGCCCTGCCCAGCCCTTAGAGCATGCAGGGAAGCTGGGGGAGTCTGATTTAACTTAAATCAACAAAGGGGTTTGAGACAGACATTGCATAAGCTAGTTTGACCCAAATCGGTTAAGTCTGATAATACATTCAACCAGGTTTCCTTCAAATGAGTTTCAGCCATTTTCAAACTGGTTTATGTGCACTGAACATCTGTTCTGTTACAAATTTAAACCAGTTTCTGATCATTTAAACCAGTTTTTAATGTCTGTCCCTAACCATAAACTGTTTTCAAAATAACCAAACCAGTTTAAGATAAACCTGGATGGATGTAGTATCAGATTTACCTGATTTAGGTTAAGTCAGTTTACTGAACTTCTATCCCAGATGCCCTCTGTATTTACATTAACTCGCAGACCCTCAGCACCCCAGGATGCTTTGCACCTGCCCTGCAACTGCCTCTATTACAGGGTGTGCGGGTTAGCCATGGCCTAAGATATCTGTTTCAGCTGAGCAGGGAGTCATGCTCTAACACCCCGCCCCCAGCTTTTGCCTGGGGCCACTGCAGCCATATGGCTGCATTTCTGGAATCAAAGGTGAATGTCTGTTCATTTGCTTATCAGTTTGGTCTATGTAGCTTAGACTAACCTATGAATATTGAATCAGTTCAGTCTCAGGCTTTTTGACTTTCTGTACTTACCCATTAAGTCTATGCTCTGACAGAGCTTGCGTCTTCATAAAAAGAATTCCAGGGAACTGCTCTGAACTCTGTAGACAGAATTTGGTGTTGTATGGCACTTACGAAATGCTCAGCAGAGCTGCGGTTCATGTGAGTTTTTTAAGTTGGGTTACTAGCTGTATTTAGGAGACTAACAACTTGTTATACAATTGTAAAGGCATTTGTGTGCGTTTGATCACGTTCACGGTACAATTTACAATCTTTCTCTATCTCTATTTTTATTTTGCTTTTTTGTGAAGGGGCAGGAAAAGATTAAGACTTTCTTTAAAACTGCCATTGGTTTGATTGCAAGTGCTGTTTTCATCCTACGTGGATTGACTGTACCATTTTACACAGCAGCTCTCCTAGATCAAAGAAATCCTCCATGCAATCAGCACAGGCTGAAGGAATGCCTGAGAGTTTGGCTTGAGTAGCAGGGGGAACTGGCCAGAATACCTATGATGGAATAACCTGTTGCAAAATAGCACCCCAGATAGATGCTCTTAATGTGGAACTAGACAGCCTTTATCTTGTTCTTCTCCTATAGATAAACTCATACTCTTGTTTCTTATGCTTGTATTAGCACATTCACAGGTTGTGGGTTTCAAAATTTGGTTCTTTTAGTTTTACATTTTATATTTTTTTGCTCACCATTACATATATCCGAGCATGTTACAGGGGCTGGGTTCTGTGTGTGCCAGTAGCTGAAGATTATTCTTCAGATTTACTCCGGTATTGATTTATGGAATCCAGTGCAGTTCTATTACAGTATGAAGAGATTAATATTTTCTAAATCCTGTCAGGTTTCTGATTTGATTTATATTTCTCATGAACATATACACTTGAAGGTTTTTTTGTTTTTCAGTTTGATAGATTTAGAGTCAGATTGTCAGATTCAGATCCAAATAAGAAATGTAATGGGTCAGATCCAGAGCTCTGATGGCAGCCAGAGACAAGTATACTGGATTAAGAATGAATTAAGCCAGATCAGCAAAATACCCAGGGCCTCACTTGAGAAGGATGGCTCCATTTAGCTAAAGTAAAAGCTGGCCCACTCTAGTGTCTAAAACTCGAATAAAAAAATGAACTTTCCTAAGCAATGAAATAAGTCAACTGTTTCCTTATCTCTCTTTATAAATAATCTTCTTACATAGTGCTTGCATTTCTGATCCAACTGGTAACATAATTCTTCATTAGGCATCATGTTCCCAAATGAATTCTTACCTAATAATTTTGGAGAACCTGTTCCAATTTTAAAGTGCTTATCTGAACCTCTAAATGTTTTGAGAGTCTGACTAAAACATCTGGCTAATGGTCACTGTCTTGAGGCTGGATTGGCTATTTTCCATTGGTAACTATATTCTACTCTTCCATGCAAGAAATCTGGGTTTGATTCCTGGACCAGCAAAAGCTTTAAGTATAGAAAATATATATATTTTTTTAAATAATTCCTGGGGTTCCTTTTGTTTCTAAAATTTGACCCTTCTTTGCTCTAGACCCATAAAAACAAAAGTCAGAAGGCTTTTAAAAGAGTTGCAACCAGCAATAAAAATAGTTACAGTGAAATGGAGTTTTCAAGGGCAGAGAGTGAAATATTAGAATAGGTGGAACAGTCTAATTTTTTTTTTTCCAGGGAAGTAGAGTGCTCAAGAAAATATGTTCCAACCCTGTTATATATGTAGCTATTTGACAGATCACGATTTTTCTGCACCTGCTTCTCCCAGCATGAAATGATCACTGCTAATTATCTATGAAGATGTGACTCAAGCGCTCAGTATATCAAAATAATTTTTACATTTATGGTTTTGTCTTCATAAGGCTAGGAAGAGATGGCATGAAATTAAAATCAGCTTTGCTTCTTCTTGTCCAAGAGCAAACAATGACATTTAGCAAGCTGGCAAAAAGACTGTGAAGTATACCATGAGTGGAGAATTTTAGGCTCTTTAAGTAATGGCACTGAGGAGTCTTATTTAACATTGTATGTACAGTCAACAGCACTACAGAAGTATTTAATATGTGTTGTTTAATATTTTGTTTTCTTTTCTGAAGAACTTGGATAATTACTGAGAAAATGTGCTACTGCATGGTGGGGAGAGGATAACTTGCAGCACAGGTATCACCAGTACATGGGCAGCCCATGTGTGTGGCACCAGCAGACTGGGGAGGGGACAGAAAGCAGGGACAGATAGGATGCAGAACGTAACGCAGCAGCTTGGTCGCAAAATACAGGGCAGAGAACAGAAAGCAGAGCAGTAGATTGAGCAAGGGAAAGGACTCAGACTGGCACTTGGGGAGGGTGTGGCAGGCCTGCCAAAATGGTTGACTCCCACTGTGCTATTCACTAATGTGCAGAAATTAACTGAGTACTTAAAAAACCTCAATGTCTCATATCTTTCATTTCAATGGAATCTCAAAAAATACTTATTACAGAAGGCCAGTTTCATGTAACCTTTGTATCAAAGCAAGCAGGATCACATGTGTGAGCGTAGCTTCCCACTACAAGTGAAAGTAACAAATGAAGCTTAATTATAAAATACACAAAGGAATCTATCCTAGAATAATTAGGAATCTGGAATGCATGAATCTTGGGTCTGGCATTTTAAACACCTAGATTCGACAGGTATGTAGTATCTTTTGCTGCACCTGGTCTACATTCAGGCAGTTTACTTCAAGTGGCATGAACATCAACCGGGAATGGCGCATACAACTACTTGTCACTCCTGGGAGCCATGTGGGGAAACCAGCAGAAGTAACTTGGGGTAGGGAGAGCGGTAGATAAAGTCATGAAACCACTAACAGGTCTACAGTGGATGTTGACAGCAGGTTTTGCAAGTTCAGAGGACGTGGCAGGTCTTAGGGGTGGAAGCAGGGGTTAATGTGTCAGTGGGGCAGGTTGCCCAGTTGGGGAAATCAGGTGGCTAAAAATATCCCAGTCAGGATTGGGGCATAGGAACAGGGCAGCCTGGGTGCTGGGGCAAGCAGCTGCGTCTTCTCAACCCTGGGGCTGCCCTGTGAATATGTGCAGACTTTTGCAAGATTGGATTATCCGTTCTTAGATCAGGTTAACCCACATTCAACTAAGTTAGTGCATGTCATGAGGGGCACTAACTTAGATTAGGCACACCATTTTTTGAGCAATTTAAGATCTCTGAACTCCTACATGATTGGGCATTTAGATCAATCTAACCCTAGTTGGATTAATTTGAATGTAACAGCTGTACTTGTCCTCAGACATTTGCAGTTCCTACTGACCAAAAGCGCTCTCTGGAAGTCAATACAGCAGAAGCCAATTCATAGTGAAAGCCGATTCAAAAAGCTCATTAGTAGTAGTATACTTGTGCTGTATGCACATGGGGTGTATGCAGACTAGCATCCTGAATACTCTGCAGTCTTTGTTACCTTCGTTCTAGCTTTCTTATGCTAAGTAATTGCAGTAATCAAAATATGGAAAACAGAAAGACTGATGAATCTCTGCAGAAATCATTTAAGTGCAGTTATATACTCTACAAAGTGCTTTTTCAGTAAAATGCATCTTTTACTTTTATTCAAGAAGATGTGGAAGCTATTACATATCATACTGACTTTGAGGATGAATACTAAGTAGAACTGATCAAACATTTTTGTTGGAAACTTTTTGCAAGAAATGGCCTTTAAAAAACCCTAAATATTCCTCTGAAAATGTCTAATGTTGTTCTAATTTTTTAAAAATATATATTATACATTTATTTTCTCTGCTTTCCTCTTCTCTTTTTTCCTGCTTCCTTTCAGTAGCAAAACTGAGAAAACTGAAAGAAGGACCATAAAGGAGAAGAGAAAGAAAATTCAGGCTACTTAACGGAACAATATTAATTCTTTTTCTGTTGTTTTCAGTTTTATTCACTGTAAGGCAAAAAAATGTTTCTGAAACTTCAAGAAAACATGTTTTCCCCTCATTAAATGCTCTTAACGGTTCTTATTTAGTTTAATAAAGATCATTCTTGCATATATTAGTCAAACTATACTGTTTCTATCAGTATTCTGGGTAAATTAAAGTTTCATCTCAGTCAGTAGACCAAGGGATTAATTTTTAGATATAAAGTGTCAAGGTCAGATGTTCTGAGGTGACTGATTTCAACAGCAACTGCGTATACTTCACAATCGACACCTTTGAGGATGGTGAAGATGCATGGTAAGGAGACAGTATATCTTGCCAAAGAGGTAGACTACTCTAGGAGAGTCACTATATCCCAGTTGAAACACACTGGAAAACTGTGGGAGAAAACTTAGTGTCATCTTTATACTTGAGGAATCTTTCCCAATACAAAATAGACTCCCAAGAGAACAGAGCTTTATAACCTTCTCCTTATTACAGTGATACAGGAACTTTTAATGGCTTGACTTTCACAACCCCCACCTCCCCAAATGGAACTGAATGTCTCTAATTAGCTGCCAGACTATATAATCTGCAGCCATTTCACATGTTCTCAGGTTTTTCACAATTTCATCAGCACTGCTTGTAAAAATTAAACTCTATAGAGGGATATTTATTCTGCTTTTTCTAAAGCAGCAGGATGATGGGTGAGAGGAAGTATAGCCGCAAAGCTTTCTGTAAACCCCGCTCTTTCCAGGATGAATCTTGCCAAATGGAAGATAAAATTCATTTAGCAAAAATATGTTCCACAAGTGCATAGTCTACTAAAGACATACCTCCAGATCATTAAACAGGACTAGATATACCCTGGAAATAAGATAATTCTTTGACCATAGAATAAATCCTGGATACCTCTTCATAGCTCTTTTGTGATGGTCTATCTCTTATTCACTGGTACATGCTGCATAGTCAGTTAAATATATGGAGTTCAGCCTGACTCCATTTCAGCAAGGAACACAGGTTTTTACTTCAGTAAGACTTACGTGAGTACTTATTGCTCTGTTGAATGAAGTTATCTTAAGAGTCTGCATAATATTCTTTACAATTAGTGTGAATCATAAATCTATCTTTATTCTGTGTACTGACAGCTAGGATCAATGAGAAATGTCCCTCCCCACTTTTTCCCTCTAAAAATATTTAAAATGTATTGAATGTCATGAAAACTAGAAAAATGCAATGTTGTTTTTTCTGCAAATATCTCCAATTAATCATAATGCTAACTTTTTATCCGTAGAAGGTCGAAAGAGAAGCTTCAGGCATCTCTAATGAAAATATTTAATAAAGCAGAGCCAATACAAATACGGGATCAGAAAAAGAACAAAAAGATAGCACAAAGATTATGGAAAAATGTTTCCACTACAAGAGAGGGAAGATGCCTCTCTACTGTATACTAGCTGACTGGTGTGCTGAAGCAGGTAAAATCTAAGCAATGTAGAAAAAGATAGATTGGATGAAGGAAAACAATTTGGTCCGAGACTGAAGGTTTCCATGGAGGCTTTTTGGAAGTCTACATGAAAGTGACAATCTGTTTGGCCCAGAAAGACTATAGCGTGCAAAATGTTTTGCTCTCTGTCAGTCATGCTCGCAGATTAACTGCATTTGTGACCTCTTAGTGATTTCCTCAGGGGCACCCCGGTTAGGTCACAGGTCTCCAGACGTTGTCTTTCCTTCAGTGCTGCTCCTCCAGGCAGGGGCCTGTGGTTTCAGTCCCTTGAAATAGTGTGTTCACCCCGACCGACCTAACTTCAATTCAGCACCTGCAGTTCTGTCCTCTCAGGGATAATGATAGGGATAGTTAGTGAGAGGTAGTTACCTCTGTTAGTCTCAAGTCAGACAAAAGGCAGGGTATATTTCCACCTTAGGGACTAACTAAATCAGAGCTGCATATGCTTTCATAAGTACTGGCTTACTTCAGCTGATGGGAAGCATTAGTCAGAGACAAGCTAACTTTTATAAAGTAAAAAACCATTTATTCAGACCAAGGAGATTTCAGAGCAAGCAGTAAACAGCTTATGCATATGAGGTCACCTGTCTTCCACATAAGGAACCTGGTAGGTATGGTCTCACATCAACAAATTCTTAAAAATGTATCTCTCTGTCCCCAGGTGAATGCTGTCTTTTTCTGAAAGTGTGTTCTTTTGTTTTTAGTCCTCTTGAACTAGGTCAAACAAGTGTGATTCCTCTTCAAGGGTATGAAACTTCAAAAGATTTGTTTCCTGAATTGTTTCAGCACTGGGGATTTGCATTAATTACTCCCCAGTGTCTTTAGATCTTGCAAGAAGTATTCTTCATCTTACTTACTCTGCCAGGAACACAGTGGTTAGCAAGCCCATAACGAGACCTATAACATTAAAGATGTCAATACAGCAGACTCTGAATATTCTGACGTTGCATCTGTCACACTGAGCTCACAATTTGTCTAGATAAGCTATAATGTAGCAAGTAATTAGACTCCACCCCATATATAAAAAATAACCTTTTCTCCCTAATACTAATTTTTATGTTGATCTATTTATGAGTCAAAGTAAATCCCTTCCAGCTCTTCCAAAAGTATTACGTTTTCTGCTACCCTTATCTTTCCCTGAACATGCTAATAGACTAAGTAGTCTTATTTACATATTTTTCTTTATTTATTTTGTTATAGACATAGCAACTATAGATCTTTGAGGACAAATCAAGCAGACTGTAATGAAGAATAGGCTTAAGCTAAATCAATTTGAATAAAACCCTTTCTCTGCCTCTTGCCTGAAAAAATGTATTGGTTTTCTTCCACTACTTTATTAGACATGGTCTGTACAGATTGATTTTTGGATTTAAATTATTGTGAGATTAGCATTTTGATTAAGATAGTGTTACAGACTCATGAGATCTGCCACACAACTGGCTGAGATCTGGGCTATTAGTGAGTATCATGTTTTCTGAAGGCAAGGATTTTTGTGAGCGATATCAAATACTGGACCAACTGCATGGTTAGGATCGACTTACACAAGCTTTCAAATGCATTGTATTCTTCTTAACGTCTTGTTTACTCGTGTTTAATAGTTTGTTTGTTGTTTTAAGAAAAAAACCAACTGTTTATGAGGCACTTAGCTTGGAAGTTTCTCCGATTAGGAAATGGAAAACAACAGAGAAAAATGGAATAGTTGTTAAAATAATGATACAACTTCCTAGTTAGAAAGGAGAGAAAGGTACCGCCTTCAGCCTGGTGGTGCTTACCTGTTTATTAATGGGGCCCAGCTTCTGGGAGATAATGTTGTAAATCTTGGGAGGTATTGCTAGAAATTTTGGTAGACGAATAATACCGCTCTAAAACATTTTGCTTCTAATTGCTCTTGGATGCAGCTTTTCTCTTCTTTAGTTGGTACAAGGTGGTTGTTGTTTTATTTCCTTGGCTTTAGGTCCTTGCGTTCCTTTATATTTATAATTTCTGGGCATATCTTGCTCAATTTAAAGAGGAATGCTTAGTAAAATCTCTTTAAAAGTCCCCCCCCCACACACACACACACCAAACTTGGAAAAAATACCGAGATCCAGGTCCAAACTTTAGTGCTTTTCCTAACTTGAACATAAAGAGGTTTGCCTCAACTTTAATCAGAGGGAGATTTTTTTCCTACTAGAATCTCTTTCTTTTAGTCTTAAATAGAGCAACTCTAGGTTCAATGAACTGTAAACTCTTTAGGACAAAGGCTGCCTCATTTCATGCCTTATACAGTGCTGAGAGCGCTGCCAATCCTCATTAAATAATAATAAGAATAGCTGATGCTGTGAGTATACGGTAGCAGACCTTTTCTGCTACAGCGCAATATAATAGGTATAGACATATTAGAATAATATGTACATTTTGTGCGAGTCTCATGTGTTGCTTGTTTACTATTTTTTGTATATTTACTTTGAATGATCAGTGTACTTACCTTGGCATTACTGAACACTTCCGAATCATTTTGTTGCTATGGCTTTTAAATTGAGCCACTTACATATGGCAGATTTATCCAGAGTTAGTGCGCTAGTCAAATCATAGCCAGAAGCTATGAACCACACAATGCGTGGTCCCACATCAGGAGTTAAATAGGCTAACTCTGGCTCTGACAGAGCAATGAAATTCTCTCCTGCTAGTAATCAGCTTGGTTTCTGTCTGTCAGGATGGGTGAGTAATTCAGGTGGATTGTTCTGTAAAAGCATGCTTATTAAGGTAGCTTCCATTCTCTAGACGGTTATAATATTTCAATCCCTTTCTCTGAAACATGGGCACTTTTGTTCAAAAAGATTTGAAAGTTCCTTTTCTGACCTGATACTTTTGGATTTTGGCTAAAATAAAATGTTCATCCTTTTTAACTAGAGTATAATGGTGATGCTTTATTTTACTACTTGCAGTGTTTATATTCTTAGCTCTCTATCAAGCTGTTTAAAACAGTGCTTCCATATTGGAAATTTGGCAGAAGACAGTGGACCAAATTCACTAGTTTTAGTATGGTTGTACTAAATAGAGAAGTTGATGCCATTGCAAAGGCACTTTTCTGAAGGTGTTCTTTATTGTTACAATTCACATAAAGATTTTTAGGTGGTACTAAAGTTAGTATGAACTATGGGTAGTCACATGTTAAGGGGTAATACCCTTTCTAATGTGCACAACTCTGACTTGCTGCTAAAGGACTGGTAAGCAGGGACATGGCTAGGAGATGCTAAATCTTCCCCCATTGTTACCTGGCTCTGTGACTCCCCAGCAGCTCTCCACTTATCTACCACTCTTCTCATCCAGCGCATCCATGGTTCCCCATGCACCAGCCCTCTCACCTCCATGGCTCATCTGCAACTGGACAGCTCTCCCTGGCTTTCTGTCCATCCTGGGCAGTGGAATTCTAGATGATAGATCATCCATGTGGGGGATTTGGGAGTAGTGTGTTCTGGGATACCAAGGAACCGCGAGTTACTGGTATTGGTCCCATGGAGCAGATTGATGCAACATGAGCTGCCTAACACCAGCTGGGTATAATCCTCACTTTGAGACATTCACAGGGCACTTAGTTCACTTTCTCCTGCTTTAACATGAAGAAGTGATGTCAACAATATCCAGGCACTGCCTTGTGCTTGCATTTCAGTGCTTATAGTGGTATGTGTGATATAACGATCCCCTAAACTATATTTCCACCACCTTTCTTAGAAATCAGTGTCACAAGCAAAGCAAGGCCAGTGGCAGTAGATTACACTACAACCATCAGTCATGCTGCATTTAGTGAACATGACAGCAATATTGCAGATCTGGCATCGAAGTATAGTGCTGTTGTTAAAGGGGGCAAACATGTCAGAAACAAGTAGCTTTAATAAAATGGCATTTGGAAAAATATTACAATAACAACAAAAAATAGAAACCAGAAGTCTCTTGACTGGGCAGCTTGGTTTCTACTTCAATGAATAAAATTAAATAAAAGAACTGAAGGTAGTGCCTTAATTTCATGCATATCAAATGAGGTGCAAATATTTCATATGTAATTGAACACTTTATTTTATATAGGTGACTGAATGTGAAGGAACTGGCTATGACTCCATGTCTTCAAGGACTAGTCCTCTTAACTTTGAATAGGCTTCTGTTCCATACAAGCAGATACAATTCTTGTCATTGGTTGGCCCCTGATATTTTGTAGTGCTCTCCACTAAAATAATCAATCCCACTGCCACTTTCCCAAATGTCTGTGTGAATAGTAGGAATAAGTTATCAAACCCAGTTCTACATCCAGCAGATTTAATTACAGTTCTTGAGAGAAATCTCTCAGAATTGTCTTGGTTGGAGAGACTGATTGCTCATTAACAGTGGATTCTAATTGCTTGGGCAGCAATTATTACAGACTATTATGAAGCAGAGAAACCTTTGTAAATTCTAATTAGCACCAAGTCACTTCAGTTTCCTAATAACTAGCACATCTAACCAAAGCAGTGCCATAGATACTCTTTAACCCCAGCAACAAAAACGAAAGTAGACTAAACTTAGAGATATGTATGAAATAAACAGAGCAATTCAAAAGTAGTAAAAGCTAAATGGTTGCAAAGCAGATAGTAAATAGAATTGTTTCTGTTTCACTGCTTTTGATGTGCTTATATAATTTATAAATTGCAATACTTTTCTATAGTTCTATCATAATGCACTCTCATTTTAACAATTCCATCACTTTGTCATTTATACTGTGTTACAAGCTAGAGAGGATGACATCATCAATTTTTAAGGTAGATTAACTCCAGCCTTAACATCTTTCAAGCTTTTTTTTCAAACAGGAAAATGTTTTATAATAAATTATCTGCTAGATCAGTTTCCATGATTGATTCAGATATTCGATGAAGTGAGCACATGCTTACAAAAGTTTGTTCATATCTGATTAATTTAGTTTATAAAGTGCATCTCTACCCTGCCTTTTCCATGATTCAGACAGTGTTTCTGCCTGGGTGCATCTACATGAGATGCTTTACTGTGGAGTAGAGCAGATTACTGCACAATAAATGTCACCATCTACATGTGCAGATGCTTAGTGCATAGTAAATTGCTCTACTCGGGTGTTAATTTGATACCAGTAATGCAAGTAGCAAATTAATTCCCAAGTAGTTACTGCACAGTAATGCACATCTAGACACTGACCAGGAACAAATTCATTCCTAGTCAGCTCCACCACCAGGGAGCCACCTGCAGACCAGTCCCAGGGCTAGGAGCTTCTCCAGCTCCAAGGCTAGGGTGGCTCTTTGCCTGCCCCAGCCCAGGCCTTTAAAAGCCTTCAGGGACACTGGGTCAACTCTGGGTCATCTTCTGACAGCTTCTGGCCACTGTGTTTCATAGCAGAGGCCCCAGGCCAGCTGCAACGGTCTGGCTAGACTTTAGTGCTGGTCCAAGGCACACTATCACCATGCAGCTATCTGTCCTGCACCATGCCCCAGATGGGTGGGGTGTGGCAGGAAGCTGGCAGGCCTGGCAGCACCCTGGACCACCATGGATCCTGCTTCAGTGACCCCAGGCTAGCTGCAGCAGCCTGGCTGAACTCTGCCACTGGTCCCAGACACAGCATCACCATGCACTTGCCCATCCCACACTGCACTATGTCCCTGTACCGGAAGCTGAAGGCACCTCCCAGGTCTTCTAGCACCAGGACTGTCATATGGAGGCTCAATGAGCCGTAAAGGAAACCAAACTGTCATTGTTTAGGGTGCCACACGCCACCTCCTGGGGCCACAACTGATCCCAGGAAGAGACCACAGGTGGGATGAGGCTGAGGTCCTCAGCCAGTTTGCCTGAAGGGGGCACTCTAATGCACACATCTATGCGTGCCTGGCAGGCTGCATGTGGGTATATGGGCACAGCCAGTTGGCATACCATTGCTGGATAAAGGTCAAGGCCTTCCAGGAACAGTGGATCACTGACCACAACTGTTGGTCAAGGCAGCCTGCAAGTCCATCCACTTTAGGTGGCAGCTGGACAACATCCTCATGCACTAGGACCTTGCCTGGAGTCATGCTGTGTACTCCAGCATGGGCAGTCTGCCCAAGCCCCTGCTGTGGCCTGGCATCCATGAGGGTGTGGCAGTGGAGAAGGGCCCCTTGGGCCACCAGGGGCCCATCACACTCCCAGCTTTGTCAAGCAGCTCCAGGAGTCCAAGCCAGTGCCTGCCCCACCAGCTCTGGGTGCACATCCCCACCCAGGAGGGCAGAGTAGCCATAGCACCACCAGCCCTCAGCATCTCCAGTTCTGGATAAACTGGAGATAAACTGGATAAACTGGGGGATAAACATCTCCCCCTCTGGGGGAGGGAGGCTTCCAGCTGGAAAGCCTGGCACTGTACCCTAGGACACCACCAGGAACTGCACATCCTCACCACCAGCAGGGATGAACTTGGGCTGCTGGGCATGCCTGCCACACCCACCTCGTAAGCCCTGCACTAAGGAAGGGCCCTCTCTGCCCCTGTCCCTGCTCCTGCCCCTACCCCATCCCTCCTCACACCCGACCTGGCCATGCTCCCCTGGCCCTTGGTCCCCTGCTCTCCCCCGCAATATGTAGGGAGATGGGAGAAAATGCAAAACTTTATTGAGCAGCCTGTGCCCCCTCAGCTAGGCAGGTATGAGCCTCTCACATATGGAGGAAGGTATCAATGCTGGTAACAATGTTATCCTCAGATGTGAGGGGCAGGGATATATAGCACAGCCAGAGGTAGTCCTCCAGGTGTTGATGGAGCTTACTGGACAGTTCAAGCTTGCCCTTCACACTATTGTAGCTCAGGGTCTCACACCAGGTTCTCTTTTAAACCTGGGGCACCGTGGTTTAAACAGCAGCAGGGCAATGGGTCAGACACCTCTTGGCCCATGCAAACAGCTCCTCAAGTGTGTGCTGAGGACAGTCTCAGCAGGGGCACATGCAGGGCACAGGGCCAGCACAATGTGGGGCAGGCCCCAGGGTGCCACCAGTTCCACGTCCCAATCATCCAGGAGCCCCAAACTGCCAGCAGCAGCAAATCTGCTTCCAAACCCCTGCATATATAGATCGGGGGCAGGGGGGTTACTCCAGAGTAATTAATTTTGCCCATCCCAAAATGTGTCTCCTGTGTATATCATTTAAACTGTAAAATATCTTTGATGTAACTGTGAAGTAGGAGAAAACTGGAAGAAATCAACTTAATCCTTGATCTTTCTTATGGTCCACTTGCTCCTAATTATTTTTGTAAAAAGTGCCAACTAGGTTTCTCTCCCTATGTTATTGAAATGGATTCTTTCTATTTTAAAGCAACCAAAACAACAAATTAAAGGCCAACCTGTCCATTATTGTGCATTTGTTTTATAAAAAGAGGTGCAAGCTTTACCACTGAGACTCAGACAGTCAGTCCCACTTTGATCAGCACTGAAACTAGAGTGGAGCTTTCCTTCATCTTTACTCTTATATTCTGAGGCTGGCAGATCTGTTTGACTCTTGATTTGACCTCAGTATGTTTTTAATGCCTTATTTTCCAGATGGAGAAATCAAGGGACAGTTCCTTTACCTTTTACAAGCCAGAAAGCAATGGCACTGTATGCCCAGTCCTAACTATTAAGAGGTGGGCCAGAGCCAGTTCAGTAACTTTAGATCACCCAACAAATTCCCTTCCACTAGCGTATTCGTCAGTGACCAGAACTGCTTGGTTTGCTGCCACGTTGCAGAAATGGATCAGTATGGAGGAGAATTAACATAGTTAACATTGCACATGAAGTATCCTACTGGTACTTCTCTATCCCACAATATGAAACCACTGTAAAAAAAAAAATGATTTTCACTATACTCTACAACTTGGCAGCAAAAGTGGCAAACTTGGATGACAGAGACCAGGAACCATATGCAGAGATGACTTTTTATCTCCACACCTTCTTCAACAGAAGGGTGAGATTTGACCATATGCTTCGCAGTATCAGAAGAAACAAACATGTAAGGGAAGTCTGTTAGACCCCAACTCCGTGTGACACCCAACGACTAGGGAGACAACGGTTCAATTGCTCTTGGATCCTGCTACTCATTAGCCAGAGCAAGCAAGACACAAACACCAGCACACATTGCTCACAACAGCTATATTCAGAATGAAGGCAGCTTCGGGGGAACTCCCTCACAGACACCCAGTCTATGAACATGGGGAGCAGCAATGAACAATTGTTTTTTCCCACATTTGTACACTTTGGTTTATACGCATTAACATTCATTCCACTGCCGTCCCTCCTTTGTTCCATCTATTACTCCTCCCACATTAAGCTCTGCCTTTGTTTACGGTTTGCTTCATTAGCATGGGATTGCCTATGCATTTTACTCATTTACATGTCTTTTTGCTATGAGCACATGTCTAAGACCTTGACTTCTTTTCTTCAGTCAATGGGTGGACTTTGACCAAAGCCTGGAAGCTTCTGGAGACTTCTTCACCAATCACCATTCACCTTTTTTGCATCTGTTGACCTCGGATTCTGTTACCAATTAGGTATTGTTTTTCACATTCCAGTCTGTTTTTCTGTCTCATGTTGTACCACCTTCCACATTCCTAAAACTTTACCTCATTCACAGCACACAGACTCATATAGATTCACTTGCTGCTTTTTCCTCGGAAAATGGTTGAAACAATAAGCAAATGGCTGGCTTAGATGTCATTCTGCTTTATGGTCAGCAGTTCTGCTAGGCCACAGGTCATGCTTTGTTCCAGCTGCAGATTCAATGCTTCTCAACAATCCACATAGTGTTATCCTAACAAAGTCATTTGCCCAGTCAAAGCAGTACATACGTCTATAAAGTTGAGTCTCCTCGTGCCAGACTCTTTGTTCATGGGAGGAGCATTAGGAGAGTTACTTTGGAAAAAGGACATTTCAGGTCATTATATCAAAACAAACATGTTGTAGTAAGGTTCGTCTAGTGAAATAAATCCTAGTTGTTCAGGTTTGGATTGGTTCCACCCACCGTGCATTTTAGACATATTCTAAGATTGGTGGAACCAAAACTCATGGAAAGGGTAGAGAGACCTTTGTTATATATGCTGTACTTTCTGTTATTCAGGAATATGTGAGTGTGTCTCAGCACACACAGGTTTAATATTGTGCATTACGTTTACAAGTGAGTACTTGTTCCACTTGAATGCTCACTGCTGGGCATTAGCAGTGAGGCAGCTTTTGGTTTGGCATGAATGAAGGGGCACATTATTGGAAAGAAGGAAATAAGCCATTAAAACTGATGATTGGCTCTGCCAGCTCTGTATTGTGTAGTAGGTCCATAGGCAGGCAGCCAGCTCTCCTGAAGTTTCAGAGCTGGCTTTCTAAGGTAAGCCAGGTCCAAATTGGCATGGCCAGAGGGTTATGCTCTAAGAGCAGCTGATGCCCTCTTAAATTTTTGGCAGCCAAGAAACAGCACCAGAAATTATTATTGCACACTAGGCTGAAACTTATTTGGATTTAAAAGAAGGTTGACTAATCATCAGAGCAGAGATTAACAAAGGACAGAGTCAGGAACAGAATATTTGTGAACTGGTCTGAAATGCTACAACAGAAGTATGACGTGGAGATGCCAGGCCTCCAAGGGTTGACAAGGCTATGGGTTACAGGAATCATCAGGGTTGAGAAGGCTTGGTAATTACCCAGTGAAGTATTTTTACTGGTACCCAAGTTATGCAGGGAAAATGAGGTACATCTCCCCTGACCAGGGGAGGGGATCATTAATTATCTGGAAACCCAGGTAGACAAAGATAGAAGCAACCAAACTTTCCTGGCATTTTTTAGTGGCGTGATTATTGCAGGTTCTTCTTTCATAGAGGGTCTACTGCCTTGAAAATCTGGGAAAAAAAGAGTTTTGGGAAAAGGCATTCGTTAAAAAAGCTAAAGTTTGGAATAAATTAATGCTGCTTCTTGTGGGGTAGTGATGTGTTCCCAAAACTGGAATGGGGATCAGTTGTGTTAGGGGGAAAGCTGAGAGATGTCCTGGAAACAGATAACTATGTTGATTTGCAGTCAGGCAGAAAGCAGGGCAAGGTAGCAAGCACATAGGTTGCTGATACATGTGCTTGGAGGTGGGAGGTGGCATTTAAATTAGACTGCTTCCTGGACAGCTGCTTTAATTAGAACTTCTCACTGCCATATGTATTAAACCCCTGTGTATTTTAAAATGGCCACAGGATGCTTTATCTAAACCTAATTCAAAGCATCCCCACAGCCATTTTAAAATATGTGGAGGCTTAATCCACATGATGGCGTGGTGATGTTTGAGCATTCTAATTAGAACACTGAGCAAACTCAATTAATCAAGCCTGCTCCTACATGTTCTAATGAGAATGTGGACAAGCATGAGGATCGGCACCCTTAGGGTGCTCCGAGGTGCTGTAATTACAGCATGTCAAAGCAGACTCAATTAATCGAGTCTGCTGGGGTGTAGTAATAGCTGAGCTCCAGCAGGCTCCAGCATCTCATGTCTCAGCGTCCACACATTTCAAAATGGTGGCAGGGCACTTGATCTAAAACTCAAATGATCTTTAGATAAGGTGCCACCATTTTGAAGCACAGGGATACTGACACGAGACACTTTAATTAGAGTGGCTCAGAGCTGCTCTAATTAAAGGCCACCTCTCCTCCCCTGACTTTTGGAGCACATGTGTAAATGCCCTTAGTCTCTAAGGTAAAAACAAGGAAGGACTCATGGCCTGTGGTATACAAGTTATTTCTGGATAGTTCTTAGATGAGTTATATTCATAAAGGTGTAGCCTAATTAAACTACACTGCAAACATCATTTTTGTCCTCCTACATTACCTGGAAAACCAGGCCACTTATTTGTTGTGGAATTATATTCAAGAGAAGTTGCAGGAGCCTATAGATATTTTAGAGCTTCCGCTATGGCTGTGGCTAAAAAGTTTTTTTTAAATGATTACATTTTCTATAACAATTTTAAAGCATAGGATACCTAGCATTTCTCTGACAGCTTGACTTGACAGGGTTGTTGGTAGAGGTTGTGAGATGACAATGCTGAGTCACCAGCATGGCTGCTGATCATGACGCTTTATAGAGAGGTAAAGACTTACAGGTTTACAGAACTACTTTATTCAGCATGGACTGGAAGAAGACAGGCAGATTTTTGGAATCTTTTTACATATTTTTCTTTCCTTGGCTTGTCTGAATATCTTCTCTTGCTCTGTTTCTTCTAAGTATAACAGTTCAGTGATGTTTTAACTGGCAATAAGGGATAACTGGTCAACAAAACCAATACCACCTGTTATTCCATTTAAACTTATTTGAGTGTATTTAAGAATTCCTCATCTCTCCCTGGTCATTTCCTGTCCCTTCCCCCTTCTTACTCTAACACCAGTGCCATTTTCCTTGGGCATATAGCGTAAAGACGTTTGGTTATTGCTCCTGAGCATAATGGACAATTCTGCACATGTTTCAGAAACTTATCTTTACAACTGCTGAACAAATCCTGGGGGTGTATCACCAACTTTTATTTTTGCCAGGAGGGCCCAAGATGATGGACATGTGGAAAGTTTTACTTATTTCAGATGACAGCTGTCTTCCCCTTCTATTTATAATGCTCCAGTATCACCTCAGGCATCCCTGATTGGAGCGGGGCAGAAGCAGCCATGGTAGTGGCAGTGATGGATGTATGCATCTCTCCTTCCTGTGCCCAGATGTGTGAGTAGAGAGGGCCAGGGTGGAAATGGGAGGGCACGTGAGGGAGTGCAGAGAATGTGTGTGGGGAGATTCTTTCTTGATTTGGGGACTTAGAAAAAATAATTTTCTAAGTCACCACATCTGCTGCTCCCAGGGTGTGGTCTGCCCACCCCCATTGTGTGGGGGAGGCTGGGGGATGGGCCACTTTCTGCTTTTGCATCCCCCATTTTCAGACTCCTGGATCTGCCTGTGTGCCAGAGGAGCCAAATATGTGGGGGCATATCCAGGATCCTGACAACAGCTGCTTCTGCCCTGCTCCAAGTAAGGATGCCTGGAGTGGGCAGGTTATCTTTCCCTGAACCTATTCCCAGTACAGCAGAGGGGACCAGACAGAAGAGGGACCACTAACTACGGCCTCTGCTACTGTCCTAGTCTGAGCCTGGCTTGCTGTATTGCCTGGCTAGGCTGGGGTAGGAGAAGCTCTGCAGCACCTCTAGGTCAGCTGGGGGTAGTGGCAGGTGGAAGATGGAGGGAACTGGGAAGGAGAGGTGAGGTGCTGAGCATGAAGGGAAGGGAGGGGTGCTGAGACAAGCCAGGATTTTT
The DNA here is from genome assembly GCA_030014935.1 of Caiman crocodilus. Lineage (NCBI taxonomy): Eukaryota > Metazoa > Chordata > Crocodylia > Alligatoridae > Caiman > Caiman crocodilus. Next base: position 130,871,420 of record JAGPOW010000261.1, read on the forward strand.
ACATTCTTTGGAACTTCAAAAGAAGTTCCCATCATCTGCTCCTACAGTGCGGTTCACAAGGTGGGTGAGACTACACCACTGCAACCCTTGGGGATCCACCCCTTGTATAGTGTGAGGGATTTGCCTCTTTGTATTTTGCTCAGCAGTTTGTAGATTTGAATGTAATTCAGCTTCCCCACTGCCCCATAAGCTTGTTTTAAATATGCTTAAAAGTGCTTAAGTTCTATTGATTTACATTTTAAACACTTAAACAACTGGATTGTGTCTTAGAAGAAAAAAGAAGTGTTTAGATTTTCTCTGTTGCTTTTGTCATAATTTCAGGGTTAGATAATACAGTGCATTTTAATAATTATTTTTAAGGAATGGTTGACCCCTGCTGTATAGGTTCCTGATTCTGGTTTATGAGAGTGCAAAGTTTTACTTTTCTTGTTCAGCTCTTCCTGTTCCAGTTATAAATGTTTTTACCATTTTGGGGAGCCTCACTTACATGCTGAAATGTTTTACTCGTGAGCTGGACAAAAAGTGTGAGCCCAGCTTTCTGCTGGATATTAAATCATAGGTTTTCATTTCTTTTTGAAAGTTCAAGTAAGAATTAACATGAAAAAAATTGCCTCTTTAACACTGAAAATCCATAGAGTGCCTAATTAACGAGATCCCATGAATTCTTTTAAAATAGATTTTTCATTTATTTTATGCTTTATTTTTCATAAATTTTCATTTGTCTACTTAGTAGAAATAATAATATGTGTTTTCTCTATTATTTTGAACATCTTTGAGAGCAATTTTAAATACTTCATGGGTAGTATTGTAATTTCTTGTCAACAGTTATGAAATTTATCTTTATTGGAAAAGAATTCAGAAGACCTTTCATATCATAAGCTGGGTCACATTTTGGATACCAGCCTCAACAATTGAAACTGAATGTGAAATTTTAAAGAAACAACACAGTTAGGCAAATAGATGCAAGGACTGTGTTTGGACATATAGGTTTGATCCAGATGTGCGGGCATGTGTGGCTTGTGGCACTGCAAACCTCTTTGTAGCACCACAAACTACACAAGCTGCACATTAATCAGTTTATGGTGCTGCTAATTTGCAATGCTGGGGCAAAATTTGCTACTGAGATATTTTGGTAGCAAATCCCCCCCCCCCCAATCCTGGAAAAAATGCGGCACAACCCATGCCAAAGTGTCGAGTGCTGGTACAAATGCAGATATGGGAGAGGAAGCAGCTCAGTGTTGTCTGCTCTCCCATCTCCACATGCTGTGCAGCCCCAGTGTTGAGGCATCCCGTACCCCAGTCAGCCCTCTCCTGAAGCATGTGGATAAGTGCAAATCACTGCAAAGCGCACGGGCAGGGGCATGCACTGTGGCACAAAATAAAGGCACAAATTTGTGCTGCTACTATTTGTGCTGCTGCGAAGGCACATCCCTACTCATGTGAACCTGGCCACAGAGTCTCATCTTTCCTTGAATGTTCTTCCTGTTATAGAAAACACAAATAATTCACTATTTATTGATATACCAACACTGGCACCTCTCAGAGCTGCTTTATATTCACAGCCTGTTGGGCACATAGCAACAAATCCACATGCTCTCTCCACTAGAGTCTACATAGGCTTGCTTGCCAGGAACTGCATTCTTGGCCAACAGCTGACTATATCTCAAGTCAGAACTTTTCTGAAACTCTCTGCTAATTAAAGAGATTAAACTGGCTTTGCCACATCATGGCATTTAAATAAGTTTCGTTGAAAATTTGTTTTGATGCTTAATTATGTTTTACAGATTTATGAAAGTGTATATATGTGTTTAAACACATATGCATATATATGCACATTTCATAGACATATGCTATATATTGATACAGCATATTTAGTGTGGATTTTGTTTACTATATAGCAAGGGCAAATTTTATGAATGTAAATAGATGCATATACACACATACACACAATATATCGCCATGCACACAACTTCTTATACCAGCTGGTAAGTGCTACTGAAAGTCAGTACATACAGTTTCTATTTCGATGTCAGTTGTGAAACCCTGAGCCTTCAAGCTTCTACTTGTGGATGGAGCCCTTGAACCATATAAGGACCTAAATCATTTCATTAGGATTCTGTCTGGGCAAGGGGACCCATCTGCACACTGGGCTTAGAAGAAAAGCAAAATTAAAAAAAATACAACCAATCTAAATGTGCATTTTGGAAGTACAGGGAAGTGACCTTTTCCAAAAAAGAGAGGGACTGGGAATCCTGGGGTTTCACATAAATATTAAAATAAATAAAAGTGGTAATTATTGGCTCCTTTTCTTCTCCCAGGTAGATGGTGAGGGAAAGAGGGGGAGGTGGGAAAATGAGTCACGTAGTTCCCAACACTTTGACATATGACGTTTTAACAATCAAAACAGAATTATAATGAACTCTCTGTCTCCAAAGTTCATTTCTAGACAACTGTTAAGTCAGTCATCTTAAGTCAAACTGAATCCTCTACACATCCTCTTCTTCTTCTCTTGGAAACAAGACCTTCCTCTGCAAAAGAGTTGGCAATTAGACATAGACTAAGCCAGTATAGTAAATGATTAGTATTTCTAAATATGGTTAATGTCTCCTAAGTGTCAAATGGATTAATTTTGCTTGGAATTTACTCTGTTCCATACCTAATAATTAATAATATTTGGCCATAATTGAGAGTAGAGAGGACACCTTGATGACTCTGTTAGATATAGCATAACCCTAGCCTTAACCCCCTTTAAAACTTTAAATAAATCAGAGAGCATTTCAAAGGGAAAAAAGTGCAGTTACACACTTGACTCCCACTGATTTTTTTTAGTAGGCCCCAAGGGTCTTTCTTTACAAGTGCTTGGGTGCCTAAAGATGCGGATACATACCAGGTGGCTTTTTCTAAAGCACCTATGTGCTTTACAATCCTCAGGGACGCTAAGTAGGCACTATCTGAAACTTCAAGTAAATAATGTCAGGAACCAGAACAGTGGCTTGCAGGCTGTTCAAAAGATTTGCCTGAGGCTAGGAACAGATGTTGCATTTGTCCCGGGAAAAGTCCTGCATGTGTTTTCCCAGACGAGAAATGTCCTTGGATTGACATGTATTCACATTGCCCTTCCAGTCAGGGTTTAATGTGCCAGTCAGGGTTTAATAATCAATTTCTGCAATTGATTCAATGATGCAACCATAGGACGACCATTCAGACACATTTCATGATGTCCCAAGACAAAATGTTAGCACTTCTTATACTGTGAACCTTTTTAGTGTTTGTCCTGGAACAACAGACATATCTCAACGATTGCACTTTGTGTAAGCATAAAATGGTTGATCTGAGAAGATATGCAACATCCATTTGTAGCCTTAGAGTAAGAGTTGCCTTGTCCGACTCTTGGCACCTGATTTCTCTCCTGGCTTTGTGACTGTGGTTCCAAACCTTGTTTTTTGCCACTTGGGTTTGACCACCTACATGCTTGTAGTGTATTAACTAAATAACTTGGAGGATATGACTTCCTAACTAACTCAGTTCCCTTTGATAATCTCCTTCAACTTTTTTTCTATGTTCATTATTTGTATCAGTGTCTCCAGGTCACCTGATATTAAAAATCATCATCTCAGAAAAGGAAAGGTGTGAGCATATTCAAATACGATACTGAAATATTATTGATTTAAAAACAAACTTCCGGTATGATCTTTTATACACATACCTTGTTATAAGCAGAAAGTTGTAAGTTCAACTCACAGTGCTTGGCTATGGTTTTGGGGATTGCTTGGACCACATGGAAAACTTTTGTGGTGGCTGCATCAAGTTTTGTATAACTCTGTAATGGCAGACCTCCTCTCCCTTCCCCCTCCCCTACGTGCCCCAATTTTTTTACCATCTTCAAAGAGTGGTTTACTTGATCGCCTTACTGAATGTTGTTGGAGTAGATGCGGGAAGAAATAAGCGTTAAAGAAATAAACAAGTCACAAGAGTGTCTTGCTATCAGTCCTTTAAAATGGTCTGATGTGATACTTTGATATGTTGCAGGATGTTAGCCTGACCATATATATTAAATAAGAAATATTGGTTGCTGCTGAAGGCTATAAATGTTCAGTGCTTCATCACATAGTTAAATCAGCTCTTTCCCTTAACTGCTGCTGTTGTATACTGTGATGCCGCATAATAAGAATGGGATGCTGCTAGAGCTGCAGCCCTTTCTTTATGGCACCTGTTGTGCGTCACTGTGTTCGGTATCCTGAATTCCTCTCTAGGGAGTATTGCAGACGTGCTTTCCAAAACCAGCAGAGCCCCCTTAAAAAGACTGGAATATGTTTTCCCTTTTGTGTGTTTATTAATTGGTGGCATAAATGTATAACGAGTAATGATCAGTGTTTTGTTTCAAGAAAAGTTTGAGAAGCCTGCTTTTATGAGGAGGGATCTGAGGTGAACCTAATGTTGCTCTAATAATAAGCATCTTTGGGTTTTCTTAATTGTGTTGTATTATTTTATCGTTACAGTCCAGAAATCATTCAAAAAATGTCTTTTTTTTAAGCTGATAGGTTGGAAATGTCTTTCAGCATTTGCAAGTGAATTTCACATGCTGCCCTTTGTATTTACCTCAATCCCAATCAATAGAGACTCATACCAGGAGTAATACAGTAATGTGTGTGTGTGTGTGTGTGTGTGTTAAAGATTTGTACTGTCCTCCATGATGAATCTACCAATACCAGTTATTGTGATATAGATGTCATGGGCAAATTTGCCCATTATGAACTCCACAGATACCATCAATGTTTTTTACAAACAGTTAGTAATAGCTATCAGGTGGCAATGTCCTCCCTTCTCTCCTCACCTGACCCAAATTCAAACTGGTGACTAGGGCTAAGTACAGACAGAGCTGAATCAATTCAGTCGTTGCAGGTTAGTTTAAGCTGCACAGATTAAATTGAAACAGAAGTGAATAGACATTTACCTTTAATTCAGGGAATGCAGCCATGTGCCTGCAATGGCTCAGGTCAATAGCTGGGGGTGCTAGAGCATGGTTCTCTGGCTATGTGCTCATTTTTTCTTCCTGGTGCCCCTGAGGCCTCTGGGATTTTCAATCCAGAATCACAGCAGCAGGACTATGCAGTGTTGCTTATCACTTCCTCTTTCAGGTGTCCTTGGGATTTGCAGTACACAGTTGCAGTCAGCAGTAAATTTGAGTGGGGGTTTTTAACCACCCTCCTGGGCCCCAGACCCTGGCTGGGGTTTACCTTTGGGGGGAGTGGGGGCAGTTCCCATCACCCCGTAGACTGGGCTGCATCCCCAGCCGTGCTTGCCCTTCCCCTGCTACTCCCTTGTCAGCCAGCCCTCTCTGCTCCAGCTCAGTAGCAGAGAGGTGGGGCCAGCCCTCTTTTCTGGAGCAGACAGTACAGCACAGCCCAGGGCTGGAAAGCATGCAGGGATTCTAGGGGACTGTGATTTAAGTTGAACCAGGAAGAGGTCTGGGAAAGAAGTTTCATAACCTGGTTTTACCCATTTCAGTTAAGTCTGATTTTACATTCAACCAGGTTTATCTTAAGCCAAGTTGGGCCATTTTGAAACTAGTTTATATGCACTGAGCTTCTGTTCTGTTACAGATTTAAACCAGTTTTTGATCACTTAAACTAGTTTATGTGTAACTTCTGTCCCTAGTCCTAAAGAAGCAAGATTCCATGTTCTACTGCAAGTTTACAGAGCCATCCAGCTTCTCTCAGATTGGAGCCTATGGTATGTGAAACAGAAATCTACTTCCTGCAGAGTAGGTTTTTCTCCTTTTGGTGTATTATATTGTATCATATTATATTATATTATATTAATTCAGGAGGAGTTGGCAGAAAACTGGAGGAGTTTTATTAGAAAGTTAGGCTTGGGAAGAATCAACAGTTCCCTAGAGAGACATTTTCTGCAATTTTGTGTGGAATTTCACCTTTCTGAAATGCTTAAATGGCATTATCATTCTTGGTTTTCTTGAACTACTAATAAAGTGAAATTAAAGGTGAAATATCTTTATGACACTTCTTCCAGCTTTTAATTATTTAGAAATAACTTGATGTGCGATGATTCCCTTTTAGTGAACTTTTTGATTGCATTATTTAACTATAAGAAATATGATTCACATCTCTCTCATATGAAAGCTCTCCCAAGATGACTATATCAACTTTGCTATTAGTTATTAACAGCTGTACTTATCTGTAGTCTGTAATAACCACTATTAGAAATGTACTGTATGCATTCTGATTGGTAATTTTGCTCCAGAAATGAGCAGTTTGACCATTTGCCTATGAAAGCTCCAATCATGCAAGTTGTTGCATGTGGAGAGACTCCTCTGAGCTCAGCAGTACCCTCCTTCCTCCCATTTACTCTTCTGAAGACTAGAGGGCTTGTTTAAACACTGTTTCGGGGTCTACTTCTTCTGCCAGTCCAGGGCAGGAATTTGAACAGCAGTATGTAGAGCTTTAATTAAGTATTTTCTTCTGGAGGGAAACATGGAAGAAGTCTCCTAAACATAACTTAGGGAAGGTTTTGGTATTTTTTCATCACAGAACTATTGCTGCTGAAATTGTTTGAGTGGCATTTGTCCAAATTATGTTGTTTATGGCATGAAGTATTTCTGAGTTTTGTCAGTGGTGCTTTTTGTTATAAGAAAAGGTCCTTCGTGACATGTCATACGAGTGCAAAATGAGCTATGAGAACTCTCTACCCGCTTGTTCATTTGACTTTACTAGGGACTTTGAGCTTTAACAAAGTCTTTCAACTGAAATATCTATTTTTCTTTTGGTATTTCCCTTTCTGAAAATCTGACATTTATGCCTCCTTTTCTCTCTTGTAAATAAGTGGGTGAAGAGGGTCACAACACTAAGCTACAAAAAAGGAAACACAAGGGACATGGTTATGATTGATTGTTAATATATTCATAGCCACATTGGTTGCTGCAGACTGGTAAATTCCAAGATGTAAAAAGAAAATCAAGGAAAGAGAAGATAACCAGTCACACTTTATTCAGTGTAGTTTTAACCATTGGTTCTTGATTTAAAGCATAGAGTTTAATTGTTAAAATGTACCATTAGTGCTTGTTTTACAATCTGTGAGGTGGAATACATTTAAATGAGTTTTTGTATACAGAATTAAATAACATATAAAATTATCTCTTTTATACTCAGACTCAGTCTTCCCAATACTGAACATTTGCTGAATCTAATCACATCATACCCATTTTTCTTGTGAAATTCAGTAATCCAGACTTAACATGAAAATGTAATCAAAAGATCCAATTTACTTATTACCCAAATACTATCAGTTTTGGGGTTTTTTTTAGATTCAGGGAGCAGAATTTGTTCATATATGTATGTGTGTGTGTGTGTAAATAGGAATATATATGTGTATATATGCATAAGAATATTGAAGGAACAAATAGCTAATATGTTGCTCCAGTTATAATGAGTATAGAAGCAACACTAGAAAACACATGGGCTGTGTTTCTGACTTTGAGCCTGGCTACTGCCTCATTTGAGCAACTATCTTTCCCTTTCCCTGGGTCAGCTTACTTATTTTTGTGAAACAGAGGTAGAGCTTTTGTAACCTGGGTGGTATACGGCTGGTACCCCCTCTGCAATTGAAGGGATGTTTGGAGGTGCGTGCGCGCTGCGGAAGCATAGCTGCTTAGCCTAAGCCAATTCACTGTCCTCCCCTAGAGAACAGAGCAGAGATTGTGATCACCCTTTGGGCTTTAACTATTTACAGAACAAATAAACTTAGTAAACATATACATATATTCAAGAACAATTTACAAATGTATATTATTAAAGCAGTAAACCTTATTACTCATATATATGGGCAAAAACAAAGTGTATATGACAGACAAAGGCACTTTATCAGAGTAAACCTGGACTCCCAGTGATCTTCTCATTAGGGTATAGCCCCTACATTCTCAAGTCCCGCAGACCTGGCATGGGAACAAACAATGGTGGTGGCACCAGGTTAAGCAGTGGTTCACTAAATAGGACGCAAAGATAAGTAGACAAGGTTACAATACAACCCCCAACATAGGCATAGCAGGCTCTTGAATCCAAAGTAATAATCACCAGGCTCTCCCCAGTATTTTAGCAGTGGACCACTTAACACACAAAATAAAGCAATACATAAACATCTTATAATACAATATCAAATTAAATAAATTCACAGTGAAAATAGAACATATGGCCCACCCATATGTATATGGACTCAGGGCAACCTTAAACATTTACATGACCCTTAACAGTTGCATCCAGCATCAACAACGCACAGTAATCACAACACACAGAGGAGTAATACAAAAGGGAAACAGGTAACCCCTAAGGGACAACACTAACTGCCCATCGTCCCCATGACTAGCTAGACTTTGGCGGCACGAAACCTCTCTTAGATACTGAGGTCCCTCCTGCCCTGTGGAGACCTTGGCCTCTCCCCTTGTCCAGACCCTGAATTCCCCTTATCCAGGCATTCATGCCTCCTTAACCCTCCAGTGGGCTTTGGCTCGTCTCTCTGTTCTCTATGGGTGGAGCTAGTCAAAGCTCCCACCTTGCTGGGCTGCATCTTCATCCAGTTGCTGTTTGCAGTGGAAAGGCCCAAGCTCCAGGGCCTGCCAACTCTCCTGGACCTTCCATGCATCCTCCGGTGCACTGGGGCCTCTGCCACTAGCAGGGATGATGGCCCTTGCTGCCTCATGCAGTGGCAGGGTTTTCTTCAGCTCTCTCTAAGCCCTATGGACTGATCTGTGCACCATGGGGCCTCTGCTGCTTGCAGGGCTGGAGACCTGCACTTCCTTAGCAGCCTCAGAGCCCCTTCAACTCTTCCTTGGTTCTGTGCCTGATTCATGCAGCATAGGAGCCCTGCCTCTCTCAGGGATGTGGACCCACACTGCCTTATGCAGCCATGGGGTCCCTTCAGCTGTCAAGCCCTGTGCACCAACCTGTGCACTGAGGGGCTCCTGCCTCTCACAAGGGTGGGGACCCATGCAACCTTGTGCAGCTGCCAAGGTCCTGTTCACTCTCCAGACCCTCTCCAGCCCTGTGCACCAACCCGTGCACCAAAAGTTCCTGCCTTGTGCACGGTTCGAGATCCATGCTGCCTCGTGTAGCTCCCAAAGTCCCGTCTCCCCCCTGGCCCTCTGTGCACCAATCTGTGCACCAGCACCACAGTTCCCTCCATGGCAGGGCTGGGACACAGTTGCTTGCTGCTTTTGGTCAGCAGAGGTGTCTTCTGGGCACTTCTGAGGTAATTGCTCCACCTCCGCTGGTCAGCTCCACCAGGTCTTCTCCAGTGCTCTTCATCATCCCTCATTGAAGCTGCCCATGTGCTTTTATTTCCTCTGGAGGCTCCACTTACAGATTGGGAATGGACCAATGGAAAGCCTGAGGGGTTAGTTCCCTCTTGGGTCCTCTTTTTCACCTCAGCCCTAGGTCACAGCAGAGCAAGCCTCTCTTCCTCCTTCTTCTGATTGGCAGGGAAGGGAATGCTCTCCACTAATTAGCCTGAGCCATTTGGCTCAAACCAACAAGCAGGGCTGCCACGAGCACGACAGCCCCACTTTCCACCTAGAGATGTTGTGATCATTAATTATTGTCTGTAAAATTGTTTGGAGATTCTTGGATAAAAAAAGACCATGTATACACAGCTACATACTTAACATACAATTATGTCAAACAAAAACACAAGTGGCATTGTTACACATTGTCCATTTCTTTTTTTCTTGGCAAGTGATCTTGTGAAGACATGCTATATAATTAGGGGGTTTACGTTAAGTTCTTTTAGAGAAAGTAGTTCTTGAAAAGGGAACTTTATGCTTGTTTTAGATATGTGTAAGAGTTCAAAAACAAGTATGCTCTCACCTTGAGGTGGCAAAACTGAATTAGTCAACTTCATGAGTTGATCCAGGATTGTGGTAAAGGGGGGTGCAGCTTCTTTTACCCTTCCACTGAATTCAGTAGTAGAAAAGAAGAGGGAAGGGAGAACAGCAGCAGCGTTCACCCCCTGGCATGGGCAACTGGTACCTCCTAATTCAGGTGGTCACTTGCACCCCACCCCCAATGAACAGTCAGCGACCAATCCCAAAGATTGGAAGGGGATGGGGGGGGGGGATCCTGCTGACCCAACTGGCAGCAACGTGCGCATTTCCAGGTGCACCACTGTCACTTCCGGGTCTGTGGGACCGGCTGCAGGGGGGTGTTTCTCCTGGTGCACTCCTCAGCGGATGCTTTCAGGAGGCACCGGTGCTCTCACCTGCCCCCCTGCCCGGGAACGCTGCTGTGAGGGGGTGCACCCGTGGTCTCAGGGAGATGTGCACCCCCATGCATCGCCACTGCCCCCTGGGCTCCAGAGCTGTGTGCAAGTAGAGGTTCCACGCAGACCTTGAACTGACCAGCTTGCAGTGCAGACCTCACAGCACGTCTGGAGCTCCAAAGAGGAGTTTTGCTGACCTGCTGGAAAGCTAAGAGCTCGCTGCACTTGAAGCACACAGCAGTACAAGGTGCCATGGCACCTTCCAGTTCTGGCCTGTCTGAATTATAATAGCAGTGAAGGAACAAGGACACTATTTTTTAACCTGGGCTAGTACACTGAGTTGAAGCCTGTCAAGCTTGAACTGTAAACACTACTTAAAGCCAAATTGTCTATGCTCTGCTGCCATTTTAACATGATTTAATTTACCAAAATTAAGAACATACTTTTTCTGAGGTGTTAGGCTAATCTCTTCTTACAGCCAACATTCAGAGAAGAGTTTTTTTCAGGTTTTTTTGAGGAGCATACATTGGGACTACTGAAATAAATTATTGATTGCATTTTGTTTAAGATGAGGAGTTGTACTGTATATACATACACACCTCAGATATATCTATGCTTCAATCTCAGCAGCTTCCCAGTTTGGTAGGTATTCAGTGACACAGAATCTGGGTGATATTCAGACATTCCCAACCCATCTTATGTTAACTTAGCATGGGCTAGTTTATCCTGCAAAGAAATAGGTATGTCTGTGTCGCACTGCAATTAAAGTCACAGAACTACAGTGTAGGTGTACTATTGAGTATGCTGTTATTCTGGTTATGTTTGTATTGCTTTTGAGATCTCCTAAGTGCGGATTTGCTACTCATTTCTAAGACTATAGCATGTGGAACAGGAGCAAAAGGTTAGACGTGGAAGGTTCAAGAGTAGTGCTCTCCAGACAACTGCAGAAGTGGGATATGTATGTCCACTGTGTCAGCAACTGACCCGTAAGGCCCCAGAATTCCATTACCAATCCGTTTTAATACCAGAATCAAAGGGGGTTAGACTATGTGTATGTGTTGTATTAACCATTCATTAAAGACCAGTGTGTGCATCAGATTTGAAGTTACAAGAGACTTCTAATTATTTGAATTTTTTGGATGACTCCCAATATGCATTTAGATAGCTGGACATCAGTACAAAGAGAAAGTTACTTTAAGTCTACTTAAATTAGTGAAAAGATCCTGTAAAATTTGTACATTGTGGAGATAAGGGATCAATTGATTATGGAAGGGATACTGCAAATCTAGGTGCATGTCACTCTTGTCACACATTTTTATTCACATTTGCTCTCTGAGGACGCATCTACACATGCCATTAACTTGCAGCAATAAATACTGGAGCGTATTGCTCCAGGAAGATTCCAGATGCACAGTTTACATGTGTGCCTGGACCGCAGCACATTGAGCTGGATTCCAGCAGCCCTGCCTGGCAGGGGACTCCAGGGGTCAGCCTGCCTGCCCAGAGCTGCTGTGACTGGGTTCACTGTGCTGCAGAGGGGCTGGTTGGGGCACGAGGGTGCTTCAGTGCGGGGCTACCCAGCAGGCACTCCCAGCACTGAAGCACTCTTGTTTCCCAGCCAGCCTGTCAGTGACTACACGCGTGCTGCTGCACATCAAAAGACTGCAGCAGAGTAGTGCTTGTATTTACAAGTACTACCCAGCTGCGAAGTTTATTGTTTTGTGTACCCTAATAGGGACACATGTTTAGATGTTGAGACATTTACTGTGCAGTTAATTAGTCAACTGTGCAGTAAATGTCTCATGTAGATGTGCCCTGATAGGATTATCCATTCTTTTAACCCATCTTTTGGGTCTATATGCATAACATGAGAGTGACTGTAGCAAAGAGGAAATGTATTTCTTCAAATCACCTCATCGACATACACTGGTGATATATGTAACATCTGTACCTTTTCTTTAGATGTCCAACAGGGATTTTTTGGTCTTGGCATGCAGCTTTTACATCACTACATTTTCTGGCAAGTTTGCTGTTTTCTCCAATATGCTGTTTTTTAACTCTTTTTTTTTTTCCAAAAAAGGTTTATGATGAGTGAAGCGAGAAAAAACAGGGAAGAAAATTAGACACGCAATTGATTTGTACTGAGTAGATGGAACGTTATGACTGATTTAGAGAACTTCTAAACATTTAGACATGCAATTGCCATTAATTAAGATTAGTTATTTAAATTCCCTGGATGATTTTTAAAATATCATCCAGAAAAATCCTTCTGATTCCTTTAGCTCAGAGGTGTCAAAGGTCCAGCCCTATCCCAAATCTTACGTACTGTTCTAAATGCTTATGTATACAAGTCAATAAAAGGACAAAGAGAGTCAATAAAAGGACAAAATTAGTTCTGTAAAATGTCAATTTATGAAAGAATTTATCGCAATGCCAAACCAGAGCCTGTAGACTGGATGAAGTGAATGCCACCCATTTGTGGGATGGATCAGGCCCACAGAAGTGCAGGTGTCAGTCCAAGCATTTGCTATACGTGGTTCCTGTACTGGACCAGTCCTACATACTGGCTCCAGCTTCAAGGCTAGTCTAAGGACCCAATCCTGACCAGCCCTGGATCCAGCGACCATCAGCTCCATGTTCCTTGTGCAGCTTGTGCCACCCTCAGCCTTATGTGGCATGCAATGCAAGAGGCTGGTCTGCAACACATGCTACATGTGCTGCCTGTACTGGAACAGCATATGCTGGCTTCAGCATATAGGGCCAATCGGTAGGTCTGATTTAGACCAGCCCTGGAACCAGTGTGCAGGGCTGATCCAGCACAGGTGATAAATTCTTTCTTACACTGACATTTTACAGAACTAATTTTGTCTTTTTATTGACTCCCAAATCTTATTTACTGCTCTAAATACTTGTGTATATGAGAAAGAAGTCTCTTCTAAGCTATCAGTTCAAAGACCATGAGCGAATTGGAAAGCTTTAGATTACTTTTGCCAATGTGCATGTACCTTACATTTAGCCAAGTTCCATTTTATCTGCCATCATACTGCTCAAGTTCCCAATGTGTTCTAATGTTCAAATGTCATCAGAAAATGCCACGAACTCACTGCCCACCATCTTCTCCAAACAATTAATATTCATATAGAGCCCTGAGACCCTTTACTCTAAACTTCTAGCGTGAGGAGGAACTTTTCAACTTTTCTTTCCTGTTTCTTAATTAGTTTTGAAGTCACAGCAAGATTTCTGCCTCTTTGCACCCGGTATACAGCTTGTGTCATACGAATATATAATTAATGCCTTGTTTAAAAAGAACACAAAATAAGATCTCCCACTTCTAATTATCTTAATTATGTGATTTTGAAAACACAAGAGAAACATGCTCACCTTTATCTCTGCTGACCCCAAAACTTAAAAAAAAAAAATCTATTAAGTTAAAGAAGCAAAACTTTCCCTTAATGGAAACATGCTGCTTTGAGTCTATCAAATTATACTTATCCAACTGTTCTGCTATTCCATCTTTAATTAGACTTTTCATCAGTTTACGGAGTAATGGGGTGAGTCTCACCAGGTTGTAAGTCTTGGGATCTCCCTTAGCAACTTTATTTAAAAATAGACACTAATTATCGTTTTGTTTCCCTCTCCCTCGCCAGTATTCAAGAGCAGTGTGAGCATCTTAGCAAGGCAGTGTGCCATAAAGTTGAATGCCAAATTTGCTTCCAAACACTTAGATACATATTGACTGAGTATCAGTGAAGCCTGGCACCTGTATTTCATCCTCTTTCTTTCCAGAACACACTGCCTTGAAGTACCCTAAGAAATGTCTCTAATGGGAATAATTTTTTTTTGGTTTACTATGGGACCCTCAAAAATATTTTTAAAAATATTTTCACATGGGCCTCAAAAGAAATCTTTTTTGTTTTGTTTTTTGGTTAAAATGAAAAAGCTGAAAATAAATACTATTGCCAGGGATTTTGGTTTTAATTTTCTAAACTGAACTTTTAGGCAAATGAATTTTAAAATTAAAAACGTTAGATTTTGCAAATGTTGCAATACAATATTTTTACAGACGAATTATCTGAAGGATTGAATTTCTTAACTGGTTTGGTTGACCTATATGTGCATTGTTCAATGGAAAAAAAATGTTCAACCAAAATATTTCATCCAATTCTATTTAAAAATGATTCTGTTCTCAGGTTATTGTGTTTCTAAAAATAAAATTCCTAGAATATTGGTGTTCTTTCTGCTTCATATGAATGGCTATATTATATATATCAGGAAAGACCTGGCTGTGATGGAACTCCAGCTAGCTACAAATACCAAGGAAAATCAAAAATCCTTTTTTAGATACGTGGGGAGCTGGAGGAAAAGCAAGGACAATATTGGACCCCTGCTAAACCAGATGGGGCAACTGACAACTGAGGCCCAGGAAAAAAAAAGGAACTTGCTAAATGGGTACTTTGCGACAGATTTTACCAGTCCCATGGGACAGCCCTACCCATTACGGGTCAGGGAGGCTCAGGTGAGGGAGATTCTTTGCCCTTCATCAAAGCTGACCTCGTGAAGGAACACCTTGATATCTTCAAGCCAGCCGGCCCTGATGGGTTACACATAAGGGTACTCAGGGAGCTGACGAGCATCATAGCTCAGCTCCTGGCACAGATCTTCGAAAACTCCTGGTGCTCTGGTGAAGTACCCACATTTTACAAACTGCAATAGTCTACAACTGCGGGGATCAACTACATCTCTTGCATCTTGCATTTCTATTACAGGGAAAAGTGAGTATACAAGGTTTAGGGTCCCTGAATATGTAAACTTCAGGGGATATGTTAAATCAGTTCATCCTTCAGTTGTCCTATCTATAAGTCTGGGGAGTCAGCAGGGCCTAGCCATAACAGACTTAATTCATGGCTGCCCTGTAATACACATGTGATCCTGTACAAGTCACTTGATTGCAGTTTCCCATTCATATAATTGATGAGCTAATACCTCCTTGTTTCCAAGTCCTGTTGTATGTTGTCCTAATAACAATTGTATATGAGGCTGTCTCATACCTCATAGTAGGGAGATGAAACCAGACACTCAGACTCTACCCACTTCTGAGGCTGACTTTGCTGGCTACAAACTACTGATAAGGCAGAATTGTGTCTCGCAAATGCTTAGCTTCCTTTTGAGTGGCTTTTCTATTGGTAGGTTGCTTCATCTACCTTGGGATTGTCTGGCTCAGGATTGAGACAAACCCATCTTGCTAAGTATTTTAAGTGAAAACAAATTGTTTTCTCAGAAGGACACAGATTCCTTTCCCTCTCTAACAAAATCATTTCAGTGCTAAAGAGTGTGTATCCAATTTCAATTAGACAGGTATGAACCTTGATATTGTCTAATAAGTAAAGGAAGAGCAGGGGGAGGGGTGAGCCACTGCAAGAGTCTTTAATGAAAAAATGCTCTTTAATCATCTGATGATCACGGGAGAAGAGTAGCAATCTGTGCCACTTTGAAGTCCTGGCAAGGTAATTTACTGTACTTTATTTTCTTGCTGTGAAGCTGAATAGCCTGCACTCTGTGCCCACACAGCAATTTGAAGCATCTGGATGCTGCCATCCTAAGAGTTTTTCTTTTTTTAGTGCTCATCCCAAATGGGATGAATGAAGAGCATATGCTTTGTAGTGCTGACATGCAGTAACCTATGGGGGGCTGTGGAAGTGGTTTAGAAATAGAATTGCTATAAGGGTAAGTTTTGTAAGCACTTTTCCTACAGAGAACCACTTACTCTGGTATCTAAAACTTAGTTGTTAGAGAAATATAAAAAGTCTGAAAGATGCAGCTGAAGACAAAACCAGTCCTTCCCAAGTGCAAGGACATAAACTTCTTTCTAGAACCATTGATTCTAAAATACCATTCCAAGAAGCCCTTTATCAGACAAAAGCACTGCTGAAATCACTAGCGATTATTTGCATATGGATTGCAGGATTGGGTTCTGAGTGCCTTGGAGAGTCTAGTTTTCACTCAAAACTGAATGTTGTTTGTTTTTCCTCAAAAATGAAGGCAGTGTCTGATTCCCTACTGATCTGCACCTGATGTACTTATTTATAAACGTTCATATTCAATGCTATCAAATCAGTTGGGCAATTCCTCAGACCCACTTTGTGCAGGTTTAAATGATTGTCCAGATTAAGGACAATGGAGCAAATACAGCATTTTCCAAATGAGAAAGCAAGCAGATTGTGTCTTTGTAAATGTGACATACCAGGAACACGCAAATGATAAAGAAAAAGGCATGCTGTGAGAACAAAGTATAAAAGAGTTATGTTTTATAGTCATTAATGGATCAAAGAATCTGATGATAAATCTTCAGAAAAATATTGTCCTTCAGTTAGCACTTGGGATGGTTGAAAAAATGCCATTAAAATGTTTTGATAGAAAAGAGGGTGTTAATGAAGATTTTTAAGGAGTTGCAAAATTGTTTTTTTTCATCAACATGAGTATGTTTTATCAGACTTTTGAGCTGTAATTCAAGAGGGGGTGGGATGAGGGTTTTTTGGGGGGGGGATTGTATCTTGAATAAAAATTAACATTTGTGTTTTAGAAGAAGATCTGATGGCAGGTTGGAAATCAGTAAATTTCCAGTGAGAACCAAATAGATTCTGTAAGGCCTTGTGTGGGTAAGAATTTATATCCTCTTAATCCATGTGAATTTTTCAGGGCCATGTCACAGATTACCTTTAAACTATCATAAATCAATTTAACAGGGGAGCATTCACCTGTTAATGGGTGTTGACCCATCATAAGTACTCTCTAAACCTTTTAAAGATAGGTTACTCAGAAGGACGTTTATCTTTGAAAGTTTTAACCCATGTCATCCCAGGGTATTGTTTGAATGGTCATGAGAGGTAAAACACTTTATTTTCACTCCACTAACCTCTCAGGATGCACAGCTCCCAGCTTTTCTATCCCTTCCTAATCTCCCCATCTTCCTAATCTCCCCACCACCCCCTCTGCTTTGACAACCACCACTCTGAGCTGCTTAATTGCAGAGCAGTTTAATTCATAGAGCCAGGGGAAGCACACTGCATCGTTTAGGTGACCAGAGGCTCCATATTCAGCTGGGCTCCATTCAGTGGAGAAAGCAAGCTTTCCTGGCTGCATGGTCTCACTTACCAGTAGCTCTGTGTTCAACAAGGAGCTGCCAGGGCTCAATTAAATGGAGACCATGCGGCCAGAGGAAACATGCTCTAACCTATTGAGGGGTACCTCAAGTAGCACCTTCTCATGGGCATTTTAAATGCATTAGTTCCCTGGAACAGGAGGTTTAGAGACAAACAGCTAATGGGAAAGCATGGCTAGGTACTGAGCAGAGAGAGAGCACGCACCTACCAAACCACAACTTAGCTCTCATGACTAACAGATCAGAGTGTGAACTAAATCAGGTTTCTTGCCTGTTTGGACCCTGTCACTACATGAACAATATCAAGGATGGGATGGTGGCATAGATACCTCTCATTTGCCCCAGGTTGCAGCTGAAAGTACATGGGTGAATGTTTGCCCCATTTCTGCCTATGCTATACGTACTGCATGGATGAATTCAGAACAATAAATTCTCTAGAGCAACTTCCGCCAGCACTAAATCAGTCAGAGAAACACACTCAACTTGATGTCTCCTTTCACTGTTCACCTCCCTCTGCCCTGACTCCAAGGTACATACTATCACTTACCCTCCCATCCAAGGGAGCAGTAGTCTTGGCTCCTGTCCACACTTATGCTCGCTAGCCCTTTAGTGGTAAATTGCAGTCATGTACTTCATAAATCTTAATTTATGACTGTTTTGAAATCACTTTAACTTTATGGTGGCATAATGTCCCACAGATTTAAAATATTATCAAGGTAATCTGTAACAGCACCCTCAATTTACTTTCCCCTGATATAAGTCCTCTAATTTTGGCCATTTGTGACTGAAATTAGGTGGGTGCCTTGACTTTCTAATGAACTTTATCTGGCAGCTCCACAAGGAAGGGTTTAGTTAGTCTCTCCACTTTCCTCCAGGATGAAAGACCTTGTTTAACCTATTCCTTTGTAAAGCAGGATTTTAACTGAAGATTAGAAGTTCAGGAAAGAAAACAATTCATGAATCAAAATGAAATTATCCCTTGTTATCCCTAAGTTTGTACTTCATAACAAGTTAAATTGGAGAGGCTGTTTCAGCTTAAATTATAGAGAAAGAAAATATGCCTGTTATTTTTCACATATCTACACACAATTTTGTGATATGATTTCTTATCATGATAGTTTATGCCATTACAAGCCATAGCAGCATAGATTAAATTATACTGGGTATAAATCCCTCATTTTGGTACAGAGAAAAATTAAACCAGTAATTTATCTGTACAGTACAACCTAATTGATTAAACTTAATTCACTGGTTAAGCTGTACACTAGGGGTGTGCAAGGTGTGCGTATTTGATTTGGATTTGGCCTGATTTGGGGGACAATGATTCAATTTATTGATCTGGATTTGTCCTGATTCAAATTAGCCGAATCCAAATCTAAGGATTGAATTCTGATTCGGAGAATCCGTGATTTGGCCGTAGACACAGCTTTAAATGTTTTTTTTTTTTTCCATACTTTGGGGTACCAGGCATGACGGCTGAGATAGTGAGGAAGACAGAGCATCCCGCAGGAGTGTGGTGCCCCCCCCCCCCTTGCCCTTGTGCCTGGCAGTGGATCTGGACGCACTTGTAGTCCACTTCCAGGTCTGCCACTGAACGTGCTGGTGACCCCACCACTGCACTCCCATGGGAGGCTCAGTGTTCATGAGCTCCCTGGTGCCTTGGCTACGGCCAAATGATTGTATCTCTCCAAATCAAATCGTATGCTTCCAATTTGATTTGGAGAGATTAATGGGTCTTCTGATTTGGTTTGGGTTCAGAGATTTGGCCATGGAATTGGGCCATATTTCCGCTGAACAGAACCAGCAACCGAAGCTTCGTGCAGCCCTACTGTATGTTATACATATTTTAAAACAGGTATAATTGCCATCACCTGATGGGGAGGGGAGGTTGTTCTGCCATGCCTACTATGCAACTTTTGCGTGTAGATCATCTTTTTTTGAGGAAAAAGCAGTGAATAGGCGTCTACTTTGAAAAGGCGTCTACTTTATTTAGTCTGGCAGGCTGTTCTGTCTCATCATGCACTGTCTGTAATCATGTCATTCATCCATCTTCCTGATTGAGGCCAGTCAGCTCTACGTTCAAGGTTGAACATAGAGCTGTCTTTCTTCAGAGCCTGAGGTGAAACCCAGGCTCTGTGCTATTATCCTAGCACTCCAGCCTCCTCTTTCCTCTCTCAGAGCCCTCTCCGTGGTTGTATCCTCATTTGCTAGTCACCCATTGCAGCTGTTTCCCAGCCTTCCAGCCAGAGAGGCTATTAACTGACGATGACAACCACAGCTCGTTTTCAGCCCACTAAAGGCTGAGCGCCTCCTTTTACTGTCGTCTTAGGAGTCCCTTCTTCCTTCTGAAGTTTTAATCAGATGTAGTTAACATCCCAGATCCTTTTATGCTTGAGAGAAATTTCCTGAATGGTCATCCCTTTCCCTCTAGTTACTGATTTACAATCTCTATAGGCATATTCTTTGTTTCTTATTTACCTCTGGGGAATCAAACATTTCTAAGTCTCAGACAAGTTAGGTCAGTTCTTAACAGATCTGGCCATGACCATCACATTGAAATGGCCTTGAGATACTGTTACAACACAATGTATTTAGAATCCTGACTACCTTATCTCTAAAAGTAGTCATCAGAGAGCCAGTTTCTTTCCTAATATTTTGTTAGAGGCTGGCTGTAAGCAACAGATATTCCTTGGAGTTGTAAAATATATTGTCAGAGGCTATTTAAACATTTAGCAGCTTATTAGCTCTATTTCTGTTTCATATTCAAATAGTAATGCAATATCATTCCTGAATTAGATTATTTTTTTAATTTTCAGGGTTTAGCTAGGAATTTTATTTCAGAATATTTCACGTTGATCATTTGCAGTTAGGAAATTGATAGTAACTGATAAAAGATTTACTTTTGCTTGCATATGGTGTAAAAGAGGAAAGTGCTTTTATTTTTCTCTGTCAGTTTCCATCTCATTTAAATGTTTTAGTACAAGGCTGCCTGTAGTGAAAAGTGCCACAGAAATATACTATCTCAGTTGGTGCTTCTGCATTTTCAGAAGTAGGGAAATTGATCTACATTAGATTGAGGACACTTTGGTATCAACCTCCATTGCCCATCATAGAGGAGGAGTATGGCACCTCCCTCTACAGTCCTCCTCCTGCACAGTAGAAGATTGTGCTGGTATAAGCTTATAAGAGCTGAGTGCTATTAAAGTTTATCTACTTTATGTGACCAAGCAGTGGCCAGTCATTATCCCATTAAGTAATGGGAATTATCAAAAGCAAGAATTACATTGTGTACAGTTAAATAGCTTTTAAAACTATATCATTCTACAGGATAAGGAATATTTCTTTTGTGGGCTATGGTTTTGCAAATTTAGAATACATTGTGCCAGCTCATGTCATGACATTTGATGAATATTCATTTTTTTCTCTTAAACCTTTTACTTTTTTCATGCATTTCAGCTGTTTATCCAGAACTTGATTAGAGACTATGTGTGTATTTCTGTTGCAGGAAAATGTTTTATTGTGGCATCAGATACTTTTTTTGCTATAGCTCATCAGCATTGTTGATGGCAGATTTTCCATTGGGATGGGAGAATTTTTTTATCTTCAGCTTCTTGCTCTTCTGTATTGTAATGAGCATTATTTACACTGTTTATATTATTTATGTTAAAGTTTGCTTTAAGTTAACAATATAGTTACTAAACAATTGCAATTTCATTTCTGATGTGTCTTGCATATTTGGTGATGTTATAGATGCATACCCTGTACCTAGAATTATCAGTACTATAGTGAGTTATTGACATTTTATTTACTAAAGCTGTTTGTTAGCCTTATACCATTGTCAGAGATATTTGATTTTTGCCATAGTCCAGTATTTGGGGTAGCATCCACATTTTTATATTTAACAATGATACAGGTACCAGTATCCAGGTCCATAATCATAAACAAGGACAGCATATAGCTTGATGCTTTTAGGACTTGCTGATTACTAGTTTCATAAGCAGATAACATAATCTATTATGACAAAATAAAAAAAAATGCAGATATATAAAATACAAAAGCCCTATTAACCAAGAATGAAATGCACCCCAGTTAGAGAAATCATAAAGGCTTGACATTCCAATGGAATTTGGCACATTAAAAGAGGTATGAACAAAGTAATTACATTATTTCCAAAGGGAAGAGAAAAAAAGGTTTCTCACTACACTTTTTATTTAAGCATTTTGGGGCAACGTTCATCTTTTATTTTATATTGGTATGGTGCCTGCAATAGCAAAGCCCTAATTCTTATTTGGGAGCTGTTTGAATATAAATAATTATGATATTTATCATAGGAACTAATGAAAGAGATGGCTAAAGCACAGAAAAATAATTCACTTAAATAAAAGGCACAAAAATATTTAATCACTGAGTCTAAGGAAAAGAATCCAGCCTACGCTATCTGGAATGCTCTACCAAGAAAAAATGAAATAAAATAAAAGACTGACAATGAGAAAAGCCCAGTTAGGATTAGATTTTTAAAACCTGTGTCCCAATATTACAAAGGAATTTTGCTTAAGTAACTAGGGATTTATTCTCCAACGTTATCTACTGGTTGCATAACTAGCCATTCTGTTTATAAAGATCCTGTTTGTGTTGGCAACTGGGATAGTTAATGTATAAGCTATGGTCATAAAAGGGCTAGAACAGTACATGCCAACTTTTTTGGTAGTTATTCTACAAATTAGCTCTATTACCTCCCCAGGCACCTCTCTGATTCCCTTCTCCTGCCCAGTTTATTACTCTGTTTTCTGCTCCCATCCCTGTGGTCCCTGCACAATTTGGTGCTTTGGTTCCTGCTTCCTACCCTGTCTACCACTGTACTGACTGTCCTCTTCTCACCCTACTGCATGCAACACACAGAGGCTGCCCATGCCACTTGTGGCACCCATCCTATAGACTGGGTACCCCTAGGTTAAGAATAGGGTGATCACCTTTTCAAAAGGGGAAGGCAGGACACATGCTGGCCTCCCAACGCACTTCCCTTCTCTTGCCACCATGCTGGACCAGAGCAGAGTAAAGCAGAGAGTGGATGCAGGTTGCCCACTGTGGACTCAGGGCTCCCCGTCCTGCTGCCTTTCCCTTGGGAGCCCTGCCCAGCTGCGTGCCCCCTGCCCACCCAGCAGCAGCAGGAGCACAACTCCACCCTGCTGCTGCCAGGCAAGTGGGAGGCACCTCGTCATGGTGAGACAGCCAGAGCACTGTGCCCAGGGATGTGCCAGCATGGCAGGGAGCCGCAGCCCACAGCAAGGAAGCCTGCTCCTGCCCCCACCCCATACATGAATCTGTGGGGGGTATGTGCTCCCCATGCCCTTTGCCCCCTGGACAAGCTGCCTATGGCTCTTTCCCACTCCATGCCCTGCCCCCATGTACTGCGCTGGCTAGGCAGCATGCCCAACCCCCACCCCACTTCTTCCCTTACTGGGGAACCTCAATCTGCATTCTCACCCCCCATAGTCCCTTCATGGACTTCATGGACTTACCTGCAGGGAGCTGTTCTCCATGCTTCTCAACTCTATTTCCTGGCCATGTGCACGTTTATATACAAGGTGTGTATATGCATGTAGTGCCCCCTTTATCCCACTCCCTGTAGCCTCTTGCAGGCTGGAATGCTGCAAGGGGCACCCATAATTTTCCAATCTCTGCATACCCTATGAAATAGGACAAGTCATGTGGCCTAGGCTCTCACTGTGGGACTGTTTCACTCAATTAGGGATGGGTGGTCACCCTAGTTAGGAGACAGAATGATAGAGTTATCTTCTGCAGTTCAACTGCTGCAGTATTGTCAGTGATAGTCAAATTGTTGAAGAGTTCCCAAAGAAGGATAACATAGATATAGCCAAACCTCTAGCCCTATTGTATGTGGCCCTTGCAGGGTCTATGGCTTTCTTTTGGTGTTCTCTGGTCTTGGGCTGAATACAAAAAGCACTTCTGCACTGTATTGAATAGTTTGTGAAAAAATGTTAAACTGGGATTTTTCTTGTTACTGCAAGCTCTCAGCTGGAGTAGAAGAGTGAAGGAACCAATGATGGTGTAAAGTTAGGGTTGAGAACAGGTGCAGATATATTGATTCAATCAGTTAGAATCATAGTATGATTTCACCATGTTGCAAAATGTGTGTACCATTTCTCCAACAAAAATTAGCAGTACAGTTATCCAACTGCATTTTGTAGCAGTCACAATGATACATAATTCCAATGAATGTGAAACTGCACTAAAAGAAATTTGTTGTATAAAGGTATGGGGTGTTAATGCCTGTTCCCTTTATCCTTGTAAGTAATGTTTCTTACTATAAAAAAGGTTCACTAAATGTTTCTTAATTAGTCTCAGAAGTATATTCGTGTACCTGACATGTTGTGTGTGTGTCTACATAACAATAATATATAAAGTGGAATCTTTCAGGAGTAGTATATAGGTTCTCTGCCCTTCAATGCAAATGTGACAGGTGGGCAGGACTTCCGGTCCCCTTCGCACCGCCCCCTTTCCCCTTTTATGGCGTGTGACATCACCAACTCCACCCCCTGACCCTGGTCACGTGGTGTGTGACATCAGCAACTCCGCCCCTGACCCTGGTCACATGGTGCATGACAGCAGCAACCCCACCCCCTGACCCCGGTCACGTGGTGCGTGACATCAGCAACTCCACCCCTGACCCCAGTCACGTGGTGTGTGACACCAGCACCACATGGTTCATGACATCATAAGGACAACCCAAGCAGACCCTCAAAGCCCAACCCCTCATGCTGCAAGATCCACCCTAGATCACATGGTGTTGTTATGGCCTATCAGGTCCCTGACCACTAAACAGAAGTTG
>JAGPOW010000261.1:130895791-130906183 GCA_030014935.1 Caiman crocodilus
GCCTGGGTTGTCCTTCTGATGTCATGAACCATGTGGTGCTGGTGTCACACACCACATGACTGGGGTCAGGGGCGGAGTTGCTGATGTCACGCACCACGTAACTGGCATCAGGGGCGGAGTTGCTAATGTCACGCACCACATGATTGGGGTCAGGGGAGGAGTTGCTGTTGTCATGCACCACGTGACCGGGGTCAGGGGCGGAGTTGCTGATGTCACGCACCATGAGACCGGGGTCAGGGGGTGGAGTTGGTGACGTCACACGCCATAAAAGGGGAAAGGGGGCGGTGCGAAGGGGACGGGACCAGAAGTCCCACCCACCTGTCACATTTGCATTGAAGGGCAGAAAGCCTATATACTACTTTCAGGAAATACTTGACAGAATACTCCCAATCTTGCAGACCTACCAATACAAGTCATTCTAATGAAACCACTGTAATTTCTTGCTGAAAGATGTGTGGTGCCTCATATGAAGAAGTCAGTTATTAGGCAAAATGCTGGGAATTGGACTGTACAGCAACATTCTCCAACAATTTAAGTCAAATAGGAAAAAAATAATAGTACTCTGTGGAAGAATATGCTGTTAACAGGAGAAATATTTATAAATCGGACCATTTCTCCTGCAATCCACCCCCCAACCGTTTTTTAATGACCACGTAGAATCATTACCTCAGTTTTATCCAAAAGGAAAAAATATGCGCTTATATATTTTGCACACTCTGACTGTAACATATACACATTGGACTAGAGAGAACATCCATTTGATAGATGCAACGAGATTCTAAATTACTTTCAGTCTAAACTTCCTCCATACCATCAGCATATTAGCATATTACCTTTTCTGAAAGTTAACAAATAGCTGTAAGCTAAAAGTCTATATTTTTGCCTCTTGTTGCAATAAAGATCTCTGCATGGTAAATCACTGTGTTTTATGAAAAGCATGCATGTATTTCATTTTCCTAAGTCCTTACTGAGTATATATATCTGTAGTCTCCAGTGTAATGATTTCACGTAGCCTTCACTGACCCTAAGATAAAACTTGGAAATATATGTGTCAAAACCATGAAAAAAATCAATAGAGAGAGATTAAAGCAGACACAGATGTTTACATTGACTTTATTTTGATATTATCACTCCCTTCTCCTAAGGCGTAGCTTGAGACTTAACGGCAGTGGATATTTGTTTGAAGTCATTATAGTAGCGTTTGCTAGAGCCAGTGAAGTTAAAGATTTGCCAATATTTCTGTCATCATTGCCTGTTTCAAAAAGCTTAGACTCAGATGTAAAAACAAGCCTCTAGTTATAATTTAACTGCTTTAAATGCTCTGACCATGGTCTATTTAAAAAATAAAAAGTTAGTTGTCATTATTGAAATACAAAAAATAATTAATAATTTTCTGTAGTTTCCCTGTCTTATCTTTGGAGGTTTATGTGAGGCTATCGTAGAACACCAAGCTTCCTTTAAGGGCAGAAAATGCCTAGGAGCCAGGCAGAACCCCACAAGTGCCAGTTTCCAGGGCATCATGCTAAGGAGGAAACTGGCTGATAACTGCACCTAGTCAGCTGATAGGAAGGAAGCAGGGCCCTAGAAATATATAAGGCCCAGCACTGCAGCTGGTGTGGGTTAGTTTGCTGGCAGCTGCTAGGGAAGTTGTTCCTGCAGGGAAAAGCTACTCAGAGATGCTATGGTTGTATATTCTGCTGCTGGTAAGACTAATGGGCTGTAGGAGCTCCTGAAGTGTAGGATGCATGTGTTGCTGAGGAAGAAGCTTGCCTTCTCAAAGGGGCAGTGTAGCTTCCAGTGTCATGGTGATAGCTATTGTTAGGATTTGTTATCTTTGTCCTTGTTTTGTTGTCTCTTATACTGGTGAACTGGTGTGAGGCTACTGGGGAGGAGGAGGCCTCATTGGGGCACACTACTGACTAGAGCTAGTGAGAGTGTGGAGATGGGGGTTGCACAGAGCCCAGTAACATAATGTATTTTTGTATTAAAAAATCCTGTGATTTGTTTTGGCTTCTGTTCAGATAACATGCCTCTTATGTTGTATGTTAATACTTAATTAAGGTAAGTTTAGGTTGTCATTTAAACTAAGAAAATTTGAGTCCAAATGGGTGGTGGGGGGAGAAGTTATGTAAGTTATAAAAGCTGTGTGAAGTTTAAATAATGGAAACTCATTTGGTAAAATGAAAGTGTAACTATTGTTACAGCTATTCAGTTAAACAAAAAAAACCCCTCAGTTTGTGTTTTTGTTAAGAAAGAGGAATTTTTTGCAGAAAAAGACAGACGGAGAATTGTATAATTGCCCGTGCATTCTCAAGGTGCATTTCTGCAACATCACAGATAAAAATGCCATTAAAATCCCACCAAAAACAAATGTCCCATGCCCCTAAATACAAATCAACTCACTGGAATGAGATTTAATTAAGGGGAAACTAATGGGAAATCTACTAGGTTTAAGGCATATTTTTACAAGGACACTGTATAGAAAGGCCCTGTTTGTTTAAAGTGTTTTTTTAGGTGCATCTGAAAGCTTTCAGATAAGTTTATTTTTTGGATGGATCCCCGTTCCAGTGGTGTACATTGTTAAAAGGGATTAGGCCAGAACCACAGCTAAAGGAGAGATTCAGTTAACTGGGCTTCAGAATTAGAGCTTCACTATAATTACCTACTGGGAAAGGGGGAATTGTCACATTCAGCAATGCTGGAAGCAGCAGCAGCAGGAGCTTCAGTCTTGGATGCAATGGAAGGTATTGTCTCTTCCATTTGCTCCTGCCACTGGCCTTGCATCCTACAGTTAACATAGCATGTAACATCTAGTAGTGGGTCTCCATCCTAGAAAAGCCTTGGAAGACCATGAAAAATCAGGGTTTTTTTTCTTTTTAAAATAGACCAAGAGCAGGTTCTTGCTCAGGCTGATCTTTTGCTTTCCTTAAAGTGAGAGTCCTCCTACAAGAGACCTTTTATACTTAAACAGTGAGCAGACTGCTAAAACTGCCAAATTATTTCACAGGCTTTTTACCACCTTCAAAGAAAGCTTTGTTTAACTATATATTAGTGGGTTTGGGTTTCTTTTGTGTTGTGTGGGTTTTGTTTTGTTTTTTTTTGTTTTGTTTTGTTTTTTTTTTTGTTCCTGTTTGTTTTTGTCATTTTTTTAACTAATGTAAGGAAATACTTCCTGTTAAGAACAGCTTTATTTCTGCCTTGCAGTAATACTTGGCATTGGTATAGTTCTTCCCAGCTAATGATCTTGAAACTACTATCTCTTTTTGACAGGTGTATAATTCTTTTTACCTTCCAGAACCTCAAATTCACAGTGCCAACTGGTGTCAGAGGTAGGAGGTTAGGAGATGCATATGCAATAGCAAAAAAAACATTCTCCTGTTTATACCATCGATACTTTCTTTTCTCTCTTGCTCCTAATCTTGTTGTCTTTTTCTTTTCCCATCACCTGTTTCTTGCTTTTCCTCTTTTCTGCTAAAAATCTTACATGTTAGAGGTCACACTCTCTAATTTCTTTCCCTTGTTTATTTTGTTTCCTTTTCCCTTGTACAATGGATTCTCCTCACCTGGTTTGACTAATCCAGGTATCAAACTTTTGTCTCCTGCTTATGTTGCAGCATCAACAAATGTTGCCCAGGATAGGGTGTGTTTTTAATGATACTTGGATGTGGGTGCCTCTCTTTATCCATACCCTATATTTCTTTCCCACTGCCTCTTCCAGACTGCTGTTTGAAATAGCATATTGAGAGAGAAGTAAGATTGGACAGAGGCAGGAAGGAAGGGAAGCAGTCTTGCCTGCCTGATCTATGGCCCTATATTCTGTAGCAGGGAATAGAAACTACAAGGAAAACCTGGCTCACTTGCTGCAACCCTAATTGTGTATGACATTTCAGCTAGGATGAGTGATAGATACATCATCAAGCATAACAAGTCCTCATATCTGTAACACAGCATTCAATATCTGATATTCTGTCTATTCACATCTCTTAGTACATTGCAAGACCTAATAAGGCATTTAGCACTTGCATACAACCACCACTGCACTGGCTTCCAAATATCTTGAAGATTAATGGGGAAAGGGCTGCGTATGCTAACTGCTAACCTATTATCATTATCTAACTTTCTGAATGCTGAGAGTTACCTGAAACATACTAAATGTTCTCTGTTACTTTCAAAGGCATATTGGAGGGGAAAAGATGGCACTTTGTAAATAAAAATTGAATCTTTCTAACTTCCAAGCTAATATTGCTAGTACCGCAGTAGCACCCAAAGGTCCTCCTTACAAGTCCCAGCCAGTATTGGTGCCCTCATTATGCTGGATGCTCAACCTTGGAACATCCCTACATCTGCCCACATGTGTGCATACACATGTGCATCCCCTTGTCAGTTGGCATGCTTAAGATGTGGCTGTGATTAACCAGTTAATGACTTTAAGTGACAGAGCAAGAAAATGTACCTGCTCTGAATACTTTCTTCCAGTTTATATTTATGTAGTCAAAGAGAGAAGAAAGACAGAGGTACAGTGTGACTTGCCTGCAGTTAATGAAGCCAGTATTAGGCTGTGATTTAAGAGATGCATTCTATTGCTCTATCCATTAAACCATGCTTCCTCCTCCCATGTAAATACCTAAAACTCAGGGGAGGCTGGCGGTTCACCCCATCTTCTTTGGAACATTAGGTCTGTTTCCCTTAAGCTTGCGCTTCCTGAGAATATTGGATCTTAAAACTTTCTGCCTTTCTTCAGGGTAAAAGTGTTTTTTGGCACTAGTCTTAGGCTGAATATACAAGAGCAAATCCCAGACCTTCAAGCAGTGTAATTTTTCTATCCTTGCTACTATTCAATCATATTAAGACAGATTTCCTTTTGTAAATACTTTAGTAGTCCAGCATGCTAAATAATACAAGATCTGAGCTTCTTGTGCATTGCTTCAGGTTTCCTTGACCTAATGAAAACACTTATTACTTATCCTTATATTAAATAATGAAAATTCTATTTAGTTAGAAGCAGTTGTCTTTTAAATAAAACATAGAGTGGTCTTGAGGTCTAATTGAAATGCGGCTTGTGGTGAGCTGTGCTACTGCCCTTAGGAAGCACTAGCATATGAGGTGTGCAATATCTTGGTGTTGAAGCAATATCTGCTAACTGTTAACTTCTGTAACTAAAAATGCTGTTAAATAAAATTAGCTCAGCAAGCTACCATCTGAACCCATCCAGTCAATGCACTCCGTAATGAGCAATGGCTTACTTCAGAAGGTGCTTGATTAATGTCGGGAGTCTAATCTTTCTGTATGTGTTTTATTTTTAAAATAAATTCATAATGTGTTCCTTATGGGCAGAATTATACTGTTAAAGTTCCCTCACCTGACTGTCTTTGTATGGGGTCTGTTTTGCAATCAATAAAGAGTGGTTTTTCCTCTTCGATTGCCAGACTTTGGCACCAAGTTCTAATTCTTATCACTCTGTTAATGAGGTGTATTGTACTCCCGAAGGAAGCCAGCATCTGAGAGACAGCAAATGCGATGTAATGCCTTCTGAATGACAAGTGTGTTTACTAGCTATTCTTTATTATGTATAATTACTGTCATCTGAATGTATTGCATGCAGTCCCCTAAAGCGCAAGGAGTTCTAATGCAAAATAATATTTGTCAGGTTATTGCCAGATTGCATCACTCTTACCATTGAACATGTTTCATAACTCTCCTTCCCCTGTCCTTATCTACACTTTATGATTCATTCCTTAGCTTCTGTTTTAAGGTTTTATTCTTCTGAAGACTCAGAAATTACAGCAGACATTTGTGAGACAGCTGACAAGATGTCCTTGCATTCCAAAGACAAGTACTGCAAAGAAGAATGAAATTTATTTTGCCATTATTTATATTTCTCCCTGTCCATCTGTCATTCTGGTTATTTACAATGTCATGCTACGTTTCCATAATTGTTGAGCTGTTCTGACAAGACAGTATTTTTTATTTTTTTTTATGGAGAAATCCTGCCTGAGAATCTTGGTAGGACGGCAGGGTTAGGCAGCCCAATGATTCAATGTTTGCAAGAAGCCAAGGTCTGCAGTGAACACAATGCCTGTCATTGCCTGAGCCCGAAGCAGCTGAATAGGTCTTGAGGAAGGGATAGGTGTTGCTCTACTAGGGAGTTGCTGAGAATTTAAAATTTCTACAGATGTGCTAGCTGATTAGGAAGATATCTAAACTAGATAATATGGCTAAATATCGTGTCAGGGGCTGTCTTGTTCTATTGTACTTTGTCATTGAGTCTTTCAGAAGGCTATGCTCACAGTTACTAGAAGAGAGAGAAACCTCTTTTAGCTTTAAACATAATATTCTGAAAATAGACTTGCTAAGTAAACAGTTAAGATTCAGAAGAGTCAAAATACCTGATTTGGTCAAACTGTGTTTAATGAAATAAGCAGTCATTGTATTCTCCAGCTCTACTTTCAGTCTGTCTCCATGTACTCATTGTGTCTCTAGCCTTCCAGTTTAGATGCCAAGTCTTCTACAGCCCATGGGCTAGAATCAGCCTATAGGGCCCTGTCATCCAACCCCTACTGGTGCTCATAGGACTCTGAATTGACCCATATGGTGTATGGGCCCAGAGAGCAAGGCCTGGGATGAATGCTGTGTGTGGCACTTGTCCTAAATATTCTGGGATCCACACTGCATCTCGTAGCCGGTCTGGGATCTGTACCATGTGCAGAGCAGTCCTGGATCACCTGGGGGTGGGGAGGGAAGCTGTGCACAGTATGAATCCTGGAATAGGTGCTAGATATAGTATGGCTTGTCCTCTGGCTGTGCTGGAGTCTGTGCTCTACACGGTACCTATGCCAACCAGGCAGCACAACATGTGACTGTTCTGGCCACTATGGGATCTGCACTACATGCCCTGCTGGGTTCGCTACTTTGCAGGTCTCATGTGCAGCACAGGTCCTGAAGCAGCTGGAACAGGTGCCACATGCAGTCAATCCAGCATGCAGGGGGTGATGGTGGAGGAGTCCCTGTGCTTAATTGCCCCCCATCCCCACCAACACTCATCCAGTCCATGAGGCCAGGTAAGTTTGATACCCTTGCTTTAGAACATGGACCTCTTACTTTGAGTCAATCCAGCCCTTGAACAGTAGGACCTGATCTGTGATTTCAATACTGTTGTCAGAATAATGACGACTCAGATTGATCTTGGGTAACAACAGTCTGTAGATGAGCAAATTAATTTCATTTGAGGACATGGGGAATTTTTGTTTGGTACCTTAAGGATAAGTGAAACATTTGTAAATGGGCAAATATGAGTAAATGACCTAAAGACTTTTTGGCTTAAGGGGGGGGTGGTGTTTTAGAATCCCCTTGGTATCACTTTACTCTCCAGGTTTGAATAGTTCCCCCAAAATACTTGCCTTTTCAGGTTAAGCAAACCCAAATCCTACAGCTTCCATATCGTTTCAATCCCACACCGTAACTTGGCTCAAGTTTACTTCATACTTGAAAGCCAGGTACAGCTAATGTACATAGACAGGTTTAAGTGACTAGAAAAATCTATCTAAAGCCATAACTAGAGAAGTTTCGCACATGCAGACCAGTCTGAAATGGCTGAACTAAGTCTAAGATAAACCTGGTTTTATGTGTACTAGCATTTGATTTAGGTTAGACTAGTGAATCAAACTTCTGTACCAGATTTCCAGCTTTGACTTAATTTCAAGTTACATCTCTGACCTCTGGCAACCCGATCTCCTTTGCAGTGCCCCCCTCCCCCCCCCACTTCTGCCTTGTAGGGGGGTATGCTAACATTCAGCCTGCACTTGGCTGTACCATCCACATGCTCAGTAGGCCCTGCCTCTGTGATCTCCTACAGCCAAACCAGCATAGCCTCTCGCTCTCTCTCCAGTCCTGCCTCCAGCAATCTGTCAGCCCAAGGTGGGCAGTGGGGGGAAGGGAGGATCTGTGTCCCATGCACAAGCCTTGGGACCTAGGTCTCTGAGTTCCTGGCTATGCCCCCATGCTCCACCATGTACACACAGATCTGACAATGAGCCAAGGAGAAACCCCTGTGCACAGGCAGAACCCCACAGACCCTGATCCTGGCATCTGTGCAGCTAGCCAGGGACTCCCATGCCTCTGTACTTGAGACAAGCCTCATTGACCCCTACCCTGGGTCCTGCACACCACATCTCAGAAACCAGAGATGGGCACCCTGCCACCCAGACCTCACCATGGACCTCCCCTTCCCCCCTCCCCCCAGCAGGAACCACTGTGGCCAATTTACCTATGGTGGGTTGGGGTGGCAGGGGGCAGAACATTGGGACTGTGTCTGCATCAAAGCAACCCTCTAACCAGGCAGCATGCATCTAAACCATGGGCACCTTGGGTACTCATAGCTACGGGGTCCTGGAATACTAGGGCAGGAAGTGGGGGTGGGCACTGACCTGGAGCAAGCAAGATGAATGGAAACTTCAGGAGCAGTTGAGATGTGCTCCTAAAATTACCAGCTGCCTCCATGTTGCAGGTAGAGGACACTGGAAATTTCCATGCTGGGATATAGTGCACTGCCAGAATCTCAGAGTGTCTGCTGGAAGCCCCTAAGAGTTTGAGGTTGTCAGGGTGGCTTGACCAGTGGAGACCAGGTCACACTTGGGCAGGGGCTACACACCACCACAGTGACATGGAAAACCACACTCCAGGCCCTGTGTCATTCCATCCATCCACCATTCCAGCCTTCCATCTGTTCCAGACTTCCTGCCATCCTTTCTTCTATCCACCATCTCACAGCCAGTCCCTCATCCACCCATGGACAGGCACCACTACATACCATGCAGATGACCTTGTCCTGTCCTTCTCTACTAACCAACCCTGATCACACAGAAGCTAGGTCATGTCCAAGTGGGCATGCATATAAGGTCCTGCAGACTCCACCAAAGTTGTACAGGTCAACAAAAAGGACCCATAAACTGTAGTATGTCCTATGCTTTGGTGTGGGCAGCAGGGAACCAGGGGAGGGTGTGGGAAGGCCAGGATACAGAGACACATGCAGCTCACAACAGAACGTGCTGATTCTGGGGCTTTTCTGGAAGCCTGGGCCTGGGCACAGGTGCCGGTTTGCAGTGATGTCAGGGGCCTGGGAGAGTGCTTGCCTGTGCCCAACAGCTAATGAAGGGTGGCCTGAGCACTATTTTTATACTACTGTTGTTGAGGCAGTGTTAGCACCTGATCCAGGATCTCTAAATTCATTTTTTGAAACATGAAGTATTTTCATGCTAATCAGGCACAGCTTTCAAAATGTGTTTACTCACTAACCTATAGTAACTCTAAAATATGCCATTTTATTGTGCAAATTAGGCTTTTGTTTTCCTCACAAAATGTGTTAAGTTATGTCAAGTAGGTATAGGAGATGTCTAGTGGGTGTACACGCACCCCCTGAGACTGGAAGCACCAGACACGAACCCAGAAGTTCTGATGGAAGTTCTTGGCAATTGGCTGCTGGGGGCCTGCCCTCCCACCCCCCAGGTCGGCAATCTGGTGCCCCCCTGACTTAGGAAGCACCAGTCACCCATGCAAGTAGGTTTCGGTTAGAATACTATCTCTTGTACTCTTTAAAGGAGTGCTGTACGCTTTTGAATGCCAGTTAATTTTATCCCCCAAAATGATTACTTGTTTTTAATTCTGAAGAAATGAGAATTAGTAGGCCCTTTCTAACTAATTGTCTGCTCTGATCCAAATTCATAGATGAGACTTCCATTTCTCTGCTATATTTTAAGAGAGATCATGATCAAAGATGAACAAAATAAATCACAACTTCTAAATATGATTACTTTTATATCAGAAAGGAAAGAAATATCGACAAGAGAAAGAAAAAAGGACATATAGTTATTTCAGCTATAGTAGTCTCCTTTGTATGTCTTTGTTGAGATCTTTCATGTAATATTAAACCTTTTGAGATCAAGCTGCCTCTGGAAGGAAATATTATTGTTGGTTCCTTAAAGTATTTTGGAAGAAAAGTACTTTATTGAAAAAAATGATAGTGAATCAGGATATCATAGATAACAAAAGCTGTCAAATGAGAGAAATATTTCTTTGAGGTTTTGGGTTCCTTGAAATAAGCCCAACTGTTCATAAATGAGGAAAGCCAGTTAAATGAGGCCATTCAGGTAGCAATCTTGAGACAAGCAAAATAATTTAGAAAACAATCATGTATGCGAACCAAATTCCTTTTTTTTCCTGTTTTACCAAGATTAGCCCGTGTGTCCTCTTCAAAAGTACAGAACTAAAAATGCTAACACTTAAGATGCAGGCTAACACCTGCATCTCGAGCAGGTCCAGGGAGGTGATCCTCCCCCTCTATGCGGCACTGGTCAGGCCGCAGCTGGAGTGCTGCGTCCAGTTCTGGGCGCCGCACTT
>JAGPOW010000261.1:130906283-130929691 GCA_030014935.1 Caiman crocodilus
CGGTGCTCTTTCCTGCCAAGGCAGGGGGTCGGACTAGATGATCTGCCCAGGTCCCTTCCGACTCTAGACACTATGATACTATGATACTATGATAAGGAGCAAAACAGTCGATGACTTGTTACTGTAGGATATTAACATCCTATTTAAACCATTACAAGGCAAATTCAAATCTCATATTTTGGTAGTGCTCTACAACTTCATGGCACCAGTATGAAGTCCTGGCAACATTCTCACCTGAGCTAGGAGGCAGCTGCTTTCTGACGATGCTCTTTGGGTGCTTTTCTTAGCTACCTTTTTATTAGAAATAAGCCAAGGAGAAATGAGAGGCTGAGTTCCATAATGTTGATAAGGGTGCAAAAAGGTATTTGTTCAAATCATGGGATATTTATAAATCCTATAATTTTATGCCATGTGAAAATACAGCCCTAGTTTGGCTGAATTCAGATTACCAGCTGCCATGCTTTCACTGGCACTCCACCTTTACAGGTAATCTTGTTAGCAATATTAGTTCATGAAAATTGTGTATATATAGTAGATTTGCCTGAAGTCATATTATTTCTTCAGTATGGTAGTTTTAAGCTGCCTTTGTCTTTGTAGAGTGAAGTTTTCATCAGAACACCTTTTGAAGTTACAATTTTAACTCATATATTTTAAGAGGCTTTAGGACTTTAAATTCTGTTTGAAATGCAGTCAAGCATTATTTTCTACATTGTTTCAGGTCTTAGTATTTTTACTATAATTCTTAAAGCATATTTCAATTTAAAATAGCAATTCAAAAATCCATTGTTTCTTCTGAAGAAGTTTTCACATATTTGGCTCTAATCTTTCTCAGCTTGATAAGGAAGTTGTGAACATTTGCAGATAATCAATTGTTTGTCCAAATAGTATACATTGCATTTTCTAACATTGAAATTAATTCCTATGCTAGCAATCAATGTTGTAAAGTCTTTGGATTCCATTTACATAGAAATTATATCAGGAAGTTATTAAAGTTATTAATTAGAACCATTTATTTAATTACAATATTTTCAACAATCTCTCTCAAAAGAAAGTAGTGCAGTACTATCTTCAAATATTTAAGGAATAAACAAAGATTTAAACTGCAAAGAGGAACTTTGAGCTAGAGCAAATTAACCAACATTTTCTGTAGAACATTTTTTCCTAGTGCTTTTTTTTTTAAAAGGTTGAAGGCTTTAAGTTGAAATTCTCTATCATCTCATAGTAGTTTTTTTTTTTGGTTTTTGGTTTTTTTTTAAAGAAGGATTTTTTTTGGTTCGTTTGGATTTTTGGCAAATGTAAAGGAAAACCCACTTCCATAACTTAGTGTTCTAATCTCTAACACAATAATTCATAGTAATCAATCTAACCTTATGCATCTTCCAAAACAGAGAATAAAAGTCATCATCTTTATTAAAAGAAATTAAAGGAAGGTAGATATTATAAAATAACCTCTTTAAAAATCAGTGGGTGTTTTGTGATGTTCTCTTTGACAATGGAGGTCTACCTTTTAGGTAAGGTATATAAAATATTCTTGCAATTCTTTAAATTAACTGAAATCTAATTTAATAAAATAAACAACCAACACCACAGACATGTATTAGTTGAAGAATCATGTGTAACCCTGGTGGCGGCAATACCCACAGCCACATCCAAATTTTTGGGATCCTGGGGTGCCAATACTCCCATTCTGTCTACAGGCTGAGAACACCACTCATTGGAGTGCTCTCCCATGGTCCTTCCTGCAATGGACCACACACTAAATAACTATTCACAGTCATTTATTATTTACAATAATAACTGAGAGAGTGACAAGTTTGATATCCCATAAATAACAAACAAAACACTTCCAATAAGCACAATAATAATCTTTACCAGCAGATAAAGCAAATACTTATCATGATAACATAATTGCTTTTGTTATAACTTAATACTCAGGCAATTTATAACAGGTATAGACACTTAGTCAGCCAGGTCTCCACAAAATCAGTCTGCCTTCAGCAAAGTAGTCCACTGTGCAGTGGAGACCCCGGTGCTCGCTCTGCCTCAGAGGGGTGGTGATGCTGTCATCTGGACAGAAGATGGGGGTGCCTTTCAGGATCTTGGGTGTGGCCAAAACCAAAGTTTCTTCCCTTTTTCCAGCCTTTCCTGGGTGCCTGCAACCAATCACACCATTCCCCAGAGACTTCCCAAGGCAGCTCCCTTGTGTTTGGCACCTGGAGTGCCCCTTCTTAGCTGTACTTTATTGAGCGCCCTGCTGGAGTTCCTACACGATCACAATTCCCTGCTGCTTTTACTAGCTCTTGCAGAAAACCTCCTCTAGCAACCCCTGTCCCTCCCAGTGACTCCCCAAACCCAGGATCTTAAGAGTGAGGAGGGGAGCCCATTTGCAGAACCCCTGCTCCTTCAGTACAGGCTATCAGGCAATCCTGGGTACTCATTATCTAGTGGCTCCTCTGCCCTCAGTAGCAACTCACTCCGTCACAATTCTTCTGCCAGTCAGCCTGGTAGCAGCCCCATTCAGAAGCAGCCCTTCTCAGCACAGGTTCAACTATCCTCTTCCCCAGCTAGTCTCTCCTGTTGTGTTTTTTTCCCCGGGCTTCCCGCTCTGGAGTTACAGCTGTCCAGTCTGCTGTAGATCCTTGTCCCAAAAGTGCAAACACTCTGAGCTTGCAAGCTCTGGGGAAACCCTTCAGCACCTTTTACACATATATTAAAAGAATTGTAAGTATCTTGTAATTCTGCACAGGTGTACACAAGTTGGTAATGACCTACCATTATTAGAATAAAGTGTAATTTATTAGTAGTCATCTTTTCATTGCTTCCCTGCTGCCCTTCCCTTTCCAACTCCCCCTGCCCAGTCCCCACAGCTGTGAACCAAACAAACACTTATGTAGGAAGAACCAATTAAGGCAAACGTTTGTGGGAGTAAGTGTCTGAAAAATGCACTGAGTTCCATGCATCTATCTTCACATGCCAGTACACTACAATGCATGTACACATGCTTTCTGATACTTAGCAACATTTGGTTTAATCTCCTTTTTCTTTATCTCTTTGTCATTAAACAGCTATATACTTAGAAAACAATAGTTAATATATATTTTTTTTCTGCATGTGGTTTGGGGTTTATGGACTCATACATCTCCTTTTCCAACCTGTGGCATATATTTTTACAACTGAACTGCGGTCTCTAGATTCTGATGGACAGCCTTGGTTGTGTGAGTGTTTACTAATTACAGTAAGCTGTATAGGGATACATAAATATTTATGAGTTCCCAGTTGTTGAAAAAAGAAAAGAAGAACATGAAGTACAGTAATGATGTGCAACACAATTCAATCACTTACTTAACACAAATATTTGGTAAAGCCTCACATTAAGCTCACTTTTATTTATGAGCCAAATTATAGAAATTAAGGACTGGGAGGGACCTTGAAAGATCATCGAGTCCAACCACCCTGCTCCTGGCAGGAATACTGCTGAGATCAAATGATCCCAGCAAGGTGTGTATTCAGCCTCCTCTTTAAGACTTTCAAGGTTGGGGACTGCACCACCTTCTTGGGAAATCTCCTTAGATAGCCTTACAACCCCCACCAAGGCTAAGAGCAGCAGTCAGTCGATCTGCTCTTCCAACCTCAAGGGTGCATCACATATCTGAGTCAAGGGCTGCTCCCTAGGCTAGGAGCAGGGATCAGCTGACTGGCTTCCTATTTGCTGGTGCAGGGGGAGCCTGGGATCATGGCAGTATGGTACAATGGGGATCTGATCCCACAATTGTGCTTCCTGCCATTCATGTCTAATATAGCAAGACATGCAGTTGTTGGATTCATGCACCAGATCATATGGCTCTCAGGGGCATTGGGGAGGGTACAAGGCTAATTTGTGGAATGCCTACCAAAAGGATTGGCCCACTTAGCTAGGTGATTTTTTGCAGACCCTTCTAGCCTTCCATTTCTGTGATTCTTAGTTATTAATAGAGATGAGGTAGAAAGGTACAAAAGAGGCTAAAGTTCCACACAACCCTAGGTAACTGCTCTGATATCCATGCAGTTATTCAGGATT
Source organism: Caiman crocodilus (assembly GCA_030014935.1). NCBI lineage: Eukaryota > Metazoa > Chordata > Crocodylia > Alligatoridae > Caiman > Caiman crocodilus. The sequence goes on from JAGPOW010000261.1 coordinate 130,910,341, forward strand.
TACCATACTGTAAGTGAATTTAGAATCAGAAAGGTGTTTGGTGACCTATAATTCTCATATATAGTTAACCATTTGCCCTGCATAGCTTCCTGGTTTAACTACAGCTGCATTTTTGCCATCCTTTCCAGAAAGAAATGCAGGTGAGGTATGTCTTGAAATGCCATCGAAAGTGAAGATTACTTGATGTTGCCTGTAATATTAGCATCCTATTTCACAGTCTACTTCTTAAGATAGCAACAGTTCAGAATTGTTTGCTATTAAACAAATTATAATTAAAGAGATCCATCAGATAAGAGGCATACATATATCAATTCTGTCTGAAGCTCTGGGAAAGATTGTTTTTTCTGTCTTGTAGTGTAATATATCTGTCTTTTGTAACTCTGAGTGGTCTGAAACCATGTTGGGCCTCAGTTAGAGAGATTCTAATGTGGGGAGTGAATTTGTGGGCAGAACCTCTGGTGACTGTCACTTTAAGATTTGAGAGTAGGCAGCAGGGCAGCCTGCAGATGTGGGCTAGCCCTAATCAGTGTCAATGACCCCAGGAGGGCCCTAGGATTGGAAGAGGGGATGGAGCATCCTCCATTTTAACCCAGGCCCTTAGAGCAGGCACAGTAGTTTGCTACTAGCATCCAAGGAGGCAATATCTGACTGAGTTGCTGCTTAGAACATCTTGGAGCTTTGGGGATGGCAGGATGCTCCAGGTCCTAGGTATGATGAAAAACTGCACCCTACTGGGGGAGGGTAGCCTGGTGCGGCTGTTTGCTGTAAAACAGTCCCCCAGAAATGCCAGGCAATGGGTTACCCTGAAGTAGGGACAGTCAGGGAGCCAGGCACAAACTAGAGAGAGGCACCTGAGTCCACAGGGTAAAAGACCCCTGTCTTAGTGGGGCCAGGCATGCTTGAGACTGAAAAATCCTGGTGGCCCCAATGAACGGGCAGACAGAGTGCGGCCCCAGTGAGAGGTCAGAAATGTGCAGAGGCCAGCATAGAGTAAGGTGAGTGATGGCAGCCCAAAGTTCTGTGTGTGAGAGGGGCTAGCAGCTGAGTTTAGCCTGGAGTACAACACAAGGTCATGGGTCACATAAAGTAAGATCTGTACGAGGATGGCCTAAAGTGCTGTGTGCACCCCACATGGAGAGTGAGTAGTGAAGCCCAAAGTGCCATGTAAATAGAGCCCGAGAGGGACCCATAGTGCTCCGTGGAGTAAGGCAGGTTGAGGGTGGTCTGGGAAATGGACAGTATGTGAGAGGACTAGTGAGAACAGGTAGAGTACAAGAGGTGCTGCGAGGGAGGGTGGTGTGAAAGAAGCCTGGTGGAAGGCAGAGTGTGTGTTGCATATTAGAAGCCCTACAAGGGGGCAGAATTTGGCCTGGTTTTAGGCAGGGCCAGTTCATTAACTTAGGTTGTCATCTGCAATACATGGGACATAAGGGAAAGTCGGAGCCGTATGCAATACCCTTGTCACCAGGGCAAACAAAAGGCAGCGTCCCACCTTAGTAACATTTCTCATAAGGATTGCCATCAAGACATGGCAGATGGGGAAGGTGGGTGGTTAGCCCAGGGACAGGCTGGCATTGTGATCTGGCTTTGAAAAGACTCCCTGGCACAATATTGTAGCAGCAATAAATGGGTTTTGGGTTTTTTTTTTGCTTTGTGTTTGTTTCTGTTGCTTTGTTGCCCTCCTCCTACGTGCTCTTTTGCTCTCAAATTTTCCTGTGAGTTTCAGGTTTGATGTGATGATAAGCATCCTGCTTCTTCATGGAACAGATGTAATGGATGCATCTACATGAAATGCTTTACTGTGCAGTAGACCAACTTACTGCACAGTATGCATCGCTGCCTACATTTTCAGGTGCTTACTGTACAGTAAATTGGTCTACTCCATGGTTTATTTGGTACCTGAAAATGCGGGTAGAAAACTAACTATTTGGAAATGTGGGCAGAAAACTAACTGTTGGGTAACTACACAATGATACATGTGTAGATGTCTGACCTGGGCAGAATGGGGTAGGTGATAGCTCCCTGCCTCTGGGAGCTGCCTGCTGCTGGGGCAGGCTCTGAGCACAAAGTCTGGCCAGGACAATGTCCCTCTGCCCCATCAGCTCCTGGGAGCAGGGAGAAAGCCCCCAGCCCCTGCTGCAGTTGCATGGGACTGCAAAACAGCTGCAGGGGAGGGGCACAGCCCAGAGCTGTCTGGGACCTGCCTCAGATGGAGACAAGTCCCAGACAGCCATAGGGAAGCCCTACTGGACACAGAGCTTGTTCCCATGTGTGTGGGATGGGAGAGCTCTGCAAGAGCAGCTTTCCTGCTCCATAAACCCCGGGACCACTCCTGATTTGAATGGAGCCAGGAGACAGCTGTCTCCTGGCCTTGTGCTCCCTGCCAGCCCCTAGGCTAGCACCTGGGGGAGCCTGGAGGTTCCCCTACCTGCTGCAGGGGAGCAGAGCAGGGTGAAAGCAAATCTTCTCTCAGGAGAGAGCATACGTAGATATGCTTTCCAGTAGGCTTACTGTGCAGTATTTTTACAGTGCAGTAAGTCTACTTTGAATTAATTGCAGGCGTAGACATGCCCAGTGAAAGCTTGAATTTCCTTGTCATTCTCATCAAGCCAGTCCTGATGTTTCATAGAATCATGTAAAGTTAGGGTTGGAAGCAGCCTCAGGAGGTCACCTAATTCAACCCCCTGCTCAAAAGCAGGACCATCTCCAATGAGATTATTGCAGCTCAAACTTTGTCTGGGTTTTGAAAACCTCCAAGGATGGAGCTTCTACCACCTCTCTAGGTAACCTGTTCCAGTGCTTACTTCCCTCCTAGTGAGAATTTTTTTCCTATTATCTAACTGGGACAGGGGAGCAGTCTTATGGCAGGTCCATAGGTTGGCCTGCTTACCTGTCTGGGGCAGTCCACCCACATGCCATGGCTTTGATGTAACTTTGGGAATGGTTATTGATACGTTGGGAGTCTGCCCATTTTACTGCCCAATGCCAAGGGTGCAATACATGGCTCTGTACTGTTCCTACAGAGTGTTTCTTGCCTTGCAGATGGCATTATTATGTGGCTCCAGCCTTACACTTGACCTCGTTCTCTGCCCACCTGGATCCCTCCTCCTTAGGTGGTCTACTCTGTCATTCAGGGCTGCAAAGACCCATTTTCCTTCTCGGCACTGGCTCCTTCTGGGACCTTTGGCCACATAAGCCCTGGCCTCATCTCTAGGCCAGCTGGAACTCCCTGGCTCTGGCCATCCCTCATGGTGGGTGCTCTGGCCCATGGACCATTTTGGTCCTGTCCCCAGAATAGACCAGTCGAGTTTACTGTGGTTAGATTATTGAGCTGCTTGTCCTCAGTCTCCCATATGGGTCCACCTTCTCAGGTGTCTCCAGATATATCTCACTTGATCACCAAGTCCAGCATGTGCGGTCTTTCAGGCCCACCCATGCAGGCCCTACTCTATGCAGTCTCCTTACTTGATCACTATACTTAGGTCAGCCTGTGCATAGTCCTTCAGGCCTGCCCGTAAGTAACTTATTCTATGCAGCATACTCACGCATGCCATCTAACTGGGGCTGCTACACTGCCCCCTCACTGGGGCTACTAGGCTTTACACCTCTTGGGCCTCAGGTCTTATGATATACCTGGACTCCTTGCCTGTCCCCTCTGTGGGATAACCTACCAGGTTGTGGGGATTGAGGCTATACAGTGGCCCACTAGGGAGGCACTCCACCACAGGCAGTCCTACCACAACATCAAACCCTAGCACAGTGTAGTTTTAGGTCATTCTCCAGAGACTGGAATCTCCTCCATCCCCAGTTAGTTCCTGTCCTTAACTTCCAGATGTTCTGGGAGCAGCAAATCTCTATCTGAGCAGTGTTACTCCAGCAGCATTCCTACAGCACTGCCAGCAGAACTCTCTGAGGGCCCAGGTTTATACTGAGGCTGCCCAGCCCCATCCTCCAATCTAGGAGCCCTCCTACAGTCATGTGACTGCCTCATTGTGCCTGCCAGCTGCTCCACAGCCTGCTTAAGCCTCTTAAAGTAGTAGGTACAGAGATGCCCTGTCATACTAACCTAAGCTTCCCTTGCTGCAACATGAGACTGTTGCTTCTTGTTCTGTTATCTGCCACCACTGAGAAGAGTCTAGCTCCATCCTCTGTCAAACCCCACTTCAGATAGTTGAAGGCTGCTATTAAGTCCCCTTTCAGTCTCCTCTTCTCTAGACTACATAAGCCCATTTCCCTCCGTCTTTCCTTATAAATCATGTCACCCAGCTCCCTCAACATTTTTGTCACCCTTTGCTGGACTCTTTCTAGTTCATCCATAACCTTTCTGTAATGGGAAGACTCAAAACGAATACAGTATTCCCCGCTATGCAGCACTGGTGTGGCTACATCTGGAGTAATCACTTCCCTTGACCTACTAGCAACACACTTAGTAATGCAGCCCAATATGCTGTTAGCTTTCTTGGCAACAAGGGCACACTGCTAGCTCATCTTCAGCTTATTGTCCACTGTAACACCCCAGGTTCTTTTCTGCAGAGATGCTGCCCAGCCGGTACTGGTGCATGGGATTGTTCCATCCTAAGTGCAGGACTTTGCCATTGTCTTTGTTGAATCTCATGAGACTTCTTTGTGGAGAAGCCTGGAAATTCTTTGCATGCCTCATAAATGCTTTTTCTTGAGGCTCTCCCAATGATCAATGGTGTCAGTTTCATTCAGGAGGTTGGAGAGTTTCTCACTAAGATACTTATGTAGATGATCATTTTTTGTGGGTTATTTTAACCACTCAATATTGAACATCCTCTTAAGGTTTCTTTTAATTCTCCAAAAAAGTAAATATAGATGATGATATTCAATACTGGATACAATGTTTCAGTGTTGCCTTTCAGTGTTGCCAAAGACCAATGTCTTTGATGACCATGATGTAACGATTCAAACCAAATTTCTTGTCTACCAGGCTACTTTGATCTCTACCCTATTGTATGAGTGTGAAACCTGGATGACATACCAGAAATGCCTGACAGCCCAGAAATGTTGCCATCATTAATATCTTTTGAAAATCCCCCATATCGATTGGAAGGACCGAAGAACAAATGCCAGTGTTCTGGCTCAGGCAAGCACAACCAGCATTGAAGCCATGTTTATATATCACCCATTCCATTGGACAGGACATGTCATAAAGATGCCTGACAACTGGCTCCCAAAACAGATCCTATACTCCCAGAAGCAAAAAGAAAAATGCCAAGCAAGATTGTCAGGAATTGTGTGCAGGGAGATCTCAGTAAATAATACTTTTTTTTTTTTCAGATTGACCCTCTTGCTGCTTGGGCTGACCAGCATCTACACATGCACTACTGCACAGTAGCTAATGTGCAGTTAATCTACTACCTGTATTTTCAGGTAGCAGATAACTAATCATTAACTTATTTTACTGCATGGTAGCCTAGCAAAAGGTTAAATAGTGACACTTTACTGCACAGTAGATTAGTTTACTGTGCAGCAAAGTGTCTCATGTAGACACCATCTTATCAGTCAGTGAGTGTATTTTAGATGTTCATCAGGGTCTGATATGTTCATCTGGCTGATTATTGCCTGGGTTGGGAGGTATGGCTGTATAGCTCAAGCCGTGGCAGCTCTTATTTTCAGTTCTGAAGGTCCTCAGTTCATTCTCCACTGTTCCTGTCATGATCATGTCATCTTATAAGCAAGTAATGGGAAGTGCCTTGTGTTCACACACTAATGAAATAGTCAGTGCAGCTGAGCTACACTGTTGTAGAAGTTTTCTAAGCCACAAAATGTGCTGTAATGGCTAAGATTAATTCCACCTCGGAGCAAGAAGGGACCAGGAACTGCATTCTGATCATCAGAATTTGTGGTAAAGCCATACATCTAGGCCAAATTCTATGCTATGATGCCAGTGAAAATCCATATACTCTTCCATTTTAAAATTATATATATATCTGACCTTCGGTCGAAATATGTTCTTTGTCCTGACTTTTGTGTGTGTGTTTGTGAGTTTTGTTGATCAAACAAATATACCTTTGGTATAGTCTCCTGTCATCATAAATGGCCTATTTGGAAATACTGAAGCAGCCACAGCAGAGTTTAGGGAGTATGAAGAAAAAGTCAGCAAAACTGAGATGGAAACACTTATGGGATAGAGAAGGACAATATATCAATTTAAAAGGAGCTACATTAATGGGAGTTGTGCACACTCAGAAGAAGTGAGCATACACCAAAGGATCTATGTAACATGCTTCCTTATTTGAAAAAGGATAGATTTTACAATTACCATTGGGACAAGCAGCCAGTGGAATAAAATACATAAGCTATTATCTGGAGAAATTCATAATAACAAAGTGCCATGAGGGAAAGGAATATAGAATATAGGATAGAACAGGGAAGGAAATAAAAGTTCTTACACAGTGACACGAACGATTTTTAAGTTAAATTCAGCCAGCAGGATATATTCTGTATGCTTTGGAAAAATAATGGAAATAATATATTTTCTATAAAAGTTCACTTGGTAAAACAATTGGATATTACCTAATGAGGCAAGGGTATCTAAGATAAGAAAGCTAGTCCAAGATGCAAACACATCTAAGTTGCCACAATTTTTCCAGTGACCTTCTAGTAACCTTGGATGAGTTTAGAAACCAAGCAAAGGTATTATTTAGCTACCTGCAGGTAGCTAAAATTTGTACTATTTTTATTGTTGCTTTTTGGGGAATCCATGAGGCTCCAAATCGTCCTTTCACACTAATCTACTTCAAGGTTGTGGAAGGATATCAAGAAAATATTTTTTTTGTTTTGTTTCGTTAAGACACTGGACTGGGAGTTAGGAGACTTCTGAAGAGCTTGTTGGGAAGTGATTATTTTTTTCTTAAACTTCAGTGGTAGCCTCACTGACCCTCCACCATCTCTTTCTCAAGCTTCTGGCTACTGCTGGCTGACTTCTAGTATTTTCTACCCAAGTAGAAATTTTAGTTGAAAGTGTTGAAACTGTTTCAGTTAGCAACTAGATAAGGGGTGTAGTTGCTACTGGCCTGCAGAACCATATCATGTGGTCCATCATGCTGCTTGTGGGTCACAGACACACCTCTCTATATGCACCATGTACTGGCCCCAACATGGCACTCTACATATGGCGCACCCCAGGTGGTATGTGCATTGTGTGTAATCCAGACCAGCTTTGAGTGATGCACACTATATTCAGTGCTCATGGCTTTGCATGCTGGTCCAGATCAAGCCTACATACCAGCTCCACATGTTGGATCCGGACTTCAGGCATGGTACAGCGCAGGTACCATGTGTATCATATGCTCCAAACCTGCCCTGTACATCATGTGTAGCATTGTCTCTACCTGGCCTATGGGGTGGATTAATTTTGCCACCGCTGAACTAGATTTTGTGATAGACTGGTGACATTGTTAGTCATCTAGTCCACTGGACAACTAGTCCTATATTGCAGTAGGACTAATAGTAACGATAACAGAATTCTGGAATTTCTCCTAGGGAAAACACTCTTAGGATTGCATATCCTTGCTTGTAAACCCAGCTTTGTCCAGTGGAATCTGCTTATGGTTTCCCAATGAGTTAATGCCTTACTTCACTCAAAACAACTGTCCATATTTTACTTCAGAAGAGCTTTACATCCTTTTTTATAAAACATTCTGCTTTCTTTTACAACTTCCCCAAATGGTGCAATAACTGTATTGTACCCTATTACTGTTTTTTACCCTTATTCCAAAGTTTTATGACATCTTTTTCTAACCCCCCGCCAAATAATAATAATTAAAAAAACCCAGGCAAGGTAGTATTGCAAGCCTGGGGCAGGGAAAGACATTCTTTAGCAAACTGTGGACTATTTTTTTAAACAAAGCAGTCATGCCAATAATTAATGCACCATTTTCTCAAAGCAAAAGCCGAGGATGCTGCACAGTGTCTTGTCCTCTGCCCCTAATCCTCTTAGCAGGTAGAATACATCCTATTTGTGGCCACACATTTGGTAGATGGAGAAAACAGCTAAATTTAAATAGCTATCTCACATCCTAATAATACCTTTGTCAGTATGTAGCTTTGAATCTAGGGCTTTGGTCTGCCCAGTGTAGTGGCTCACCTCGAACTGCCACCACCCCAGTGAAACATTGGAGTAGACATAGGTGGTCAGAACCCACAATCTGAATCTAGGGACATGCCCATTCCCTGCCATCAGAGTGGCTAGTCAAGGTCAGCTGACCTCTTACCCCTTTCCCCTGAAAACCCTGACCCAGAAGGGGAAGTGTCTGGGCAACACGGTGCAACCTTGTACCTGGGCTGCTGTACTCTTGGGTCTGTACTGCTACTGACTTTGATGGATTCTCTGAATACCTAACCCGACTAGCTTCTTGACCTCATGCTCTGCCTGACCCTCTGGGCCCTTATCTCAGTTCCCTGGCCAGATGTCCTGGATTCTGACTCCTTGGCTTCTCCTGACCCTGAGGTGATCCCAGACCTGGCTGCCTATAGCCTGACATGACACACCTACTGGTCTAAGAAAACCCACAAATTATACTCCATGCCAAATTATATTCTTTCCCACCCCCAAAAGAAAGAACCAGTATGTTCAGTGAAAATTCATTTTAAAAACAGAGAATGGTAGATTTTTGCATAACATAGAACCCGCCCCCCCCCCCATGGTTTTGGCAGTAAGTTTGCTGCAGTAAAAAAAAGAAAAAATCAAACCACTAGCAAATGAATGTGAAATGGTGATAGGCTCTGAGATGGCCATTCCTGGAATAACCATAAAGGCACCAAAATAAGAGTGAGTTGTCTTTAAGTCTCTATGATAGTGGTCTAGTGGTCAACACAGCAAAAAACTAAACTGAGCCAAGGCTATTCCAACTACAGACTAAAAAGTATACATAAGGGATGGAAGAAGGATACAGAGGAAGCCATTATATGAAATGTTTGGGCAAAAACGGTTGATGGATGATGTGCAGAGACAACAGATTGGGTTTAAACTGAAGAGAGATGGAGTAACAGAATATTTGCATATGAAGCTTGAACTTTATTGCTTACAAAGATCATCTTTAAAAAAAAAAGATGGAGTAGTGAGTCTCTGTCTTGTGCTTGGTTTAACATTGAGTTTTGTTCAGTTTGCTTTTGATATATTCAGGGGATTTTTTTATAATATAGTTGCAAGTCAGCTAGGATGGATGAGTTTGACTTTCTGACAAATCAGTGATTCTTCACTCGGATCTATTTTGTTGTTTAGTTGCAGAAAACTATATGACATCTCTGTCTAGTTAATGTCAAAATAAGGTGCTGGCTGGAACTTTAGGAAGATTTATTGTTGGCTGCTTTCATGACATATAACTTGCTTCCAATATTTTATTCTGCCCGTAAATGAGGAGGAGGTAGCTTCTCTATCTCAACCCACATAATGGCAAATGGCAGAAATTATATTTTGCTTCCTTTTCGGAGATTCAGATAAATATAGCATTGATCTCTGATACTAAAAAAAAAAAAAAAAAGCCAAACTTGGAAGTTGCCTATACAAATGTTGACAATGTGTGATATAGTACTGATATACAACGTGGCATAAGCCCTTTCTGAGGAGTACTATATTAGGTATTAGATAGTCTGGTCCCTGTTAATTCTCATTTGTATAAAACTGACTTCTAATGCAGACTTTTTCTTCCTTCCCAGAATGCTTTTTGAAAGGTTGGCGCATTGAAGTGTACTGAATTATGCCGCATTAGCCCTGGTCTACCCACTTTACAACTGACAGCAATTTGTTAAACTTTCCAGTTGCCATCTGGTAAGTGCATTATTATATTTCTCCTTGCTTTCTATTTTTATTGCTGAGGAGGTCCATATGAAAGTATAATCAAAGTAGTAATGCATGGATGTTATATGTTATAGTCACAATTAACATAGTCTGATTCTGTAAAGAGTTTTGTAGGAGATGAAAGGGAGAAATGAGAAAGCTAATGTGTATACTGTTAACGTAGAAGTTAAAACTAAAAAAAGCAAATTACCCCCCATGCCCCCTCACCTAAAAAATAAAACCAAACCCTAACAATCTAGTGGACTCTGGATATGTTCCCTGGTTCCAGTGTTGAGAAGAGTTGTTGTTGCTGTGTTTTGGGTTTTTTGTTTTCTTGTGGGGGGAGGAGGAGGAGTTCACCTAAAGCAAACCAGCATCCTAAATAAGAGCGTTTACTGACGTATACATGGGTTACTGTCCTGTAGTGTACTGTTTTGTACTGACCTAGGAGACCTTATTTGTAGATAGGGTCACTAGGACTATTTTAGGCTGTAAACAGCATTCAAATCTCCTGGGATTTTTTTTCTCTCATAATAGAAAAGCTTACTGGGAGAGAAGTATACAATTGTTCCAGGGACTGGGCACTTCCAGTGTCACAGAGCCCATGCTTCTGATACATGCACAGCAGTTCTCTGGCTGTGTGGTATCCCAGCATGCTTTGCAGGTTCTCCGGCCTTTAGAGACTGCCAGGAGCAGCTAAGTATTCAGGACATCATTGAATGGCTGCCTACCTGGGGTACCATGCCTTCCTGAGGAACCTCTGCCCACAACCTCCTCTCCCTATTTTGAGAGCTGGTCCCCTTCTAGGTACCAATCCTGGCAATTTTTACTCCAGAACCTTGAATGGATCCTTACCCCTTCTGTACCAGCTGGCTCAGTGATGATACATGTGTGCACAGCCAAGTTGTGTCTGACTGGGTCAGGTTTCTCCTTCTCCTTGGGAATCTGTATTCAAAAGCAGCCTTTGAGTAAAGCACAGGACACATGAAGTGTCTGGGCTTTCCTGGCCCCAAAGCTATCAGGGGCCATGATTCACTCCGCTTTCTACCGGAAGAGTAGAGTCATCTAAGTCATTAACTGTGTCTCCTGAATCATAGCCACATCCAGACAAGAACGGCAGTGTAGTATGTGGTGCTGCTGATCCATCTAGTGCCCCACACCACACGTCCAGGTATTTTTCATGCTGCTGCCTGGAAAAAAGTCACACAGAAGAAAAGTGAGGCAGCACATGTGGAGGCAGTGCGTGCTGCCCAAAACCAGAGCCTGGCCAGCCTAAGCCACACACTGACTGCTAGACAGGTTCCCAGCTGCTGGAGTGACGCCGCTGCAGCTCCCCAGGGCAGCGAGTAAGGTTACTGGGCCAGCCTCCCCTACCCCGCCCAGGGTAACTTGCCATGCACCAGAAGGCACACAGTACCAGCGTTCCTCAGGGAAATCAAGCAGTGAGTTGCACAAGGTGTCCTGCTGCTGGTTGTCCTTGAGGAACCAAACATCCACACTTAACCTGTACTTCGCATTGCTCATTGCCCAGTATGACATTCTGGGATGCTGTAGGGCAGTGCTGTGGCTTGTCTTGCAAAGGAAAATATACAGATTTTCTTTCTATCAGAAGAAGCTATCCCAGAAAAAAGATCTATGGGTTGGGGAGGTATATTTTTCGTCCAGGAGAGACTTCATGAATGTCTTCATACTCCTGTTTTCTACTGCAAAAGCAGAAATACTCCCAGTATAAATGTAACACTTATATGTGGTCTTATGTGCATGTGAAAACATAATACTGCAGTATAGACTTCAGTGCATACTGAAAGTTGGAACAGAAATTCAGGTGAAATTTTAATAAGGTTTAAGTTTGACGCAACTTTTGTACTGCCTGTCTCTTGAGTTTGAGAAACAGACCTCTGAGAGGCTAACATAAAACATTAGTCGTACTTCAGTCATCAAGAGCATTCTTGGAGAATTTTTTGAACTCTTAACCAAGGAGGGCAGAGAACAGCAAAATAAAAAAATATTTTAAAAGGTTTCATTTAACATTTTAATTGAAACCTTTTAAAATTTTGTATTTTCTGGTTCAATGCAAACATTAGATGCAACTAGATTTAACGCAAACATTGAAATAAATCCAAGCATTTAAAAGATTTATGTTTGTGTTATCTTAAAGGAAAGGCAAAAATTGGGTTATCCTATATGTACCTTTCTAGGTTAAGCCCAGTCATAAACAAAAGTATAACATCTGTTTGCTAAGGCAATAGACTGTGGTACCCAAATCTCATTAGTGATAGTCAAGCCAAGTATTCTCTTAGCCAGGTTCTCCCCTGTCACAAGGTTTCTTGTTAAATCTAGTTATGGATCAACATCCCTGGATTTGATTTGATTTTAGACTGGTGTGTACAACCTGTAGCAGCACCTACAATGACTTCTTTATCCTCCCTTGGACATCCATTTATCCTTGTGCTCACATTCTTATGGATTTGTTTGTTTCTGCTATATCCCTCTAGCTTCTCATGTTTAAGTTCTTCTCCCCACAATAGTTAGGTTTAATATACAATATCACCTCAACTGGTGTATCTGTTTCTCCCCTAATACTAACTCAGCAAACAAGTCTACTGGATTTGCTTTTTAAGTAGAATTGCATAAAATACTAGTCACTGTGGAATTCCTTTGGAATAGGAGAAAAAAGTGCTCACAATGAACTCTAGTGATTTACTCGTGCAGAATCTGTGACTTTTAAACTTCTTTATTTTTACTGCTGGAAGAATACACTTTTAGCTGCAGTTGCACTGCACATCTGAGACTTTGTTACTATAGCCAGACGGAAATAAATAAGCCTTTAATCCTCCTGGATTTCTTCAGATGCTTTGCCTGTCTCAGATGCCTAATTTTGAAACCCAGCCATGATTTTAGGGCACCTGTATCTAAAAGTTCCAATGCAGGTGAGATGCAAATGAGTTTCAAGGGAAAGAAAGAAAAGAAACAGCAATATTGTTTATATCTGCAATGTATTGTACATGTACAGGTTTTATTTCAAGTACTTTTATTCTTGTGATCTGTATTCCTTTTCCCATCTCACTCCATAAAACCATTACTGCAGAAGTAATCCCAAAAAACTGCAAACTCAATCCAACATATAGCTGTAATAAAAAAAAAGGAAATAATATCTTTGAACATTTTTTAAAAGATATTTCATGAAACTAAGAATTTAAAAATGGGTCCAGTTTTCTCTGTAATTTTGTTCCGTGTGCACCGTGTTGCACCAACCTTATGTGTTCAAACATCATGAGGTGGGGGCTGCCGAAATATTATATCTCCTTAGCAACAAAAATATATGAAAAAGGACTTCTAGTTTTTCTGTATCTTTGCCATTATGGACATTCCTTTTGAAAATAATAATAATGAAACATACAGGGTTTTTACTTTTGACTGTCCTCCGGAATTTAATGGAATACATTGTATTTGTGCCTCAGACTTCTACAGCTAGTTGAGGACAGGGTGGTAGTGATGATAGGGAATCCCACTAAATATATGGAGTTCTAGTTATTTTGGTGTTCTGGTTTTTGAGCCTTTAGAGGTTACATTTTCAACTTTTTTTTTTCCCCTCTGCAAATACCAGAAACTTTCTCACTATGAGAGTAGTTGGAAAAGATTACCCAGAGATGTTGTGGCATCTCCATCCTTGGAAGTTTTTTAAGAGCAGGTTAAAGAGACATTTGCCTGGGGTAACTTAGACATGAATGACTTCATCTTCCAGCCCTACTTTTCTCTGTTTCTATCACAATAGTGTTTAGAGGCCCCAAATGAGACTGAGACTGCACCAAACTAGGTACTGTTGTGACGTTGGTTGACCTCATCCGGTGATACCCCTTTGCCAGGTAGCCCCTCCCCCTCATTTCTCCTGCCACGACTTTGATGTTATAAATAAGTTGAAAGAGGGGTTCAGTGGAGCTCTTCTACCGGAGGGGTTTTCCTGATGTGGGAGTACTCACGATTGATGTCTCTGATGTTCCACAGGACTCCGCCACCCCTACACCCCGTCCACTCCCAACTGGTCACTTGCTGGTAAGATGGAACCTCGTTGTTAGATGCCGGTCTGCCAGCCAGTAGGTGTTCCTGACCATTGGACCGAGGCTGATGACTGCTTTAAGTCAGCCTGCCTTAAGAGCCGACTGCTTTCTCCACTATTGTGGGTCCTCTTCCTTTTCCTCTCCTGGCTTCAGAGATAATACTCCTCTGGGGTGGAGAGACTTCCCGGAGCAATGGTTTGGCCCTGGCAATAGCAGGGGACCAATCCTTCTGCCCCTTCCCGGGCTCCTATTGCTTGCCTCAGCTGCTGAGCTGAGACACGGCTGCCTGTCTGAGATGCAGCCTCCAGGGGAGCCGCAGCAATCCTGGCATGCTGCCTGCCTGCCTGCTGCCTGCTCTCCTGGCTCCCCCCTACCGCGGGGCCTGCCGGGACTTTTAAACTTTCCTGTGGCAGCCGTTGCAGCTGCTGTGATTGACTCAGCTCTTCCCCTTGCTGGGAACAACTGTTTAAACAGCCAGCATAGTGCTGGCTCACACGGCTGTAATGGTGGCCACTGCTGCCACAGTGGTCCCAGCTCCGATGCTGCCGACCGTGCTGAAGGTAAATGGGTCAGCTCGGGGTCTTCTTAGGAAGCTGCTGCTGCAAGGAGACCCTCTCTGTGCCCTCTCTGCACCCATGACAGTGGCACGGTGCCATCACAACTGTATGAATGCAAAGTAAGATAAATTTGAAGCATCTAAATAAAAACAATGGGCAAAGATTGTGCATGGCAGAAGGAAGAAAAAGAGGCATAGAAACAGGAGTTTTATAATACAAAGTTACATAGCAGGTCACTGGCAGAGTCAACAGAACTCATATTATATTGTTCTATGTACAGCATGGAGGCTTAAGGGTATAATCCGATTATATGTATTAAGAATTATTTGACATAGAATAAAGACTAAGGAAATATTTTAAACCATTTCATATTGGTGTAAGATAAAATGCTAAAAATTAAAGGGATGGATGAAGGGGGAATGTCAAAGGGTACACATCAATAGGGGTATGTGAAGCAGGCCCTATTGGATTTGGATTTGACCTGATTCAGGGACAGTGATTTAATTTGCTGATTCAGATCACTGTCCCTGATTTGATTCAGGCAAATCTGAAGATTTGATGCTGATTTGGAGAATCAGTGATTTGGATATAGACACAGCTTTAAATGTTTTTTCCACATATCTCGAGGTACCAGCGTGGCTCATAAATTCTCTGATGCTGGGGCAGATGGAGAATCCCACAGGAGTGGGGGGGGGGCACCACATGCTCAGCAGTGAATCTGAAAGTGTACTGGAAGTACTTCTGGTCCACTTCCAGGTCCACTGGGCAGCATACCGGGGGGGTGTGATCTGCTTGGCGATCGGCTGTGGTTGGACCTTGGATGCCCTTCCAGACCCAGGAGGGACCAGTTGCTAAGCTGAGGAGGTTTTGGGAAGGGGCCCTGTATGCTCTTCAGTGGATCAGAAGCACTTCCGGGTTCACTTCCAGGTCTGCTGCTGAACATGCTGGGGACCCCTCCCCACACACTTCTGTGGGACACTCCATATGTCCCAGGATTGCAGCATTCATGAGCCGCCTGCTATCTAGAGGTATGTAGAAAAAACATTTAAAGCTGTGTCTATGTCCGAATTGCTGAATCTCTCTGAATTAATTCAGAGGGTTCAGATCTGATTCAGGGAGGTTAAAGGGTCCCATGATTTGATTCGGCCACTGAATTGGGCCAAATCTCCACCGAATTGAATCGAGGACCAAAACTTTGCACAGCCCTACAAGTCAGTAGAATTTTTAAATCTTGTAGCCTGGACATACGATATGCTTACACTAGAGTAATGGGCCTTTCTTTTGGTGTAAACAAGGAACCCAAGCACAAGCAGGCACACATAAAGCCCTGTACAGGCATAATTCACTTGGCTCTAGTATGGAATTGTCAGAAATGTCAAGATTCAATTTTTACTGGTGAAATATACATCAATATCCCAAGAATGTATTTGAGGCCTTCTCTAGTATAGTATTCACTCAAGGCAGACAGACTATGACTTTGTTTTGTTTGGTTTTTTTGACACAACCTAATGCAAACTTATGTAATAGTTTCCCAAAATATTAAACTATCCAAAACAACTGCTTATCTGTGGGTGCATCTACATGTGCTATTAAGGAGCTTTAATTGCATATATAGATGCTCAAACTGTGGTGGTCCAGGGTGCACATGTAGATGATTGCCCAAGATTGATGTCTTTTGAGCTAGGGCAGAGTAGCCCTGGGCTGGCAAGATGTCTAGAGTGGTCAACCCTGGGTTCTGGGAGGTGGTGTCAGGCAGCAGAGGGTCTGGCTGAGGCACAAGAGTGCCCCAGCATGAAGATCCCTGTGACTAGGCATCACACAGGGTCTGGCCCCCCTCCTGCCTGGGATGACCAGGTGCAACGTACACCTGGGTCAGTGTTTACACATGCATGAAGGTGCAGTTATCTTCACCGCGGTAAGCTACTACTGTCCCTAACAATACTGTGTTATGGCAGCAAAAATTAGTTTGCTACAGTCTAATAGCATTGCATGCATTGACTGTGATACTTTACAATACAACAAATTAGTCTAATGCACAGTTAAGCATACATGTAGATGTAGCCTGTTTGCTTAAAATCACAATATAACTTGCATCACTGTATAAAACTTCTGTAAATTTTACCAGACTAAATGTATCCTGGGTCCTTAAGAACGTCAGTTGGTCAGTCCCATTTTAAAATTTCATCTCTAATAGCTGTGTTGTTCAGGGCTTGCCTATTCCTGATGGCCAAAGGTAATGCTGCAGAATCCTTTCTTTCCATACAGTCCTGTACAGTCTGCACTAAATCAATCAACATTTAACCTAACCAACATTCTCCCCTATCGTGGCCATTTTGGTCAACCACTCAACAGCATTATCCTTTTGAAATGGCCCAAACTGCGTCCCTGTCTCCAAAGCTGTTTTTGCATCTGCCTCTAATCTGATCTCCTTTTTAGCCATGTCTAAAAGCTTTCTTAAGCTCTATGATTTCCTTAGCATCTCTCCAGGCAGATCCCTGCAGAGCTTGGACTTTTGTCTGTCAGTGCTCGGTCTCGTCCTGCCT
This sequence comes from Caiman crocodilus, assembly GCA_030014935.1. Classification (NCBI taxonomy): domain Eukaryota; kingdom Metazoa; phylum Chordata; order Crocodylia; family Alligatoridae; genus Caiman; species Caiman crocodilus. The sequence goes on from JAGPOW010000261.1 coordinate 130,927,304, forward strand.
ACATTGTTTGAGCGCTATGATTTTATCCCTTAAGGTTTTTACCAAACCCGTCTATTTCTTGTGAGAGATGGCAGGCATAGTTCAGCATCATTTTTCATTCAGCAGTTCATTATCTGTCAACTCCATTCTGTTTCCAAAATATCAATCTCTGGGCAAGGAACTCCTAGGCATGTTTGTTCCCGAAGCAGGGTTCTACCCACTCCTCAAAAACCTCAATAGCACATTTCCCTGGACCTCTGGCCTTGGCTACCATTGCTGAACTGTCCATTTCAATTGCAGCTTCACTGCACATGACTCAGACACCAAAAGTGCTCGCTAGATAAACTGGCGTGCTCTGATTCTGTCTCTCTGTGACAGGGTATAACTTACTACTGCGAGTCACTCCAAAAGTGTATATAAACTCCCCCAAATCCAGTGTACTCCCTAAAAGATCTCAGCACAAATACCCTGTGTGTGGTGACTACTCCTTGGGTCATGTCCTCTGGATTGGCACACCACAGTATGATCCTAGCACAAAAAATAACCACTTTATGCCCACTCAGGGACACCAGTCTGGAAGGCGAAAACTGCTGGGTGTCCTGGACACTGACTACCTATGAGAAATCGAAGGGGCAGAGAGTCGTGAGGCCTCCTCGGACAGCCAGGGCCTTTCCTGCATTTATCTCTGTCAGGGGTGGATTTGGGGGTTTGGGATATATATAGAGCTACAACTCACCCCCATATACCCGACAAATACACAGAGACTCCAATAAAGTTAAAAAAATATAGATTATAAACCCATGATCATAACAAAAACAAGATCAACAGTAGGAAACACATAACCTCAAGCATTAACTATATACACTGGTTAACTTCAATACACCATAACCAGGGTGTAGCGGAAGGCAGCACAGGACCTAAACAAGCTAATTAAGCTGGAGTGACAGTCTTTTCCCTCAGCGGGTCTCAGACCGAGAGTGAAGGAAGGGTGATAATTACCAGTCCAACGGATGATCGAGATCCCAATACAATAATGTTTTGCAAGTAAGTATCCCATTTATTCCCTTTGACAGATAAGTATCCCCAATTAATCCAATCCAATAGGGCGCCTTTCTCTCTGTCACTGCTCATATGCCTCAAACACGCAGGTATGATCACCAACCAAGTAAGCTCACACACCATTCAAACCTCAAGTACTCTCAGGCATCCATACTCTATTTGTACACCGAATCACGTATCAGAATTCCATACATAGTCACCAAAATCGCACCGTGTGTTGGTCAGTCTTCTCACCAATCACACGCATGTGCATGTGACACCCTACTCTTGTGCTCTCAGAATTCAGGTGCAGCACATGGCAGTTGACTCGACTGCACAAGCTACTGCACAGGCTCTTCAGATGTAAATGGGTCACTACCATCATCAAGGTAGAAAATTAAGCTATTCTAGAACCTTCCCACCTCTAACCAGTGAGCATATGCTCGAGAGAGATCTCATGGCATGGACCATATTTCTGTCTTCATCACATTATTCTGTGTTTTGTTTTGTTTTGTTTTTTAAGGCCTCTGGTATACATTCTTTTAAAGGCACCATTGGTTCTAAGACTCAATCCCAACAGTTGTACCTCCTGTCATGCCATGTGTGCATGGCAGAAGGTGCTGTGTTGGAATCAGGTGTTGCTCCTGATACCAATGTTGCCCTTTTTACTTGCCAGCTCAAGAGGAGCCAAGGACCATGGTTGCTTCTGATCTGGCTGGGAACTCCAGTCAGCTGACTGGAGTTACCAACCACTGGACCACATTCCTGGCTGGGAATTCTGATCATCTGACAGGGTTCCCAGCCAGGAAAGGACCTGGAGTGCTCCTCAAGCTGGGATCACTAATTGTCCAATAGGACTTTCAGCTGGGAGAGTATATAGTGTGCTCCCCTGGCTGGCAGCACTGATTAGCTCCCAGGTGTGGGAGTTCAGGATGTGCTCCCTGGCTGGTGTGGGGGCCGAGCATAGCCGGTGGATTTTCTAGTACTTTGACTGATGGAGTAAAATTAGGCACAAACGTGTGTTGGTTCACTTGAAAAATAACTTTACTTACACACTGAAGTACAGGGATTCGCATCGATGTACGCAGCGTAGGTACCTTACACAGAGTTGCAAACTGGGTAGAATTCTATTGTTTCCAAGCATGCAGGGTACGGGGTACATCGGGACGACCAGCGATGGGGAGTTGTTGGTGGGTGATCAGGCCTCCAACTTTGCTCTGAGATGTACGCGGAACTCTCTTCCAAAGTACATGTAGAGTTCTCCGACTTGGGTGGTGTGACGGCGCCGGGCCGTCCCTAGGGACTCGAGAGGGACCCCGGGGGGCGAAGGAAGATATAGGAGACTCACCGGGGACGGGAGAGCCGGATGAA
>JAGPOW010000261.1:130929791-130961050 GCA_030014935.1 Caiman crocodilus
TATATTTTCGGAACATCAAAGTCGTGGCGGGCGAGACAAAGGGGTAAAGGGACGACCTGCAGGAGCTACACACAACCCAGGGGCCAACCGTGGTCACAGGTGGAAACTGCCCTAAATTTTATGTGACTAGCGAGTCAATTGCCAGTCGCCAGGTAGGAATAATTTACAACAAGGTAATAGGTAGCATGCATGCAAACGCTGCAATCACCAGGTTTGGCAGGAACTAATCGCTGCACCAAGGTTTTTCCCGCCATACCGAGGGACTTTTGCACCAAAGAATCACACTGTGCCTGGGAAATTCTGCTGTGCCGAGGCACTTTCAATCACTGAGTACAGACAGCTGGAAGCCCCAGTCAGCTGACAGGCCTCTCAGCTTCTGGAGCACATGGGAGTTTTGAAAGGTCTGCATATGCTCCAGAAGCTAGGCACTGCCTAATGTTAAATTCAGGGCATGATATGTACCATCCAGAAACTTTTATTACATATTTTTGTAATAACTTTGTGGTCCCTTCCCCATTTTATCATCCCATTAATTGATTGGGAATGTAGTCAGGTTGTTGCCCTGTGGGTCAGGCTAACTTTCAGGATCTCAATATTGCACTGTTTAGACAGGAGGGTGTAACACAATTGCACATATACAAACACACAAATCAATTAGGTGCATACACATGCACACTACCAGCTCAGGCACATACACACCCAAACCAGTCTAGGCACATGCATACCTATCACCAATTCAAGCACATACACTATACACCCCAAAAGTCAGACAAAGATCACTAATTCATATATCATGCACACAATGTTTTGTGTGTGTGTGTGTGTGTGTGTGTGTGTGTGTGTACACACACACGCGCGCGCGCGCGCGATGACAACAGGGGTTAGAGAGGCTTGGTACAGGGGCTCAAGTCCACTGAAGTCCAAAAGGAAAGAGAGAGAGAGAGTCCAAATTGTAGGAAGAGGTGTGCAGGTAATAGCTACCTCTCCCAGGCTGGAAGTTGATCCTCAATGGCCAGTCGAGTCAGGGTCTCCTTCAGCTCGGTGTTCTCCAGAGGGGGTTGCCGGCAGAGCGTGAAGGTGACATGAGCTGGTCTGGTCTAGATGGAATGACATTCCCACTGGGTCTGTCTTCATTGCCCCTTTTATAGGAGCAGACCTTGTGTGACCTTAGTGACAGGAGGCATGCCCAGGCAAGGGTCAGCCCCTGGTGTACTGAGTATGTGGACTCCATTCAGGGATGTGCAGTTTTAGGTGTCTGTAATGGTGAGAGTTGCTGGTTCTGTAGTGTCTTTTGTCTTTCAAATAGTGATCTTGTCTCTGTTCCTGGTTGAGGTCCGTGATTCCTGGATGAACCAATGAGAGGTGATGGCCCAGTCATTACAGGCCATTTAGTAGAGGACCCTACCATTGTATTTCAGTCATTCCCAATCACTCTCATTCATGGGGAAACCAATTTACATGGGAGGGGTACGTGACTCATACAGTTGCAACATGGGATGCCCAGACAGAGGACAGAAGATGGAGGCTTGACATATAAAATGGAAACTTGACATAACTTTGGTTCACTTACAAACCCAGGCCTAAACCATACAATATCCATATGAAACAATAAAAATCAATACAAAAATGTATAACAATACACTATACAACAGTAAAATCAATACAAATACAATATAAAACAGTGGATATCCAAAACCAAAAACTTGCTGCCAAAATAAAAATGTTTAAAGCTTATCCTAAGTCTGAGCTCACTTATACTTATCTATAGGGAATAGAGAGGGAGAGAAAAAATCAGAAATGGTTGGGAAGGGGAGGGAATACATTTAAAAAAAAAAAGAGACTGGGGGTTTAGCTACAAGTAATGGTTAATCACATGTTAAGTGACATCTTAATGTCTGTCAGGAACCTTAGATGCAAAGTTTCTTTTTCTTTCTTTTGGTTTGTATGGGCATGTCCTCACATGTATTTATGTGCACATAAACTTAATGCATCTTTGCTTAAGGCACATTAAGGTAATTTAGGCATGAGTCTACACATGGAGGTGCTAATACACATTGAGGTGCATTAAATTTAGGCATGAATAGTTAAGCCACATTTATGCATATACAGACATGCTAATGCACATTAACATGGTGTCTATTCATTGACGCACACCCTGTTAATGCACATTAGTGTATCTACATGTGTACTAATGTGCCTTAGCTATTCATGCCAAAATTCAATACCTGCTTTATGCAGGCATTAAATTTAGGCTCACATAGCCTTAAATCACCATTTTTAAGGCACATTGAGGGCGTGCACATATAGATACACACCATTAATGTGCCTTAAAAATGGTGATTTAAGGCTAAGTCTGCTTAAAAGAGGCACATGTAGACCTGCCCTATGACTACTATGTGCATTTTTTTTTTTAACTGAGTTTGTATTTATTGTTGCAAATTTTCAAGTATAATTGACTGAAATCTGCTAATGATATATCTGGTACAATTCCAGAAGGCTGCACTGTCTGTCACACAGTTTGATAATAAAGTAGCTGAGTAATCCTTATGGGGTTTTTTTTTTCTGCTTTTGTTGGAAAAGTATCTATTGAAAACAGGAATTTTTCTGTGTGAGGAAGGTAATGAGAGAGATGCCAGATGGCAAAGTGTATGACTCAACAGTTTCTATGTAAGCTTACTTATTCCTTTGGTCTTGGTAGTAGATAATATGTCTGATGTCTTATCAGAGCTTCATAACATATTGTGGGTAAAATGAAAAACATTAATTTTACAGAACGCTTTATTTGCAGATGTAATGTGATATAGCATAGCTCTCACTTAAGATGTGGGATTTTACTGGTAGAGAAAGTAGAGAGATTAAATTGATGTATTTACTTTCCATAGCAACTGTACAATTATATTCAAACTGATAGTCAGTATCCAAAGGCAAGGGCAGAACTTCATTAATGTAACAGTGAGAATAATTAATACTTAATCATAATACCAAGAATCAATACAAATATGTTCAATAGGTTCTTGTGAAATAATTAAGTGGTAGCAGCAAAGATCAGGTATATAGTCAGCAGCTGAAATAAGCACAAATAATAAAAATATACTTCAACTTTCTGGGGAAAGTTGTTAAATACCTCTTTTCCTGCCTAACATTTTGAAGCTATAATTTATCTTAATGTAGAGAGAAAATTGTACCAATCTCCATGGTCATCACCGTACATGGCTTTTCTACAGGTGCTGGTAATATGCAGAAGAACATAAATGCTTCTAAAAATAGTCTCTTTATGCTTGAAATATAATGTGCACATATGCTCATGAGTTTAAATGCTTGTTTAATATGTGCAGTAGGTGGAAACAATGCCATATGCTGCATTTTGCAAGGGGGAAAAAAGATTTAATCCAACATTTCAGTGGGCCTTATGACAGTTTTGCAAAAGCTGCTATGAAACATACCAGCACAAGTGCATTTACTCTTCCTTATGGCAATAATGACAAAAATATAGTTTGTTCTTGCTAAAATACATATATTTCACCTGAACAGAATTTTATAAATATTTCTAAGGAAAGAAGAACCCCATCTAACTTATGCTGCCTGGTTTTGTGGCCCTGAGTTTGAGAAACATGGTAGTAAAATCAGAATGAGGGAAGGTTCCTGGTATATGCTTCAGAGGAGAACCTTTAGTCTTACGTCTCCTTTGCAAATACTTCATTTTTTTGCCTTATGAAATAGTCATCTCTAGATTTACACTTAAGTATCCCTGAGATGCACCTAGTTTAAAAAAAGTAATTTTGTAATGCTTACTATGCTTCTAGCATAACATGTCATTTTTCTCTAAGCTTGGGGCCTTATTACACCTTATACTGTGAGCCACACAAAAGCTGATCAATGTTAGAGCTAGCTTAAGTTTGGAGCAGTCACTTCTCAGACCAGCAATGGCCTGGAGAACTGAAAGCTGAGAATCCCTCTGCCTCTCCCATTTCAGTCTCCCCCCATGTCCCGTGAGGCTCCCCTGGTTTCTCCCCACCTGAAGGGCTCCCCTCTCTGCTCCTCAGGGATCCCTCCTGCCTCACCTACTTGTAGCTATGAATGCTCTTTGTCCCAGAAGAGCAGGTAGGGAAGCACTAACGTGCCTCCCCAGATCTTGCTGCTGGGCTGCTGCTCTTCTCCAGGCTGATTCTGAGAAGAACAGCAGCAGCAACCATTGCTAGGCAGGCAAGTTAACATTTCCCTGCCTGCTCCCCTAGGACAGACACTGTAATCAGTGAGAGGGGAGGGCAGGGAGCTGGGGTGCTGGAAAAGGGAGAGGGGGCAGTGGCCCCAACCTTAGCCATCAGTAGAAAGGGAGGGCACAGGTGGGATGTTTACACTAAGGGTGTAAAACTGGCTACAAGTTAGAGTAGCACAAATCAGAAATGATCCTACCCTGGAATGGCTTAACTTTTGGCAATTTATATAACGAGTGCTTTAAACCAGTTTCAGTTTTTAATGTGAGGACAATTTAGGTGTTAAGAGCTCTAGGATCCACCCAAAATTACCATTCAACAAGGCCCTCAAAATATGAAACAATGATAACATATCACTTGGTACCGTGCAGCAATCAGCAATGCTAATAGTGGTTAGAGAGGTACATCAGCAAAGGATCAAAGACTGTTGCATGACGAATTATCCTGGGCAGTTATGAGACATAGTCCCTAAGCCAAAAATATTAGTAGGGAGCTTTGGAATTTGCACTAGAAGTTCATGTCATGGCAGCTTTTTTAATCTTGGAGTTTCCTCTCCCATCACTGATTGATTGTTGGAGGGACCCCACTGCTCACTGCCATTGCTCACTACTCACACCTGAAACCACAGCTCTGGTTTTCACCTCATGTCCATCAAGTGGAGGCAACAAGTGGAGGAGGGCATGCAGGGGCAACCAAAGATTAAAGAACTTACTGCACCACACATTTCCAGCACAAATTTTGGAGATCTCTGGTTATTGGATATATTATGCACTGAGTGTTACATATATAATGCTGCTACTCTATATCACGTTTCCTTGAATGTGCAGTAAAGATGGCCACCCTGTTTCTCCCTGTGTGATCTTACTGGGAGGGGGGATGACAAACAAACCTCTGCAATACATAAAAGGCATGCAAGCCACCTAGTGCAGCACAAGGTTAGGGCTCTTGGGTTCCTTAAGAAGTAGGGCTGTGTGAGGCTTTGGATCTGGGGCTGCTTCAGCATCCAAAGCAGCATGCCTGGAGTGAGGCACAGGCTCATTTAAGCTGTCTGGAGTGGTTCAGAGCTTCTGAAGTGCTTTGGACACTGAAGGTGAAAGTTAGAAGTTGGGGGGGAGACTGATATGTGTAGGTGGCCAGCAAGAAGGATTTCTCTCTGGCTGCCTTTCCAATGACAGTGTCTGGGGGAGGGACCTAGAAACACCATAAAAACGTCTGTTTGTAGGCGTGCTGTACCTTTTGCTATCTTGTTCCCTCTCAGGAACTGCGTGAGAGAGGCACCCTAGCAGACTCAAGCATTTCAGCTTGGTTACTTTACTCAGTAGTTAAACTTGCCTGCTCCTTTTTGTTGTTAGAAATGATTTGGTAGGGTTTAGCTTAGCTTAGCTTAGCATCTCTTAGTACTATTCAGTTCATTTCTTTCAATTTATATTTGCTCTTTTTTAAAAGTTTGCAAAAAATAAAAAAAATAAATAAAAAAGGAAAGAAACTGTGTTTTCCCTGCCAGTGTGATCCATCACTTTTCAGGGAGGCACACAGATTGCATACATACACAATATAAAGAAGACAAGTCAGATATGCATAGGAGACGAAGACAGACAACACACAATATTTACATAGCTCTTAACACTGAAGCAAACAATCAAAGAAGAGTCCAGTGCACGCACACAACACAAAAGGAATTGCACAAATACACACACACACACACACACACACACACACACACACACCCCTTTTGCAGCACAGGAAAGATTAATATGAAGCATGCCAGAAAGGATGGTGCCAGGTCTTCTGGCATGGGAGGGAAAGTGGGTAAAGAGAGATCTAGAGCTGTAAGCACTCTTTCCTTCCCCACCCCCCAAACACAGACGCATTCGGTTCCCAAGCAGCCATGACATCAGTGCTGCCAGTGAAAGCAAGGGGGTAGAGCACTGTCTGCACCTGATGTCCTTGCACCTGCACCACCTCCCCAGAGTCCAGAAGTGGGCACCAGCAGTGGAATCACTTCCTCCTCCACCCCAATGTCATCTCTCAGCATGAGCCTCCCACTGCCAGAAGAGGAGCTAGAGCTGGAACCAGTGATGCCGAGCACACTGGCTCAAGGAATTTTGGGAACTGAGGGGGAATTGGAGTTCGAGCTCCACACCCTCAAATTTCCAGAGGAAACCTGAGTCTAGGGGAAAGCAGCACCTCAGAGGAGGCTGAGGTTGTGAAGGCAAGTGGTTCAGCTGAGGCAGCTTCTCCTGCTGTTGAGTCTCGGCTCGCTGAGTGGAATAAGGCAGGGTCCTCACCCTCAACCCAGAGGCAGAGGAGTAGCGTAGTGTGGGAGCATTCTAAGCTGGCAGATGATCCCAGGTTTGCCATCTGCCAGTGCTACCAAAGGCACATGCTGAGCTGATTGCTAAACAGGGCTGAGGGACATGGGAACTTGACAGTTAGGCAACCCTAACCAGGGACCCATGGGTAGGAGGAGAGAACACAGTAAAAGAAGACTCACAAGCATGAGCATGGCTATAAGGGAAGCTGACGGCCATAATTAGCATGAGTAGGACAATGATTGGGGCCAAATGGATACATCTGGTGAAGGGGGCACAAGAAACATGAATTCATCAAGAGAAAGAAAAGGAGGAACACCAGGAAGAGTAGAGGTGCCAAAGAACTTGTCCCAGCCTCAGTGGGTTCAATCTCTGTAGTACCAGAATAACATTACATTCCAAGGAGTGGCAGGCAGGATAGAGGGGAACCAGAGGACAATGGACAGGCAGGATTGGCTCAGCTCACAAGGAGGTGCTACAGCAAGGGTGGGCAAAATATGACCTGTGGGCCAGATGTGGCCTGCAGAGGGACTTTTTCCAGCCTGTGGAAGGTCCCTCAGTCTCACCTAGGCATGGTGCCATCTTGTTTGTGGCATGTCCTGCTACCCTGTGGGCACACAGCAGGGCTGGGGTGGCTTCACACCTGGAATGCCTTTTGAGACATCCCAGGCAGTGGCTGCTACTTTGGAGTGCCAGTGCCACTGGCCCCAGCACTGTGGTACTAGCAGGGACATGTGCACACAGCCCCAACCCTCAACCTGTGCTCGCTTCAGACTCAGTCTGGCAGAGTGATCCAGCTCCAGACGAGCCAGAACCCATGCACATAGCCCTGACCCCCACCCTCCGCACACACACACATGCACACATACACACTCCTGCTCTAAACTCACCTACCTATGCTGAGCAGTAGCAGTAGCGGCCTGGAAAAAGCTTCTGCTTGGCATGGGGGTGGTAGGGAGGAGCCACAGGGCTTGTAGACTCTGGGCTGTTGTTGGTGAAGGGTGGGGGTGCTGACCAGAGCACAGCAGCTCCTCGCAACTGCATGTGTGGCCCATGGGCCCAAATAATTGCCTCCCCCTGTGCTACACCTATGTGGAAACAGAAGAGATCACACCAGCCAGACAGTAACACATTGACTTTCTTTCAAACCCATCTCTAAAACTCTCCATTATTATGATGCCTACAGAAATCTTAGTGTATTGCTTTTGCTACTGAAGATTGTCTCATTGCTTCCCTAACTTGTCGTCTGTCCTGTTTCCCGCAAGGTTTACAAGCTCCTTAGGGTGTTTCATGTTTTTTGTATGATGACTAACAGAGTGCCACTCTGATCCATGGTCAAGACTTTAGTTGGCATCTTAATGCAAATGATAACAGTATAATTCCTTTCCATATGCTAGATATACATTTAATATGCTATTATATTTTGTGATGAAGGCAAATACGTGCATATAGAACAAAATTGCAGTGTCTGGATGAGCCGCTAGGTTGCCTGCTTGGTACTACCTCAATTCCATCTTTTTAGTAGATATCTGTGTTATGAGGAAAGAAAAGGGAAAAAGTTATGTTAAAATGCTTGCTAGTGTATACTCAAAGACCAGGTGTACAAAGACAAAAAATAACTGAGAAGAGGATGAAGAATATGGCCCAGGCAGCTTGGCCTTTCATAGTGGCTTTTTTCCATTATGAATGAACTGTCATTAAAAAAGTAACTCTTAAAGTATTAAAAGTAACTAGAAATGCTATGGCCAAAGAATTTGTTTATTAGGGGTCCTCAACAAATCCATATGGCCACTTTCACACTTTGCAAATTAAAAACCAGAAAAATGATGTGGTTGATTACTAATTTGAAGCACCACAGGGTACCTGCTCCAGAGAGAGAAAGGAGCCTCTTATTACTCAACTTATGAGCTTGCTACCAAGTATAGACCCCTTGGTAGTAAGAAGACTAAGGCCTAGAACAAACATTCAGTTTCTCTTGGGAGAGTCCCTGGTCTCCTTGGAGAAATCACGAGTGTACAGATGTTCAAGCTTTCTCCCAGAGTAAAAATTGCTGCTTCAGGATAAAAAAATAACCTGGGAACAACCAGGGTTAAGTCACTCCCAGGAGATTTTATCCTGGAAGAATGAATGTCTGTACGTGCTGTAAAATTATGGTTAAAGGTCGTCTGGAAGTTTGTTGAGAACTACTTAAGAGGTCTGAGAAAAGTAAAGAATACTTGTCTAGGAAAACTACTTGGAAGAATAAGGAAAAATGTTCCAGGTGTCAAATGTTTAGTAAAAAGCAGTCAGGTCTTATTTTATTTATCTTTTCAATAACAGCATCCTGGTTAGCTTTTTGAGGTTTTTGTGCATTTCTGTGTGCTTTGCTTTTGCCCAGAGTGCAGTATTGCTGGTTTAGCAGGCATTATCAATGTTTTCAATGTCATCTAATTTTTTTCCCTTTAACACTGGTTAAGATGGCTCAGAAGTATGGCACTACTGATCTTTAATTATCACAGTACTGTGCACTAAGAGGATGCTTATGTATATCAATAAATTAAGGGCATGTCATACACCTTTTTTGGCTGTGGCATATGGCCTAGATTGTCATCTCATGCCATGCCACAGCTATGAAGCAGGTTTGTGACGTTTCTCGTTTCACTGATGTGCCAGTCTTTCTCTCTTCCTTCACATTTTGTAAAGGTATTTTTTGTCCAACTTTGGTCTCTCACATATATTACAGCAGGTAAAAAAAAATCATCTACTTTTATTCATGCCAGAATATTTTCTCAGTTTTAAAAAGAAAATACTAGGTTAACAAAGACATTGTTGTTTCTGGCCTTTAATATTCAAAATCATACCTATCCAAGTTTAAAAAAAAATGTCTATTAGGCAATATTTCCCCTTAAATTCTGAGCCTATTTTTACTCATTTCTTGCCATTGCCTCCCATAGCAGCAAAACTTTTAGGGTGCTTTGAGACTAGGGAGGAATAGAAGCCAATGTGCACTGTTTCACAGAGTCTTTTGAACAAGTGGTTGCCTGTGAACACAGAAGACTGGACTGAATGGCTCAGGCAGTCCCTTTAAGGCTATGATCGGGACTTAGTTAAAAATAAAATTACAACATTTAATAGGGTTATATAAGATATAATTGAGACCATCTTTTGATGGTAATCAAGATAAGGTATTTATCTAGCCCATCTTTTCAACTGATCACTGATTTAAGGGATCAGTATCTTCCAGAGAACTTCACATATTAATGAAAAGTCTATGCATCTTTGGATCTGTAATTTGGACTTGTTAAGGTAAGCATAGCTAGACCTATTTTGACTACATTTTGACTTCCTATTGGCTACATAGCAAAGGATGCATTGCTGGGTGCAAGTTATACCAGAAGTCAAAATTAACTTGAAAAACTTTCCCTGAAAACCATTTTTCATATCACATAGATTGGTGGCATCTGCTTTTAGTTATGTTTGTCAACATTGGACGCATCTACCAATGGAGGTAAATTTAGTACCTCCATTGTCAGGTAATAGAAGAAGGTGCATTAGCCTATTGTAATGCACATTAGCGAAAGTGCATGGATTTTTGGTGTCACTTTAATGCATGTTAAATAGACTAATATGCATCAAAGTGCACGTGTAGACATGCCTATTGCATCTATCAATTAGAGTTAATTGAAACAAAGAAAATACATTATACATAAAATTCCAACATGCTAACACTTCTTCTCCTAAATCAAAAACAAAATTTTAATTTTCAAAGTTGTTTTGGTAACATCAAATTAATCTTGTTGAAATATTTCAATGTGACTGTTGTTTAGACTATACAATGTGCAAGTAATTAAATGTTTCAATAATTCCGTACTGAACATATCAAAAAACCCCAATATGTTAGCATTTGATGTTTCAATTAGTTAACTCAGCATTTTAGAGTACAGACCTTCCATTAGAACATTTCCAGCTAGTCCTATTGCTGGCACAAATGAAGACCTATATTTCTGTGAAAGTCTCCCAGTTTCAGAGCATATGAGCTTTATCCTCAATTATTTGCAGAAGATTCTGTTTGCTTTATAATGGTGTTGCAAAGCCAAATTATTGAGCTTCATAATTGCAGGTTTGAGAACAGCATCTGGCAGTAAGAAGACCATAGGGGGCTGACAAGGTTAACAGATGTTCTACATAGAGAAGAAGGAAAAAAATAAAATTGTGTTATAATAACCATTGGTGTTAGGGGAACGACTTTTCTTTATCACTTTGTGCTCCTTAGAAAGCAGAATTTAATTATATGATATACAATATGTATTTATAAAACTGATATATCTGTGGAGAAAGATTGCAGTTTAGATTGCATTTTTCTCTGTACATGTTTGAGATTAATTATTCCTTTCTCACCTTCTCCCTTGGGGTGATCAGGGTCCTAGAAGAGTATAATATCATTTGTAATTATTATTAATCTGCTTTGTGGTAGTGCTTAGAGTAAAGACTTTCTGCACTTAGTCAGTAAAGAACTTGTAATCTAATACACAGAAAAAGTGTGAAAGGAAAAGAGACCCCAAACCTGGCTACCCTCTGGTGGCCGAACAGCTTTTGGGAATGGCCCTGAATCCTACTCACTTCCCCACTCGCTCACACATGTGCTCCATAGCTGGAAATATGCCAGGGAAGCTATTTTAAGAGTGATTTTAGGGTCAACAGCCACTCTCAAGATCCGGTATGCCAGAGAGGCCAGTGGGGGTGACTATAGAGCAGTCTCAGTGGCCTAGTTCAGGGTTTGGAGTATATATGTGGGAGTGGCTGGATGGACATCCTTTGATCAATAGAGAAATTGCTATATAGGAGTCCAATGGTAGAACTGGGACTGAACCCAGAATTTTCATTAGGAAGAGGTTGTCATGAGGATGCTGATTAGCTGTCCTTGCTGTGAAGAAGGCTAACGGCATACTAGGCTGCACTGGTAGTAGTGTTGTAAGCAGATCAAGAGAAGTAATTATTCCCCTTTATCAGCACTGCTGAGGCACCTGCATAAATTCAGCCTACAATTGAGTATAGCAAATCCAGAATGATTGAACTTCTTATGCCAGTTAAAGAACCCAAGAAAGAAAAAGTTCTTGATAAAGTTGCCACAACTGTGTCTCTTGTGCAGGTAGAGTTGTCAGACTATTTTTTTTTTTATCTCCCTCCATTGCTGTATCATTTGATTTTACAGCGGTTTTACGGGAATTGCTTCTTGAAAGATATTGGATGTGCGTGGTGTTTTAAGTGGCTCTCTCAAGGTTTCCAATTTCATAACTTGCTAAATTTGCAGCTTCTTCCTAAAACATGAGTTTCCTTTTTACTAGTTGACTTAGGGTCAGTGCTGCAAGCTGGATCTCTCAGATAGACCCAGGGAATTATGTGACAATCAGTCTGACCTCAGTCCCTGGAAAAACCCTGAAAAAAATGATCAAAGAATCCATCATTGGCAGGGTAACAGAAAACAGTGTTCTAAATGACAGTCAAAATGGCGTTGCTGCAAGCAGGTTATGCCTGACCAACCTCATCTCCTTTTATGATCAGGTAACTCACTACCTGGATAAGGGACTTGGGGTCAGCATCATATACTTATATTTCAAAAAGGCCTTTAACTTGGTCTTCCGTGATGTCCCTATAGTAAAATTGGCAAGTTGTGGCCTCAACAACTTCACAGAAACTAGCTCAGAGATTGGACCCAGAGAGCGTTAATAGATGGAGCCAAGTCAGTATGGTGAAAGGAAGCTAGTGGTGTCTCCCAGGGCCCAGCACCACTCAGCCTGCGTGACCCCAGCTGCCTGACAGAGCACGGAGCTGCACACCACCCTGCTGAGCTGGGCCATACCCGCACAATGAGACAGTGGCTGTGCAGGTGCCAGGCAGCTGAGGCCAGTCCCCGCTGCCCTGTGCTGTGCCGGGGGGCTCTGCCATGAGGCCCCAGTGACCCTTGATGGCAGCACTGCTGGTGAGTGTAGGGCTCTTTTTTTTTCTTTAATTGATGGGATGCTGGAAGTGGGTGGGGCAGTGATTGGGGGGGTGTAGGGGCAGGTGGAGGATGGGACTAGGCAGGGCAATGATTGGGAGGCTTGGGGGGAGCAGGCGTGGGATGGGGCCATGTGAGGCAGTGATGCGGGAAGGGGCTTGGGAACCAGGTGGGGTATGGGGCCAGCAGGCATCGCCCCATGGTCCCCTCCCCCTTCCTCCAGCTCCCCTGCCCCCTACTTACTGGCAAGAGCCTGGATCCAGCTCCCTGTGGCTGGTACGCTGCCTCCCCTGCATGGGCAGGCAGCGTGCTTCAGCACCAAGGCAAGGGCCAGCCATAATCATACTCTGGCTGGTTACCAGAGTGTCTCTGTGAAGGACCGAGTCTCCAGTTGCCTCAGGGCACAATCCTGGACTGTGCCCTGCCCCACTTTTTTTGCACAGGGTATCTTTTGACCCCTGACTATCCAGGGATCTAATTTTGCCCCTTCACTGGAACATTTATTTATTACTGCATATGCCTCTTACAGCATCTCAAAAAACTTTGAGACGATGCAAGAGATATGTGCTTGCTCATCTGGATGTTCCCTATGAATGCAGATATCTACCTGTGCAGAGCAGTATACATGATTAGGGTCTAAGGTGAAAAGGTTGAAAGGTAGTAAACTTACTACTTTTTTTTTTATCTGTGGCGGGTTTCTGTTGGATGCTAGGTAATTCTCCAGAATTTATTATTTGTCTATGCCCTGTCACACCAGGCATAGCACCAGCAAAGAATTAATGAGCAATGTCATGCCTCCCTCTAAATTACATGCATCTTTTAACTATCACAGTCTATCTGAGCAAGCTTGAAAGTCAGAACTGTGGCTATTACTGAAACTTTTCTTTGATTTCTCGCTGTTTCTCTTGAATAGTGACTTAGTTTTGCTCTAAATTTGAAATTTATAATAGGAGAAGTGAGACTTCATGGAAACAATAAAGCCTTGAACAAAAGAAAGGCATGAAAATTGAAAAAGTCTAAGTGGTTTTATTTGTTGAAGATAAGAGTGAATTGCATTCGATGCCCATTGTATGCTTTATTACAGTCTAGACAATAAAAAATAATAACAATTCCAGTAATCCTAAGTGTCTATATTAGACAGCTTACATTCACTGTGAACCCATGGACATCCAAGCTAAAAAGTTAATCTGTACTAGTATTGGATGTGTTTCCACTTGCTGACTATTGCACCATTCACGTGCAGGTATATTACATATAATTGTTCATTCTCTTATGCACCATTAACAGGACAGCAGTTTTTAATGACTAACTGAATTAGGCACAAACTTTTTCTTGCCTCCAAATGTAGCTTAGTCTGCATGGTTCAAACCATCATGTTTGGCTATGAAGGGAGACATGAGGGCTTATAGTGACTGTGTCTTTTCTTTCTCTGTAGATAATAGTAAATAGTTATTTCTGTACGAAGGGACTTAGAGGGGTTTCTGTGTATGCGGGTAGCAATTTTAAATACTCAGTCTTTTAGTTTTATAATAAAGAGGATAGAGATATGGCAGAGGGAGTCCAAAGTCAAAGGGTGAATTCCATTTGGCATGGGACATAGCAGGCTTTTACTGACAGTGATCAAAATAGTTAGGAAAATGAGGAACCATAAGAAAACAACACATGCAAGAATGTTAATAAAATGCAGTGATTCTCAAAAGTTTTAGACTCAAAGCACCCTTTTGCCAGCTCTTAGCTGTTACTCATCTTTTGATTAGAGAAAAAAATAGAACAAGTCTTCTATTGAAGAGGACTTAGACCACAGCAGATCACAAATGTTTTTGTGACAATCGATCCCTATTTGAAATGTCTGGGTTTATCTTCTGAATCAGGTGTAGGTATTTTCATGCTTAACAGTGCTAATATTGCAAGGTACCCTTGAAATGTTTTGGTACCCTTAAAAAGATCTCACGGCATGCCAGGGTGACACAGCAACCCGGTGGAAAGTCACTGATGTAGTGCATGTATTTTTCTCCTTTTTAAGCCTTTCCCCTCCATTTGTTCTGTTTAGCTGACTTCTGAGATTAGCTTCAAACTGCGCTGAAAAATACTGACACAAATATTATGTTTTGCCCTGTGTGATGAGGCATTCCTCTTGCATATTGTCACAACTGTTTGTGACCTCACGTGAAGGTTACATACAGAAGCAATTCTGAACATGAAAGGCATTGAGCTCCTATGAGAGAGATACAAGTTTGCAGCTATTCAGTGTGATGTCACCTAACTTTCTTATTAGAGAAAATTTCTTTTGCACTGAATAAAGCCAATAAGATCATATTTTCCATTAGCACTGTCAACATATTTAAATATGTATTTGCATGGTACATTGCCAACCAGTGAAATGACCCATCATTTTAGAGATGTTAATTTGAGCACAAGAGGCCAGCAGCTGAGACGCAATAGATTGGCTGAACCAGTTAAATCTTAATATAATCAGTTAAGACATGCATTGTTGGTTCAAGCTGGAAATCGCATATTATATGCCATGAAGTCAGGCTCTGACCTTCATATCTGTCATGACTACATTTACTGTGTTAGCTATCTGAGGGGATTTAACAAGGAAAAAAAAATCGACTGTCTCATTCTGAGGGCCACTTCCCCAGAATCTGCTGACTCTCTGAATATTTCTCTGACTTTGTACATTCAGTCATAATGCAAGAGCCATTAAAGTCTTGGACTTTAGTTACTGATTGTTGAAGTCCGATGCATTGCTGTACAAAATAAAAGTATTCACTGTATTTGTACAGAACCAGTATTATGATGAGTGACAAACTTACACGTCCATTGGACCTAGTGTTTTTACACGCTTTATAATCAGACAAAAAAATCTATTAAATAAGTAGTAAAAAGTAAATAAGCATGTACCTTCCGAGAAATGCTTGTAGAACGCAAAAGATTTTTATTTTACTGATGCAAGTTACTAAAAATTCAGGTCAAAATAATTCAGAATGTGGATTTTCTTTCTGTGAATATTCTTGGAACTGATTTTTTTCCTCTTCATAGTTTCATAATAGCTAGGGTCAGGAGGGACCTGAACAGATCATCTAGCCTGAACCCCTGCCTCAGGCAGGAATGAATGCTGGGTTCACAAGACCCCAGACAGGTGATCATCTAACCTCTTTTTGAATTCACCCAAGGTAGGGGCGAAGACCACTTCCCTGGGAAGCTGGTTCAAGATTCTGGCCACCCTAACTGTAAAATATTGCCTCCTGATCTTCAACCTAAACATAGTCTCCATCAGCTTATTACCATTGTTTCTCATCGCCCCAGGTGGTGCTGGGGAGAACAGGGATCTTCCTATTTGCTGATGATCTCCCCTGATGAGTTTGTAGGCAGCCACCAGGTCCCCCTCGGCCTCCTCTTGCTAAGGTTGAACAGGTTCAGGTCCCTCAGTCTCTCCTCGTAGGGCCTGTCTTTCTGCCTTCTCACCAAATGGGTGGCCCTCCTCTGAACCATCTCCAGGCTGGCCACATCCTTTTTTAAAGTGCAGCATCCAGTACTGGATGCAATACTCCAGTTGCGGCCTAACCAATGTCACATAGAGGGGGAGTATCACTTCTCTGGACTGGCTTGAGATGCATCTTTGGATGCATGACAAGGTACGGCTGGCCTTGCTGGCTGCGGTCTGGCATTGGCGGCTCATGTTCATCTTGGAGTCAATAATGACTCCCAGATCCTGTTCCACCTCTGTGCTTTCAAGAAGAGAACTCCCTGCATGTACGTGTGCTGTGGATTCCTTCTTCCAAGGTGCAGCACCCTGCATTTGTCTACATTGAACCCCATCCTATTCTCATCTGCCCACTTTTGTAGTCTGTCTAAATCTAGTGGACCCCACTGCTTACATCTCACCAGGTTGAATACGACCCATCCACTACTACTATTTGGGTACGCCCCATCTACCAGTTTTTTACCCATCCAACTGTGTAAGAATCAATGCCACAGTCACTATTAGTGATAATGGGGTGAGAGACAGTGTCAAAGGCCTTCTTAAAGTCTAGAAAGACTACATCCATGGCAACACCATCATCCAAGGATTTAGTTATCTGGTTATAAAAGGCAATCAGGTTGGTCAGGCAGGACTTGCCTTTGATGAATCCATGCTGGTTGCCCCTAAGCATGATCTCTCCTGCTGGCTCCCACAGATGTGCTTCTTGATGATCTTCTCCAAGATCTTCCTGACAACTAAGGTGAGGCTTATGGGCCTATGTTACTTGGGTCCTCTTTCCGTCCTTTCTTAAAAATGGGGATCACATTAGCTAGTTTCCAATCACTCATCACCTGGCCAGATGACGACGAATGCTCATACAGCCCGGTCAAGGGCTCCAGCTCCCTCACCACCCTTGGGTGGAGAGCATCTGGACTTGCAGATTTAAAAATGTCCAGCCCTTCCAGAAGATCTCTAACTACATGTGCACCAAAGGCCTGAAAGAGCTATCCCTGAGATTGTCTCTACCTCTGGCAGGAGGGATGTGCTGGTCCCTGTTCAAGAAAACAGAGGCAAAGAAACTGTTAAAAATATTGGATTTCTCATCTGACATAGCCACAAGGTTATCATTTGAGTTTTGCAGGGGCCCTACATTGCCTGGTGCCCGCTTCTTCTTTAGTCTTGCTATAAGCCCTTGACACCTTGTGCTGGATAGTGAAATCCAGCAGGTGATGATCGCTATTGCCCACGTGGTCAAGGACCTGCAGTCCCCTTACCAGGTCATCCCCTGTGGCCAGGACCAGGTCCAGCAATGCATTACCCCTAGTGGAGCTGTGCACCTCCTGGATAAGTTGAAGGTCCTGTAGTACAGCCAGGAACCTACGCGAGTGATCAGACCTGGCTGTCTGCTCCTCCCAGCAAATGTCTGGGTAGTTTAGGTCCCCCATGACTGACATCCCTTGACCTAACTGCCTCCATAAGCTGACTGGAGAAGTCCTGGTCCAGCTCTTCCCCCTGGTTGGGTGGTCTGTAGTAGACACCCACTGTAATGTCTCTTTCGCCATGCCCCCCTTGTAGTTTGACCCACGTTGTCTCTGCCCAACCTTCCTCTAACCTGAACGTAATCCTTGATGATGGAATTTGCTCTTTGACATAAAGCGTGACACCCTCACCTTTCCTCTCTGTCCTGTCCCTTCTATATAGGGTATATCCTCGAATGCCCACTGCCCAGTCATGGGTAGGGTCCCACCAGGTTTCTGTGAGCCCTACTAAGTCTGGTTTCTTACTCACAATCAGGAGGCACAGTTCCTCCTGCTTGCTCCCCATACTGCGAACATTGGTGTAGAGGCACTTGAGGGCTCCTGAGGGTGCACTTGTCTCCCCCCCCGCATTCCCATTCCCAGGACTTTGTGGACTCCTACTCCCAGGACGTTGTTGCTTACCTGGGCATCCCTTTCTCCTGTTACCCTGTGCGCTGGTGAAGTATCCTCTCCACTCGGGGCGGCCCCTTCCCCCAGTGAAGCTAGTTTAAAGCCTGTCATTTGAGATCAGCCAACCTAGAAAAAAATATATATCTGCCCTTAGGGGAGAGGTGAAGCCCATCCCACCCCAGCATGCTTTCCGTACAGAAATAAAGATCGTTGTCAAAAAACCCAAAGCCTGCCTCATGGCACCAGCTCCGAAGCTGCCGGTTAACTACATCACTGCAGGCCTCATGATGCCTACCCCGTTCTCTTACCAGGAGAATGCACTCTTTCTGCTGCACTGTCATTTATTTTATTTCTACTGGATTCATTCTGAGGTTTTTCATGGATTCCTTTGCTCCTTGGGTCTCAAAATATGGGACCACTTTTCTAAAAGTACATTGCAAAAGTGCAAGTGTTTTGGAGTGCACACACGCGCCTAGCATGTGTACAAATGTCATGAAGCATACATGTGCCTTATGTGAAGATTTGATCTGCATTCATCATATGTTCCTTGCTCCCAACTTGGATTTATGTAAAAACATGTGCATGTTTATGTTCTTGCTTCTAAAGACTTGAGCCAGTTACTTGAGAGAAAAGCTTACAATAGATAGATGACTGCTGACAGTACATTACACCCAAATGTTGTTCTACCTATCATACTTTTCAGAGATAAATATGACAATTAAATGTTGCCTACTTCTGACCTCCTTAATGGTTCATTTAAATACCCTACAGAACATAAAGCATGTGTCTCTGTCTGTCTTTTCCTTTGCAATTCCAGAAAGTCTGTTTGAAACAGACTTCTTTACTGCAAGGTGCTAAAGGTAATCTGCAGAAGTATGTGTACATATTCAAACACTTGCACCATTCACCAGAATCCTAAGAATGATTAAGAATAGATTTCATGTTGACCTTAAACCTACCACAAATCCAATATCATCAAACCTTAATGCATAGTCTTTAAATGAGTCTGGAAAAAATGTGAAAGGATGGTTATTGTCAGGAAAATTAATGCCCAGGGGAAAAAAATTATTGGGGGGCGGAGGAAAGCTTCGCTAGCAAAGGTTACCATCCAGTGTTTGGTATTATAGGAAGTATGAAATTTGCATAGGTTGTTGCTTACAGGTTTAATGCAAATGATCAAGAAGGAGAGAGGTTGATTTATTTTAGAAAATTGATGCTCCTGTAATCTCAGCAGGATGGGATATACCAACAATTTCTGTTAAGTAGCTATTAGCTATTTCTCTATAATATTCATTCAGTTAAGCTTGAGTTCTATATTTTATTGCCATCACTGATGCTCCTTGA
Source organism: Caiman crocodilus (assembly GCA_030014935.1). NCBI lineage: Eukaryota > Metazoa > Chordata > Crocodylia > Alligatoridae > Caiman > Caiman crocodilus. The sequence continues at coordinate 130,949,033 of JAGPOW010000261.1, forward strand.
CATTCTGAGAAAAGGAAGGAGGTAGGTAGCACAGATAAGAAATCAGCTAACCTGTGACCCTTTCCATAGCTCCTCTCCATAACCACTACCAATACAAACTGCAAGACAAGCCCCTGCCAACAAACTCAAGAGCTGTAATAAGGGAGATAAAACAGTGTTGTGAAGGTAGGGGGAGCTGTGAAGGTTTGTGCTCAGTTGATTCTTACTTACAGAAATTCAGCACCAATTCTCTTCCATCACACCACATCGCAGTTCATGAGCCCCTCTGCAAAGGGAACCCTACAGTGACCCCACTGTCCTTTCCTATCCTGCCAATTATGTGTGGGGTAACAAAACATTTTCTTAGGTTTAAAACTGACCATAAGGCCATGTCCACATAAGCAGAGGTGTGTGTTTGCAGCAGCACAAATAGTAGCAGTACAAATCTGTGCCACAGTGTGTGCCTCTGCTCAAGTGGTTTGCAGCGGGCTACATTATCCCACTGCTCCACAAGGAGGGTGCTGGGTGGGACACCACGTGCCTCAGTGCAGGGCTAGCTGGCAGGCACCCCCCACACTGAGGCACCTAGTGCCCCACTCAACCGGGGAGTGGCACATGGAGATGGGAAGCGGGCAACCAAAAGTGGCCTGCTCCCCAAACTCTGCAACTGTGGAGCCCCTGCACTGAGGCACCCTGTGCCCCAGCCAGCCACTCTCCAGCTAGCGGGGGTACAGTGCAGTGTGTCTCAAGACAGGGGAGCAGGCAGCTCCCTGGGCTGGCTGCTGCTATGTCTTTATGTACCTCAGTGCAGGGGCTCCACAGTGGAGACCCTAACGTGAGACATGCAGAGACAGAGGAGCAGCTAGCCCAGAGCTGCCTGCTCCCTCATCGTGAGGCACAAACCTGTGCCCCAGCCTGGTAATCAACCGCTGGCTGGGGTGCAATGTCCCTTATGACAGGGGCTTCACAAGCTCCAGCTGATCCCCCACACTGAGGAATGCAGAGAGAAGGGAGCAGCCAACCATGGGCTGCCTGCTCCTGTCCCTGTGTTAGTCCTATCACACAGCACTTTGGTGTTCTTTATGCTTCTTTCTTTTCAGGGGTTTTTTTTGCTTTTTTTTTTTTTACTGCTGGGAAATCCTGGTACCAAATTTTGCCTAAGCACTGCTAATTATCAGTGTGGCAAATGGTTTATCATGCAACACGTGTGGTTTGTTGCTCCACAAAAAGATTTGCAGTGTCACAAATCACGCGTGCCTGCACATCTGGTAGCAAAAAGTATGCGTCAGACCTACTATTAGTGCTAGCCAATAGAGATTTTCCTTTAAATGTGCTCAAGACATCTGTCAAAATAAATAAAAATGCATTCTTGCTGTGAATAGTGGTAATGCTCATTTAGGCCAGGCACTGAGGCTTTGCCAGCAATGATATGGATACTTCCACAGTCAAATAGATATAACCCAGTGGTTTCAAAAGTAATGGGCATTTAAATAGCTGATCTGCACTAAGACTTCTTGTTGCCACTTGTTGTTCATGTGCAAGTACATGGGTGGTGACAATAGTGAGATTATTTTTAGGGTAAGAAAAAGGTGAGTGAATACAAGTTGGCAAACTGTTGTAGTCCTATATTTGAGGGTGACTGAGGTCTGTCCTTTTGTATTAGTCCCTCCCTGTGACATGCTTCACTTGCTGTACTTAGCTTCCTACAATCGGAGACCTGAGTACTTGTACTTGGACCAGTACTTTTTAACATATTTATAAACAATCTGGATTCAGAAACAGACTGGCCAAATTGACTAATGATATCAAACTATGGGGAAGTGTGGTCACAATAGAGGATAAGCTGGTGATTCAGGCTGACCTGGACAGGCTTCCAAGGTGAAAAACCTGATGGCATTCAACACTGAGAAATGCAAGATGATCCATCTGAGAGGGGGGGGGAGGGGGAGAGGGAGGGATCCACATCATACTTATTGGCTCAGCAGTACTACGCTCACGCTCACTAGCATCATGACCAAAAGGGACTCGGGGATCCTAACTGACTACAAGATGAACATGAGCCACTAATTCGATGTCACAGTCGACAAAGCATACAGAACCATAGCTTGTATCTATCGATGCATCTCAAGTCATCCTTCCACTATATTCAGTCCTGGTAGGGCCACAGCTGGAGTACTGCATCCAGTTTTGGGCTCCGCACTTTAGGAAGAATGTAAAGAAGCTAGAATCTAGAGGAGAGCCATGTACATGATCAGAGGACAAGAGAGCCAGTCTTATGAGGAAAGGCTGAGAGACATGGGACTCTTCAGCCTGGAAAAGCAAAGGCTCAGCTGGGACTTGGTGGTGACCTGTAAGTATATTAGGGGTATGCACCACTCCTGGGAGAATATCTGCTCACCAGGGTACCCCAAGGGAAGACGAGGTTTAATGGTCACAAATTCTGGGAAGACCTTTTTAGGCTGGACATAAAAAACTTATTTACTATCCAAGTCCCCAGAGTCTGGAATTCCTCTCCACCGCCCCCACCCCCACACACACTTCAACCAGGAGTGGTGCAAGCACTCACTCTGGACACCTTTAAAACACAGTTGGATGCTTATCTTGCTGGGGTCAAGTGATCCCAGCAGACATTCTGCCCCTTGGGCAGGTGGCTGGACCTGATGATTTTGCGAGGTCCCTTCTTTGCTTTTTTCATATTTGCCTTTCTACTTGCACATGTGCTTCTGAGGCATCCACCTCAAAAATATGTCTTCTTTCTTGATACTGGCATTGACTACATGTTTCTCATGGGTGGAAAGGTAATTAAATGCACAGGAAAACAGGTTTTTGGATAAATAACAGATAAACTGTTAATTGGATATTGTGAAAACTAGTGTCTTTAATTTTGCATGGCATAGAATCATAAAAGTAGGGTCGGAAGGGACCTTGTAGATCTTCAAGTCTGACCCTCTGCCTAGGCAGGAGGAAAACTGGGGTCAGTTGACCCTAGTCAGGTAGGCATCAAGCCATTTCATAAAGACCCCCAGGGTAGGAGCCAACACCACTTCCCTTGGATGTTGGTTCCAGATCCTAGCCGCCCTAACTGTGAAGTAGTTCCTATGGATGGCTAATCTAAACCTACTCTCCAACCACTTGTGGCCGTTATTCCTTGTTATCCTGGGGGGTGCTAGGGGAAACAGCGTCTCCCCCAAACCCTTCTGGTCCCCCCTAGTGTGTTTATAGACGGTCACCAGGTCCCCCTTCAGCCTTCTCTTGTGAAGGCTGAACAGGTTCAAGTCCCATAGCCTCTCATTATAGGGTCTGCCCTGCTGTTCCTGGATCATGTGGGTGGCCCTCCTCTGGACCCTCTCAATGTTGTCTACATCCCTCTTGAAGTGGGCTGCCCAGAACTGGACACAGTACTCCAGCTGTGGCCTGACCAGTGTCACGTAGAGGGCGAGGAGCACCTCCTTGGCCCTACTTGAGATGCACCTGTGGATGCATGATAAGGTCCAGTTAGCCCTGCTGACCATGACTTCGCATTGTTGGCCCATATTCATCTTGGAGTTGGTGATGACTCTGAGATCCCTTTCTGCCTCCTTGCTCTCAAGAAGGGAGTTTCCCATCTTATAAGTGTGCTGCTGGTTACTACTGCCAAAGTGCGGCAGCCTGCACTTGTCAGTATTAAAACACATCCTGTTTTTGTTAGCCCACCCCTGCAAGCTATCCAGATGTTTCTGCAGTCTTCCCTCCCTACTAGCCCACCTCAGCCCAAATTTTGGTATCATCAGCAAATTTGAAAAGGTTGCTTTTCACTCCATCGTCCAAATCACTGATAAAGAAATTGAACAGTGCGGGCCCAAGGACCAAGCCCTGGGGGACTCCGCTGCTCACTTCCCCCCAGGTCGAATATGACCCATCCACCACCACACTATGAGTATGACCATTCAGCCAATTTGCAATCCAGCTGATCATGTAGGCATTGATGCCACAGTAGCCTATTTTTTTAATGAGGATGGGGTGGTAGACAGTATCAAAGGCCTTGCTGAAGTTCAGGAAGACTACATCCACGGTGACACCTGCATCCAATGCTTTTGTGACCTGATCGTAAAAGGCAATCAGGTTGGTCTGACATGACTTGCCTCTAATGAAACCATGAAATTAATAATAATAAATAAATAATTTATCTTTAAAATGAATAACCTGAATTGGGGATTGTGGCAGTGCACCTTTGGTGCCTGCCACTTTAACAGCCGGAGCAGGCAGCCAACAGGTGCCTGATTAAGACAGCCATTTTCAAACAAATGTTAGCCACGCAGAGATAGGAGTTAGCTGTTTGCAGCCAAGGGAGCAGCCCCATCTGGCTCTCTTGAAGTGTGGAACATCCTGGAGGTAAGGGAAGGAACTAGGGGGATAGCTTGGAGGTTCCTGGTCATGACCTAAAACTGCATCCTGCTGGGATAGGGAGACCTGGTGGGACTGCTAGTGGCATGGCAGCCCCATGCAGATACCAGGACCGCTCCGCTCACTTTGCCAGTGAAAGGTGGGTTGAGGCACCTTAATAACTCCATCCCCCATAACACTGTGGGTAAGAGGGCCAGGCACAGCTGTGACCACCTGAACTCAGATGGCTGAAAGACCTCAGAGACCCCAGGGAGGGGATAGTTGTGTAGAGAGGGGGTGGTGTTGAGGGCCCTGACAGTCAGTGAATAGGACTGAGGATTGGCTTGAAGGGCAGTCCAAGGGGGTGTGCTGAGTATGGCTGTGGGATGGCCAGACGGTCAGCACATGGGCTAACACCCATGAGATCAAGTTGTAGTGTGTGAGAAGGCTGGTGAGGGGCTAGGGTAGAGTTAGCCCTCCCTTCTGTGAATTGGCTGGCCACTACCCAAGCGATGGTTGTGGGAGAGGCCCAAAAGACTACATGTCACCACCAGAGGCATGACTCAGTTAATCCTGATGGCCTACCGAGCTGCTCAAGGGAGCAGAGCAGAGTGAAGAGGGCATAGCATTATGCAGTGGGCAAGAGTCCCTGTGAAAGAGGATGGAGTGAAGGGGCCCCAGTGAAAGGGGGGTAGTATGAGTGTGTTAGTGCATGAGACCTGATGAAGGACTAAGTTGGCCCAGCTTTAGGCTGGGAGCATAGTGACCTACTGGATGCCATCTGCAAAGCATGGGCCATGGTATAGGGTTGGTACAGAACCATGGCTAGCCCCTCCGGCACCTTGGAATGTAATGGGTAGCCTTCCACATTTATTACCAGTTCGTTGTTACAGCCAAGTCGTGGCAGGAGAGACTGGGCAGAGTACGCCATAGACCGGCAGGTCGACTGCCTTGAGACTCGAACCTAAGCTCACCCCGTCACAGGGATATTGTTTTCCCTACGAGATTTCTAATGTTTATTTGCTTTGTGCTTTTTTTCTAAGCATACTCATTGTAGATGTTGAAATGTGAAGAAAATCTATGGACCCAAGATGGTAACATACAATCCAAAACTGAATTCTTCCACCACTTGCCTTAGGTATGGTGTTGTGGTCAGGGAAGAAAAGGGTATTTTGTTATATATTTTTGCATATATTTCATTATAATGGCTTCAGAACTGCTTCTTTGTTTAGTATAATACACTTTTTTAAAGCTTCTATAATTGGACTTTGTTCTCATAGTTGGGCAGGAACAGGGGATTCTTTTTAGTTTTAGACCAAGGATTTAAACATTTGTCTCACATGCCAGGTGAGACAATTTGCTGATTATTTTTTGTGGGTAAGGTCACTCTTTTTCTCTACATTCTTGATCAGTCACTGAACAAATTAATTCTTTTCTTATCATTAAACATAGCTGTAACTTGCACATTTCCCTTTAAAAAAAATACATGTTGGAAAATCCTGATTAGAACGAATGGTAATAATTTAACTGAAACAAAAGGTTCCATTTTGTCATATAACTAAACTAGTTCTGAATTGCTAATAGAAATCAGCATCCAAAATTTGACTTTAGACTTAGAGTCCCAGCGTAACCAATTCTTTTTATATATATATTATGCATGCACCTTTAGCTTTTAACTAGCACAGTAGTTGAACGAACCTGAAGTATGTTGTTTTTATATTTAGGTTTCAATATGTTCAAGTAAGTATTGATTTAAGGTGCGATTAATTGAAAGGAATTGTGTGAATAATTGAAAGGGATTACTTTTCAAGTGGCAGGTTTTCAGAACCTTCTGAAAATGCATATTAGGCACCAAAACTCATGGTCACATTTGAAAGTTTTGACTGTGTTCTACACAAAACCTTCCACTAATAATGTCCATACTTTTGCAATAATGGCTTATGAAAACAATCAAAAGAATTTGCTTTTTTCTTATAACTAATGGGACTTTAAAGTAAATTTTATACAAATGGTAATTTACTTTGATAGAATGCTATTGCCATAATTCATACCGAATTGTTTAGGATTGTTTCATAAGAGAAGGTTTCAGTTGTCTTTTATTGCAGTGTCAACTGGCATAAATAAAGGATGAAGAGGAGAGGGTACTATTAATTATGATTCCATTGTTTAGTTTCTTTGCTATTTATGTGTTGCCTTGTTGTTGATGGATCTAGGAGACGAAAGGGTTCCCAGATACTATTTTTTTTTACTAAAATGTGTCTGTTTGTTCTGTGCATTTGATTAAATGTAAGAATGAGCTATTTAAGATTATCAGTGTGCTAGAACAATTTATTCAACAAAAGTTTGGGTTCTGCTACATTCCCATCAAGAGGAAGTATCTACCTATATGGAAATGAATTTGTGTTTTCCTTTCTATATGCTAGATGAAATACAGGATATATTAGCTTATTTATTTTGCATATACTTAAAAGTAAGACGAATAGGGCTGCATCGTGCAAAGCTGCAAAATACTAAAATAGTACTGCAAATTATCAATAGAAACTAAAGGATACATTGACTTATGCAGACTATGTAAACAGCATTTAAATTATTCTTTAATTTCTAAAATGGGGTTATAGAGCACACTGGGCACATCTACATGACATGCTTAACTTCACATTAGGATAGTTTACTGCAAAGTAAGTATGTGCGTCTACACATATACATGCTTACTTCACAGGAAAACCGCCCGAATATGGAGTAAGTTTGCCACTTGCAAATGCAAGTGGCAAATTTACCTGGCATTACTAATGTAATAATGGTGTTGTAGCACTCATGTAGATGCCTGACTAGAAGCAAAAAGCTGATGTCCGACTGGAAGCAAAAGCTGATCCTAGTCAGCTGTTCACAAGGCTCCATCACAGGGCCCCAGGCAGGGACTATGATCCCACGGTTTCACAGCAGAGAGCTCCAAGCCTCCCCTGGTGTGATCAGGGAGCAAGGGTGAAAGATCCTTACTTCCCATCCCTCCCGCTCCACCATCATGGATCAAACCCTTATCTCCCAGCCCTGGAACTGTGACCTTGGGGCTAGTGCTGGGAGATCCTCATTTCCCAGTGCTGGTTCCATGACTGTGGGGCTTGTTCTGAGAGATAAGGACCTCCAAGCACCAGCCCCATGTTTGCAGAGCTGGCACTGGGAGGTTTGTGCTGGTGGAGGCAGGAGAGCCTGTTCCATGCCTAGCTCCATGAGCGTGGGGAGCTTGCCCCCCACACCTACCCCCCAGCTCCACACTGGGAGCTTGCTCTCCCAGCAGCTGAGGAGCTGCTTCATGCTCATGGAGCTGGGCTGGGAACAAGCTCCCTATCACCCCACCAGCTGGCAGCTTCCATCACCAGCTCCACAACCATGGGGCTGCTGCTGGGAAATGCTTATCCCCTAGCCCAAGCTCTGCGGTCACGGGGCTCAGGCTGGGAGACCCTTATCTCCCAGTTGGGGCCCTGAGGCCATGGAGCTGGCACTAGGAGATAAGCATTTCCAGCCTCAGGCTTAACATCATGGAGCTGGTGCTGGGAGGGGCTGGGAAGCTTGTTTCAACCAGGGAGCAGGGGCTGGGAGCTCCCTGCATGGGGTCATTTCCCTGCCAAGCCTGGAACTGGCTGGAACCTGCCCCTGAGTGGAACAGTTCCCAGCCAGACCCAGGCTGTGCGAGGAAGTATGTGCAGCCTGGAGATGACTAGGGACTGTCCTGTTTTGGACACATGCACAAGCACATGCACACTTTCCTGCACAGCCCAGGGATGGCTGGGAACTGTTGTGGTCAGGAGCAGGTTGAGCCTTGTACTCCAATTGAGTGATTGAGGAATAGGGCTTGCAAAGACCTGAAGGGGTGTGGTAGGTACCAGCCCCCTGCCCCAATCTGCTAGTGGGGCAGCTAGCAGCCTGCAGCTCTTTCCAAGCCCCATACCCCTGCTCAGAGAGCCAGGGCCAAGAGCTTGCTGCTGCTGTTGCGGCAGGGGCACATTGTCCCAGGGCCAGTTCTCCATACTAGCCCCTGGGGTAGCACCCAGGAGGAGCCTGGTTCTCCACCCCTCCTACCTCCCTGGGACAGCACGTTTGCATTGCAGGGCTGCACGGAACTGGGAGTAAATCTTTTCCCTAATCCCTGCCTATGTAGACACCACCTAGAGGAGTCTGGACAGGTATTTGGCTGGGGTGTTATGACACTGCACTCATTCCTTCCTGGGGCAGGGGGTCAGACCTGATTATCTGTTTAAGTCCCTTCTGACCCTAAGCACTATGAAACTATCCAAAAACCCTTGCCGTACAAGAGCTTACTGCACAGTAAATCTAGGCTAGAGTAAATGCATATGTAGATGCTCCCATTGTTACTTAAAGCATTGCAAAGTATGGTTTGCCAAAAGGGAAATGGTGATCTTACTCTAATTCTGTAATCTATGTGTCTCTGCTTTAAAACTTATATTAAGGAGGCAATACTGACTCTGAATGTAGTGAGAGAAGCTCACAAATGTGTCCATTGGTAGATTCTTTATTTGTATCTAACAGAAAATAGGTGGGCATGTATCATGTGACATAAATTAATTTCATTTATGAAACAGAGTATACACTAAAAAGTTATGTGAATGCCAAACTACTCACAAATCTCTAGTTGCTAGCATTTGTATTTATCACCAATGTTGTTCTTACAATTTGCATTCATTGCAGCAAACATAAGTCTCATCTGCCATTGAATCTATAACAAAAACGTACAGAGCAAACTGTAAATTAAGTCTTTTTCCTCCAAAATGAATGTGTATAAAGCTGAAAATGGATCATTTAGTATTATTATTCAATAATAAAATTTATTGTTACAGAACCTCCAATGCCATTATCCCCTAACTAGTTCGTTTCCCTCATAATAAGTGCTGATTCCTTTACTTTGTGTTCTTTGGATGCAGTGTAAAAGTGACTACTGGTAGAAAACAGTTAAAATATATATCTATTTAATGTGAAATATCGAACTGTACACAGCTATCCCTTTCTACCTTCCTGAAAAATAAAATAGAGTAAATTAAGAAGATATTTGTGTTTCCGTAAGTTCATCACCTTTATAACGGTTGTGAAAGGTGCAAACACAATTCTTACAAGTAAAGACATGAAAATAATAGATTCTTCAGTTTGTTGGCCAAATTAAATACATGAGGAGTCGGGGGATGTCTCAGATGAATTTGATTTATTTTTTCTCAGTGTTCTCAGGAAAATGATAAAATGAATTTAGCTGCAGCTCGAATGAAACATTAGGTTTAGCCCAAAAGCAGTATTTTTATTTTGGGGTTATTTAACATTTATACTTCCTTAAATTAAATTTTGGAAATTCAGTGAAAAGCAAATTACAAGGAATATTTCCACGAAAAATTTAAATGATGTCTTTTAAAATTGTCTTATCATAACTATACTCAATTCATGATATGATCCAAAAGCAGAGTGTGTTTTTACAATACAGACTCTGTGAAATTCTTGTTATTATGCAACTGATTTGGAACTGAACACAGAATAAGGCACATCTCTCTCGAGCGCTAGAAGTATGTAAGTGATCACTGACCTATATATTTACATGCTTTTTGCATTGTAACAAACGGGGTGGCTTAAGTTACCTTTCCACACCTGTCGAGGTTGTGCTGCACTGGCTAGTCAGTGAGTCAGTTTCCCAATTTGGGATGCATTTATTTATTTATTTTATGTAGTTGTAAACCATAAATTAAAAGACACTTCCGATTCTCTCTTCCTCTGCTAGTACACGTGTGTGATGCAGAGAGTAGGCTTGTGCCCTAAGTCTCCATGTGTAATGGTTACACTTTTGTGATGCTAATGGACTGTCTAGACAAATTTCATAGATTTCATAGACATTGGGGCTGGAAGGGACCTCGGAAGATCATTGAGTCCAGCCCCCTGTCCCAGGGGCAGGAAATCAGCAGGGGTCATAGAATCCCAGCAAAATGAACATCCAAATTTCTCTTGAAGGCATTCAAAGTAGGTGCTTAAGCCACCTTCAGTGGCAGGCTATTCCAGATCTTGGGGTATCAGACAGTAAAGAAGTTTTTCCTTATGTCCAGCCTGAAATGGTCTTGGAGGAGTTTATGACCATTCGACCTTGTCATCCCTAGGGGTGGTCTGGTGAACAAACACTCCCCCAGATCCTGATGAACACCCCTTATAAACTTCTAAGTGGCCATCAGATCACCCCGGAGCCTGTGCTTTTCCAGGCTGGAAAAGTCCCATAGCTCTCAGCCTTTCATCATACTGTCTGTTTTCCTGACCTCTGATCATGTGCATAGCTCTTCTCTGGACTTTCTCAATCTTCTCCACATCCTTTTTGAATTGTGGAGCTCAAAACTGGACGCAGTACTCCAGCTGCAGCCTCACCAAAGCCAAGTACAAGGGGACAATGATGTCCCAGGATTTGCCTGAGAAGCATCTATGGATGCAATCCAGTGTTTTGCTTGCTTTACTAGCAGCAGCATCACATTGAAGGCTCATGTTCATTTTGTGGTCAACCATGACCCACAAGTCCCTTTCATTCGTAGTGCTAACCAGCGTAGCACTGCTCAGCCTATAAGCATGCTGCAGGTTTTTCTTCCCAAAGTGGAGAACCTTGCATTTTTCAGTGTTAAACACCATCAGATTCTTACCTGCCCATTTCCTGAGCCTGCCAAGGTCAGCCTGGATCACTCTCCTATCCTGAGGTGTGCATGCTTTACCCCAAAGTTTGGTGTTGTCGGCAAACTTGGCCAGTCTACTTCTGACTCCAGTGTCCACATCATTAATGAAGATGTTGAATAATACAGGTCTAAGAACAGAGCTTTGTGGGAACCCACTGGTCTCAGCGCACCATGTCAATTGACTTCCATTAAACCACCACCCTCTGGATCTGATCACAGAGCCATTTCCCCAGCCAGCAGATTGTGGTGGATTCAAGGCTGCAATTGGCCAGTTTTGCCAAGAGGTGATCATGGGATACAAGATTAAACGCTTTGTTTTAAAGTGAAGATATATGACATCAATCTTCTCTCCCTTATCCAGGTGATAGGTCACCTGGTCATAAAAGGAAATAAGATGGGTCAAGCAAGACCTACCTGCAGCAAACCCGTGTTGGCTATCCCTCAGGATGTTGCCATCAGCCAGTCTGTTAAGAATGGCCTCTTTGATAATCTTTTCTAAGACCTTTCCTGGGATAGAGGTCAGGGTGATAGGCCTGTAGTTTTCTGGATCCACTTTCCTCCCTTTCTTGAAGACAGGCACCACGTTGACCTTCTACAATTTTCAGGCACTTCACCAGAGCACCAGGAGTTCACGAAGATCTGTGACAGAGGATGAGCTACGATTCTAGTCAGCTCCTTGAAAACCCTGAGGAGTAGACTGTCAGGGCTGGCTGACTTGAAGGTTTCCAGCCTCTCAATGTGTTTATTCATGAGGTCAGCATTGGTGGAGGGTACGGAATCTCCCTCACCTGTGCCTCCCTATCCCGTAATGGGCAGGGGAGTCCCATGGGACTGGTGAGAAACTGATGCAAAGTACCCATTTAACACGTTGACTTTTTCCTGGATGTAAGTTGTCAGCTGTCCCATCTGGTTTAACAGGGGTCCAATGTTGCCCTTGTTTTTCCTCCAGCTCCCCACATATCTAAAAAAAAAAAAAAAA
>JAGPOW010000261.1:130967220-130978093 GCA_030014935.1 Caiman crocodilus
ACTTCTGACTCCAGTGTCCACATCATTAATGAAGATGTTGAACAGTATGGGTCCAAGGACAGAGCCTTGGAGGACCCCACTGGTCACAGGACACCATGATGAGTGACTTCCATCAATTACCACCCTCTGGGTCCGGCTGCGGAGCCAATTTTCCAGCCAGTGGATTGTGGTGGACCCAAGGTGACAATTGGCCAGCTTCACCAAGAGGTGATCATGGGAAACCAGATCGAAGGCTTTTTTGAAGTCAAGATACATGACATCAATCTCTTCTCCCTTGTCCAGGGATATTTCACCTGGTCATAGAAGGAAATTTGATTGGTCAAGCAAGACCAATTTTGTTGATCTTGGTCTAGTTTTTAACAGAAAGGGCCCTTCTTCAGAAAGATTATTGTCATAATAGGTACTAATTAGCATCCATATTGAAACTATATCTTAACAGTTAGGCTTTAAGACAAAACTATGCCCTTTAACTGTTAGAAGTGGCTCTTTCAGTTTAGTGTTGTTGCGTTACTAAGACGCACAATTTTGTTGCAAGTCTTATCATTTATGACAATTTGGGTGTGTCTACATGAGATGCATTAGTGTGCATTAGCCTAATTTAATGCACATTACAAGTGTGCATCTACATGTGCATGCCCTTTAATGATCATTAAAAATGATTAAATTAGATTAATAATGCCTAAATTTGAATCCTGCAGGTATTGGATCAGGTATCAGATTTAGGCATGAATAGTTAAAGTGCATTAACACATGTATAGATGCAACCCAGCACTAACTTTTGTGCCATGTCTGCCCAGCCACTAGGGGTACATGGCAGGGCTACAGGGACTTGGCATTAACTTTAGTACCAAATGCACTAACTACCAAATGCCAACTCCCTGAATGTGTAGACACCTGCCAAAAATCGCTTAATGCACGTTAGCTTAATCTGTATTACATTTAGTCATGCTCAAATGCACATGTAGATGCAGTTTTTGTAAAAACTCAGCTCCTAGACTCATGATATGAAATTCCTGGATTTCATTTCTGAATCTCATGGTTTGAAAGACAAATCTGAAAAAAAAAAATGTGCACTTTAATCTAGAATGCTCAGATGAAAAGGGAAAGAGCTCCCTGCAGCCACCACTTTCTTATGTCAAATAATATCTCACTTTTAAATCAAACTCATGGGTTTTTGATGAGTAACGTATGAGTTTTGAATGCCCATTTTGGTTTGACAAAAATGTCGGTAGTTGGGCACATCACTGTAATTAAAACACCTGCAGTGTCTCATGTATTCAGCATCCTACGTTTCAAAATAGGAGCAGGAGGGCTTTAACTAAAACTTATTCGATGAGTTTTAGTTAAAGTGCCCCTGCCACCATTTTGAAACATAGGAATGTTAAATACATGAGATGCTGCAGCCGCTGAAGCATTGCAATTAGAATGCTCTAATCACAGTGCATTGGAACATGAGTAAAAGTGCCCTAATGTGCTACCCTACACTGCCTTCTGCCTAACTCCAGACTTGGCTAGCTACCTCTCCAATATTTCCCATGTAACTTTTGAAGCACTTGGGCCTCCTACACTTTGACACTCCATTTGTAATACCTGGGAATTAATTCTTCCTTATCTTACAGGGACAGTAAAAACTGTTAGGCACAAAGCCTAAATCTACAAAAAACTTTAAGTTCCAAACTCTTCTTGAAATAAATAGTATGATAGAGTGCTTGCTAAGTACCTGGGAGAGAGGGAGGTGGTTCAAGGGTCTGTTTTGTATTATTCTTGTTTCCTGAAAAAAGATCACTTTTTTATTTATTGTGGTGATAAGAACGGCACTCTGATCTTTTTTTCTCCTAATTTAATTTTATTTTTTTTAAATTATTTTTGAAGCATAATTGTATGAACTTTCAGCCACTATTTCTTAAATCTTAGCTCAGGTTTGTATCCAGTGGACTGAAGAAAACTCCCTGTGAAATATATTATCATTAAGCAAGTTTTAACATTACGCCACTGTAAATTATTTGTGAGTTTTGGAGATCCAAGTTTTTTGCAAGTATGCATGCAATGAAAATAAGGACTTGAGATGCAGTCAGGCATGTGATTGTATGTGAAAAAAATGAATATATAAATGGGGATCTAATTTTTTTTTCGAACTAGTTTTGTATATTAATATTAGGTATTTTTTTCTATTGTAAATGGTCATTTAGACCTATAACTGGTCATTTATATACCTAAATACATACATTTTGCATGCTGATATGGTGACTGAATATTTGCATATGGTACATTAATTTCATAATTGTATTTGCAAGTGTGGGCCTGACACTGAAAATCAAGCCATAAAAGATCCATAAATGTCTGTTTTTATACCACTTTGCAACATTAACTTTTCATGTTACCATATACATGGATAATTTTTCCGGTTAGGTTAGTATAGGATTCATATAAATATTTGTCACAGAAAATAATTTTGTTCCAAAACAAAGCCAACTTTTTTAGTCCTGTATGTTCCTGCATACCACACACATACCCTGTTTTGGGAGAGGTAGAATTAAGAAAAAAAGATTTCTCCATGGTAACAGAACCTAATTTTCAGGTCACTCACCCTCCCTTTACTTCTCAGGCAGAAGCTATACTTTTCACCCATTCACAGATGAATTGTCAGTGGCTTTTGGCTGTTTAGCCAAAAAATGAAACTTGTAGTTTGTCCCAGCCATCAGCAGGAGGGTTCGGGATTGAGAGAGTGGTTGGGAGTAAAAAGGTAAGAAAGATTTATTGACTTAAAAAACGTACAACTATGAGTAATATAAAAAGACAACAATGACAGACAATAACAATTCGCATTGGGAACTTATAGGTAGTCCTCTCTGATGCCTGATGTATGACAAGTTCATCTTCTAAAAAGCTCAGCAAAGTCAGGCATCCCGGATCTGCGCTGTCCAAGGAGTAACGGGAAGTACCCTGGGATTCAGTCCTCGGGCTCCTCAAGATCTACTGGCCCACCGAATCCAGGCCAGCAGCTAATTTCTAAATTAGTAGCTTCTCTTATAATGCTGCATCTTCCTTCTGCCAATTTCTGGGTGTACTAGCCAATTTATAACTTCTGAGCTACGCTGTTGATTCACAGCCACTTGCATTCTTATACTACAAACTTTCCTTATGACTGACCAATAGCAGTACAAGACTTTGCATTTTTCTGGTAAGGTTAACTTTTAACTGTGTCACTACATAAAGGCCTTACTACTTTTAAGGCCTCACTACATACAAGACCTCACTAATCTTTTACTTTAATTAAACTCTTAGCGGCAACATGCAGCTCCATACATAAACAAACAACAAGAAACGCCTGGTCTAATCCTCACACAGTGTTCAGCAAGTACCTTCACCACACAGACACAATTTTCAGCTGTCACAGTAATTGGAAAGCTAGACTCCATGGGAACGTCCAGACAAGCACACATGTGCAGGGGCACGTTTCCCATGGCAAAAAATGCAGCAGCATATATTTGTGCCACTGCTTTTTGTCCCAGGGTATGCCCTTACATGCATGCTCCAGTGCATGGCAAATTGACCTGTGCAGGTAGGGGAGACTAGGGCTGTGCTGGCCTCAACAGCCTTACCTGGGATGCTGGGGACTTCCTGGGGCAGCAGCAGTGTTGATCCACTGAGAGCCTGGCCAGTAGTCAGATTGTGGCTCTGGCTAACCAGGCTCTGTTTTTGCTGCTGTGTGCATCATATCACTTAAAAAAAAAAAAAAAAAAATCCAAGGTATGTGAAACAGGAGATAAGAGATCAAATTGATAAAGAAAAGATAATATAATTAGTGGAGAATCAAGACCATTAGAAAGGAGAGACAGTCATTTTTACTTGTGGAGTGAAGAGCAATTAGCAGAAATCAGGTAGAGTTGGGTGAAGCAAAATCCAAGTGGGGTAAAACTACACCATTGCATTCCTTCCCTTCCCCTACCAATACCCCAGATCTGCCCTTGCTGGACTGTGCCCCCCACCTTTCATGTAGCTTCTGGTAGGAAGAGAAAGAAAAGAAGCAGCATATCTATATCTATATCTGATATAGATATATAGTGTATGTGTGTTTCTGTTAAAACAGACAGCCCAGTTTTGGAAGGCCGACTTTTGGGGGAAAAGCGAGTGGTATGCAAGTAAAAATAGTATTGGAAACACTGGCCTTCCAAGGAAATCCCACTTGTTTAGGAATTTCCTTCACCAATAACAAGACTATGCTAATGCCATAATAAGGGAGCACTAACCAGCTGGATGCAAACTAGTAGGATCGTCAGTAGTACCTTCCACAATAGCAAAACGATTGCTATCCCTATTTTCTTGGTCAACTTCCAACATAGCCAGAAACATAGGATCTAATCTCTCAATCTTCATGTGCAGCTTCCAACGTTGCACAAAAATTTAGAATAGCAAAGCAATTCCAGAACTATACTATTCATATATAGTATAAAATATCATGTGTGTGAAATGTTATAGTTACTAAACAGCACTTTGAGTCCATATAGCTGTCAATGGCAATGTACAAAATGCAACTGCTTGTCTTTGGAAGACTACAACTTTTAAAGGTTGACCCATCCATTGTTTTAGATTACCATTCCAATAAAAATGTTATACTATAAAAACCTGAGCATAGAATATGAAGTTTTAGAACTGATTTCAGAGACTCGCATACAGCTGAGTAGAAAACCATTTTCCCCGGGAGATTTTTCATAAGATTTCAATAGTTTTCTTTGTTCTGCATTGGCATGAACCCAAGTCCTTTCAATCTTTTCCTGTAAGAACCAAGACAAAGTCCCTCATCCATAATGAAATATTAAAACATCAGTAGTTAGGACACCCACATAGAGTATGGCAGGCTGAGATATGCATGTCTGCTGTAAAGTCAAGAAAATCAGGGATTTACTGCTTTTGGTTTTGCTTTTACTTTTGCATACTATGGAAAAGCCATTAATGCTGGCCTATCAGCTATTCTGGTAAGTGTCTATGAACATCAATATAATTTGTGCCAAACTACTACATATATTACCATGTAACCACTGGGGAGGTGGGGGTGAGGGTTGATTAAATGATGCTAGACAGCATTTTGTCAGAAAAATCTGTCAGCCATTTCTGCTCTGATATCACTTTAAGTTAACGGCTCAGGCCATCTGACCATGGCACGTTCTATGCACATGGGATGTCAGTCTGCCTTCATTCTAAAAAGGCAAGGTATAGACATAACACATAGTGTGGTGTAAGTGATCAGAAATCAGCCTAAACCTGTAACAGAACAGAAGTTCAGTGCACATAGATTGGTGGTCTAAGATAGACCCGAATGAATGTAGTATCAGATTTAATCAGTTTAGGTTAGACCAGTCTATCAAACTTCTGTGCTAGATCCTCTCCCAACTCGCATTAGATCACAGTCCCCCAGCATCCCAGGTGCCTGTGTGTGTTAGTAGGCTCCCCTACTAACCCCAGCTTGCACGTTGGGTGACATGGCCTCAGCCTGGGATTGTCTGCTCCAGCCAAGCACCAGGCTGGCCCCACCCCCAGGTTGTCATAAAGCTGAGGCAGTAAGGCCTCTGCTCCCCAGTTCTGTGTCTTGCCTGCACCTGCCAGCTTGGCTAGGTAGTGGAGGTGGGAGGAAGGCCCCTGCCCCTGGCTCCCACCTGGGCCAGCATAGCTGGGGGGAGCTGGGGCAGTGGCTTCCATCCCCCACCCCCCAGCACTACTGATAGCTGGTGGGGGGGTGGGGCTGTTGAGAGAAACTGTTGGTCAGATGAGCCAAGCAATGAGGAAGGGAGAAGGCCCCTGCCATGGGGACCTGGCCCCTCAACTGAGCCAGAACAGCTTGGGGGAGCCACATGGCAGGGAGCTCAACTTTCCTCTCCCTCCCGCTCTGCTGCTGTAGGGGAGCAGGGCTGGGAAGAGATTCTGTGCTGGACCCCCCGCTCAGTTTGGCTGAAAGCAGGGGATTGGAGGTGTATGCCTGACAACCAGTCAGGAATGGCCCCCACTCCTGGTGCTTTGCACAGCCCTTGGCAATCCTTGGCAAGCTGGGAGCCTTGTGGGAATGTCCTCTGGCTCCTGGCCTTGATCAGTATAGGCATCTGCATACCCCCTCAATGAATAATGCCTGCCTCTGGAGGCGGGCGGGGGCATGGTGACTGCCCACAGGCAGTAGCAGGGACGTGGTGTCAGGAAGAAGGGAGCTCCCGCAAGCAGCTGCAGTGGTGTCAGCAGCAGAGAGGGTGGCGAGTGCTGACCAGCACTCAGCAACCACGTGCAGACACCACTGGCAGTGATAGTGGTGGTCAGTGGTAATTGGTGACTGCCTGTAGATGCTTCTAGTGGTGTTGGTGTCGATGGGCAGGGGTAGCGAGTGGCAACTACCTGCAGGCCCCATCGATGGCAGCCAATTACAGGGGGTGCACTGCCAATCTCAAGGGGTGCATGTGCACCCCCTATGCATCACCAATGCTCCTTCCCTCCTCCTCACCCCACACTGGAGAGCAAATGGTTTCCATTCCCTCCTGATCCAATCTACACAGTTTAGAGAAAACAGCAAAGTTTTAATTGATTCTTCCTTGAGCTTTTTGAATGACTGCACTTAGCCAAAGTTGTTGCAAGCCTTCCCCTTTAGTTCCTATATGCTGTTCAGGTATGTCCCAAATGCTACCTCAGCTATTAAATGTTTGTTGTTGTTGTTGTTGTTAAGATTACTATTGCAATGATATATTTTGTCTTTGTAAAAGTAGTGACAGTGCTAGGCTATCCAAAATTATCACTCTTCTTTATAAGAATTGTTTGCAAATAACCATCAAATGTTGGTCTGTTATCAGGCGCACCCAAATACTGTATGCAAATGTTCAGGAGCACACACATAATCTTTTAGTTGTCATCACAGAACATTTGAATTAGTTTTTGTAATCACTCTCTTAGTAAATATTTATGAAAATTTTCATAATGAAAATCCAATAAGTAGGTCTCGTGTCCTCAGTGACCTTCTTTTATCCAAACTGGAGGCTTCATACCCCTCCATACCCATGATGAATAGCTGATGATGAAATTAATATAAATTTTATAAATGATGATCCTTATAGTAAGCAAGTAATAGTGAGTACAGACAAAGACTATTTGTCATAGGAATTATTTCTTCACTGGTCACAGTGGTTTGTCTGGTATCTCTTTTCTTCAAATACATGCTAAGCTGAATGAAATGTGACATGTCTTTCTTCACCATTGTGGTGCATCCATCTGTTCTCATTAGTAAGGGCATCTGCTTTCATTCACCTTTTCTGTGGATCATTTTAAGAACTTTTAACCGAAGTTTACTGTAACCAGGCGCATGGCTAAGGGGAAGAAGCACAGCTGCAAGTGATTAAAAGTGGTGGTCTTACTGGTCTAGGTTGGGGCAGCTATGAGTTTTTTTGGCTTGGAGGAAGTCTCCCAGGGAGTGAAGCTGGGCAAAAGAAGAAAATGGGCAGTGTGGAGGAGGTACAGGGTCCTCTCTCTGGATCTGAGGAAGGACTGTAGCTGCAAGTTAAATCTTTGTATTTTGTATGGATGTTTAAGTGCTTGCTTTCTTCTGAATGTTGTTTTCCTTGTGAGAACTGGTTTGCCCCAGAAAAAATAAAGAACTGAGCAACAACCTACTACAGCAACTCTTTGAATTTTAGTCTGGTATTTATTAAACCAATTAGACACTCTTTCCACCATTTATCTATAAAGGTTGGGGGTTTTTTGGTCATTGCTGGTAGGAAATCTAAAGCCATGCCTCTTTGTTCATCTTTCCTTTATACTTGCTGAAAAACATGACATGGTGATAAATCTCAAACGTCTGCCCAAGTTGGTGACCAAGCACCACTTGTGCCAGACTATTTCATTCCTTTCCTCTTTCCTGAGGCCTGGTCTTGAGATCAAGCTACATAAATATAAAGACAATATTTGTCAGTACTTTAATCAGACTAAGACTTTTCAAAACATTTAACTTATTTTTAGCATTTAGGGATAAGTACTATTAAGAAATTATCTGTACACTGCGATATTAAAAAAAAAATGGATTGAATTATATACCTAACTCTGTAATAAGCAAGCATCCCTCTGTCCTTGAAATGGCTTCTGTGCATTGATTCTACCATGTCCATATGCAAGAGTTGTAAGGCACCTCTAAGCAGTTCTCTCCTTGATATAATTCTACACTGTTTCTTTGATAGTGAAGTCCGATCAGATGATTATTTTGGGATGCTTATCATTCTCTGTTCAGTTGCATATTCCTCAAGGCTCCTGCTGAGCATTGCAATTGCTGGTTTAATCTCTTAGAACAAACAATTCCATGAAGAAAGAACTAAGCTTACTTGCCAGTAAATGGAGTTTTCTGATAGTAGGAGGTTTGAATGTATTTTGTAAACAGACTAGGCTATCTGTGAATACAGTTGATCACCACTTTAATCTTTTCATCTAATGCTGTGAGTAAATGGAATGATTTTTTTAGTGTTTAGTTTTACCTAAGTAGAAAAACACTGTTTTGATGTTATTCAGATAATGCTTCATGGAAAATGATGACACTTCAGGTAGAGCGCAGGTATTGACACTGGATTTTAGGAATCCAGCCCTTATGCTTTTGTTCCTGGTGGGCACAACCCTCAAAACAACCACACCATCTTCCAGTTGATATTCGGCAATTTTATTGATACAGAATAATAACAGAAACTCAACAATACAAACAATCAAACAATTCTATATCTACCAATCCTAGGGTTGTCATGAGAGTCAAAGTACACCTGGCCAGGATGCAGGCTTCACTTCTGAGGCTCTTTCTTAAATGTCAGATGTCAGCATGACATGTCAGCATATCAGCAGTCTGGAGGTGGCATGCCGAAGCTCACAGCCCCCCTCCAGTGGGGTGCATGAGATGGACTGCTGGTATGCCCTTGGTCCATGATGGCCTTGGGGACCCTTCCCAGGGGATAGGGGTGACCCTTCTCATGGAGGAGAAGGAGGGACAAGAAGGAACTGGGAGGGGTGAGACCAAGGGAAGGAGAAGGAGGGATGGGAAGGACCCTTTTTTAATCTCAAGTCTCTACTTTCGCATTCTCCTTCCCCCTTGATGACTCCTGATGACTCTTCAGATGTGGCTATCTCTCTTTGGCTGTCTCTCTGTGGTCACGCATCCACATAGCCTTCCGAGCCTTCTCCTAATTTGGTCTGTTCCCCCGAAACTGGGACTCAGTCCCCCCCCCCGCTGCTCTGGCACTTAACTTGTGTTATGGGATAGCTTTGTACATACTACTTTGGTTCCCAGGCTGTGTGTCCTTGTTGTGTTAGGCAACCTGATTGCCTTGAAGGCTGTGATCTTATGTTATGGCACCGCCCCACTTAATTCTCAGGCTGTGTCCATCCTTTGGCCTTGTTGTGCTAGACAGCGCATCTGCTTTCAGGGCCATGAGAAGCTGCATGTGTGCGTCTCCCAAGCTCTTTAGAAATCCATTTAATCCCTGCTGTCTGTCTTAAACCTTTATAATGCATATATGTATACCTATAAGCCAATTCCCAAAAAATAGGCCTTTAAATGCCACTTTTAAGCCAACAACAGGAACCAGCTTCCTTGATTTTTGTGAGTAGTGGGGGCAGTGGACCTTTTCACATCTTTGCCATATCTACACTGCCTGAGAAGTACAAACCATGGCAGAAACAATAGCAAAAACTGTGACATGACGCTAGAGTAATATTAGGCTTTAGTGCCCATTAGTGTCACAATAAAGGCATTCAGTGGCATTACTGTGCAGTAACTTGGGCTGCTGCACAGCCATTTAGTACTTGTATAAACACAGTAGTAAATGCAAGTACTAAGTGACTGTGCAGTAATGCCTGCACAGTCAGCATCTCATGTAGATACAGCCATTGAGAGCATGAGCGTTGATAGATGTTTCTAATAAGCAACTGCTTGGAATTGGCAAGGGACACTGCCATTTCTACAATGTGTCTTTCTGATAAAATGAATTTGGAGAGTTCTTATTCATTACTTTCCATGCAAATTGAATTAATTAAGACTTTTTATATGTGAGAACAACATCAAAGAAAATCTATAAAATGTAGTGGGTATCTACATCTTTTAGTCATGTACTAAAAAGACCAATAGCTCAGGTACTGACATAACAAAGACAGAGGTAGAATCAATCTAAGTTACGCAGTTTTCTGTAAGCAGTATAGTTTAGATAGGTAACGAACAGAACACACATTCACCCTTTGACAAGTGGAGACAAATCTTAGACCAGGTTCCACCATTTCCCAAGCAGTTTTACTAGAAAACAATAAAAACTCTTGGGATTTCTTATTACAGTCACTTTCACAATCATCAGTTTTCACCTCTTGTCTTTGGGTTCTCTTTGGGATGTGATGCCTGCTATTTTAATTGTTTGGGCTGAAAGGGGCTTGAATGTTTAAAACATCAGAAAGTTATTTTTTAAGTTATGCCAATGCACTTCAGTTTTATTACCTAGTGAAACATCAAAATGTGCTCTTAGTGGAGAGGATATCTTATCCAAAAGATTGTAGACTCACTTAGAGCTTGTATTAAACAAAAAAAAAAACAACCCAAAAAACAAAAACGCAGAAAGAGAAGTATTATACCTGAAATCTCACTGCTGCTCCTTTTCTTGTAACAGTAGAATAGGCATAGTCTTTCTACATGGTCTTCCCATGCATCCATAAGTGTTTTTTTTATTCTTACATAGCTACTTACATCGTTTAGTTAATAGTCTTTTCAACCCTGTAATCATAGGCAAGAAGAGAAGCAGTCCGTACAAATTCAGCATCTTTTATTATCTCTAGAACTCTGAAAAAGGGAAGAGGCATATGGGCATGAATGACATGTGCCCCCTGGTGG
>JAGPOW010000261.1:130983826-130994182 GCA_030014935.1 Caiman crocodilus
TTTTTTTTCCCCCCCTTGCAGTCCAGGCCTCTACTGGAAAGTCTTCTGCGTGAAACAAGGGGTTTGTTAGCTGGTAAAGAAACACGTGAAGGTGACTTAAGGTTAGAGTCTCTGTTTTCCCTTGTTTACATGTTTTGGTTTTCATTTTATAAAAAGGTCCAAATCGTCCTCATTTACAGATACGTGAGCTGCACCCTCAGACTTGGCTGATGATTTGAAGTGTAACTGAACTGGATTATATTTTCAGTACAATCTGAAGATGAAAGAAAACAGGAATTTATAAGTAGAATATTAATCATAAGTGAGAAACTCAGATTTACCAGACCTCTTTCATTTGCATTGAGTCGATAATGTCAAAATGATTTTAATGAATGATTATTAAAAACAATCACTGACATATTTTTATTGTTCCTTCTCCTTAAACTAGTGTTGTTAAAAACAGAACCAAAGTTAAAAAACAAAACAAAAAAAAAATGGAGAAGGATTAAAACCAATAAGTGTCCTCTAAAATAGTTTTCAATGCAAGTCTTGTGGTATAGCCATATGCAACCTATATATTGGAGAGAGACTGAATAAAGCCTGAGTTTTTCAAACTGACAGAAATGTAAAATTTAAAACCATTAACAAAGGAAAAAATATTTTACTATCTTCCAGTTTTTATTAATTGCATTAAAATTATCCTTACAAAAATATGTACTTATTAATATGATTCTGTCATCTTAAATTACTAACCAGTCATGTCCTCAAGCAAGCGGAAGAACTGTGAACAGGGAGAGGAATTTTTAGTCATACTAAACTAGAGCTGCATGAAAGGTATTAGCTATTTTTGTGGGGCATTTTTCAGTTTTCAGCTGAAAACTGATGTGTTTCTCCTTTTTCGTTCAAATGAAGTAAATGAACAGGAAGGGAAACAGTATATTTCCCTTATCCTCACCTCCTAATGGAAGTGCCCACACTGTCTTTTGATTTTAACTGTTTTTATTTGGTTCCTGAGATATATTGAATGCAGGCACTCGTATTCTTTAAAAACAGAATTTTTAAATTGTTTCCATAAGTGATGAAATTCCTACGTCTGAACTGACCAAAGTGCCTTTGAGATAAAATAGGATAAAATATATTTTCTTTCTTTCTGTCTTTACATTTGACATATACAAAGCGTGTGTGTGTATTTGTCTGTCTTTTCCTTTTTAAAAAATGAAAGATATTAATTCATATGGGAATAGAAATGGTAAAAGATGGTAATTATGAATAATTCAAATTAAAACTATCACTGCACTGCTACTTTACCAGTCTATTTGAGGGTGGACTTTTTTAATGAATTCCCAATGGCAAATATCTTTGGTTGAAATTTCAATCTATACTTTTTACGAACACAGTTAAATATGCATGCGCTCTTCAAATGTGTGGGATGCCTGAATAACACAGAATGGGGATGCACTTTTTTTTTTAGGGTAGAGAAAAAATGACACGTATTCAAAAGCAGATTCTAAAACTACACCTCTGTTTTTTCACACCTAAGCTTGTGCTTGCACACCCTCAGAACTTTACTTACACAATCACAGACTTAGATTACTGAAATCAATATAAACATTTAAGATGCAATTAGGTGGAGCCATTTCAGAACATTTATAAAGAGAGAACCTTAACCATAAAACAGGGTAGTTTTCCATCAGTACAACTCAGCCACCATCAATGTTTTGCCAGTACCCTGTATTCTAATGATAGGTTGCAGTCTCTTTTTCATTAATAAGGCTCCAAAAGAGAAGAAGAAAATTATTTGATGAGAAGTGCATTAAAATGCATCCCTTTTCAATGCAGGTTAATCCTCTAGTAAATAACATATGGATCTTTATAGTCTTTTTAAATCTGCACTTAGCAGAAATGACAAGAAAAAAATAATAATTCTCAGTTTCAATGAAATCTGTTGATGGTCCAAGTAGACATCTATGCTGATTTGGAAAGGACTGCTTTTAAATATTTCATATGGATTTGTGAAACAATTTATTTTGATGTGATAAGGACTGCTATACCAGAGTATTGCCATAGGATTGTTGAATTGTGGGCACACATGGGTTTCTTGAGATTTTTTTTTTTTCTGTCAGTAGGATTTGTTTTACAGACATCAGTGCAACAGCAGGAAAAAAGATGCATTGTATGAATGAGGTGCTGCCCATTTAAGCCAGAAATTTATCATTTAGGTGCTGAGGAGGATACTTTTAAGTTTCCAGATCCCTGTATCCAAAGCACTACCCTCAAGGAAAAAGATGGATTAAACAAAAAAAAAAAAAAACAAGCAAGAGAAGTACCTTGCTGTTCAAGTGGTCAGAAACATAAGAAAGATTACTCCCTTGGATATCTTTAAAAGTAAGGAGAGCAGTTGCTTTAACCTGTAGGAGCCTTTTTATTAAATAAATCAATAAGTCACAGGGTAAGATTCTTCAAGAGTGTCTACGTAACTTAGGAGTGCACAAGTCAATGAACTGGGGTTTTTAAATCACTTGTGTGTCTTTGAACATTCCACTTAGAAGCAACAAATAAGAAATATACCTTCAGGTACAAGATTGGACACAGACATCCCTGTAAATGCTGCACTAGTGATGATAGGAAAAAAAGGATCAACTTGGCACATAGGACTCAGACGGTTAAATCTGTTGATTGCCTATTCCCCTAAATTATTTCTAAGAAGATGTAATAAGATATTCCACCAAAAAAAGTCTCCAAAGATTTGAATTCCTTCACTGAGGCTGACACACATGGATTTCGTTATACTCCCATTTCCTTCTTGGGTGTGACAAGACACAGCTTGTGCCTGTCACTTAGAAGGGTGTGGGCAAGCAGCAGAGCAGCCTGTAGGTGGTTGCACTCCCGGTCAGGGTACATGACCAGCTAATCAGGTAGAGGTCTAAGCTGTTGGATATAAGAGCAAGCCCTGAACAGTGGAGCCAGCAATTTGCTGCAAGCAGCCAGAGGGGAAACATTACCAATCCGTAGCTGCTGCTCACAAAACATCTTGGAGGTACAGGGCAGGAGCTATGGGAATGGTGCAGGCTCCTGGTCCTGGGGCATGACCTAAAATTACACCCTGCTGAGGTTGGATGGTGTGCTAGGGCTGCCAGTGGTGGGGCAATCTCCAGGAAATGCCACATCTGTGCCTCGCTCATGAAGGGTGCAAATGGGGTGCCAGAAAGTCTCTGACCCCACTGCCTTGCAGGTTATGCTATGGAGGGGAAAAGATAGGGGAGCACACCCTGAAGTTAAAAGCAAAGAGCCTAGGTTTACTGTGTTGAGCCTGAGGTGCAGTCTAGGTCATGTATAGGGGCCTGAGACAGCACTCAAATCCACAGCAAGGCCTGAGGTTTAGGAAGGAGCCAGGTGTGAGGCTCCAGGGGGGTAGGATTATGAGCTCCAAGAAAGCCAGCTGTGAGGCTGAAGAGGCAGGAAGAATTGAGGCCCAGTGTTGGGCATGGGATGAGAGCCCAGTGTGGGGCATAAGGAGACCAAGAGGGCCCAGAACCAGGCAGGGAACCTGAGAAAAAGGGTGGGGCTGGGAGCCCCAAATTAGTGTGATTGAGAGCCCAACCTAAGGGCACAGGGATTGAGAGTCCCAATGTGAGGGCACAGGAACTGTAAGCCCCAGTGTGAGGGCACAGGAGTGAGGGTCCCAGTGTGAGGGCATGGGAATGAGAACCCTGGTGTAGGGGCCTGGGATTGTAGGTCTGGTGATAGGCCAAATAAATTTAAGCTGGGTGTTAGGGCATGAATACCAGCTGTGAAGCATGGGACACAGTACAAGGGGCCATGTATAGGCCCCATGTCATACTAAACTGGAGCTGTGTATAGGCCTTTGGCATCAGAGCAATTAAATGGGCAGACTCCCACCTGGGCATATCATAATGATGTATCTAAGGTAAGACAGGTGGGCTGTTAGCTCTAGACAAGTGGGCAGGCCAGCAACCAGACCAGGCCTGGGATGCCCACTTGTTACACTGGGAAATTTAAAAAAAAAATCTGGAGTTGGGAGCAGATCTCAGAAAGCTAGTCCTCTTAGCATTGCTCCTCCTGGAATAACTCTTCAAATACCTTGCATTTCTCTTGGCTAGCAGTGGAGGGGTGTGTGTCTGCATTCCTGGAAAACAGGTATATAAACAAGGTGACACCTGGAAGTATAAACATATTCAGTGCAGGGAGGAAAAACATTAAGGAGATCTTGTGTATAACAGGGAGCTAATAGCTCCTGTTACTTTAAGAGGATAATGCAGTAGGCCAGGGGTGTCCAACCTTTTTGAACGTGGGGCTGGATCACAAACTTTTTATCACCCAGTGTGCTGGCGAGACATATTCAAAGACCTCACAGGAAGTGATATCACATCAGGAAGTGATGTCACATGACCTTTGACATCAGTGAAGTTGCAGGAAGTGACAATAAAACGGGTCTAACCAGTTCAAAACTCTCCCTGTATAGCATCCACCTCTGCCAGTGTTTGGGACAGGATACCGATGGACCATGCAGCTAGATGGACCATGGGGCTGACCAAGCATGGCACTTTTTATGTTCTTATGTTCAGCAGCTCTTATGTTCTTGGGCTGAGCTTCCAAACTATGGCTAAGATTTGCAAAAAGGGGTAGCTAGGCATGTTACAAAGTTGCCATAAAAGATTTGGAGCTCTCTAAATCCCATTCATTTTAATGGAAGTTGACCTTTTGACTCAGCTTTGAAAATCTCAGCCCAAGGTGCCAACCAAATAAATCAAAATATATTTTGCATTTCTATGCAGTGCATCTATGTGGGGCTTTCCAAGCATTTTACAAACATGAAATGAACCTCAGGATGAGCTCAGCCAGAGGAGCAGGGGCTCAGCTGCACTTTCCCCCTACCTGTGCTGGTCAGTCCCGAGAGGCACGTGGCTCTGCGACCACTTCTGCTGGCCGGTGCTGACCCAGGTGGGTCGGTCTGTCCCATCTGGACCAGTATTCAGCTGAAGCTGGCTTTCCGCGTGCTGCTAGGTATGGAAGGAGCCCGGTTGGCTTAGCACCCGCCAGCAGAAGTGGCAGCGGAGCTATGTGCTACTCGGGACTGATGGGTGCAGGCAGAGGGAAAATGCAGCTGAGCCCCTGCTGCTCTGCTGGGCTCGTACTGTCCCGAGTGGCACATGTCTCCGCCACCGCTTCCGCTGACCAGTGCAGACATGTCCAGGCTCCTCCCGTTCCCAGTAGCATGTGGGAAGCCAGCTTCAGCTGCATGCTGCTTTTCCTGGCTGGTGCTGACCCAGCTGGGTCCATCCCATCTGGAACAGCACACGGCTGAAGCCAGGTTCCCACAAGCTGCTGGGGATAGGTGCCCAGCCGGGTCTGCGCCAGCTGGCAGAAGTGGCGGCGGAGCTGTGTGCCACTGGGGATGGGACGAGCCTGGCCAGAGCTGCAGGGGCTCAGCTGCATTTTCCCTCTGCCTGCACCCATCAGTCTCTAGCAGCACATGGCTCCACCATCAATTCTGCTGGCCAGTGCCAACCTGGCCAGCCTCCTCCTGGCCCCAGCAGCATGTGGGAATCCAGCTTCAGCTGCATGCTGCTCTGGATGGGACAGACCTGCCCAGATTGGCACCAGCCAGCAGAGGCAGCAGCAGAGCCATGTGCCACTCAGGACTCACTAGCACAGATAGCGGGAAAGTGCAGCTGAGCCCCCTGCTACTCCGGCTGGGCTCATCCTGTCCCAAGTGGCACATGGCTATTCCTCTTCTCACACACACCATGTCAGCAACGTCTAGCTTGTCCCTTGCAACCTTGTCCCTTCCCCAGCCCTTCAGCAGCCATTAGGAAACTGCTGAGGGGCCGGGGGAGGGACAAGGGGTGGGAATGAAAGTAGATAGTGTTTACTTCTGTTTCCCATTGCAGCACCACGGGCCACAGAAAATGGCTTGGCAGGACGCATGGTGGCCCACGGGTCGCATGTTGGACAAGCCTGCAGTAGGCCAAGCTTGTGTTGTGAGTATGCAACTCAGCAAAAGCTATCTGCACTGCAATAAGCATCCTGGGGCAGATCACCTAGAAGCCAAGAGGTAAAGGCTACAAGCAGCTGGGTAGGCTGCAGCAGAGGAAACCCCTGGGTGTGGCTGGGAAATCACATGATTAGAAGGGGTGGAGGCATATAAGCCAGGAGCCTGAAACAAAGCAGACAGTCTAGTCTTGCATGTTGCAGACAGAGGAGCTCCTAGGGGAAGTGGCTGTAGACCAGGGGGCATGCAAGCTACCCATGAAAGCTTGAAGGAGAAAGTTAACAGCAGAAGTATGGCTTGTGTTGTGATATTGACCCAGAGTAGGGTGAACTTTATGTTGGAAGTGGTTTGCTTGTGTTGTGTTTGAGTTTGACACCAGAGCACTGGATTTTAGCTACAGGGCCAGTACAGAGGCCAGAAGGGTACTTGAGGATGCTCAGCAAGAAGTAGACTTGCTTGGGTCAGGGACGCCAGGGGCTATGTTAGCCACTAGAACAGAGAACAAATCAGGGCCAAAAGCCCCAAACACGTGAGTGTGATACAAGAGCCAAGATCTGGGGCAGTGGACCTGGGCTGAGTGATCCAGCCAAAGTACAAGGGCCAAGGATGGGAAGGCTGAAGCCCAGATGGCCTGAGGGGCCAAGTAATATGTTGGGGCCAGGAGGGCCCCTCTAAATTGATAAAGAGTAATACCTTCAAGGTACGTGTATGACTCTGAGGGCAAGAAGAAGCCATGATTACTGCTCATAAGTTAGCTTGTGCCCTGGGGCACAGAAAGGGCCAGGAGGGCCACAGCTTAGTGCTAAAAGGGTAAGACCGGTGCCATTTGGGTACATGAAGTACAGCTGAAGTACACCCCCAGAGTTGGTGTCCATAAATCACTGGAAGTTACTGTTGCAATGTTTCTTTTCCAAGAGATCCCATTCAGCAGCATGGACACCCATACAGCTACTAGTGTTTTTAATTTTAATTTTTTTGAAATTACATTGCTCAGAAAATCAAGCTCCATAATAGAGGAGGAAATCCAGGATGCAAGAAATATGATTTCAATTAAGTTATAATATTATTAATGTAACTGACCTGGGATCTGTGCAGCAATAACATACAGCAGACTAAGATTCCTTCCTTATTTGCTTATTTCCTAGTGAATAGCTGCTAACTTAAGTACCTAGGCCAGAAGAAGAGATGTTCCTAATTACGATCTGGTATGACCCAGCAGGATAGCACTGGTCCATCTGCAAAAAACTTAGTGTTCTGTCCGACCCCTCCCTTTGCCTCTTTCCACCCCATACACACAGAGCTAAAGGAAAGGGAAGACTCTTAAAGGACAATTATCTCCTGGCACAAACCCATCTGTAGGGAATCCCCAGAGCCCTGAGGGTTTTCTCCACTGTGCTTCCTCTTGCTGCAAGAAACAGACTGAGGTTGCCCTGGGATAAACCAGCAGCCTCAGTTCTATGGCCTGCGCTGCAGTGAGAGATTCGCTGCCAGTCCCTGCTGGCCATCCTGTTTGGACTAAGAGAAAATGTCTATGCCCCTCTTTCCATGTAACAGGTAGCCTGGAGTATCATTTCCCCGAAGATCACTTTTTCCCCAGACAGTCAGTAAAAAGACAAAAAAAATAGGATTTATTACATAGGACAAAAGGATTATAGAAACCAAACTGACTATAGGTTTGGAAACAGAAAAACAAAGCTAGTGTAAAGTCTTTTACCCTCTCATCTGGCTACAGGTTGCCCCTTCTAAGAGACTTCCCCTGTTCTTAGAGAACAGTATTCTTTCTGACTACCAGTCTCGACAACCCGGGACCCTGAACCCCCGCAAAATCTGAGCCTGAAAGACACTGAGTCTATCCCCTCCAAAGCCAGGTCTCTTCCTCCTCGGTCCTCCCCCCTTCAGCATTATTGTAATGCTGATGAGTTATAAGAATCCTCCAGAAGCTGCTTCTGGACTCCCCGGCTACCTGGCTTACATCTGTGTTGATGGACTATTAATCTCAGATGCCTTTGTTATGGAGTTGTTTGGTTTTTTTCCCCATTATAGGCAGACAATGACTTGGGACTGCGTCCTTCTTTCTGAGTCTTGCGGGGAGGGGTATGCATGTCTCAGTCACCGACTGAACTCTATCTAAAGTTGTACAGATTGTTATGCTGCCTGCATACATTTTACAGTGATAACAGTAACATAAGCAAATGTAGTATAACAGTGACCTTCCAACAAGACCACACATGCCAAATCAGTACAGTAAACACAGGAGACTATTAAAGACACTTTATAAAGCATGAAAATATAATGGGGTTTGTCTTTTTTTCCTTCTGGCCAGATAAAGCTACTGCCACTTCGTTGTTACAGAGTGAATACAAATTAGTGTACCATATCTTCTACCTCATACATAGGCTAGCAGGACAAAGAGCTTGTTCTTTTCTCCCTCATTTTAGTCCCATCCCCGAAGATAAGTCATGGAAGGTCATATCTACCGGTGTTAGAAGGGTATTTGTGGTGGGGGAAGGTTTTCACTAATTTATATATAATGGGTATACAAATTATTTATAAACCGATAATGTGTTATATATATTACACACACACACACGCAATTTTCATTTCAGTTAGATTAATTTAAACTGTCCCTGCCTCAGCTGGCCTCTGCCAGAAGCACTGAAGGGCCTATGGATTTAACTATGCTAAAGGACAAGAACACTTATTTCTGGTGGTTTTGAATTAATCTCTAACTTTTCCCTCTACAAGTAATATAGGTGACAGACCTAAGCAGGGATAGATAGAATAGGAAAAATGCTTTTTTGTTGCAAATCACAAAGTTTTCATGCTTTGAAATGGGCATATTCATATGTAAAGTTATCCATATGTTAGTCATAAGAATGCATTAGTTACTAGGACACCATTTTTATCATAGCTGTGGCAATATTGTTTGGCTGTGTAGCTCTAACTAGTGCCCTTGAGTCTGAGATTAAAAGGTTTATTCCTAAAGTCTGAATCCATTACAGTATCTGTTAACTTCACTGCTTGGGGAAAGGATGGTTTTGGACAGGCATGTATAAATTTCCTCATCCTTTTTTTATCATATTAGTTAGTATCATGTGAATATGTATAATGCATAAGCAACAAAGCTGATAAATAAGGCCTTGTGAACTGTGTGATAAATATGATAAATTCACAGGCTGGTCACAAGAATTTTCATCATTGAGATTAATAGAAAAACCTATACAATCCTAAACAAAGAATTCATATGGTTGAACAATAATTTCTGGTTGGCTACAGTTACTTCCTTATGCATATAAATAATAAATGTCAGCCTGTGATCGGGACCTTCAAATTCTAATTTTAAAAAAAGGAAGAAAGGAAAAATAATATTGACTTTTTTTCCCATGGCAAATGATGTGCAGACAATTTTTTTGATGCCAAATGGCTGCAATTCCAAACCTCAGAGTTAACATGTTTCACTGCAACATGCAATTGAGATAAACTTTACTCACATCAGCAAGGTTGCAGAAGGTCTTTCTTCACTGTTAGTTTCTGTGTATGGAGGACAACTGCAGGGTAGTCAGGAAAGGAAAAGCTGTGCCTGAGCAGAATTAGGCTTTGTACAAACATAGTGAAAGGAGAAAGACTGTGGATACTTGCTTCATGACCCTATAGGCTCAGTGACCACAAAAATCATGAGGGATTTGAGGTAGCGAGTTCAGAAGGGCTGTCTTGCCTTTACCATTATACTACTTCACAAATTTATTTTCTGGAGTTCTCTGGAGGCATATCCAGAAAAGTTTATACTGTAGTTTATTTTGCACAAAAGACTTTATATCTTTATAAGTCAGCATCCAAAGACCTGTATTTGTTGTTTTCTCTTCTTCTTCTTTGTTTTTTCCCCTTCTTCCTGCTTTAAAGTGCCATCAGATATTACAGGCCTACTTTTCAGCAGTACAGATGTTGGCCTATTTCAGATATGTTTACTATCATCGCACATTTTATATTAATGTGACACTTTTGCTTACTTGTTTTCTGAAGGGACTCATATTTTATCATATAACCAGACAATTCTAACAACAAATCTCTCTCAAATGTATCTTTGAAGAGTTAAAATTAAAATATTCTCATGGCACTTAAATTTCTAATTAAGAAAACTAAGCCTTTAGAGTAGAATTCTCTCTCATTCTTTCTGGATGCTCACGCATTCAGATGACCTGAAAGAGTTTTGCTGGGTTACTTCTGGTAGAAAAACTTAGCCAGACTTGCCAGAACAGACATTTGAATGCTGAACAGTTGAAGAGCAGAGAGCTTGCAGTGCTGATGCTGCACTGCAAGCCAGGGGACCCATTTGCAGCGGGGAAGCAGAAGCAAAGCATCCCAGG
>JAGPOW010000261.1:130999157-131026897 GCA_030014935.1 Caiman crocodilus
TTTTTTTTTGTTTTTTGGTGCTGTCTTTCAAATACAGTGTTTAATGTTATGAAATGTCAAAACACTTTCTGGGCAGAAGGTTATTGCTTGGATTTTTGAAAAATGATAGATTATGGATACTTCTAACAAATGAATACAGCTGGAATGTATTATATAAGGGCAACAGGAGTGCAGAAGTCATGAGAATGGTTAGCTTTGGTCTGAAATTATAGCAGGGAGGATAATATGTAATATTCCTTTCAATCTACCAATTTTTGTACAGTGAGCATAATTAATAGAAATGTTGTTATAGTATAAAGTGGAAATAACATTACCAGCTTATTTGTTTTGAAACGTTAACATGCTGCTTTATTATATTATTTCATCAAGGGTAATTGCAATTAAATTAATATAAATGTAACGATGTGGAAACTGGCAACATGAAAACAGGACCTTACCAGGCGTGCATGCCCCTTGAAGAAATCCTGCACCCTTTACGTAGCCTAACATAAACTGCAGGTCACAATAGTTTGTGCACATGCTTGCAGAGGAAACGATGACAGATTAGGGGTTCCAGTTTTTATTTCTAACTAGGGACACTATAAAAAGGTTTGATGGTATAAACATGCTAGGAACTTTTTAAGAGAAATACAAATGCCTTTAAGGAATTCCTACATGTACTCCCAGTTCTTGAAACACCCCAAAACACCTCCTCTGAAAAATTAAGTTAATGGATTTACCACGTTCAAAAGATTATATTGTATCATCATGTATATTATATAATTCTGTTTTGACTCTCTATATGAAGGCTTGAAAAATCAGCAGTAAATTTCCTAAGAGATATTAGTGATGGTTGGGGGGGTGCGGTTTGGACCTCTGGTTTCATCTAGTCTTTGGTAGGAAGCAGCTGTTGGATGAAATAAATGTCAGGCCCCATACTTTATTTGATTAAACTATGGCAAGAGAATTACTCTTGCAAAGGAAATCAAGGTAATAGAGGGGAGTGGATGGATATTGATAATTGGCTAGAGAGCTTCTGACCTTTGGGTCACTAGTTCAAATTCAAGCCTGGTCAGAATTGACTGAAAATCATTACTACCTGAAGATGCTGGAACTGCAATGTGAAATGGGTGATTTCTCATTCCATTTTCTAGTGAACAGGCCTCACACTGTAAAAATTATTACTACCATAGTTAGGTTTTTGAATAGTTTAAGGAATGAATGGGCAATAGAGCATTAATCACCTGACCTTCAGAAATAGCCCCCACAAGGAGGTCTACAGTACATTTTAAGGTTAGTGCATGGAGATCAACATAGCTGCACTGCTGTTCCCCTAACAAATAAACAGGTCCATACGATAACTATTCTGGCAGGTTCATCCATATGATAGATTTCAATAGTACTACAGTAAATTAAACATTCTCATATTTGTCAGAATGTGGTTAGAAATCCTACTAATAGCTTTGATTATGTTTGGCCTTTTAAAATTGCATATTTGCCCAGAAATCAGGCTTTTCTTAATGTGTTGCGTATTGTATGCTGTCCAACAAATAGTTGGTGACTTGTTCATATTCAATTACTTATGCTCGGAATTGAAATAGATAGTTAAGATTTGCAATGGATCACTTAATAATTAATGCCACTTGAGACCAGTATCATTTAATCACAAAATAAGCCATACGCAGGGGGAATACAATACCCACAGGCCTACCAGCAAATTTAGAACCACAGAGTTATGTTTA
Source organism: Caiman crocodilus (assembly GCA_030014935.1). Lineage (NCBI taxonomy): Eukaryota > Metazoa > Chordata > Crocodylia > Alligatoridae > Caiman > Caiman crocodilus. The sequence goes on from JAGPOW010000261.1 coordinate 131,000,879, forward strand.
AATGCTCTTCTCTTGTTGTTTCCTGAATAAAGCTTTGGTTTCCTTTGCATATCTAGACACTTTTCCTGGTTCATTTAATTTTTGCTGGGGTAGAATTTAGTCATTTTCTCATACTTTCCTGTCCCCTCTCCCAAACCATCTTTTCCTTTTTTTTTTTTTTTTTTAACTGCTCAGCTCAGTCAATTTTAAAATAGCCAACTAACCAGTGACAACTGGAGCAAACATCTACTAGGGTCTCATTGAAATATGGTAGGTGCTATATTACTCAAATACACTGACATTTTTTGGTCATTCCATTAGTTGTATGCTATATTGTTAAGTGTGTCATAATGAGGTCTGTTCTTGCCAAATTCATTATTTTCTTCCTTATGGACCACTGTAAACAGCATTTGATTTTATTGACTTGGTATTCTGGGGTTACAAGATGAAGATTTAGTTTGTTGTCAACAGAAAAAAAAGAATAACTTATCATTTAGCTATTTTTGTCCACGCACATGAAGAGAACTAGGGATAAACTAATTTAGTTTGGTTCTTATTCCTGAGGATATCCAAGGCATGTTTACATCCTCTCAGTATTTCGCCAAGGAGTGATGCTGCAGTGAAGCATGTCTCAGCTTCTTCCTGCACACTACCTCTTGAAATGGAAAAGTGTGGTGTTGGGTGTGTGTCAGTAAGCAAACCTAAGACGGAAAGTTTATTAGTGAGTCACTAACGTTGCTCCATTACCACGGTTTTAGGAGGCAGGGTACACATAGCATGGCCCTGAGTCCCTGCTATGAATTGGCCAACATAAAAGAAGAGGAACAAAACCAGTATTGGGTTACTTACAAAAACAAAGCATACTAATGATGTTGCCACTAGAGACAATTGTATGTGTGGGGCTCAGGGCACATCAGCCTGTGCATGGCCCAGACGTGGCAGTGGCAGGGGGAGGGGTGAGTGGCTGGACGCAAAACTGGCTTGGCTCCACAGGGCCCCCCAAAGTGGTCGCCCCAATTTCCCCCCTCCCACCCTGGCAGACAGCTGCAGTTGCCACCATTCTGGTTCATGTAATATGTAGAAAGCAGGTTTTGGTAATATCTGGTTTCTTTCTGCACTGCTGGCTTTAAATGCAGAAAGTTACGTAAAAAGTCACTAGTAAGAATTCTACAGAATAAAAAGAGTATCTTCTTGGAGTCTTGTTTTTCGGGGGTTGAGTGTGAAAAGGTGAATAAATGTACAAAGCCGTATATAAATTCAGTTCTTTAGGCCTAATTTAGCTACCAAACACCTCTGCAGGGCTTCTAGCAACTACAGGGTAGCACAGTCACTTCCTGTTGCTGGAAGTCATTTGGGTTTCCAAACTTCAATACTGGACCAATGAAATTAATGGGAGCTTTGACACTAAAATTAATGGGAAGAGGATTAGACTTCCACAGAGGAGTGACTATGGCTAATTTGAATATTGATTAGTGAATGAGCACAAATTTTAACTGTCCTTTGTTACATATCTTTGGGTAACTGTAAGTTCATAAAATCCATATGGAAATCTGCTACTTTGTGATACCAGTTGCTACAGTCCTCAGAGTGGTCCAAATTTGCATGCCAAGCTTGTTTTTTATAATTTTTCCACAATGCATTCACCTGTCAAATTCCTATATATAGGTCAGTGCAGTAAAATGTCAAAATTATAATTTTGTGAAGTAAGGGCAGAAGCTTTTCAGTCTCCAATCGGTGTCTCCCCAAATAATTTGGCATCTGATTGTGATGGGTACAAAAGACAATCTTTATTTTACATTCAAGTCTTTTTATAAAAAAAAAAAGAATCCCACAAGTATGAGAGACATGAATGCATCTAAGAGGTAGACAAGTGAATTGCTCAATAATTAATCCAACCCAAGTGAAATATATTTATACGTAACTATAATAAAACAATGCAAGAGCCTCTTAATCTACATTATTGATAGCCTCCATATCTTTTATGGGTTTGTATTTCCAAGTCACTTATCTATGAGTCATTGTATTTGAATTGCCTAAACAATAACTACTTCTCCTCAATTTCCAGAAGGAATACAATAGTAGGTCTATACATGCGTACCTTTCCTTTTGCTTTGTTGCCTTTGTAAATGTAGAAAAAAGGCTCAACAAGGCTCATTTCAGATTATAAATCATGCCACAGTTCAAATAAAGAATATTTCCATGTTCATAAAACCTAAGGTTAGGACGCGGTTATTCATTGTCCAGAGTAGTTGCTGGTACCACTCTGCTGATTTTCACAGAATTAGAGTAGGGCTGAATATATACATTCACACAACACCTCTGCAGGACTTCTAGCAGCCACAGGAAGTAACTGTGCCACCCTGTGTCTGCTAGGAGCCCTCAAGAGGCATGCCATAGTTAAAATAGGCCGAAAGAACTAAAGTTACTGAGTGAAATCAGTAATATATATATATTACTGATCTATTATGAAGATATAGTCTCCCCTCCCTGAATCTTAATACTTTTGGTTTTTCTTTTTCCATTTCTGAATTACTAGCTCTGAAGCTTTAGACGCTAGGAGCGTGCATGTGTTGTTTTGTTTTGTGCTACCTCTACATATTCCAAGGATGGGCAATTTATTTCAGGAGGAGGGACACTCCAAGTTTTGCAAACTGTCGAGGGCCGCATAGGTAGCCCTGCCCCTTGACAGAAGTCTTAACCTCTGCCCCTAACCTCTGACCTTTGCCTGGAAGTCCCTCCCTTTGCCCCTGGAAGTATACCTTTGGGGAAGATTTCATAGACATTACATAGACATTAGGGCTGGAAGGGACCTCAGAAGATCATTGAGTCCAGCCCCCAAAAGAGGGCTTGCCATTCTGGAGGAAACAACAAATTGTTTAATAAAAATCAAACATCCATAATAATATATTTTAATTTAATTTAAAATATATATATTTGTCCTGATTTGTGTGTCTGTGAAAAGCATTTCTATATAGAAGTGATTGCATAATAGCTCAAAATGCGGTCTATTGTTCCCGGACGTTCAGGGATGTCAGGGGGTATGGGTGTGTGGTTTGTGGGGAGTTATTGGTGGGTAGAATTGGGGGGTTGTGGGGTTGTGTAGATGTGTTTGTGGATATGGTATTGTGGGTATGGAGCCACGTGGTGCTGAGTGGCCAGTGGGTGGGCAGGAAAGTGGAGAAAGCGGAAGCAGGTATGGGGGGGGGGATGGAAATGAGTGGAATGCTGGGCCTGCAATAGTGTCTTGGGGCCAGTGCCAATAGGGCTCAGAGTGGGACAGCAGGAGTGTGGAGTTTGGGCTGGAAGGGGTCCATGGAGCTGGGCTGGGCTGGGCTGCACCAGCAGAGAGAGAGGGGAGCTGGCCGACGGCTTGCTGGCTTTGGGCTGGCTGAAGCAGCCGCTGCTGCCGCAGTGCTCCCACTGTGCCTGGCTGCCACACTCCCCCACTCTACACGGCTGCTGCCACCAGCACCACACCCACTCCTGCAGCCACCACTCCTGCAGCTGCTGTTCCTGCCTGTCACAGGCACCTCAGCCTGATGCAGGGACTCCACTCACTGCAAGCAGCTGTGGGGCAAGTGGTGCTCAGGCTCGTGGCAGGAGTGCAGTGGTGGTAGCTTGGCAGCAGCCTCCTACCACTGCAGCAGCAGCCATGCAGAGAGGTGGAGCATGACACCTGGGTGCAGAGGGAAGACAGCAGCAGCCACTCCTGTGTGCAGCAACGTGAGTGCAGTGACAAGGAGAAGGTTGTGGCAGCTGAGCCCGCCGCCGCCTCCTCCTCTGCCATAGCTCCACAACCACACTGTTGGCCCCTAGGTGCACCTCAACGGCCACTCTGTCACACTGCTGCAGTGGCGGGTGACACCTGCCAAGTGACAAAGCCAAGCTCCCCCACTGCTGCCGTGCCCCTGCCGTAAGCCTGAGCACCACGGCCACTTGTGCTCAGTGCCCTCCCTGCAGCAGGCCAAGGTGGCCAGGAACAGCAGTGATAGCGGCTGCAGGAGTGGGTTCAGGGCCAGCAGCAGAATCCGAGAACAAGGTGGAGCTCAGTAGCTAGGCACAGTGGGATCAGTGTGGCAGCAATGGCAACTCCAACTAGCGGCATCGCAAGCACCGCCATGTGTGATAACAATGAGAAGGCGACGGCGGCCGAGCCCACCTCATCGTTGTCCTCCTCCACTGTAGCTGCTTCTACCAAGCCCCACAACCATGCTGGCAGCCCTGAGGGGCACTGCAAGGGCCACTCTGCCTCAGGTAGCAGGAAGGAGCAGGAGGCCAAGGTGTATCGCAGCCGGCCCAAAGCCACCAAAACATTGGCCAGCTCTTCTGTCTCCCTGCTGGCAACCCAGCCTGGCTCCATGAACAAGTTCCAACCTACACTCCATGCTCCTGCCACCCCGCTCTGGGCCCTGCTCGTGCTGGCCCCAGAACACTGTTGCAGGCCCCACACTCTGCTCAATTCCAGTCCCCATGCTCTCTGGCACCACTTGCCCCACTTTTCTGCCCATGCACTAGCCGTTCTGCACCATGTGATTCCCAGCTACATGGCCAGACCATGGGATTCAGCAGGAGCTGGCCCGATGCCAAGGACTGGGGCAGTCCCTGCAGTCTTCAGCTGCTTTCCCATCCCCGTATTACCTGAATTTCCAATGCTGGCACAGGCATAAACAGCCACCTGGTCCTAGGCCAGAAACGTCCTCTAGGAAGGTGCTTCTGGGCGGGGGAGAAGGGCTAGGCAGGATCTACTGTTGCAGGAGCCTGCCTTGGCTTCCACTGGGTCCTACTGCCCCTGGCTCCTGTATCTTTGAGAGGAGCCAAGGGCAGATAAATATTAATTTTCTAATTTTTTTAGGGGCCCCACAGGCTATATTTTGCCCACACCCGATGTATTCAGTGTTTTGACCCACGGACAGTATTTTGCCTACCCACCCCTGATGTATTCAGTATATAGCTCAGTTTAACATAATATTAAAAACATGAGGATAAAGGCTAATATTAAGAATTCACTAGTTTCCTTTCTCTTTTTGTTTTGCATCCAGTTGATTTTATTTTACTGCAGAACATAATAAGCATATTTTATCTGAGCATCGAATACATAAATTAAATTGATTTGAAGATAAATTGAGTATAATCAGGATAGTATTTATTACATTGGAACCTAAGGTTAAAAATTTTCTTCCTTTTTCCTTATAGTACTTGCTACATGTTTATTAGGTAGTTAATTATATTATAATATGCTGCTGAGTAAATTGTAACAAAGTATATGATTGAATATAATAATTCCATTTTATTTAGTAAAGTTAGTTAATGAAATCACATGGTGTATTTTTTCAATCACTTAGGACCAGATAGTACAGTAACTAACTCATAGCAGAACAAAGAGGTTGTTCACAGTGTGCCATAAAAAGGACTTAGATCCTAGGTATTCCAGGATTTAAATAGCAAGTGTTGAGTCTACTTCCATTTGAATGGTAGCTAACTCCAAAAGAGACTAATCTTCATTTGGGCTTTTTGGTTACCATAGTGTCTGCAATATTACACAAGCAAAACTTCTCAAATGTAGCAGGTGGTAATGCTATCCTAGGTAATATGGTATAACTGGTAGAAAGCAACGGCACCATGAAGGGTCCTGAAATGTGGGAGAAAGATATTATTTGAAGTCAAGTGATGGGCAGAAATGCTGTAAGCATACAGATTGTTATGCATCTGCAAAGTCAGTAGTCTCTGCTTGTCCTGTTTCTGGTGTTATGTAGAGTGAGTATCCTCACTAGTCTGGTTCTGGTAGCAGAGGTCTTTTCTCTGTGCAGTACAGAAAATCTGTGTCTTTATTTACTGTCTACTGCAAAGTGTTCTACAAAAGGGCAGTAATATGCAGAAGACAGTAGCTTTCTGATTAACCAGGCTATCCTGCAATGACTACATGATAATTGTGTGTCCAAAACTGTTCTGCCTACCTAGTAGGTCTTGGAAGACATTTAATGTGTCAGATTTAATCTAAAAGGCTTGCGAGTGTTGCCCCTGGATTTATGACCCAGATACCTTGTTCCAGGTAGACTCAAACCCTCAAACCAACCACAACCTCTCTAATAGGTGAATTTTACTGATACACAGTGACAGCAGATAAAACTAATGCAAACAGTTCTATAACTAACAGTTCAGTAGGCTCTGGGAGTGGTGAGAGACTTGTGGGTGAAAGCCTGCTGCACTGCCACCCCTGAAGCCCTCCAGAGACCCTTCATCAGCCACAGAGCCCCCTGCTAACCGCAGCACAGCCGGAGGCAAGCAAGGCCCATGGTAGGAGGGGGTTAATCCCTAGAGTAGGAGGAGGAGAGTAGAAGGAGGTGGCTGAGTGGGAGCCAGGCTGGGTCTCACCTTGCACAGGCCCCAACTTTGTCCAACCCCCCAGGGGGAGGGAGCAGTAGGGGGAGGGTACTCACCAGTCCCTTTCCAGTGGGGCAGGGACCCCCAAATCCCAGGCAGAGCCCCCCCCCCAGTCCGAGAGCAGTTTCGTCAATGATGGACCCACATGTGCAAGTAGTTTAAAAGGGCCCACCAACAGCAAAAATGCCTCAGTTAGACTCTCAGCAAGAGATGTACGGGTGAAAGCCTTCTGCACCCCAGATTCCCCGAAGCCCTCCCCCCAGGTACCCCTAGCACAGCTGGAAGCAAGTGGGGCCTGTGGTGGGAGGGGGTAAACCCCTAGAGAGAGGGAGGAGGAGGCTGAGTGGGAACTGTGCTGGGTCTCACCCCGCCCAGGTCCCTACTTTGCCCAGCCCCCCATGGAACCATGTGAACAGGCTGTGCAAACAGGCACACTTGTCTGCTGGTGCATGAGTTAGTGTGAAGTTCAGGAGGGTGCATGGGAGGGCCCGAGGCCCTGCCTGCGTGCCCCCTAGTGTAGGCAGACTCAGGAACGCAGCCCACCTACCAGAGGTATGCTGTGGATGGGCATGTGCTACACCCCTCGGGTCCCCTCGGGGTCTGCGGCTCCGCCCCCCGGCATCTCAGAGACAGCTACCCAGATGGAACTCATAGTTCTGGGCTCCATGCAGACAGAGACCCTGACTCTTGGCTGCGGGGGCTGCCTGTCCCCTTTTCAGGCTCTGGAGCCTAGTAGGATGGCTCTTGTGGGGTCTGCTCTCTTTTGCGGTCTCTGGTGCATCAGCAGGAGAAGCTCCAGGCCACAGTCCAGAGACTGCGTGCCAGCAGGGACTGTGAGCAGGAGAGAGACTCCTACTGCCAGGGCCTTCTCCCATGGGAGCCAGAGGGTAGACCACGGTCTCCCTTCAGGACAAGGGAGGACCCCAGGACCTCCCATCCTGTCCAGTCAAGGGGATGGACCAAGGTGGACTGAGGGGATAATCTGCAGCACTGACCCCTTAGCTTGAGAAGTCTGCTGCTTCCTGGGGGACCGCATCTGAGACATTGCGGAGAAAACCCCTAAGCTTGTCCAACCCACAGACCACTATTCCGTGCTCCTTATTCATGTGAGTATCAATGACACGGCTCAGAACGCTCCCAGCTGGTCGTGAGGCACTACAGGGATTTGGGAGTGGGTTTAAAGGGTCTGGGGGCACAGATGGTGTTAGCTTCAATCCTCCCAGCCTCAGGGTATGGGCTGAGGAGGGAGAGAAGGATCCAGGTAGTGAACCAAAGACTGCAGTGCTGGTGTCATCGGAAAGGCTTTGTCTTCCATTACCACAGCCCACTCTTTGATGAGAGAGGCAGCGAGCTGCTGGGAAGAGGTGGCCTCCACCTCTCTCTCCTCTGAGGAGGAGGCTCTTCTCAGTCAGACTGACTGACCTGCTCCATCAGGCTTTAAACTAAGCCCGCTGGGGAATGTGGGGGACTACCACCACTGCTGACCCAGTAAGCAACGCTTGCAAAGCCAGCAGGCCAAGACACTTAAGGGAGCCCACCCCTGCGCCAGCCCTGGTGCAATTTGTGGGCAAGGCAAGAGCCCCCAAAGGAACACTTGCCTGCCTGTACACAAATGCCAGGAGCTTGGGGAATAAGCAGGACGAACTTGTTCTCCTGCTTAATGCAAATAATTATGATGTCATAGGGATAACGGAGACCTGGTGGGATTCCGCCCATGACTGGACCATGGGTATAGATGGCTATACCCTGTACAGGAGACATTGAGTAGATAAAAGGGGCAGGGGTGCAGCTCTCTACGTTAAGGAAAGTTATGCATCCCTGCAAGCTGATGTTAGCGACCAGGATGAACAACTAGAGACCCTCTGGGTTAAAATCCATGGGAAACACAGCACAGGGGACACAATGGTTGGAGTCTACTATAGACCTCCCACCCAAAGTCAAGAGCTTGACCAGGATTTTGCCTGGGAACTGCTTGAGGCCACATGCTCCAGGACCCTGATTGTCACAGGTGACTTTAAGTACCCAGACATCTTGTGGGAGAATCACTCAGCAAAATCCAAGCATTCACAAAGCTTCCTATCATGCGTAGATGCCCTCTACCTGACTCAAGAAATCTACGAACCAATGAGAGGTAAAGCGCTGCTTGAAAGTAAGCAGAGGCTGTTCTAATGCAATATCTACTTTATCTGCAGGCAAATTACCAAAAGCAAACCTCTAAATACCATTTTCTAGCCATCCAGGAGTTTCATATCTTAGAGAACATTTATTTTGATTAATACTGGCACCCATGCACACCCATGTGCAGAGACATTTGAATTGAATCTCCCTGGGTTAGTGAGGAATGACTACTAGAAAGACTTTGAGGGACTCTGAATTACAAAATTACTTTGCTTTCAATTCAACAGTATGTGCTGATCTCCTCCTGCAAAGTCCTTTTGAAGGGCCAGAAGCATGATGGGAGGTGTTAATTTATGTAGGGGAAGCAATGTATTGCTTATTTTTTACTTAAATATTTCTGGGCTTTTTGAATGAGAGGCTGGTGATTTTCTTGTCTAGAGTGTGTTAAGTTTATGTCAAAGATATCTAGAGAACTAGATTGTCCCTTTGTTTTATCATCTGTTAATAACCCAATAAATAAATCATGAATAGCTCTTCAAGTCTATAGCAGTAGGGATTTCATTGCTGTCCAGACCACACTTGGGATCTCTGAGTAGAATAAAAGGCCAGTAGATGATATCTGGCTGGTTGTTTTTTATGCTTGTGATGTGGTGCTGGATTTGTTGTTCTCTTTTTCTTATCTTATACATTTAATGATATTTGAAGCACCCTTGAGGCTTCAGATAGTATATTAATTTACATTAAAAAGCCTATATTCCATTATGTTCCTGTGTGCTGGGGCTGTCTTTAGTGGACCTTTGCTCACAGGAATAAATTTCAGACCAGATTACTCTGAACCATCATTTAATTTCCATTCATACAAAGCCATAGTACCCAGCCTGCCAGGCTCCCTACAGACCCAGAAGCCTGGCATCAGGGGAGCAGTTAGGGTCTGTCTTATTTTGTACAGTGTTGAGCCTTTTGTTGTAACAACTTCTGGACCATACAGGAGCACATTTATCTGCTGGGGCATATAGCACTGTAAGTGTGGTAGTTCTGAGCACTTTGAAGTTGGCATCCCACGTTGTGTTGGTTAAACATCTTAAGGCAGATACCCATGCAGAGACATTACAGCTGACCTTCTGAATGTGATGTTTATAGGTGAGGAAGTGGTCTAATGTGACTCCTTGGTAAGTTGGTGTATGCTCGTGGAGAAAGTAATAGTTGGCTATTCTGATATTCATCATGCTCTTGGCTCAATGATTATCCACAAGGAAGACTGATGATATGGACTGATTCATCTCAAAGAATGCCTCTCTCCTCCCCACACAGATGCATACACACACTACTGACCTAGTATGAAGGTACAGTGCCAGGTTCAGTCCCCCTTACACTTGTTAGGAGCTTATAATGTTGTGTTACATTGAGTGGGGCCATAGATCTGTATAATTGACAAATGGCCATACCTCAAGGTCACATTGCTTCCCTAAGAGAGTGCTTTTCAGTGTGTTTACCCAGATCCACCTAATACAAACCCTTACTCAAACAGAGCCCAATATACACTGAAAGTTTTATCTGAGCTTCACAGCTGATATGTGACCAGCAGTCAAAACTTTGCATTATTGCAGGCAATTTTTCAGGTGCCATTTGGAAGATCAGCTATAAATGAGCACGTCTGCAGGTAAGACACAGCAGGAAATGGAAATTCTACCTAGCTAACCTCTCACCCATTCCTTCCTTCTCTTCCCACACAATTGGAGAAGGCACATCTGTCTAGGCCCTGAAGCTTGGGTTTCCCAGTCTGTGTGGCTCCCACAGCAGGAAGAAGGAAGCCAGGCATACAGGTTTTCGAAGCTGGGAGGCAGAACATGGGTGTTCTATTTTGTGGTCAGTACCAGGTCATAAGGAGTTGTGTAGCTTCTAGCCCTGGGCAGTGGAAAAAGTCTGGACAGGGGACTCACTAGAGGTCTCTCAGTGTCTCCCTCATCTGTAGGCTCCATATTTATGTGCAGGTGGTTCAGTCAGTGGTCCCAAGATGCTGGATTCAGGGTGGCTGCCCAAATACCTGCAGAGGGCCGGAGGCATGTGTGTGGGTAACATCAGCAACAGGAAGACCAAAGAGGATCCTCAATGTAGGGTGTTGTGAACAGGTTGGTGACTACTTGCACCCATGGTGACATGGTGCTTGAATGAGCCATCCAGCCTAGGAACCTGCTATGAAGATCCAAGAACTAATGTTTATGGATGACCATTCATTATCTGAGCAAGGCCATATGTACTGCTATGGAATTGAGAGACTCACTATACCAGGACAAGGAGTTTATGCACAAAGACCACTTGGGATCTATCTCTGACACTCCTGAGTGGCATCAGTGCTACCTACTCTGGGGAGACCATTGCCCTCCTGGCCCAGAGTAGTAGGGCAGGCTGCTGCCCAATCCCACTCCAGCCTGGGAAGCTCCACACCAGGGATTCCTCCCTAGGATGACTTGACCAGAATTCTCGTGGGGGGGTGGGGGTGGCTAGATGACACATGAGAGGGAATACTCCACTCTGTGCATTGATTTGGAGTTGCTGGTGGGGAGAGAGTGGGAGGTTAGCCTGGGACTAGGCATATAGTGCATGGGAGCCACTGACCCATGGTCCGAGGAACCAGGAAGGGGCCCACTCCAGGGAGCAGCAGTGCAGGAGGGGAGGCAGATCAGGCTGTCTGAGACTGAAGCCAGGACTGGTACTGACTCAGTCTACCTTCCAGAGTCAATTCACTACTCTGGGCAACTGGCAGTCCTAACCATAGACACAGGGCTCAAAGATACTGGGGGGGGGAGGAGTGCGGGGCAGGGGTGGCCCACCAGGATTCTATGGGCCCAGGTCCTGCTGCTGGGTTACGGTGCAGCTTCTGCAAATGAAGGCAGCCTTCTGGGCTCTGGCACAATTTCTGGAGTGGGCAACATGCCACAGTTTTTCTTTATCATGCAGCAAGAAAAAAATGGCAGCAGCTATATTTAATTAAATTGAAGAGCAGCAGTTTAGTGTGTGGCATTTGCCTTGCTCCTGGTTTTATGTTTGTTAAGTTGAACCTTCACAGCTGCCCATCCTCCTCCCCTCCTCAACATCATAACCACCTGGTACAGGCAAAGTCTTTCCCCCCTCTTTCAAAGTTAACTGAGAAGAAGATTCCAAGTTCTGGAGTGGGCAACACTGAAGTTTTTGTTTAATAAACACTAATAGTTTGGCAGCTTCAACATTTGATGAAAACAAGGCATGTCTCTTCCTCGTGCCACATTCCCCTGCACCCCAGTGCGTGCTCTTGGCGTGGTTGGGAAGGGAGACAGTGCCCGGGGAGCCTGTGTGTGAGCAGCACTGCCTGTGATGCAGGGCCAGTCAAGCCTGTGGCAAGAAACCCATTGGTCCAGTGCTAGGGCATGGGCACTCAAAGCCCTCTGGCCCTGTTAATTGAAAGAGGGCTTATGGTCTACGCAGATGAGGAGCTACTTGGCTTAATGGATCCAGACAGCCTGCTGCAGTGCAGTGCAGGGCCAGGGCCACCATTGGCAGCTGCAGGGTATGCTGGGTGGACATGTGTGGTGTAGCTACCTAATGGCTCACGGACATGATGATACACTACTGCATCAGGTTCAGGTGGGCAGCTGTGATGTCCTTACCAGCCAATCAGGGGCATCTCAACTCTTCAGATCTACTTAGGAGTCTTCAACAGCCCTTGGAGCCTGAGGGGCATTCTGGGAGGCATGCAAGAGCCCTCCCCCCGCCACACCTGCTGTGTTTGAGTTAATGTGTGCTCTTCTTCCTCCTAACCTAAACAGGAGTGCTTAAAGTAAAGCTCAAGCACTCCCTCAGCAGGCTTCTTAAACACCTATATTTAGTAGGGGTGTGTGAAGCAGGGAGTATTCAGTTTGGATTCAGATTTGGCCTAATTCAGAACACAGTGATTTGATTTCCTGATTCAGATCACTGTCCCAATTGAATTCAGTTGAATCAGAATCTGAAGATTCAATTCTGATTCAGAGAATCAGTGACTTGGCCATAGACACAACTTTATATGTTTTTTTCTACCTACCTCAAGGTACCAGGTGTGGCTTGTGAATGCTGAGTTGATGGGGCAGATGGAGCATCCCACAAGAGTGCAGGGGGATCCCCCACCTGCTCGGTGGCAGACCTGCAAGTGGGCAGGAAGTACTTCCAGTCAACTTTATGATCTACCACCGAGCAGGTAGGGGGACCCCCGTTCACTTCCCCCCTTCTCAGTGATCAGCCATGGGGGGGACCTTAGGTGTCCCCCCAGACCCAGGAGGCACCAGTGTCTGAACCTGGAGGTGGGGTAGTCCACCACATATTCCATGGGAGACCCAGAAATGAACTGGAAATACTTCTGGTCCACTTCCAGGTCTGTCACCGAGCATGTGGGGGACCTCCTGTGCTCCCGTGGGAGGCTCCATCCACAGGCAGGTATGCACAAGTATGTGCACTAATGAGATTTCCACCATTCTGAAGTGAAATTTTGTGAGAATATTTTTTCTCCATCATTTGGGTTGCCTTCATTCAGACTCCAATCCATCCTGAAATTCAGAGTTGAGAGTGGCAGGTGTATTTTAGGTCTCTATTTTGAGCACAGATTGCAAACCATTTATTTTTTACATGGTGTATGTCCTGAATATATAATCCAGCTCCCTTTCTTTACTGCAAGAGAGAACTTCAAGATCTAATTGAATTTCAGACACATCGTGGAAAAAAAGAGAGGATAGAGAATTGTAACTTAATATAGTATGAATTAGGTAACCATTCGTTAATTGTCTTGTTCTGAAAAATATTATTAGTTCAAATATCATAGTATTTTACCAGGTATGCATTCAGGTTCTGTATCTGTATTTGATTTCTCTTACAATTTCATGAATGATAATAACTGTGATACAATGAAGACGTTTTCCCTGATATCTAGCCTAAATCTGCTGTCAGTTTGTGATGATTGTTCTTTGCTACCCCAAGAGGCACCCTGATGAACAGAGCATCTCCGACCCCTTGTTATGTCCCCCTAATGAATTTGTAGGCAGCCACAAGATTACCTCTCAGCCTTCTCTTGTGATAGTATTACCTTTGTTTTACAAATATGTTTCAAAAGCTTTCTTGTGAACATGAATATTTTTCTGTGTGCAAATGTGCAGTTCCAAATCACAGTCTTTCTAGAGTATGTGTTTAAACAAAGCACTGTATTATACTGTTTTCTAGTTAGTAATATATCAGTGCCCTAGTTTTACTTCAGCTAGGCAAACTAAATAATGGGAGAAAATATTTTAAAAATTAACTCAAGGCAAATTAAAACAAATAAACCAAGACCTGTTCCCCATAACAAAATACCAATCATGACCTTAGATGGCAATACCACTCAGTTTACTCTCTTTTTCCATTCCCATTCTTTTCAGCAGAAGGTATTAATCACTAAACAAGGCCATCCAGTATGTATTAAAACTATTTAAAACAAAGTTAAACCTAAAGCTCTAGAGTTTTCCAGTCTTTTGTACTATTAATTTATCTCCTACACACATTATTTTTCTTCCATATCTTCTAAAACCAGTGCAATATGTATGATCCTAAATAGAATATCCTGACTTCTGTTTTTAACTGATATCAGGAATTATTGATTCATGAGGTTAATGCTGCCGATATAAAGCCCAGATCAATAGCACATTCTGCTGACATTGATGAGAAAGAGAGGTTTATAATATTAGGATATATATTTATCAGGATAACTTCAGAGGACTTTTGACTGCTGACGGAAGGTGGGAGTGAAAGAATTCTGTTTTTGTGCCTATGTGCATCTGTCGCAGCAGATCAGATAGGAAGCCAGCAAAAGCACAGCTACAGTAGGCAGATCAAAGATGGGTTTTGTTCAGCTTTCTATCAGGTAGCAGTTTCTGAGATGCACAGAAGCGTCTGGGCTTGTTTGTTTTGTCGTGTGTGTGTGTTTTGTTTTGTTTTTTTCTTTCTTTCTTTTGGGGCCTTTGTTTTTTCCTAAACAGATTCATTCATAAATTGTCAAAAGGAAAACACAAAATTGTGCTTTTGCTCTTCTTTCTCTGGATTAAAAACCTCAGATGCAAATCTTTCCTGCTTTACCACTGCGGTAAGCAGAAGGTCTCATAGGTGTGGTGTGCAGGATTTGGCTCTCCTAAAATATTTTTCATCATAAATGTGAAATTTAAGTGCACGAGGATTGCAGTGATTGAATTTTATCTCCTGCATAGTGGAGGCCTTAGGATTTCACTCAGTAATTCCTGCAGAAAAGAGATTGACCAATCAGCCAAGTCATAAGCATAATGATAGGTGGGTGAGTAGGACATGGTATCTGGGCACAACCTAAGGGGGTGAAGGGTGTAAGGAGGGGGGCAACAAGGGGAGATAAGGAGGTGCTTTATCTTGCCTCCTACACCGCTGAACTCTTGCTCCTTCTTTGCAGCAGTCTGGCTCTGGCAGCAGGGGAGGCACACAGTATAGAGGAGCAGCTAGAGGTTTGGAGCTAGGCAAGAGGAGAAACCTCTCTTCCTTTTTGACTCCAACAATCGATGTTTAAATGGCTATTTATTGTTATGTTGGTGGCAAAAAAGGATGTGACGTGCCCCCACCCTCCATAACAGCAAACCCCTGGCCACTGCCCTGCTCTGGGTACACTGCTGGCCAATTATACCACTCAGGCAGGTGGTGAAGTCAATAAGAATGGAGTCCAAGTATAAGATGGGCCTTGCAATTATGCATGCATAATTAGTATGCAGTTGTAATGCCACCCTTCACAAAACACGCATATTTTAAAATGAAGATATTTTGGTAATTTGATAATTATTGGGGCATGTAGGTTACTTTCATAGATTCATAGATGCTAGGGTCAGAAGGAAACTCAACGGATCATTGAGTCCGACCCCCTGCCTAGGCAGGAAAGAGTGCCGAAACAGCTTTCTCTTAAAGATCCCCAAGATAGGGAAGAGCACCACCTTCCTTTGAAGCCCATTCCAAATTTTGGTCATCCTTACCATGAAGAAGTTTTTCCTGATACCTAGACTAAATCTGCTTTCTGTTATTTTGTGACCATTGTTCCTTGCTACCCCAAGAGGTGCCCTGGTGAAGAGAGCATCTCTGATCTCTTGCTGTGCCCCCCAATTAATTTGTAGGTGGCCACAATATCACCTCTCAGCCTTCTCTTATGGAGGCTGAAGAGGTCCAGGTCCCTCCTATTTACTTTTTTGAGTCACTGTATTTACTTGCATACCACTTATACATCCCCCACCCTCAATCAGTCTTTCAAAATGGGTAAGTCTGAAACAAAGAAGTTGCTTTTTCATAGCTGAAATAGAATCATCAAAGAAGAGAAGCAACCAGACACTGTGCTGATGGCTAGGTAGTGACAGTAAAAAAGCCCATGGCTGAATCAATTCAGTCTTTGCAGGTTAGTCTAAATTGCACAGATTAAATTGAAACAGAAGTAAACAGACATTTATCTTTGATTCAGGAAATAGTCACATGCCTGCAGTGGCTCAGACCAGAAGCCAGGGGGCACTAGAGCATGGCTCTCTGGCTGTGTTCACTTCCTCTCCCTGCTGCCCCCCAAGGTCCCTGGGTTCGCAGTCCAGCCGTACAGCAGCAGCACTCTGCAGGGTTGCTCATCACTTCCTCTTCCTGCTTCCAGGTGCTTCTGGGATTTGTTGTCCACAGTTGCAGCCAGCAGTAAGTTGGAGGGGTTTAAGAACTTCTTCCTCCCCTCACTGGTCCCAGACCCCACCCAGGGCTTGCCAAAGGAGGCAGTGCTCCCCCTCTCCCCTCCCCTCCACACACTGGGCTGCATCCCCAGTCAGGGTTTCCCCTCTCACCCCCTTCTCAGTCAGGACTGACTGCTCCAGCTAAGAAACAGAGGGGCAGGGCTAGGTCTGATCTCTGGAGCAGCCAGCACATCTCAGCCTAGGGCTAGAAAGCATGCTGGGGGACTCTGATTTAACTTAAACCAGGAAGGGGTCTGGGACAGAAGTTTCATAAACCAGTTTGACCCAAATCAGTTAAATCTGATACTACATTCAACCACGTTTATCGTAAACCAGTTTCAGCCATTTTGAAAATGGTTTATGTGCACTGAACATCTGTTCTGTCACAGGTTTAAACCAGTTTCTGATCCTTTAAACCAGTTTATGTATAACTTCTGTCCCTAGCTCTAATGGCTGCCAAGATGTACCTGTAGCTTGACTGAGCAGTGTAGCTTGTGTCTGAATCAGTAACTGCAGTAACTGCATGTAGTATTATATTTTGACGAGGTTTGTGTTATGCAAACAATATGTACTATTAATAGGAACTTATACAAGAAATATTAATAGGAAAGAAGTAACAGTTATACTACTGCCCTTGTGAAGACTTGTGGCCTGTCCTTGCTGCTGTACTGTCACACCAGGACACACTGTACTGACATGCTGAGACTGTGTCTTGGAATGCCAGGCCCCCTGGACACTTCGTGTTTCCAGGAGAACTTACTCTATTGTCACACAGTTGGCCATAATTCTGGAGAAACCTTTATTTTTCTACATTTTGCTTTTCCAGAACAAGGCACTTGTCTTATTTGGTTTGGGTATGTGAGAAAATAGAATATAAGCACCTCCACAAAAGTTAGCTGACATTTAAAATATGAAGTAACTTAAAAACAGAATCAAGTAATATCATAGCATAGTGAAACAAACTCACCCCCTAAAACTCAGAAACAACCTACCCTACCCCATCCATTTCAGCTCCACCACTGCCATTTAAGAGAGGGTCTCCCTGCCCACCCCAACACCCATTCACTAGTTTCATAAAGGATAAACATGTCCTTACCATATTCCTTCCCTTCTCTACCCACTCCCACTACTTTTCCTTACACCCCTTCCTATTCCCTTAATGTCCCTCCCACGTTGTACCTTCCGCTTTTGTAGTTATCTATAAAAGCCATTCCTCCTTCTTGAAAAGAAACACATTATTCAGTTTAATCAATTATAACTAGAAATATTATAGACCTTCCCTGTACCTGCTTCTGTGCCCTCTGAAGGGCAACACCAGTGGGCATGTGAGTCCTACTCTTTGGTGGAACTTGCCTTCAGTGTTCAGCCCAGATTAGCCAGTGGTCTCCATACAGCGTGCAGGCTGGCTTGACTGTATCAAGTTCAGGAGGACTGCTGTGAATCACGTTGGTTGTCATCCAGAGCCAGGAGTTGAGCAGTGGACAGAGGACAAGAGAAAATTATCTTACTGTTTAGTAATAGTCACTAGTCTGTTGTGCAACTCAGCTAATTCACTTTAGACTTCTCTTTTCAAGAGCTTTCTTTTTCTTGTGTTGAGCTTTGGCTATGCAGAATTAGCCAACTGTGCTGTGCTTTCAATGACTGTCACTAAAAATGTTATAGAAAAATGTCTCTGGTAGCTCCTCCTGCATTCACCAGAATTTGTCATTGTTCTTTGGCTGATCTAAAAAACAAAAAAAATTACCTGGGGGTAGTTACTATTTTTTATAGTAACAAGCACATGATCAATTGGCACTGTGATAATGAATAACAATAGTCTTGATAATTTATCAAATTTATTTCACTTGTGTCCTATTTATTCATTCATTTATTTGTTCATTCATCCAGGTACTCAGTCTTGCTATGCTGCTTACCTTTTTTTATATGGTTGTTCAAATATATACCTTCAGTTCAGCACGTGGTAAATCAGTTTATGATTCTGGTCTAACCTATGATGTTGAATGCGCAGTTGAACTGCAGAACAATCAGAACGTAACACAACATTTAATACTAACCACACCATTAACTCAACTCATCACAATGCCATCTCCTCAGAAGAGAAATCTTTGTATGTTTGTTTTCATGCTGTGATGAATGATAGGAAGGAAATCCAGCCACAACAGTATATCCAATTTATCACAGACTTCTTAGCATGATGCATTTCAGTCATGCCCATTGGCATTAAAAGTCCCACGGGTTTTTAAGTGGCTTGTTAGGAACATGACAGTTTCGTTCCACTGCATACCTTCTCAGTTGGGGGCTTGCTTAAAGGAACCACTCCCCTTTATACTTAATGTAAAATGTGCATAAAGAAAAGATTCGGTGTGCCATTATTTTTTTTATGATGTGACATTCCCTACCTTTTGAATATACTAAATTCATAATATGCAAAAACTGATGATAATGAATGTTTTATTCTTGCACACTTGCTTTGACAGACACTTGTGACCCAACTGGTTGATGACTTGGGGAAATGAGCTAAGCAGTGAAGTGCACTTCCCTGACATTTTGGATGATATGGCAGTATATTAACAGGTAGAGTTTGTCTGCTTTCTTTTTTTTTCTTTTTTTCCCTTCTTTCTTTCCTTCTCTCCTTCCTTGTTTCTATGTATACATCTTCTCAGCTGCTGAAAATCTGCACTAAATCAAGTCATCTCATGCTTTTAAAAAAGCAGTTTTGCGTTTAGGGTAAAAATTTTTATTTCATTGTTTAAGTGTATTTTGAATAAAATGCATACCAGTTATAGGCCCAGGAAACTGACATAAAAGACTTGTGGAGAAAACGGAGCACATTTGGTGCACATCTCAACAGCAATACTTGATTCATTTCAAAGGCCTGTACAAGTGACCAGTTCTATGGAAGGAAATATATTTACAGATGCCTGTACTGCATGTTATGCCTTTCAGACTATTTCAATTTACATGCAGATTGGAGGAAATGAAAGTCCTTTTACAGTCTGCTCTGTGCCTCTTAAAAGACAGAAATTCATTTTCTCTTCTTGAGCTCCACTTTTATGATACTTTTTCTCGTAATTACAGGGTATTACTTTTGTCAAATGGGATATGTCTCATTTCAGAGGCATACCTCAGCAGAAGCTCTTTCAGAGGGAAAAAGGACAATGTCACAGCCTCCCTCATGTTTATTAATATTAATATGCTACTGTCTAGTTCAATTGTTGCTCACAGAATCCATTCAAAGATGCTTTTCCAATATTGATGGCAGGCATCTAATGCTGGGGAACAGAAGCTATTGATATTGTTTCATCCAAACTTATTTAAAGTTCACATCAGACGAAGACAGCCTTTATAAGCATTGCATTGTCATGCGTTTGATGGCAATTATAAAGCACTCTGAGGTAGGAGTCAAAATGAGTTGGAATCTGCGGCTATAACCCTAGGAGATGGCAATCATTTTATATTAGTTAGTTGTTTTGGAGTGATGCTTTCTGGAGTGGGAAGGAAAACAGTACAAGTCTTTGAATAAATATGGCATATTTGAAATCATACTACTTTGTGTTGTGCTGTTTTCTAAGCAGTTGAGGTTTTTTGGCCCAGATCAGTCAGCATTTGGACGAATACTTTCAAGGACTCTCTCTACATCATTAGACACAAAATGAACTGCTTATAGGAGTCCATAGAGGCCCACCTTTCTGCTGAATTAGTACTACGGCAATGTCCCAGCAGAGTGGCCGGGGATAACAGAATACCGACTGTACTGTGTTTGGATGGGATGCTCTTTTAATGTCCAGGCAAGTGCTGGTCATTAAGGATTCTGTAAAAATCACCTTTCCAGTAAGATATGTGTCATGTTGCCCTGACCAAATTTCATTTTGTACAAAACTATTCTGTGTTTACTTTTTCAGTTGTCATTCAGCCTTATCTTTCTAATGTATCTAAAGCAGCTATGATGTTGATGGTGTCAAACCAAAGTTAGATTCTACTACTAAACTAGCCACACATTATTAATTATTCCAAGAGCATGGCGTGGTACATGCGTGTATAGATTTTTAATTTTAGAAATGACTTTAAACCACCAAATTCTAATAAAAAAAAAGTTGGAAGTGTTTCGATTCAGACTCCTCTGTTTTGAGATGAACTAAGCAATGCAATTGTCAAATATTGCGACTGTGTGCCTCCCCTCACTGAACAATGTTGTGCTATCCAAGCTGAATTAAGAAAATAGTATGAAGAAAGTCTTGTTGATTCTGGCCTGATGCTTAATTTAAAGTTCTCTGATTTGACTACCAGGAGCATCTTGGTTAGATTGATTGTGAGCTGTGGTCAAGTGTGTTTTCTTGTTGTTTTTACCATTGCTTTCGAGTTGGAATTACAAGTGGCTCCTTTTGGGGAATGTTGTCTGGTAATGTGCCACTAGACTGCAGCTAGTTCTGTTTTTTTCAAGGCTTAATAACATGCTCATCATCGAGAAGGATGATCCACAAATGATAGCAAGCACATGAATTAATGGGGGCCGGGGGAGGGGGCAAAAGGCAACACAGTTGTCTTTTGCACATAAAGCACCTTATGCCTTAATGAATTCAGCTTTTGGTATAAGTTGACATATGTGAGAACTATATTAATGTAAATATAACAAACCTCTAATATGTGTGTTTAAGCTGAGGTGTTTGTGAGTGTATAATGGGAAGAGATCACTCAGGGCAACAGAATGCTGTTAAGTACTCGTAGTTGTGGCATGTTCAAGTGCTGCTCTTTAGCTACAAAATTCTTGGTGTGGATTTCAAATTACTTAGGAAGTAAAAATGCTCACACACATGCATGCACACACCCGGCAAAAGGGATTACAGTTGTTCTTTTCTCCCCCAGGCTTTTACAGCGGGACTCACAAGTCATGTCATCTGAAAGTTAGTATGGCACAGACAATAATCCAGGTCATCATAATATCAACCACTCTGGCAAAACCAACTGGAGTAAATAAACAAGCAAAAATGTAAAATCCCTTTGTTATAATCAAAGAAATACTACAGGAGAGATGAAGTCGGCTTGGTTTTAGGACAACAATCCATAATTTATTTTGCAGATGTCTCTGTAATTTAAACAGCAGGCAGAACAACCACACAGTTGTAGATGCTCTGGGGAAAGGATACCCAGAGCCTCGTAAATCATGGTGAGGATTAAAAGCAATGAACATTCATCTTCTTAACCTCGTAAAGCAATATTGCAAAGCCAAGGATTACAACTTACTGTGCATGTAATCTTTGTTCAGGGATAAAGGGTGTCAGCTTTTTTAAAAGCTTCTCTCAATTAACAATGGCATGTGCCTTTTGGGAAAGGAGCAAGAAAAATAGTTTTAAAGTTGACTTAACGTGAGTTCCTTCCTATTGAAAGAACATTTAGGAAGAGATTTTTCTATGAAGAAAAAAGAGAGAGAAGCCTGGATCTGATGGCAATTTGTTTGCTATTAAAAAATTACGTTTTTCCCTTCTTTCTAGAACTGCAGGTGATACTTGACTTAATACACAGGAAATCTGGGGGGAAATGGGCTTCCCATCTCATGCATTTCCTTTCTGGACTTCAAAACAACTTCTTACCCTGCTTGTTTTAAGGGTGTGCTTTGCAGGAACTCAGTATTATTCACTAGCACTCATGCTCTGTGCTACATTTCCTCCACTGAGCAAGCAGAGTTTTAATGGCTCCAAGGACAAGGTTTACCAAGATTTATAAAGTAAGTCTCTAAAATGAATCTCTTAATTCTCTGGATGCCAAAGTAGGTGAACTCATTTTAAAAAAAAATACTGAACAATCAGCAGTACCTATTTAATTCAATCACACATGATTTCATTGGGAGTTGCTCAAAAGTGTCTGCTTATTCAGATATCTGTATATGGAGTTTAAAAGCCTAACTTAGGCTTTTACAAGTTTGGCCTTCAGTTGCATAGAATTATTTTATGTTGTCTTGTATTGTATGTATTATTCTATGTAGTCTTGTTTTGAATGGTCCAGAATAATGTGGTTTTTTGAGTTTTAAGTATCATTTGTTTTTGAAATTTCCAGCTGCTTGAGGGAACTCAGTCATTTACATTGCGAAATATTTTTCAAGTGTGTCACTTTTTTCCTCTCTTGTTTTTCCTGCCACTATAATGTCCTCCGATTTAAAGGTGGTTTTTTTTTTTACTTTTCCATTGAATTTTCTAATAGAATCACTGTTGGTAGGTCTGTGCTTCCTATAGTCCTTTCCCATACCATCACAGCTGGGCTTTTCTCCCCACGATTGAAAATGTTAAGCAATAGGGAAACAGGCACGTGAACAATGCAGTGTTTAGCTCCCTAGATTATAGGAGTGGGGTGATATTTATATCTTTAAAACATAATTTAATGCCTTTTAGCCTCATTCAGTATTTCTTCTGCAGCCCTACTTTTCCTCTGCAGTGAACAAAGCGTGGGCACTTGAGTCTGGTGCCCCAGGCATCCACTTAGAGAGGGTGCCAGCATGGCAGCCAGCACTGCTGCCAGCCCAGTGTTTGTACTGCCAGGTCGCACTTATGCCTCTGATTTCGCTCGCTCCCATCCCCTCCCTTCTGTAAAACCTTTTTTCTCCTCCTACATCCTTTACAAAGGCCTTCTGCACTCTTACTGCCTGTACTGGTTGACTTTTAAAGTCATTTCACTCCTAAGTGGTCTTATGCTGCCGACTTTATCTTACTGGCTGTGGAGCTTAGAGATGCCCATAAGCCTTTGTGTGTCACTAAGAAAAAGTAGATATGGAAACAGACAGGTACTAAGGGAAATTCAGCATTTTCATTGCAACTCCATGTCAGTAATAACTTGATTCTGTTTTTTAAGGCCCATTGCTTTCTTCATGAATTGCTTGAATGCAAAAATCCCTTAATTCACGTCATTATATAATCTGAATCATGAATCATTTTATTCTGATGGAAATGGCAAAGGATGGTTGGCCCTACTGCAAGTGTTATTCCCTTGGGAGTCTTGAGCCAGAGCTTTAAAAGACATCAAAAGCTATTTTGAGAGCAAAAGGGATAAGTCTTTGAAAATGGTTGTGGATGGTTATCTCCATGCTCTTATAAATAATCATAGAGAGCTTGAAATAAAACTTCAAATGGTTGGAGTCTAACATCTGAGTCAATGCCATAGGCCAAAGCAATACTTAGTGCTTCTCTATTGACTCGGATGGGATCCTGTTAGTGCTTTGCTTTTGAAAATCTGACCTTTTAAAATACTTAAATGTGGATGGCAGAGCTGTTTTCTCCTGTTTGGGGGGTGGCGGAAGTAATGCCTAGAAAAATGTGTCCAAAAACACATTTTTGAGAGAGCAGTGTGGGTCTGAGTGTAAAGGTTGTATTTTTCTTTTTTATTAGTCTGATTAGTTCAGCATTTTTTCTTCTGAAATTATTGCTGTGCATTTGTTTATAGATTCTTCTTCCTTTTTGGATCTGAATCTTCTCCTGTTACATTAATTCTATAGTTAATTCATTTTTGTTGTTGTGTCTTTTGCAGTCTGTCTCTTTGTAATTTGGTAAAACATTTCCAATACTATCAGTAAATGGATTAAAAGGCTACACTAAAAAGGATTTGGCTGCTGCAGCATCACAGCATTTTGTAGCAAGGTGGGAAGCAGTTCCTGATCCTGCTGCCAGTGTTATCATTACCAAGAATCAATCCACAAAATACCTTAACATTTACAAATCAGCTTTTAAAATGATAAATAGTGTTCTGCCTGGGAAGTATGGGCTCTGCCAATTGCAACTTATCAGGGAGGAACATCCTAGGGGGTGGGATTGTGCATCATCCAACCAGAGTACTTCCTTCTACCGTGCACTATGTAGGCTACTCCATTCTTTAGAAGTGCAGGCACTACAGTTGCCACAAACTTTCAGGCGGGTAGAGATGACATCCTGGGAGGCAACTCCTCTAATTTGCACATGCAAATACTGGTCAGAATTTAGCTTAGTACGAGGAAAGAAATGTCAAGCTATAATAATTTTTCTTCTCAAATTTATTGACATTTTGTGATCCAGGACAACATTTGAGGATTAATACTTCTTTGATCTGGTATTTTAACAACTATTTGCCTTAAAAGCATGTGAAATAATTTGGGATTTCTTATGTTTTTATTAGTCAGTGGAGGGACACTGTGTAGACAAAACACCTCTTACTTTTCAAGGCAACATATAGGGATTTATCTAATCAAGACATGTTAGTGATCATCAGACTGACTTTAATATATGTTTTACTTCTGATAGCACTTAGATAAGCTAACAGTACAACATTTCCAAAATAAATTTGGGCCTCATTATACTAAATGCATACAAGAACAGATATGTAGAAAATTGCATTCATGTTGTTGTTGAAATTCCTTTTTGTTTGTTTTAAAAAACATTTTGAACAATTGCATCATGTTTATGTATATTTTTGTTCCACTACTTTTCAATCCCTCTATCTTTTTTTTGTTTCCTTTCCCTTTTTTTTCTCTTCCCCTCTGGTCTGTTCTCCTGCAGTGTTGAATTGGGAACAGGTCACTAGGGAAGATTTGTTTTCCTATTGGAAGCTTTGTAGAAGAAGAAAAAACATAATAAAAAGTACTAAGGAGTTTAAAAAAACACTTACCCACAAGTAACCCCCAGGTTACCCCCAAGAAACTATACGCCTGTAAGCTTCACCTCAGTGTTCAGGAAGATCTTGAAGAGAATTAACAAGGAGCATATCTGTGGAGGGCTGCAGGGGAGATCATACTCAGGGGCAATTAGCATGGGTTCATCAAAGGCAGGCCCTGCCTGACCAACCCGATTGCCTTTTATGACCAAGTAACTAAATACTTGGATGATGGTGTCACAGTGGACGTAGTCTTTCTAGACTTTATGAAGGTCTTTGACACTGTCTCTTACCCCATCCTCATCAATAAATTAAATGACTGCGGCATTGATGCCTGTAATGTTGGATGGGTAAAAAATTGACTGATGGGGCACATCCAGAGAGTAGTGGTGGACATGTTGTATTCAACCTGGTGAGATGTGAGCAGTGGAGTACCCCAGGGCTCGGTCCTCAGGCCCGCACTATTTAACATCTTCATCAGAGACTTGGACGAGGGGGAAAGCACGCTGTCCAAGTTTGCTGATGACACTAAGATGTGGGGTGAGGTGGACACACTTGAAGGGAGAAAGAGGCTGTAACTAGATTTAGACAGACTACAAAAGTGGGCAGACAAGAATAGGATGGGCTTCAATGTAGACAAATGCAGGGTGCTGCACCTTGGGAGAAGGAATCCACAGCGTACATACATACAGGGAGTTCCCTTCTTGAAAGCACAGAGGAGGAAAGGGATCTTGGAGTCATTATTGACTCCAAGATGAACATGAGCCGCCAATGGCAGACTGCAGCCAGCAAGGCCGGCCAGACCTTGTCATGCATCCAAAGATGCATCTCAAGCCAGTCCAGAGAAGTGATACTCCACCTCTATGTGACTTTGATCAGGCTGCAGTTGGAGTGCTGCATCAGGTGATGGGCGCCAGACTTCAAAGGGGATGTGGCCAGCCTGGAGAGGGTTCAGAGGAGGGCCACCCACTTGGTGAGAGGGCAGCAGGACAGGCCCTTTGAGGAGAGACTGAAGAACCTGAACCTGTTCAGCCTCAGCAAGAGGAGGCTGAGGGGGACCTGGTGGCTGCCTATAAACTCATCAGGGGAGATGAACAGCAAATAGGCAGAGCCCTTTTCTCCCCAGCACCACCTGGGGTGACAAGGAACAATGGTAATAAGCTGATGGAGAATAGGTTTAGGTTAGAGATCA
>JAGPOW010000261.1:131034194-131044494 GCA_030014935.1 Caiman crocodilus
CAAAGTTTGAAATAAAATAAAAAGAAAGTCATAAAAAGTTTCTTCCTTCCCTGAGGGGTGTTGCCTAGATTATAGTGTTCCTCCCCATCAAGTGTAAATACTAGCGCTCCCTATAAGGGAGATTAATACCTAGCAATACATTCTGAGTAGGGGACAGCAAATTGCACTGTCCAAGAATCAGAGGAGGGAGTGAGTTATAACTAGTTTATATCTATACTGCAGCTAGGATATGTGAATGTCATCCATATAGACATATTTTGCCATCTTTAATAGGGCTAGCAAGGGTAAAACTGTTGGTGAAGATGAAGCTACACAGGTTTCAGTATAGTCTGCACCATGAAGGGATATTTACTTTGTAGGCTGGTTAACACTGGTGTAACTTCAGCAACAATTGCTAGCAAGCCAGATACAGCAAAAGTCTTCCAGACATGCCAACTAATGCTGCAGTTTTATCTCTGACTGTAAGGTGGACATCCTATCATAGTCACGCATTTGGATCTTTTCTTCCCTTTTCCCTCTGGAAATAATCAATGGATATCCCTTTTCTTGGTACAGACAACTCAGCTGTGCATTGGGAAGAAGGGGTTGGAGCTGCACTTGTTTCCTTCCTACCTGTCTGTGCAGCCTGGCATTAGTCTTTCTTCCTGTAGTTTGTCACATGTAGACATCATCCCATAAGTGGGTCATATATGTATGTCTGTGTAAGGGGTTTCTTAATCTGACCATAGCTGTTATGTTCCTACAGACAGACTCGGTGTCAGATGTTGATTTTGGAAATGCAGATAGGCTGGAGTCAGCAGGTTTCCTGGTGCAGGGGAGGGAGGGAGGTAAGTGAACTCTGCAGCAATGAGCATCCATTCTGTAAAGCAACTACTTGTTGGATGATTCCATAGCTTGAAAAGCTTCTGAAACCCCTAGAGAAATATATGGACCTTTTATTGATGAGGAACTGTTATTCTTTCCTCAGGAGGGAAGAGTGCCAACAGAACTTGATCACACACTGGTTAGGCCTCTGCTTAAAAAACTTTCCTTGGATATTAACATGCTTACCCGTTATCATTCAGTACGTCAGTAACAATGTGTAAATTTATAACTCGCCTGGTATCCTGCTAGATGGAAGACTACTGCTTACCATACACCCTTTTGTATGAAACTTATGATCAATAGGAAAAGCTCTTTAGCTCCAGGTTCAGATGTGTCATCAGAGATTATTCAATGCTTGTAATGGGAATTTACCATTCACCCCCCTATTTATTTTAATGGCACCAAAACATCCCTATGGTGAAATGGCCTGTGAAAATGTAAGCATCCATATCCAGTGGAATATCTTCCTTAATTAAAGATTTTCTTAGCATTTTTGTATTTTATTTTCTCTGCTGCATTTTGGTGTGAGAGACTAAATCTGAGCTTCAGAACACAGTGCCACATATAATCATATCTTCTCTGCTTGATTTAGAGGTTTAGAAATCACAATTTTTTGTAATAAAATCCATTGCTATGTGATCAATGAATCCATCAGTCTAAAAGGATGTCAACTGGTGTCAATTTTGATCATACTAAATAATTTGCATAAGTGTCCACTGAGAACTGGACTGAAACTTCCAGAGGTCACTACACAACCATTAGATGGGTGTGTTGGTTTTTATGAGCTAAAGGAAGGGAATACAATGAAATTGGTATTAGCTGAAGCTCAGTCAACTTTGCCTGGCATATGGTAATTTGCATAAACTCTTCTATACTATTCTGGGTGTTGACTTTTGCAACAAAATATTTCCTTGTTCCCCTTGCTATTTTGCCATAAGTGAAATGGTTTGTTTCCTTCTGAAAGCTGAAACAGGTGTCTAACGCTGAGCAAAGTATGTGCTTGTAACTTTTTTTCATCTTTTGTCAGAAAAAAAGATGTTGAAACTTTCAGTAATGCTTTTGAGTTTTGCTATACAGCTGTGTGACACTGCCTTCTGGTTTCAGCTTTCATTTCAAACAGAAAACGCAACATAACTGTTCAGGAAAGTTTGAAGATCCTTTTATGCAGGGGTTTAGGTTGTGGCCGTGTTGGTCTATGGACGTAGGCAGACGAGGTTCCTCGGGTGAATTTGATATGTTTTATTAGACCAACCGAAATGGTTGGAGAATAGTTATTAAGCAAGCTTTCGGGTTCAAACCCCTTTGTCAGGCTAAGGAAGCTTCAGCAGTTGGTGTGTGCTCTTCCTGGACGGAAGATCCTTTTATGAAGCTGTGCTAAGTGGTTTATGGTTCCAGGTGATAACACCTTGTGTAACTTGGTGACGCTAATGTTTGGATGTCAATCTGAACCCAAATGAAACTCATCTATATTGGCTAGGTTTTGTATTGTGTTTGAGGCTATTGAAAGTCCCAGAAAAATGTAGGGGTTGCAAAGAAAAATCAGGAGGCCCATCCTATAGGGTGAGCCCTTCTTTTTCTCTCTTTTTGATCCTGTTCCCAGTTTGAATAGACACCATAACTAGTCACTTAGCCAGAGAAACAGGGGGAAAGGCCTCTATCGCTTGTTGGATAAAGCCCTTTCCTGCAAAACAAGGATGTGTGGGCTCTAGCAGTTCATACTTGTATAAATATGTATTTTATATAAAGTGGAATGGCATCTAGAGGAAAAAATGAGAGACCCACATTTGAATAAACCCTTGCCTGGTAGTCCATACATTATGTCTGATGTTAGAAATCCAAATTCACTCCCTGCCCAAACAGGATGATACTAAACACTTTGGTTTAAGAGCGGGAACTAGATCCCAAGCCTTCTGGGTATGTGAATGCCCTAATACTTGGCTATAGGGTCTTTCTCTCTGACTGAATGGCTGTTTAAGTAGTTCACACAAATAGAAACAACATTAACGGGAGAGATTAAGAACGGTCTATACTAGTCCTATAGCTTAGTTCTTAGGGCACGCTCTTGAGGATTGAAAAGATGGGTTCAAATCTTCTCAGGAAGAGGAGGGGATTGAAATTGGGTCCCAGTGTCGTGGGTAGATGAGTACTTTAACCACAGATTTATTATATAAAAGGGAAAGTCCTTCCATTCTGTGAATGTTCCTTTACCCAGTTCCCGCCCCCGCCCCCCTCAACAAAACTAGTCAGTGAATTCAGATCCAACTCTGAATGGCTTTAAGACAGCTGAAACTACATTAGCAAATAAACTATTTCTTACAAATATTTGCCTTTTCTAGTTCTGGACTCTCAATAGGGCAGAATCTGTGGTTGCTGGTTAAATTCCCAAGTGTGTCATGTGACAAGTTTATATGAAGTCACCTGAAGATGAGCTGATGGCAACTTAGTCATCCAAGTTGCTAATTAATTATATTCCTCCTTCAAATATATAGGGCGATTGCATCTGAGGACGAGGGAGAGAAGCAATACAGAGGGTGGCTTTGAGAGGAAAAAAAGGTGGCTAGCTAATTAGGTCTGTCTTATTCTGACAAAGGATTCCTCTGTAACCCTGAGAGAGTAATTTGCAGAAAATTCCACAAAGTTACTTGGGTGTTGTGATGCTGACAGTTACAATATCCAACTTTTAGTGATCTTAGTGATCTTCCTCCTTTATATAATAATCTAGCCTTAAGAATACTTAGGCAAGTCATGGGACTTCAGTGCCCTTCTCCACTGACAGGAAGTCCCTTTCTTCCATTTCTTAGGGAGTTGCTCTAATTACCAAGCTATAGGGCAGGGGCAGGCAACATTTCTGGCCAGAGTGCCAAACCCGGCCCCCCACGCCCCATGTCTACCTGGGAAGGTGCTGAAGTGCTGACAAGCCAGAAGAACAAAACTGGGGAGGGGGGATCGTGGCAGTGTGCACTGCATATTAATATAGTTAATAATCATAAATGCTGCTTTTTTACAGTAAATACCAGGTTTTCTAAAAATTCAAAACCCGGTGACAATAAATAAAAAGATGAAAAGAATAAATTCATATGCTATCTTTGCCCTTGTGCATAATTTTGGTTAATGATGTTGTGATGAGAGAAAAAAAAAGAGAGAGGGAAAGAGGAGAGAAAAAAAGGAACAGGGGAGAAGAGTGAGAAAGAAAAGAGAAAAAAAAGAGGACAGTAAAAAAGAGAAAAGAGAGAAAAAAGAGAGGAGAGAGAAAGAAAGGAATAAGAAAAAAGAAAACAGTGAGAAAAGGAGAGAAGAAAGATAAAGAAAGAAAAAAGGAAAGACTTTTTTTTACTTTTAAGAGACATTTATTCCAGGGAGGGTGACAAATCGGGGCCACCAGAGAGTATGTACAGGTGGGCCTGAACACCTGGGCCTCACGGACATGGCCTGGGCTCATGGCCTGCAAGGCCTGCCCGTACACTCTAGACTAAAAAAACCACAGTGAACAAAAGGACTATTTACACATTTACAGTTCTGCCAGTGGGGACAGCCATGGGGGTCTTTAGGGGTCGACCTGTGTGAAACAAAGTCCAAGGCCTCGGCCCACTAGACGCATCTACCACAGTTTGAGCAGCTGGTGGTATTACAGGGCAAGGAGCAGGCATCCCGCCTCGACTTGGCACAGCACCCCCTCGAGGGCCCAGCCTTCCTCAAAGGTGGGCACCGTCCACTGCAGGCCCGCATGCTCAAACTCAAGTGAGAGGTGAGCCCACACCAGCAGGCGGGACAGTTGCAGGACGTTGTCCATCCCGGTCCCGGCGAGCCAGTTTTGCCAGCTCTTCAGAGTGGGCATCTTGGCCTGGCCCAGCAAGAAGTTAGCCAGGCTGACCACGGCCTGCTCAGCCGCCCGGTAGGGGAAGGAGTGGGTGTAGATGTCCTCCGAGAAGTCCCGGCCTAGCGCTCGAAGCAGCGTGCCCAGTGTGGCAAAGAGCATCTGCAGCCGGAGACAGTCGAGGAAAGTGTGGAAAATGTCCTCGTCCAGCACCCCTGGGCAGAAGGGGCAGGCCGCTGAGCCCGCTGGGTCCAGGTGGCGAACAAAGGCACTGGTGGCCAGGATGCCGTGCACGAGTCGCCACTGCAAGTTGCCGGTCTTCTTGGAGGGGGGTGCCTTATACAGCGTGCGCCACGCTGGGAGAAAAAGGAAATGGAAGATAAATAAGAGACAAAAAGAGGGGAGAGAGGAAAAAGGAGAGAGGAAAAATAGAGAGAAGACAGAAAAAAGGGAGAAAAAAGAAAAAGAGAGAAGAGAAGAAAGAAACAAGAGAGAAAGATAGAAAAAGAGGAGCGAGAAAGAAAAGATAAAAAAAGGAAAAAGAGAGTCTCCTAGCACTGTGGGCTGCATCTCGGGTCTGCTGGCCAAGGTGACACCCTGGCAGCATCCTCCAGGGCTCAGGTGCTCAGGCCTCTCAGACAGGCCCAGAGCAGGGGGAGACCAGGCCCAGGGCTTGGACGGAGGGCCAGCCCAGTCAAGGTATGGACAGCACTGGGGTGCCGAGGTAAATTGCATGGTTAATATTATTTTGCTATAGGATGTCGGGAGAATAAGCTCACTAAAGATTGTGAAGCTTAATAGAAAATAAAAGAACATAAATTGAAACAGTCGTAATGAGGAAAGAAGGGCAGACTACATCAGAAAGCACTGCCTTGTAAAAATATTAGTGCTCATGTTAGCACCACTGTCCACCAGAAAGTGCTTAGGGATCGTTAACGCACAATTAACCCTTGAATGAAACATGAAATATGAACACAGACAACTCAGTGTTCTAAAATCAAAGTCTAACTTCATTAGTACAACAAGTATTATCTTAGCAGTTTCTATAATCAGAGAGAGATGATGATGATGATGATGATGACACACTTAACTTTCTTGTTGCCCCCATTATGCTTTTCTTTAACATTGCTCTTTTGATGACTCCTTGCTCTTGTATTAGTCTCTCTGCAGTCAACATATTACTCATATTTTATCTTGTCAGCATATTCTTTTGTTCAACAGACCCATGAACACACCTCTTAATTTGGCCTTTTTCCAGTGTCATACTTTGGGAATTATCAATTGGTCTCCCTCATCACCATTCATTAACATATCCAATCATTTCATCCCTCTGATTCAATCGATTAGTGCCAAGTTCAGTTAATCTGAGCTGGAAACAAAACTATTACTGTGTTGTGTTAGAAAAACTTCTCAGAGTGATAGAAAAGGAAAGAAACATCAAACAAGCAAACTCAAGGCCATAAGCTGTTTGCAAGAGGTAAGGCCAGCTGATACTGCAGACACCAGCAAAATGAAAAGTTCAGATAATAGTGAGGCTATACAGAATTTAAGCAATGATTAAATAAGGCTGAATATAAAAGAAAGCCTTAAACAATACTGTAATTCACCACTCTATAAACAGGTGCAACTTTAAAGCAGATCATATGACAAGATACCCCAACACTAACTTGGGTACTTGAACCTGTATGGCTGTGTTAACATAGCACATGATACAGGGTAATTTATCCTAGTGAGAAGACCTGGCCAAAGTGCCATGCTATACAGCTTCCAGTACCCAAGCTAGCTTATTTCTAGCTAGCTTGGACATGTCTACGCTTCACTACACTGTGAAATGTACATATCCTGAGAACATTGAATGGTAAATTAAATATATCAGGCACAGAATCCTCAAATGTGACCTGTCTGCATTAAAAGTCATTGTACACCTTTCATCCGGTGGCAACATTGTGTGTTAGATAAGAAATGTTCTCTGGTGGGAACAGCTGATGAGGCAAGCCTATCAATGAGCCTGTCCTACTCACTGATAGGCTGCTCTGGGGGGCAAAGGGAGCAGCCTTCTTTCTCCCCCGGCTGGAAAGTGCATCTTTGTGCAGCTTTGTCATGCTCCAAGCAGGGAGCTGTGCACATGTGGCCACCCACATTATACTATATTTTTGTGGCATAACATACCTGTAGCACATTTAAAAAAAAAAAAATGTCTGGCAGAGCCCTATGAAATAACAAAGAAGGTTCTCCAACCTCTGCCATTCAAGCATATAACTTTGGTTTTTTGGGTGTACTTAGGTAGCTCAGACAACAGACAAGGTTGTTATTTATTTAGTCATTTATTGTTGAATCAGTAGCCAGTGTAATATGCCTAGGGCCTATTGGTTTCAGATATTTATCAATAAATACTACGTACTAGGCACATCTACATGTGCCATTAACTGGTAGCGATAAGCTGCAGGGCTTATTGCTCCACAGTTTATTGCTCCCAGGATGTGCATCTGGAGTACAGCACATTGAGTCAGGTTGCCAGGGAGTCCAGGGGTTGAGCCTGCCAGCCTGCAGCTGCTCTGACCAGGCTCAATGTGTTGCACAGGAGCTAGCCAGGGCAAAAAACCTCTGCAGCAGGGTAGGACTTGTATTTATGTGCTTGTAACTTTTTTTCATCTTTTGTCAGAAAAGAGATGTTGAAACTTTCAGTAATGCTTTTGAGTTTTGCTATACAGCTGTGTGACACTGCCTTCTGGTTTCATCTTTCATTTCAAATAAAAAAACGTAACTGTCCAGGAAAGTTTGAAGATCCTTTTATGAAGCTGTGCTAAATGGTTTATGGTTCCAGGTGGTAACACTTTGTGTAACTTGGTAGGACTTGTATTTACAAGTCCTACCCTGCTGCAGAATGTATTAGTTTCATATGCTCAAGACACGTGTAGACACTGAGACCATTTACTGCTCAGTTAATTAGTCAGCTGCTAAGTAAACATCTCAGGTAGATGTGCCCAGATGTGCCCACTGTTCCAAGCTGTATCAGTCTGAGCAGATCCTCCTAAAGAACTACCAAATTAAATTGGTGATTTAATTGATCCTAATATAGTTTATATATAGCATCATTGGAAACAACCCATTTTAAAAGTACAATGCAAATCTGAATTTCTCTTGTTGGTATTTTCTTTTCTGCTTTTTCTTGTTCTTGTTGAAGCTCTGTGGGGTTTTTTTCTAGTCCTTCATCCACTCGTGCATGATCTCACAGAGAAATCGTAACTTACATATGGCATCATTACCCTATGGAAATAATTGTGAAGTCACAAATGTAGCATTTTAAATTCAGGTAAGGAAACAATGCTACTGGTATACTAATTAACAAAAAAATACACAGTAGAACAAGAACATTAGTCTTGTAAAGAGGTGTTGATTCTACTTTTAATTATGGTTCAGGGTACAGAACTCTTAAGGTAGATTCTGCCTTCTACCCACAGTGATTCTCTTACACACATAAACATACCCCTAGTTGGTGTTAGTTTTGTTATCTCTATTACTAGAATTAACATGAAGTTCCTAGATAAGAAATCAGTTCTCTTTGTGGTAAATTATACGGAGTCTACATTATAGTGTTGTGGTCTACATTGTAGTATTTCAGCCTCTGGTTAATATCACTGTAAAATTCTAAAGGAGGGATACAACCTTCAAAATTATTACATTTTGAAGTCACGTATTTTAGCATGCATGCGGTATTACCGTCATGAGAGACTGAGCAGTTTTCCAATTCTTTCTGGCATAGCCTGGAAATAACTATTCCCCTCCCCCAGTACTTTTATTAATAAGAAATGAAATCAGAGCAAAGCAGTTTGATATACAATCAGACAAAGTAGCTCTACAAGTCTTCCAAGGCTTAGGAACAGTCTAATTTTCCATTTCCTAAAGAGTTCTTGAGGTATTATTTTACTTGGTGCTAACATCATGATCCCATCTACAGTAAAGTTTTAAAAAAACAATTAGAAAAGCTTGTAATATTAGGTAGGAAGTTGCTCACTACTTTTATCAGAAAAATGAAACTGACACTGTGGGAAAAAGAAAATATTTCCTGACACTGTTGTTACCCAAAAGAATGAGCGAGTTAAATTTTAAAAAATGTACTTTTAATTTATTCCATTCTAATCTAATCCCTCTAACTTTTACATATTTATTTTACCTGGGTTAGTATGATACATGAAAAAAAATGTCTTCGAGCACATCCACACGAGTGTGCATCTGCATCTTTAAGTGTCTCACAGCATTTTGAGATGCTGCAAGAGGCACATGTGGGATCAAAGAAACATTTACCATGCTGTAAATTTGCAGCATGAAGGTAACATTAGACCCCTGAATATCCAAGGGGGGAAAAAAAAACTGTAGGGGGAAAAAAGCAGGGCAGGGCATGGTCCTGGACTGTGTCCTGCCGGGAACTGGAGGCTCAGTCCTCCACAGAGATGCCCTAGTAGCCAGCCAGAAGGGGGCGGGGACCACGGGGAGACCCCACTAGCACCACCCACACCTCCAGCCCTTGCTTGCTGACCCTTCCAATCGCTATCTTGCCCGGCCCCATCCCCCACCTTTCCCTGAGCCTCCGATCACTGCCTTGCCCAACCCCAGCATCCTGGTAATTAAAAAAAGAAAAATAAAGCCCCATTCTCAATGGCAGTAACAGCTACCATGGGGATCACTGGGGCCTCATGGCAGAGCCCCCTCCTGAGAGTGAGTACCCCTGCGCTACTTGCCAGGACAGCTTTTTGACCTGCTGGGACCAGGACAGGGCAGCTTTTTATACTGCTGGGGACAGCATAGGTGCTGGCCCCAGGCTGTAGCTCCCCCTGGCTGCAGATCTGGGGGGAGCCAGGCAGGGTTATTATGCTCCAAGTGGCACAATTTGCCCCACACCAAGATGCATGTCCAGGTACATGCACTGAGGCAAGAAGCCCCAGCTCAAATGTATACCACTTCTATTTGAGCTGCTGGAAGTGCATGTGCTTGCATTTGTGGATGTACCCTCGGCGTCTTTCAGAAAAAGGGGCATAATAGCCAAAAATAAATTCTCATTAAAAGATATTCTTATCAATAAACAGGCCTCCAGTATGTTCATTCCTGATCCTAAATTATGGGGAAGTGGGCTTTTAAGTACATTCTATGGGTCAATAACATTGAATTATTTTAGACTAATGACAATGAATGCATTCTGGAGTACTGCATCCAGTTTTGGGCTCTGCAATTCAAAAAGGATGTGGAGAAGCTTAAGAGAGTCCAGAGAAGAGCCACGCACATGATCAGAGGTTAGGGAAGCAGACCCTATGATGACAGGCTGAGAGCCATGGGGCTCTTTAGCTGAGCAAAGTGCAGGCTGAGGGTGATCTGATGACCAACTATAAGCTTAT
Source organism: Caiman crocodilus (assembly GCA_030014935.1). Classification (NCBI taxonomy): domain Eukaryota; kingdom Metazoa; phylum Chordata; order Crocodylia; family Alligatoridae; genus Caiman; species Caiman crocodilus. Next base: position 131,044,263 of record JAGPOW010000261.1, read on the forward strand.
CAGGGGTGACCACCAGTATCTGGGGGAACGTTTGTTCACCAGAGCGCCCCAAGGGATGATGACTAGGTGAAATGGTCATAAATTACTATAAGACTGTTTCAGGCTGGACATAAGGAAGAATTTCTTTACAGATCGAGCCCCCAAGGTCTGGAACAGCCTGCCACCGGAGGTGGTTCAAGTGCCTACATTGAACACCTTCAAGAGCAAACTGGATGCTTATCTTGCTGGGATC
>JAGPOW010000261.1:131044594-131090828 GCA_030014935.1 Caiman crocodilus
TGACTTCCTGCCCTTTGGGCAGGGGGCTGGACTCGATCTTCCGAGGTCCCTTCCAGCCCTAATGTCTATGAAATCTATGAAGTTGGAGGATCTTTTTCATAAGCTAGTGTTTATCAAACACTGGGTAAGGAAGTCATTGTCTTTAGTTTACTCCAGTATTAGAATGAGTTTTATAAATAGACCAAAAATATTACATATTGAAAAGAGAGGGAAAACTTGTAGAACCTTATGAGAGAGCTCTTATTCGTAAGAGCAATTGTACTCAAAATTGTGATCAGTCCATAAGGCAGAAACAAGGTCCTCGGAGGTGAGTCTGATGCACTTATATTGATGTGCTCAGCCCAGAAGGCAAAAACAAGGTCCCCAGAGGTGAGTTTCATACGCTTATATTGATGTTAGTTTTCTGTAGTCATCAATCACTTAAGATCAACAGTACCACAAGAAGCTTATAGACCTAAAACCTTGAGCCTAGCTGAACCTCTGCCAATATGTAGTCACATACTTAAAACATGGACATTTTTGCAGGCTGGTTGGGGTACATGGAGCTGTTTTCACCACTGATTGGCCAAGGGGCTCTGACATCCATGCCCCTTGCTACTAATTGGCTGAGAGGCAATAACTGTGACATATTTAAATAGTAATGGCCATGGAAATATCAAATACATTGCCACATTATTATAAATCTATGTATTAAATTTAATTGAATCTAAATTTAAATTCATTATTAATATACATTTATGCACACTATACATTGTAACTAATATAATGATTCATTATTAACATTCTACAAAAAGTTTAGTAATACTAAATAATGCTAACCTTGATAGAAATAATTCATGTTAGTTATTAAATGCCAGCATGAAGCATCCACTGGCAGTTGCAGCTGACATCCCCTGTCTTTGCAGTGCGAATCTTTGTCTATACACTGAGATCGTATATTCTGAGTGCACTGAATTGGTTGGAATGGTTACACAGCATTTTGCCACATGGTAGAGATGTGGAAACTGGTCAGAAACAGACTCGCAAAACACAGTCAAAGGCACCAGGCACTCTTTGACAAAGTTCATGTAAGCAGCATGTTTTTTGTCATATTCTTTCTGTTATCCAGAGATTGATTTCTGTTGCTCAGAAAAGGCACCTGACTGGGGCAAAAAATGTGAAAAGCTATAAAAAAAAAAAAAAAGAGCCAACACATTGTTTAAACTGTGGTGGTAGTGACGGATCATCAGGGATTCCATTTTTCTCTGATAAAAAATATCCCCAATTTTCAGATTTAAAAAAAGTAAGATCTAGCTATCTAGCTAGCTAGCTATTAGTGATGTTTTATTTTGATCATGGACAAATGTGGATTTTTGAGTTACCTTTTTAAATACAAACATTGGGGATATTTTTTTAAGAGAGAAAACTAGGATCCCAGCTGATCGTACTTGTAGTACTGATTTAACTCTGCAGTTCTTGCCTAGAACGGTTCTGGTCTCCACTAGTTTTCATGCTGACAGTTTGAAAGTTGTTACAATGCCACATCTTTGACCCAACTTATCGAATCCATCAGCTTGTTGCGTGCTTGGTGGATCAAAGCCTACCAACTTTCAGACTGTGTTACAAGTTTCATGAACCAGATTGCATTTTCAGCCACAAATGTAACTTCATCTTCAATGTTGTCCTGTTTTAAGACATTGCGTAGCTGAAGCACGCGCTGTGTGCCAAGTGCGATTTCAAGCTCCTCACAAACATATTGCTGGTAGTACTTCATAGTCTTTGCATGATAATGAATGGCATTAAACCATGAATTCCACTTTTTTTTTTTAACGAGGAAACCAGGCTATCCATATCAGGAAAATGTGTGCACCAGATGTCACTGACTAAAGAAAGGATGTGTGCATTGCAGATGATGTGAATTGCATTGGGCATCATTCCATGGAGCACATCAGAGAAAGCTTTGCACATTTACATTTCATTATCAGAAAAAAATGTCGAGATCTTGTTTTATTATAAGCCGTAGTTTACAATAGCCTTCACTACAGCTTGTGCCACAGTTTAAAAATCGACAGGCGCAAGGTGAACCATTTGTTTGAAAAACAGGCAGGTCATGGTCTATCCAACTCCCAGTACAAATAAAATATGAAGAACATAATTATCTTGGGCCTCTGTTGCTCTGTCTGCTACAGTCAAGACTGACTCATATTCTGCCAGTGCAGATTTTGTAGACTGAACATGCTAAGCAGTTACTCCTGGTCGATAATCTTGGCAAAGCTTGTTTGCACATGGGAACCTGCTGGCATCTGGCAAGTGTATGTTCATGAGTAGTTCCTTAAGTTAGGGTTATCAGTTTTCTCTAGAGAAATGTTGGTTGCTGTGAATGCCTCCACTAACATGAACATAGTCTCTCTTGTCAAACACTGACACCATTAAAATGGTGCAACAGCATTTAGCCTGCTTTAAAGTGTCATGCACACATGTCTCTCATTTCATCTACACATGGCCATAGTGGCTTGCTCTGGCCTTTAGCCTCTGCAACAGCCTTTAACTTGATTTGTAATTCAGGTTCTAAATGCTTATCAATGGTGTTTTTCCTCAACACATCCAGAGCCACATTGCACAATGAACAAAACAAGTTATCAGCATCAGTGTGCAAGGTTCCTACAGGGAACTGCCTTACATAATCCTGAGCTGAAATGTATTTAGCTTTCTTGGATTTCTTTTCACTGATTATCTTTGCAGCACTGCTGCAGCATTGCTTCTGGCTTCTTAGGAGAGGGCACCAAAACCCTTTTGCTTTCCCAACTGTGGGCACATACCTAAATGTTCCTGACTGGTGCTTTAACGGAGTCTACATCACTAGCTCAGCCTCTCAACAACTCTTTCCCAAACCATGTGCTGTATGGCTGCAGGGATTGCTGAACTTTCTTTGTATTCCAGTAAGCTTTTTTTTTGGTGGGGGAAATTCTAAAATTGCAGGAAAACTGCAAAACTGCAATTTAAGTAGGTTCCTACTAATATGGACAGAAAGGTGGCATGAAGCTTGTTGTGGGATTGTTTATATAGGATCAATGCTGCCTGAGTAAGCTAGGACCCTGGTCATTATTCAGGCAAAAACACAATTGGCCTCACGTGACGACAAAAGAAATACGTCGAATAAGGAGTGAATAAAGGCCTTGGGCTTCCCCTAGAATGCTTGTTGCATGACAGTACGCATAAAAGAACTTGTTTTTATGTTAACATGGAAGGAGAAAAGGACTTCTAATATTTGCAGTGTACAAGATCAAAACAGTTTGCAAAGGATTTTGAAATCAAATCTGTCCCTTAGCAAGTAGATAAGCAGAAAATGAAAAACAAAGAATTGTAAAAGAAGAGCTTGAAAATATATCAGGATTAATTATGTGAACAAATGAATGAATTGACTAAATGTACAGGCACAATCATATGACAAATTATGCTGAAAATACAATTGCTCGCTGAATTAGACAGAGACTCCCCTATGGCTGATTACGTGATTCTATACTCTCATTTAAACCACAACTTCGCCCTGAAAAGCAACAATGAAAAGAATGATTTCATCTTACTCGCATGTGTTTCTTACAGATTGTTTCTTTGCTGACTATTTTTTTAAATGTTGTAGAACTTGCTTGTTAACACTGCAGAGCCATGCATTGCTGGGTCAGCAGGCTGGATTTCTTTCTTACAAAATAGTAGAATGGTTGCATAAATTGTGGTTGTGTTGGTAACTTGGAAAAAATGCAGCTTGATTTTCAGATCCCAAGAGAAGTTTACAAAGCTGGCAGCAGATGAATTTATTTTTCAGGGCTTGTAAACTAAGAATATCTAACCGGGAAGTTATGGGGAGATGATAAGCCTGACAGTTATTGCATTGCATGAATCTCATTTTAAGTGTTTTCTGCTAAAACCTAAAAACAATACATATAAAATTAGCAAATTGCCTCTGAATTCAAATGGGATAGAGCTGGACAATAAATAGAAAATAGTATCTTCAAGTGTTTAATAGAGTAAATTAAGAAATCAGGACCCAGTACTATGAGGCCTCTTTAGTTAGAACTGCCATGATACTGTTTGCAGGATCTGATCATCATTCTGAGAGGGCTAGAAATTTTCTGCTGAAACAAAGTTTGAGCTAACATTTATAGACACATTTAAAAAATGTGGGGCGGTACTAAGCAGTAAATGCCAGAGCTGTATGATAATCTGCTTTCTTTTTTGGTCATCCAATTTGTAGACTATCTATTAATCTGTCTCTCTAGGACTTGTTGCCAGTACACGCGTAAAATCCAAACCTAGTTACTTAATTAACCTGCTTTCTGTACTCAACAAATGTTACGTTGACACTTAAGCAATCCAAACTCTGAAATGCAGCTACACTTTGGGATAGGGCATGGAGAGATGTGGGAAAAACCTCCAATATTCAGGTATTTTTGTATAGATATACAAAAGTAAATATTATTTGGAGGTCTTCTGTTTGGCTACCTTTAAATCATAACCTTAAGTATTATTTTTCCAGGTTTTAAATTCTTGATTTTAGGTTAAATATCATATCTGTAAAATATGCCCATACTCTAAAATGCTTAATAAGTCAAACAACTACTTTTTAAAACACTTTTCTTTAATTAGAATATCCATATGCATGTGTGTAAGTTTGATTTTCACACATACACACACACGTTTATCATTGTTGCACACAAATAGACATAGAAGTCACCTTAATGGATCATCCTAACATATTTTTTTGTGAACAAAACCATTTTTTCAATAGCTAAGCTAATGTCAGCAATGATGCAGAAATTAAAACATAGGTGAGGTATAACAAAGATAAAGCCTGCACGGAAAGAAACATTTTCAAGCTTCTGAGGAGGATATGATAAGTAAAGACCAGTACACAACAAAACTAGCTTTTTAGTTAGCAGTTGAGTGTCCTATTAATCTACATGTAATAAGAGGGTCTTTTTAAGGTTTAAGGTAAGGTTGAGAGTATAATAAGCCTGTCAGTAAATGCTCCCTTCTTGCTATATATTCTATTTTCTTGGCTATCTGATGCCAAGTGGGCACTCAGCTGAGAAAAATAAGCATGGAGAAGGCCTTTGCATGCAAAAGGCATAGAAGATACAAGGAAGAACAATTAGTAAGAAAGAGCCAAAGAGCTAGTAGGAGGGGAAGGTAGAAAGAGAGTGAACTCGTCATTTTGATCATAAGTGATCTTAAAACCAGTGATTTGCAACAGTTGCAAAGCATTGGGTTGCAAGCTGAATAGGTGATGTGGTGGGAAGCACAGGGGGCCCATGCCCCCCCAGATTTCTGTGCCGATGGCGGGATGTGGGGCTACAGCCCAGCCAGAGCCAGGGCCCAGCAACAGAGGGGGTGATGGTGGCATGATTTGTGCACTGATGATGGGGCACAGGGCTGCAGCTCATCCAGAGACAATGCCTGCCTATCAGCAGCAGGGGCAGTGGCAGTAGTGTGGAGTTTTGTCTCCGCCCACCCTTCCCCCAACTCTCAGCACTTATGCATCATCTGTGCTAGCAGATCATTGGACTGTAGTGACCTATCAAAGCTAGTACTTATTAGGAGATAACCCTGACCTAAAAGGAAACAACTTTGCAGTGCAAGGGTACTTAATACACATGCTACACTGCTTGAATGTGTATCTGCCCAGATTTTAAATGCTCTTAGTTAAGTGTTAAGTTGAACATTTAATACTTGTAAAGGGCCATGATTTTGCTTCAAGTATTTTATATTGGCTTTTATTTAGTGAAGTTTTGTTCTGCGTTTATATTTACATTTGGGAAGAAGCAGCAGATTGAACTTTCAGGTCTGCTAATTAGCCAGTTTCAGCAAGTGGCCCCGTCCACAATGCCATAGGACCAAGGCAGTTTCTTACTCCAGTCTCTGGGTTGCCTTACAGAGTCTCACCAGCTCAGCTTGCTGATGTTCAATGTGAGCTGTGCTGTAGCTTTGAATAGTGACTCAAAATACAGAGGGCTGGGTTCCTTGCAGAGGTGAATTAAAATTTTCTATTCAAAGATTTGCAGCAAGAACTCTTTATGGTACACAGCCAAGAAAAATTCTTTGACCTCACAGATAAGATTGAAGTTGAGAAACAGCTAACTATATCTAAGGAAGAGAAAATGAAGTGGTAAAGATGGTGAGGAAGGAATACCCTGAGACCTACTTGAAGGAACACATTTTGTGGCATGTTACTGGAAATCTGACACCTAGAGGTAACCAAGCTTTATAGATTTTAGTTCTCTTAGGTATGGATAAAACTTTTGTTGTTTTGGGGTGATGTGGTTTCACACCCCTTAAATTTTACTTTGAGCTTCTATTTACTGTCTACCAATTAGATGTTGACAAAACTCAGTATGAGACTCAACAATTTTAATCAAGCCCCTTGAGCTGCCTTTGGATTCCTTCAGTTTGAAATCAGTTAAGGTAACACTAGAAATAGGAATAGCAGCTGTCATCAAAAATCACTGCATCTGATCTAATATACAAGTCATTACATCACTAATGATGAAATATTGTAACCAATCTAGGCAGCAACAAAAGAACAAGAGTTGTAGTTCAGCCCGTTCACCATAGCAATATTTCTCTGTGACTTCACCACTTAATTATTTTGAAACACATAGGTTAATGCAAGCATCACACCTGCCAGCAAACAAACTGATTCTATGACCATAGACAGAATGGCATCAGCCAGGGATCAGCAACATTTTGCAGTGAGAGGAGACTTTAATGGGGCTTGACATTTGGATGTGGGCCTCTTCCAACCCAATGGAGCTATTTTTTTATTAGAGCCAGAGCTGTAGTTACCCTAATCCACTTCCCACTTCTGGTGCTGCTACTATCAGATCTCCCCAACAGTTAGCCCTGCTACATGAATGCCTCAGAAGCCTCCTGGATCTGAGGGCTGTAGATTGTCAATCCCTAGACATAATCTGTTGGCTGTTAGTTATTGTGATTCACATGCTAAGCAGGGACTATTCCTTTAGCTAATGCCTATTATTGCACACTGCACAAATAAAGACCAAAAAAAAATGTCAAGGAGGTAACCTTTGGGCAAGAAGAATAGGGCCACTGTACCCTGACACTATTTTAAATGACAATCTACACTTTATAGGTCCCCTGAGCTGCACACCCATCATTTAGCATGGACTATAATGCTGAGGTCACACTTCCTTCCTCAGTTCCCCAAGGATGAAAAGGCACAACAGCTTATTGAAAGCTCTTATTTGAACTTATCTATGGGCACCTTGGGATCACAAATGCACCTTTTCTGCCACAAGGAAAGTCATTTCTTTGTCAAAGCTCTTAAATGTATTAACTATTTTTCATGATGGATATGGCTGTATTAGAAAAGAAGGGTATATTTGCATAGGAGTTTCATCTCAAAAGTAATTAAAAGTGTTTGCTTTACCATTTAATGATTATTTTGAAAGGATGTGACTTTATATAGGACATTTGGAGAAAAGATACAGGTTAATAACAAAGAAAGTATTTTAAAAGGGCACATGGGTCTAAAAAAGTTTCATTAACTTTTTTTTTTTTAATCTTTCAAATGGCCTATAAATTAAACTTTAATATTTTTTCTTTATATTCCATCAAAAATACCCAGGTAAAATGGAAAGTTGTCTCTTTCTAGAAAGGACCCATAAAGCTTTTGAATATTCCATTCTCTCTCTCTTTTTAAATCCATTTTGTTTTAATCAGTTCTTTATATGAGATTCCCTTCAATATGCACACTAAATTGTGACTAGTCTAAGTAGACTTCTTTTCTTGCTAAATGGAAAGGGTCAGCAATGTGCTTTGGTGCATGGATAACTGGCCCTGCAGTCAGGAGACGAGGCTTCTGCTCTAAGTTCTTCTAGTGGGCAAAGATTTGACCTTGGGCAAATAAATTCACTACTGTGAGCATTTCACCTTTTTACTCTTTCTCTTGTCTATTTAGACAGTAAACTTCTGAGGCCAGAATCTGTTTCTTCCTGGGTACAAGTAGAGGTTGCCAAAGGAAGTGGATTAGCTGTGCCAGGTATATGGAATTTATGAGGGGCCCAGAGGAAGGGAGACAGCCAGAAGTATATGGCTCAGTAAGGTGGCTACTGCCTAGAATATCATCCTAAATTATTGTTGTTTTGTATTGGGGGGGATGCGGAGGAGGTTGATAAAACCAAACAATATCAATCAATATCAACTTTGACTTATGTCAGTAACTTCAAAACATTTATCTTTATGTAATTTCAAGGGAAAAAAAATACTGTAGCCCTTCTGCTAGGCACCAGTTGGCAGCAAGAAGGGCCAGGTTCACATTTCAGGGTACCCAATGAATTATACCAGTGGCTCAAGCCCCAACATAGATAAATGGGAACACTAAATTTGACTGGGTATCCCCTACAGACAAATTTCTGTTCTCACAAGCTGTATAAACTAGACATGTACAAAACAGGCAATATTGGATTCGGATTTGGCCCAATCCAGGGGCCAAGTGAATCCGATTGAATTTAGGATTCAATTAGTTGATTCAGATCACTGTCCTGATTCAATTTGGCCAAATCCGAATCTGAAGATTTGATGCTGTTTTGGGCTCGTGGATTTCACACCGGGAAATCCAGTGTCAAAAAAACCTGCTCCTTAAATAAGTGGGATGGTGCATGTGGTGTCAGTGTACACCAACAGAAACCAGAGCTTGGCTGGCCAGAGTCCAGCTCTGACTACTGACCAGGCTCTGTGCTGCTGGATTTCCATGGCTGCAGCCCCTGGAGGCACTCGGGACCCCAATCACTGGCCCCAGCCTATCCTACCTTGCCTGGGGCAAAGTGCTGCACACCAGAGTGTGCATGCATGGGTATTTCCTGGGAACTAGCATCAGTAACACATATTGTGCTGCTGCTGTTTATCCCTGGGAAAAGCACATTAGGCTGTATGTGTGTGAGGCATGGGGGAAAAGGGGGGGAGGAAGACTGTGACTCCAGCCAGCAAACACCCCCCCCCCCAAAACATCTAGGTTGCATTATACAGCCTGCTGAGACAGAAACTGCAGGACAGACTCAAAAGTGAGGCAGGTTAATTACTGGCTACAGCTGACCCAACCACACAGCTTGGCTGGAGCAAGGGACCATCAAAAGAAACAAAGGGGAAAGGACAGGCCTACCCTCTGGGCCTGCACTGGAGATAGTTTTGATCACATAGCTCCACTGGGAGCTGAAGGTTACATATCTCAACCCTGGTCTAAAGCTGGCCGGATTAGAAACTCCCAGGTTCTAACCCTGTTTAAAAGCTGCCAGGTCTAATTGGCCAGCCAACCTAAGGAATCAATACTCTTCTCCCTGGTATTAATCCCTTAAAACCTCAGGAAAGGGGGAAGGAAAGGAAGAGAGAGAAGTTTTTAGACAGTAGGACAATTCTCTCTCTCTACTCTAGAAAAAGTTCTCCTTTTTCAAGATGCAGATTACTTCTCCCCTTGGAGGAGCCTTTGCTCTTCAGGAGCCCCTGACACTCTCCCTGCCTCCCCCTGCAGCCAGCTGATCTTATATGCCTTATCGTGGCATCACTTCAGCGTTGTCCAGTCAGGGAGTGCCACGTTCCAGTCTCTCTCTTAACCAATCTGCTTGAAGACATCTTTCTTTGCTGCCGCGTGCCAATCTAGCCAGAGGGTTTTACGTATCTTACCAAGATACAAAGCCCCAGCTTTCTATGTGCAGAGAACATGACCAGAACAATAAGGGCTATTTTGATTTTCTTTACTTTTGTTTCAAAGACAAAGTACTATTTTCCCAGGGTAGTGTATCTTGATGTGCAGACACTAATAGACATCATATCTCATGTTCTATTATTTAAGTACCTAATATTACCTCCCCAGCAACAAGCCAGAGGAGAAAAGGAAAGAAAAGATAAATATAGAAAAAAAACCCCAAACCCTCAATACACAGCAACCAAAGGCACACACACTGCCTTATGCAGCACAAGCGTGTGTAGGTGTTACCTTAAGAACAAAAGTCAAAAAATGCAACCCAAAAGTCCTTTGCTCTATAATGAATATTTTTAAAAATCTAACCCACTGTATTAAAAACTTGAAATGCATATTCGCTCTAGATTTGGCCAACCTATCCAAAAGCTGAATACTACAAACATAAGCTGTATTCATAAGCTGTATTCATCGTCTCTCACTAGAGTTGACTCTTAAGTTATGTGAGCAGTTCCTTTGACCTTTGTGATAAAAAAAAAAAATATGGGGACTTCTTCATAACATATAAAAAATGGAAGGCAGATATTTTATTAAAATTTAGCATGCAGCTTCAATAAGATTAATACTTTTGTGCTAAATGCATGAAATGATGATATTTTTAGGGATGGGGACTCCTAAGGAAAATTGCTTTAAAAATTTGCATCATAGCTTCAGTGCTGTCAAAACCTATGTACATGATCTAATTTAGCACACAAACATTAATCTTATTGAAGTTGCATGCTAAATCTGGAGCAGGGGGCTGGACTAGATAACCTTGTAAGGTCCCTTCAAGCTCTACTTTTCTATGATCCTAAGTTCAGAGCCTATTTAAGTATGTATTACTAAAAACCTTCTACATATTATACCATATTAGTGATATAAAATTAGTTTATTGAACAGAGACCTTTGGTATTGATTCAGATAGATTGATCTCTCTAGAAGATGCACTAAGCATGAGTCAAAATATTTGGGAAAATGATCTCATCTCCCTCCCCCAGCCCCGTTCCCCTTTAAAAATATGGTAGTAAGAAAGAAAATAATTGGATTAAAAGTTAACTCTTTTATTCTTGGATATCTTTGGATTTCAGCCCATCTTTCTCTCTCGCTTCTTTTTCTTTGTTTCTGACTGGCATTATATATATGTTCACACTTTCAGATACCTGAGACTTAATAGGAATTAATTTGATTGAATAAGGTCTGATGTATTCTTGTAATATAGGAAATTTCAAATCTGAAAAAAAATCAACAAATACATTACTATATGATACTTTGCATTTTGATTCTTCTTTAATAAGTATGCAGAACATAGCCTGAAATTGCAGAACTAGCTATTCTAATTTTCTTTACTTTCATTTCAAAGACAAAATACTATTCTTCCAGGGTAGTATATCTTGGTGTGCAGACATTAATATACATCATATCTCATGTTCTTTTATTTAATTACCTACTATTATGTTTTATAATTTCTACATCAACCACATAATCATTGCTTATAATCTGTCTGCATTGTATTTGTTTCTCGTTCCAATTTCCAATAATGTACCTTTTGGGAGAGGGAGGGGAAGGAGGAGGTAACCAGGGTAGCAGTCCTAGACACTGCCTTTGTGGGGGTGAATGCAAAAGTAGCTATTGCTGCAGGACTTACTGACTATGCTGCCACAGTTGGCATTAGGGGTGTGCAAAATGCACTGTATTTGATTCAGATTTGGATTCAGCCTGAATCGGGAACAGTGATTTAATTTGTTGATTCAGATTACTGTCCCCAATTTGATTCAGCCAAATCCGAATCTGAAGATTCAGTGCTGATTAGAAGAATCAGTGATTTGGCCAAAGATACAGCTTTACATGTTTTTTTCTACAAACCTCAAGGTACTGGGGAGTTCGTGAATGCTGAGATGCTGGGGCAGATGAAGCATCCCATAAGAGCATGGGGTGGGGGGAAGGGGGCACTCTCCTGCATGCTCGGCAGCAGAACTGGAGGTTGACCAGAAGCACTTCCAGGTCCACCAGGGAACACCCCCCCGCCCTCACCCCATGAGTCAGCAATCAGCTGTGGGGAGAACCTAGGTGCCCCCCCAGACCCGGCGGGCACCAGTCACCAAGCTGGGGGGAGCCCTGTGCACTCCCTGGCAGACCCAGAAGTGAACCAGAAGTGCTTCTGGTCCACTTCTGGGTCTGCTGCTGAGCATTCTGGGAGCACTCTTGTGGGACACTCCATCCACCCCAGCATCTCAGCATTTTTTCGACATACCTTGTAACTTCGAGGTGTGTAAGTAAAAACAGTCAAAGCTGCGTCTACATCCAAATCATGGAATCTCTCCAAAACTCTCCAAATTGATGTGGAGAGTTCTGATTTGATTTGAAGAGGTTCAAGGGTCTCCTGATTTGATTCAGATTCAGCCACCAAATCGGGCCAAATTTCCACTGAATTAAATCAGGAACCAAAGCGTCGCACAGCCCTAATTGGCATAGCAGGAACTGGCACTGCTTCACATGCTATGCAGCTTCCCCAGAAATGACGTGTGCTATTATGCATCTGCAGATTTGTGGTATGACCAGTTTCCCTTCCTATCATGACAATACAACCTGCACTTGCACCTTTTTAAAAACCCGAAAGAGTAAAAATCTCACAGGTCTGCAAGCTAATTATCCTGTTTAAAAAGGGAAAAAACCTCAGATTTGTTAGAAATTAAGTGTGAAATACTGAATATATCTTAAACTACAAAATGGTCTTTTCAGTTTAAATAGAATGATTATACTGTAAAAATAGAGATCTGCTAGAGCTAAACCTGTAGATGAATGAGCTCTTTAGCTGGTGCAAACAAGCAAAGTTCTCCTGACTTCAGTGGACCTAAGATAGAGTGGGCGAGGATCTGTTTCAACATCTCAGAAATTCTTATTGATGTGTACACTTCTTGTATGGGCTTTTAATCTTTCTTTAAAGTCCTGATTCAGCAGAATAAGACATGTCATGCCTCTGCCTACTGCAACCCAAAAATACAGGCCTCTGCAAAAAAAATGAATTGGTCTTTCAATTTAGAAATTGGAAGTAGTTTTTCTTGTACAGGTCGCAAATAGTACAATATAGAAATCTACAGAAAAGACTCATCTATGTTCCTGTGCATATGAAACTCAAAATACTGTATATATTATTAGGCTAACAAGCACTGTTTCAAAGATATAAGATAGTTGTAAGAAAACTTGTTTTACAAGACAAAACCCTTGAGATTTTATTTTATGGTAGACTTGTCTTACATGTCATTTGACCATTTTCATCATTGATCAACAGGACAAACTATATTCTTAACATGGCCAGCTCTTAAAATATTTGACTTATCCAGCTGTCTCTTGCGAGCCTTTGGGGAACTAAATTCTGTGCTTACCCATATATTAGGAAGATAAAAATGGTGATCTATGTACCCTTAATGTCCAGAAGGATTCATATGTGTTTTATAAAGTGCATTCAAATGGATTGGTGCCCCACTCCTGAAATTATAGGTACATCTAAAATAGGACATGATGTTCAACCTGAACCAGAAAAAAACAGAAAGGGGGGGAGGAGGAGCCTGCAATAGCAATGGGGAGAAGTGGCTAAGTTTACCTACCATTCAAGGGACTAAGGAGGAAGATTAGAATAAGCAAAAGAAAAAATGCAAGAGCTTGGATTATTTGAAGAAAATACTGAGCTCAGATTTTCTTTTTAAGGACAATAGAGAGGTGATAATAATTTAAATCCATGGTGAAGGAAGTCACGTGGGGTGAGCTCCTCCTGCATTACTTTGTTGGTTGCTGATTGGCTTCTCTTCCCTTAATGGCTCAGGATGGCTGTTAACTAGGGCTATGTGACCCTTCAGTTCCTGATTTGACTCAGTGGAGGTTCGGCTCGACTCGGTGACCAAATCTTCAAATCCGGATCAAGTCAGGGAACCCTTTAATCTCTCCGAATTGAATCAGAACCCTCTGAATTGATTTGGAAGGATTCAGAAAAAATCAGAGATTCTAACACAGAGACAGCTTTAAATGGTTTTTCTACATACCTCTAGGTAGCAGGGGCTTGTGATCTCTGCAGTGATCCGGCACACGGAGCATGCCACAGGAGTACATGGTTGGCTTGGTAGCAGAACCAGAAGTGGCCCAGAAGCATTTCCAATCCACTTCTGGATCTGCCAGGGAGTGTGCCCCCTCCCCCCCGACTGGTGCCTCCTGAGTCTGGGGAGACACCCAGAGTCCCCCTGGGGCCAATTGCCAAGCCAGGGAGGTGCAAGGGGACCCCCAGTGCACTCCCCGGCAGACCCGGAAGTGGACCAGAAGTACTTCCGATCCACTTCCGGATGTGCTGCCAAGCACATGGAGGGCCCTCCCCACACTCCTGTGGAAGACTCCGGGCACCCAGGCATCACACCATTCACAAGTCATGCTGGTACCTCGAGTTATGTAGAAAAAAACATTTAAAGCTGCATCTATGTCCAAGTTCTCTGAATCAGCATCGGATCTTCAATTTCGGATTCGGCTGAATTGAACCGGGGACAGTGATCTGAGTCAATGAATCAAATCACTGTCCCTGATTTGAGCCGAATCCAAATCAAACAGGGAGCACTTTGGACACCCCTACTGCTAACTCCAAGCTTGTTGCAGCCCCTGTAGTACTTCTTAGGTTCTCTCACAGGTGGAAGCAGTGCAGGGATTTTACTGTAGCCTCTTATTTAGTCTTGCTAAACTGGTATCTCTTTACCTATTTTCCACTGTATAAGCTAAAGGCTGCCCAAGGAGAAGCTAAGAATACTATATGGACTCATGTACGAAATCTAATCTAATCTGATAAATGTTACCTGTGCTAGTATAAGCAGCTCTAAATTTAATGTCTAAAACTCAGAAATCAGGCAGCATCTGGCACAATCAGTACTTTTATGGTGAATTTCCCAGGAAAACCCATGTTATCCAGATGAAAATATGTTAGTTTAGTGGCACTCTTCCCTTTTCAGTCGGTATGCTACGGTGCAAGAGGGTGCTATTCTTCCAGGGAAGTCTACAAAAAAATAAGTGTAAGTGACATGATCAGAGGAAAGTGAGTCACAAACTGAAATTAGCCCCTACTCTGTGAAGAATTAGAGATTCTTTGGTATATAAACTATTATACTGAATCCTGTAAAGTGGTATTATAATGACATTCTGCTTTTTTTTTTTTGAATGACTAGGTGAGCTGGGAATATCCTTTGTAGATGTATAAAGGAGGAGAGAGTTTCTTAGCATATGTGGTGCTATGACTCTGCTTCTATTCATATGATTTGATTTTATGGCTCTGAGGAGATAAGGCATAAAAAGGAACTGAAGTGTAGAAAAGAATGCTACCCTTAGAGAAGGGACTTTACTCCACGGGGGACCTCCTAGATTTCAATATGCAATCCATGGAACAGATAAGAATTTGATTTGATTGCTAAGGGTGTAGTGTAACCTTAGGCAATAATTATGACAATGAAGTCAATCTAATTGTGTGCAGGGTAAGATATATTGTAAAGTACAGCTAACTATTACCTGGGTACATCACTAATGGAGTTTCCCTAAGACTGACAGAAAAAGAGGAGGGTGCCTAAAAGCAAATTTAGCATTTTGATGTGTGGTTCCATTATTTTTACCACAACATAAGAAATCCCATGGGGAAATTTATATTTTCCTTTAAATGAAGACTAGCTAACTCAATATAGTAATGCTTACTTTTAAATCATCTCTATATACAAGATATAGATGAATGTCTATAGGAGTCTTTTGGTTCTGTATTGGGATGTAAAGACCTCGGAGTCTGGGGATTGCATTTTGGGCGCCTCCTTTAAAAAAAACTGTAAAACTTTACAAAATAAACCCCAATAAAATCTAGGTCCTTTCTGTTTGCCTTTTAGGATACATGCTTTATATGTTTAAGTTTTTCTATACAACCAGAAACATTGGAAAATCAAAGAGAGAGAAAGAAAGAGACAGTTTATCATATAATCGATTCCAGTAGGCGGATAATTTTTAAAAGATGTTTAAATATAAAGAGACCCACAATAAAACATGGGAATTGGCAAAATATAGCAAATGACAGACTGTGTCTCCCAAAGATCTAAGGCCCCAACTGAGGAAAATGTGTTTTAGAGTCTTCAGTCCCACTGAAACTGATAGTTTTACTCTGTGCTCAGCCCCCATATAGAAAAAAAAACCACACAGGCTGGATCCAGATGTGCAGGCACATGTGGTTTGTGGCACTGCAAACAAGAACTTACAGTGTATGAATATGATTTTGTCACTGATATCTGGGAATACCAATCAACTGGGTTTTATTTTTATTTATCAGACATTGCTCCTGACAAAAAAATATTTCTGTAATCTGGAAAACATAGGACCAGAGCCATAAAATATATTTTGAAACCTTAGTCCCATGGAATTCCCAGGAGGACCTAAGAAGTTTGGATGAGTTAAACATCTTGATGCCTTTGTGGATCTGGGTTTTTGTAGTCTAACTAGGATGTTCTTTATGTTCTATGATTGTTGAGTTTCAGTATAGGCAAGCAAGTCCATCCTGGTTCACCATACACCATGCTCTAAAATCCACAGTCAGGTATATTTCTGTCCCACGAAGTCAGGAAGGTAATGGTGAAAGCATAAACTTAATACAAGACAATTCAGTATTTTCTTTTTCAATTCTGCCAATAGTCCGAAATAGCCCTGAGAAATTAATCCACTAATTAAACAGTCAATGACCATATCACTGTCAACACAATTAACTGTTTAATCAGTGATCATTTTACAAGACTCATTCTGCTTATGTGCTTATTTCACACTCCTAATGAATTCCAGTGACTCTTTTTGCACCCACATCTGAAACTGTCCTCTATCCAACTCCTGACATATTCCCTGTAATGATTACTATAATTTAGTAAAGCCATGTTAATAGAAAATTCTGTGTTCTTCAAATTAAATATGTATATGCAGGGGCACATAACAATTGAACTATTCCAAAAACGTCAATGATTGGGAACCGTTTCACCATTGTTACAGGGCAGAATATGGACACATGTAATGACTGAACTATTCCCAAGTGTCACTAATTATAAACCAGTTCATAATTGTGCATGAAATGCTGTGGCTCCAACACCATGAGATGCGAGTGAGCACCCAGACCAGTATGCTTCTCAGCGGTAAGCTGAGGAAAGAGTGCTTGCACTCATCTCCTAGAGATCCCAGAGGATGGGTGTGTTTTTACTCATCTACTCTCCCTTCTCGCACAAACAGGAGTTCAGTAAACTTTAGGAACTGCCATTGACTAAAGTCTTTAGTTTGCTTGTCTTGCTTGGGCTGGAAGCAGGGGCGATACGAACGGGGTGCACGCGGGTGCACACGCACCCCCTGCAAAAAGCTGCCACCAGTGCCTGCAGGTGGTCCACGATAGCCTGTGGCTGCCACTGCTGCTGTTTGCGGTGCCTGTGGGTGGTCCCTGACTCCTGGTCAGTACTCACCACTGCCCCCTGCCACTGACGGTGCTGGCAGCATCTGCACGAGCTCTCCACTCACTGCCACTGGGCTGCAGCTGCCACACTGCTGCCAGGGGCATTCTCTGTTCATGGCTGAAATTGTTTTTCCTACATATCTCTAGGTAGCAGGCAGCCCATGAAAGCTGTGATGCTAGAGTGGATGAAGTGTCCCATAAGAGCGTGGGAGGCTCCCCAGCATTCTTGGCAGCAGGCCTGGAAGTGGACCAGAAGCACTTCTGATTCACTTCTGGGTCTGCCCGAGTTTAAATCGATTTATTCAGAACCTTTGGTTTTCTTAGTTTGCAGGAATCTTTTAAAGAATTTTTAGTTTGCAACAAAGTGGTGATGGAGTATTCTGGGTTTTTTTAGCAGAACTAAATCTCAACTGATTCAGTTTTTCTGTGTAGGTCTTATGGGAGAATATATTTTTGGCTGGTGAAAATAGCCTAGCAATATCTTTTGTATCTTTAGCTCAGAGCACTACTGCTCGAAAGTCAAGTTCTGTCACGGTGCATACAACTAGAAGCTCATTTGACACATTCATCTTCTAAAATCTGTAATGTTAAATCCAGTCCTAAATAAATCAGAGAAAGGTTGTATATACACTGTTTATTACAACTTTAAACAAAACCATATAAGATGAAGAAATATAACTCATAGAGGAATCATAAAAAGAATACAGAAACTGCATATGGCTTTGCTTATATTAAGTGGCAGATGGATGTATGCTGTTTCTTGTATTCTGTCACCAAAAGACTGAAAACAGTGTTCTGGTTATTACAAATGAAGCTGTAACTGTAAATATTATGGGTTTACACTTTGCCATAAATATTCTATTTTTGGAGAGTTACAAACCCAAGGTAAGAGCAATAATAAAGTATTGTATGCAAAGTTTACAACGGGATATCAAGTATCAAATTCATATAATGCAAGACAACATCATAAATAGGGACCTATTCAATTCATGATTTCATGGATTTTTGCAGAAATCATGAAATCAGACATTGTCCTTGAAATTGGGCAATGTCAGCAAAATCTGGGAGGGGGGGCAGGAACTTACTAAAAATACAATGCATGTCCAAGAAGCCTGCTGGTAGTATGGAAGGGGAGAAGGAAGCTGCCAACATGATTGCCACCCTTGTCTCATGCCACTGATTGGCTGGGAGGGATGCCTGTCATGCAACCCCTTCCCTCTCCACCAAGCAGTGGTAAGGGGTGGATAACAGACAACTCTCTCAGCCAATCAGCGGCAAGGGGTAGGGACATATGATGAACAGTCCTTTCAACCAATCAGCAGTTAGGAGTGGGGCATCTGACCCTTCTTGGCCAATCAGAGGAGTGGAGGGGGTGCCCACTATGATAAGCCCATGGTAATGGTGGCCAGCCCCATGATTTACTCTCAAAATTGGCTGCATGCCTCCTCAATTTGGGTAGGTCCCTAACTATGAACTCACCAAGAGCTAGTTCCAGCGAAGATAAGGTTGATAGCACTCTTATGGTCTTGAGCATATTTTTTATTTATCTGGAAAAGTTTCTGTTAGATATGACAGGCCCAAACATAGAGGCTTCTGCTATTAGGTGAGTGCCTCTTTCTATGATGATCTTTCTATCTCACAAAAGTTGTGTTAGGAGTCACAGTTTGAACATTGCTTTCAATAACATACAGCATTCCAGAAGGATAACCTCATTACATGATTATAGTGCCTTGTGTAATGTCTTCCTGTTCCTCAGCTAGCACTCATGTACACTGCAGTAATATAAGCAAAACTATCTGGGAATATGTAGATACTGCATCCTCAACATATCCCAACAAAATGTGGGATATAGATAAAATGCGCTGTGTTTATTTTCCCTTTTCTATTTGCAGGCCTCCAGAACAGCCTTCATTCCCTACTGTTTTCATCAACATGCTTTATCTTTTGTAAATAGAGCACCACTGAGTATTAACTTCTCTTAAGCAGAGTGAACAAGTAAAATTAATTTTGATATATAGATATAGATATAGACCTATATAACTATATATAAATATGACATTTATACCTTTTAGGGCTGTGTGAAATGTCAGTAGCCATTTCATTTCGGAGGTGTTACAGGCCATTTTGGTGTCCCACACACTGAATCCGAATCAAAATGGAAGGCTCCAAAACCTCTCTGAAGTGAAACAGAACATTTTGGAAATGTTTTGGAGAATTTTGGAGTTTCTGAGCTGGGCTTTCAGGGAAACAAAAAATAAGAAGAGGGCAGGGGAAGAGGGTGGGAAGAACTGCTCTGACATTGACATCTGCCTCCTGGTTCAATTCCCCAGCTCTGATTGCTTCGCCTGCTCTCTGATCGTTGCCCCAGCTCTTCCCAGGGGGTGTGGGCCACTGGATCTGTGCACGAGGTTTCAGCAAGCTGCTGCTAAAGGCTGGAGCCAGTGGGAACTGGTTGGTGCAGCCCATGCCGAGTGCCAGGAAGACTGCGGTGCTGCTGCTGTCCCCAGCCTGAAACCTGACCTGCGTCCTCTGTGAAGACCTGGAAAAATGATCAGAGATCTGGGGAATCAAACCGGGAAATGGGGGAGATGTTCAGGTCCCTAAACATTTCCCCCGTTCCCAGTGCAATTCCCTGGCTACCTGATCTTTTCCCAAGGGACATGGACCTCCACGTCTGTGGCAGGATAACAGCAGGCTGCCGCTGTGGATGGTGGCTGCTCTGGGCTATTTCTCCAGCCAGCAGCAGCAGCCTGCTGAAACCCTGTGCACAGATCTGGGGGCCTGCACCCCACGGGAACAGCTGAGGGAAGCAATCAGAGAACTGGGGGAAGTGATCTGAGAGCTGAGGAATTGAACTGGGAGCTCTGGCTGACTGCTGGAGCCACCCCAGCTCCCAGAAAGTACACAGCATCCTGCAGAAGTCACCTGAAGCCCAGCAGCACTCAGCCCCAGTGGCCCCAGCTCCAAGACCGCAGTGTGCAGCACCCTGCTGAGACATGTGGGTGCCGGGTGGGAGGGGGCTATCCCTGCTGCCCTTTGTTGCCTGCGCTGCATGGTGGGTGATCTGCTACAAACTTCCAGAGGCCCCAATTGCAGTGAGGGCATGACTTTTTAAAGCTCCACTCTCACTGGCTGTGGAGCAGGTTTTTCTGGTGCAGCCTGTGCCAAGCATCAGGAAGAACCCAGTGCTTGTGCTGGCCCCAGCCTGCAGCAGCAGCCTGCTGTCATCCCATGCACAGATCCAGGGGCCCGGGCCCCCGGGGGACTCTTCTTGGGGGGCTCGGCCCCTGGATCTGTGTGCAGGATGACAGCATGTTGCCCCTGCTGCCAAGTGATACTAATTTTGCTTTGAACAGTTTGAGGTCCAGTTTCACAGCACTCCCTGCATCTATCTCTTTGAAACATGGCAGGCTTCATGTCATTTTTATCTGAATTAGGCAATAAATGACAAAGTTGCAGGCATTTTAGTGATTCTTCATTATAGCCTATGGCTGAAACACGTAAGCAGAGTCGAAACGCCAAGGCAGATTCAGCTGAATTGAAAAGGGACAGTGATCCAAAACACCAAAATGAATCACTGTCCCTCTGAAATGCTGAATCTGAAAATGAAATGAAATATAACCAATTTGCACAGCCCTAATGCCTATCACATCTATGTGTGTGTAATTTTTCATCAAAATATTTTAGATTTTGCTTTAAACCAAAAAAATCATGACAGATGCTGGTGTTTTAAAGTTACATTTTGTGTAAGTAAGCCATTTTCCACTTGGAAAACATTTCAGCCATCTCTGTGAGCATGTCACAACATAGTCTATGTTACTTAATAAAGTTGTTAAATATTCCATGAATGCATGACACTGAATTGTGGAATCTTCAATATGTTGTGTCTAGCTATAGGAGGAAAAAAGCATTTGTCTTGTTCATGTTTAGTTTGTTTGTTAGTTAACAATTCATGAATACAATTGCACTACATATAGAAGTCATTTGTTATGTAGCCTGCTTTCATCAAGAAAAGCATTTTATAGAAAGGATGTATTATAAGACTTTAAAAACAATATCACAGAAATGTTTAACAAAGCCTTTTAACAAAGGTTAAAAATGCAATCAATGAAATAAAAGTACAGACACAAAGTGGATTTTTCATCGCATATTTTACTGAAATCATAAGAAAACCTAGACACATTGTTTTTTTCTTTTGTGTTCCAACTCCTCAGAATTAACTACAGTACATACATGTGAAATGAACATTTCTAATCTTTTAGATGAGTTGAAATTCCCATCCTTGGATGTTTTCAAGAGTGGGTTAAACAAGCACTTGGCTGGACTTATTTAGTCAGGGATGACTTTCCCTTGAGAAGAGGACTAGTCTAGATGACTTTGTGAGTTCCCTTCCAGCCATAATGTCTTATGATCCAATGTGGATCTACCAAGATGCTGTTTGAGATCACGGGGTCTATACAGCCATTCGCCACACCTAGTCTATATTCTCACAGATTACTTCAAGCTGCCTAAATGTAGACCAGGAGAGGCACATACAGGCATTTGCCACTACTGGGAGCTGCATAGGGAAAAAACCAGTATAAGTAACTGGAACTGAAAGGGAAGGACAGGTGGGATTGAGGGAGATAATGGTTCTTTGGGGGCTTACAGGAGGGTTAATGGACTGCAGAGAGGTGCTAAAAATAGTCCAGTCGGGGCCCAGATGGTGGGACTAGCACAGTCCCAGGTACTATTCATGATATTGAGTTAATCCTTTCCCAGTCAGGTTAAGTTAGTTCACCTCCCAATCAATCTAAGTTAGTTCACCTCCCCAGGTACACTAACTTAAATTGGTTGTGCCATTTTTTGTTAATTTAAGCCCTCTGATTGAGTATTAGGATTGACCTAACCCTGTTCTAATCCAAAAATGCTGTCATATAACAATATTATATTACACTAATGCCACCCACACCAACTTCAGATTGGACCAAAATCATTTGCCATTTAGTACCCAGTTAAAAGTCACCACATCCATTTTTTTTCTTTCTGCGACTCTGCATGCAAACTTGTTCTCCACAATGGAACTCTTTGGGGCAAAAAAAAAGTGAAAAAAAATAAAATTATATATAGTCCATGAAAACTTTTACAGAATGTAGCTATTTGGCTATTTTTTCAAATTGCTAACTAGCTCGAATCATGTTGAATATGTTACATATTTAGTTATTTAAATTCTGAACTTAAATCTTATGTAAATGAGCTTAAAAATGCTTGATAAAATGTATGCTTTGGTTTTTAGCCAAATATGTATTTGACTGTTACTTTGTTAATTCAAAAATTAGATAAAAAATTAGATGAAGTCTGTAAGAAAAACAAATACCATCTCTAGGTTACAGATTTGAAGACAGAGGAGGTCAAGATACGTATGAGGAGAGATTTCTGGAACAGATGTAGATGGAAGCTAAGAACTAGCTCAGAAAACTTAGCAGATGTTCTACAGGAAAATTCATTGAACGTAAATTTGGAAAAGAGTCAAGTCTCTATCAATAATGGCTCCATTTCAAAACCTTGTTGTTGCTGGGGTTTTTTATTAATCTTCATCTGTATCCTGAATATTTTAAACAACTGATATCTAGAATCTCATTTCTTTTATTTTGACTTTTCTACAAAATAGACTACTTTTTATTTTATTTTCAGCTTTTGCAAGATATTAACCATTTTATGTTTAGTCATAGTTCTTGTATATTTAAAATAATAGGAGGAAAGGAAGATACAGCTTAGAATTAGCCACACTGAGAAGTCATATATAAAAATTACCTTTATACAGAATCTGTTGAATCATTTATCTTTAAAATAACTAAAAATGTAGAACTAGAGAGAAACAGAAGTTTGTAAGTAATAAAATAGAAAATACGTTCAAAGGGATCTAGGTGAGGTCATGGATTTCCCCAAGGCAGGATCAACTATGCCTAAACCATTCCTGACAAAATCATTCAAAACATGAGACTGCATAATACTCTAGTAATTTCTGTTTAAGGCATCCAAACATGTCAAAATAAATATGTAAAGCTATACTATAAACTGCATGCAAATGTTGTTAAGAGAAGTAATGAGAGAGATGCAGGGAGGGTATGTAATAAATTATCTTACATGGTGAACATTCCATATTCTATGTTGTACACAAAAGATATAGTTTTGGATATTCCTGGCCAGGGTGAAAAACGTGTAAATCTCCTATCCGGAACCCTTAAAAATGGAAAAAATGCACCTGTCATTTTAGTAACTTTGCAGATAGACATTTTCTGTTTGTGCATATTTATGCATACAACACAGCTCATGACAATGTCAATGTTGCTTATAATATCCCACCACTGTGTCTATGTCCTAATCTGAGGATCATACCTCAGTACAAACAGAGGGCCAAGAAAGAAATGAGACTAAGATGGTGTGATTTTACAGTGCCTTAAGATTAGCTTATGTATCCCAGGTAACTCAGGTAAATACTCCCCTTCTCCAATTGCAGGAGATTGTTAGCTGGCAGGTGTGCTGTGGGGGAACTGTAGACAGCTCAGTTTCCCTCTGTCCCTATAGCACCAGGCCAGGACAGCCAGGGGACTTACCTATATACACATTTATTTACATTAATTTATCACAAGGTATCTATCTATCTATCTATCTATCTATCTATTTAATCAAATAACATAAACAATATCCTGTGGGCAAATGCCATAAAACCTTACACCACTGCTCCAGATACAGGCAAGTGTCTGACCTAAAACAGATACGGGTGAAGTGTGGGTGAACACTAAATAAGCCACAAGTAAATACAAATAAACAACAGGTGAAATAATAGCATCAGGGGATCCCAGCAAAGCCCTAGGACTCTACTCATCTACTAATTTACAAACATGAGAGTTCACAAAATGTAAGGCATGATATCACACCACTTATTGTGCAAGATCCCCCAAAATGAACTTAATCCCAAGGGGAAACCCCAATGCCCTTGGGCTTTTCCTAAGCCCTACAAGGAAGCTGGTAATTTTAGGGGGGCCGTCCCAGTGCGATCTCCCCTTTCAGGAGCACTTAACTAACTAAGGGGGGACTCCCCCTCCTATGTGGGAATCCTCTTTTCCCTACAACTCATGGCTCCCAGGCCTGGAGGGTGGCCCTTGTCCTCTGTGCCAAGCTGCTCTCTCACCTGCAGTGGGCTTTGGTGGGGTTGCTGTCCCCTGGAACAGGGCTCCCCTATGCAGGACTTCTGGGGCTTCGGGATCAGCCCCGTCTGCCGGCTTAGTAGCCCAAGCACCACCTGGCTCCCTGGACTCATCCTTTTGCTATGGATTGGAGGCCTGGGCTGCCTCGTGCAGCACCAGGCTCGGTCCGCTCCCAGACCCTCCGTGAAGCGCCTCTTGCACTAAGCTCCCAGTCTCATTCTGGGGGTTGGGAACCTGAGCTGCCCAAGCACTCTAAAGATCCTGCTCTGTGCACCGACCTGGGCATCATGTCTGTGGCCACATGCCAAAGGTTGTAGACCCCAACTGACTCGCACAGTTCCCAGGGTCTGGACGCCATACGCCGTGCTGTGCACCGAGAGCCTAGCTGCTAGAGCCGTCCGCCATTCCCTGCTGGTGGAAATCTTCAGGGGCACTTCTGGACTACTGCTTCACCCTGCTGAACAGCTGTTCTAAGCCCTGCTCTTCTCTATTCTCTCTCCCAGATGTGTTCCCCTCATGCTGGGCACGCAGCTCCTTTTATGCTCTCCAGGGCTCCATCCCTGAAATCTTCTGGACCTGAGTCTTGCAGTCTTCAATCAGGTCGGAGAGGGGGGAACTCATCTCCCTCTCTGCTCAGGAAAGAGGCATGACTACACTCCTCTTGCTGCCTCCTGATTGGTGGAGCCCATTCACCAATCAAAACAGCAAGATTTCAAGCTTGGGACTCAACCCAAGCTCCAAAAGGCAAGCCTGCTACGCTCATTTTACTTGTGTTATCTCACAGTCCCCTGTACTAACACCCTTTTTTTCTTACGCTCTTTTTCTTAACTCACTACATATTAAGTTGCTGGGAGTAGCCTAGGACCATGAGAGTTTAAACAAGTAAACTGGGACAATAATTTACACATTGTAAAATTGCCGAGAGTCTGTGTCTAAGAGAAATCAAGTTAGTGTATCCTACATGATGAAGGCATAATGTATAACTGCAATTATCTTAGAGTCCATTATGCAACTTTAAATTTACTGCGGAATTTGACATTTGGTTCCTCAGTAGAGAGTTTGCAATATAAATATTGCTAAATATAACAGCCTATGAAACTGATGGCATAGGGGTTAGGAGGACAGGAACAAAAAAAAAAAAAGCATAGTTATTTTGTTAATTATGCATGCGGGACAATGGAACTTTTAAATACATTTTTTGGAAAATAATACAATGAAGTTTTTGTAGTCTTATTTGAGGATTTGAGTAGATAAGGAGGAATAGGGGTTTTAACTGATCAAAAATATGAAAGATCACGGTTGTCTTAAAATGATGTAACCATGATGGTCAAGGAATTATGTAAAAGGCAATGGTTTCTCAGGGTGATACTTTTTACTGGGCCAACTACATAGTTAGATACACGTTAAACAAGCTTTTGAATACAAGATGTTCTTCAGGTCCATGCAGTAAAGGCAGTACAGCACAGTTAAAAAAAAAAAAAAAAGTTGGAAGAGGGTAAGAGACATTCCCATTAGTATACAAACAAGTAGCAAAAGAAAAGAAGCTGATTACTGGAAAATTAAGGCCTTGGTTTTTAGTGCCCAGTTGGTTTATAGATTTCTGTTCCCAAGTTTGCTGTTCAAAGGTGTTGGGTAGACTTCCCTTGAGTATGAGGACAGTGAGGTCAGAGGGGAAGAGGGTTGGTCTTTGAGACATGGGCTTCTAATAGTATATATGTATCTCTGGCCTTATTTTTTCAGTGAGAGTTTATTCTGGTGTGTAGCATAGATGTGGGGTATTATATTCAGGGAAGGGAAGGTAGCAGAAGCAGTGTTCATTATAGAGGAACCAACAACTGGTCAGGTTTACACACTTCCAGACTAGGAAATAAAATGAATTAATTGATATCATTCCTTGCACACAATTAATTTAAGAGAAAAACATTTTGAGGATTCTAAGAGACAAAAATGGTTTAACAGTCTTGTGATATCCAGGCAAATAAATATTAATATTTAAGAAGGTGACAAAACTTAATACTGACAATATTAAAATTATAGCAACAGCTTACTTTTACCAATCCAAATTTCATTGCAAAGCAGTATTTTAAAATCTCTTTAATCCTTATTTCAGTATCCCAGTATTTGATATATGCTCTCTGTCAAGTGGGGAATATTGTCATTATTTATATTCTCAATTAATAGTTAAAAAAAAAAAAATGCTTGTACTTAGCTCAGTAGGAATAACGTATATCATTGTCCATTTATGATGAAGTTATATAAGTGTATAGACCTGCATTAACGTATCATGTATATATAATTAGTTTGTTTCAGAAGGTTTTATGCTGCTTTTCTGGGTCAGAGGCAAGCCTGACACAACATTATGAAATAAACAAAGCTTTGCACTGGAGATGAAAGTATTTATATTTCAGTACTGCCAGCCATATATATTAAAAAACCATGAGTCAAATTTCCCTAAATCATGAAACTAGCTTAAACTTCCATTTGATAAAAAGTGGGGTACATTTATGGTTGTGTCTCTGTGTTATGGTTGCAGTAGCTTTAGGATTTCTGTTTTCAAGCTTTCTTATATAGCTAGAAAACCTTTATTAAAAAAAAAACCAAGACATCTTTGTGTACTCACAGGACTCCATGAGCTGGGGCTTTAAGGAAAAGGTCATGGAAACTGAGAGCACTGCTTCTTTTTATTCAGTAAATGTTGTGCATGTAAGATTGAAGACCGTAACCAACTACATCTGATCTTGAGGGGAGACATAAGAAAGATCGAAGTATACATTAGCAGATTTCAATGACCTGTGAATTGAGTTAAAAAATGTTGGTTTGTTTTTTTATCCACAAATTTGCAGATACATTTGTAATTTGGTAATTTTCAGCAGCAGTATAAATGAAGAGGGTGACTGAAGTATCATCTCTGGGTGCCTCCTTTCAGGGGCCAAGGAGGAAAGGGAGGCACAAAAATAACTGCCACCTAAAATCAACTTCCTAAATTGCTGTTATAATGGTCTAACACAGTGCTTAGTAATAGAAGCTAGCGGCAATGCTAACTGTAGAGAAGCTGTTGCTTGTTTATAATATTTAGAAACCATCTCAAGTTGCCTAATGATGAATGGTTTAAGGAGCTGCTGAAGAGTTGATGCCTTCTATAGGACATTACAGCAAGGAAACAAGTTGAGAAGGAGCTACTAAAACCACTGTTTTGGAACAGTCCCTCCATAGCTGCATCTGATAGCATAGGTGATGGAAGGCCAGGGCTAAGGGTGCTTATCCCCCTGAAACACAGGCGGCTCGGGTACAGGCTTGGCTGCAGTGGGGAGTGGTTAGGGGGGATGGACAGACACAGAGACAAGTAGCCAGAACCTTCAGGTGGCCGGGAACTCATCCCGGCCCTGTGTGGAGTAGCACCCAGATAAGTAGGTAAATGTGTAGATAGGAAGTGGATGCAGGGGAAGGAAGAGGTATGGATTGGACAGATTGGCGGGGAATGAATGGGGCCCTTGGGTGGGTCATGGGATACTTGCTACCTGGGAGGCTCATTTAGAGGCACGGGGGAGCTTCTGCCACTTCCCCTACCCCCAGGGCAGGCACAAAGGATATGTGCCACCTAGATTTGTGTGTGGGGCAGAGGTGGCTGTGGCTGTGGGCTGCACACCACACCTTGCTGCTGGTACTTCAGTAGCTACATGATGCTACGTCCATTCTACTGTGTCCCAGGGGAACAGGGATTGTTGAAGGATCCCAGGAAAAAAAACAAAATAAAACCTCACTTACCTCCGGCAAGGACCGAAGAACGCATAGCCAAATCACTGGAACGATTCGTCAGTTGTACCTATACCCGTCTGAAACAAGGTGACGTCAGCAAGAGACACCACCCAGAGGGGATAAAAGACGGCCCCGGGAAGGCAGGAGGAGAGTGGCAAGGAGATGGAGGCTCAGGAGGAACGCCCGAGACTCGAGGAGGGCAGGGGCAGGGGCAGGGGCAGCACCGTCCCGGCTGAGAAGGTGGAGGTGGAGCCTGCTCAAGCGGGCAAGCCGGCAGCAGAGGAACCAGCGAAGGCTCAAGAAGCAGAGCCTGCTGCAGAGCTGACGAGGATTCAAGCAGGAGAGCCAGCAAAGGAACCAGCGAAGGCTCAGGAAGCAGAGCCAGCTGGGGCGTCAATGACAACTCAAGCAGGAGAGCCAGCAGCAGAACCAACGTAGGCTCAGTAAGGCAAACTGGTGGCGGAGTGAGCAAGTGATAAAGGCAAACTGGTGGCGGAGTCATAAAGAGGTTGGCTGGGAGGTAGACTGGCTAGCCAGCTGGCCTCCTGACACGGAAGGCTATTGAAGGACTACTATTGGATGAAACCCCTAGGAGAGGACAAGTTGCTAGATTAAAGGGGAACTCTGGACTAACAGGGACCCACTTGTTGCTTGTAATCACGGTGAGGGGGATAACACACCGCTCGCGGTGCAGGTAGGATACAGACCTGAGCGTGTGGATAGTTGAGGCTAAGGCAGAGGGCCTTGGGCCTGGGTAGCTTAGACAAAAACCCAGTCACTGGTGGAGTGGCTGGCGGGCCAGAAGAAATCAGGATAGGGAACAAAGAAATCCTGAGACGATTGAGGACTCAAAGACCCACAATGGAAAGGTGGCGAATGGCCAGGGTGTAGGAGAGGTCAGAGCCCCGTGAATGCCTGCCCCACGGCATGGCTGCCCTGAAGGCTATCCTTAGGGAGAACCCCTCTGCTGAAGCTAACATCAAAGTCATGGCAGGCGATACAAGGGGAACCCCAAACATCCACCAGGGTAGCCTCAGGGACCCCACCCCAGACCTTGACCCCAGACAGTCTTTGAGCCAGGCCAGGGCTGCTAGGGAGCACCTCTTAGATAGGAGGCGGGCACATACTGCCAAGCAGATGGCTCAGCCAGCATGCAGGAGGCACTTGGTGTCGTGCAGCTGCCAAGGCACCAGCAGCAGGGTGCTGAGCACAGCCCACAGCAGCATCGCCTTCACCCTGCACACAGATCCAGTGGGAATGTGTCCCCTGTACCTGCCCTTCGGGTGCATGTAACAGCAGGAGCACCCCCTGCCCCATGCCCCTGAATGAGCTGCTGAGGATCCGAGCTTCCCATGGCATGCCCCAGCCCTGGGGCCCCATTCACCTCAGCCCTTGCCCCTTTGTCCCTCCTCACTCCCTCCCTCACCACAGGAGCCTCGATCTGTCCTCCCCACACCCCTTCCCCACAACAGACTGACTTGCTTGCGGGCTGGGCAGGTTTATGTGGATGATAGTTTCTGGAGAGCCAACAATGTGTACGTTTCACTGATGAGGAGGAGAAAGCACATTCCTTTCAGTGATTTTTGTTCTGTACTCAGTAAATGTATACATATAAAATGAAGTGTATGTCTGTATGCACGTATGTTCACTTAGAACTTGAGAATGTTGGGGCCTATCTACTCTAAGCCTTTCAAAATCACTGAATACAACCCAAGAAAAATTATAGGCAGGTTATTTTTCACTTGACTCTTTCTGAGGCTTCCGTTGACTGGAATTACTTTGCTTGTCAGCTAACAAACTGAGTCATTCCAGTCAATGGAAGCCACTCCATTTTGGATGCAGTGAATGCAGTTCTGTAGCAAAATCCCCAGTTTTTCTTTATATAGATATATATATGCATTCCCTTCCCTTCCCCCTATTATTTCTGGCTTTTTTTTTCTCTCTCTCTCTATTCCCTATAAACAAGCATACGCAAACTCAGACTTAGGATAAGCTTTATCATTTGTATTTTGGTAGCAAGTTTTTGATTTTGGATACCCACTGTTTTATATTATATTATCGTTAGGTTTGTATTGATTTTTACTGTTGTATATTGTATTATTATCATTTTCGTATTGATTTTTATTGTTTCATATGAATATTGTATGGTTTAGGCCTGTGTTTCTAAATGAACCAAAGTCATGTCAAGTTTCCATTTTGTATGTCAAGTCTCCATCTTGTCCCCTGTGTTGCAGCTGTATGATTCACCTATCCCTCCCATGTAAATTGGTTCCTGGATGAACGAGAGTGATTGGAAATGATTGAAATACAATGGTAGCAGGCTTCTACTGTAGCGACCAGGCCATCACCTTGCATTGATTCATCCAGGAACCACGGACCTCACCCAGGAACAGAGACAAAAGAACACAGCATTTGAAAGACAAAAGACCCTGCAGAACCAGCAACTCTCACCATTACAGACACCCGAAACTGTACATCCCTGTTTGAAGCACACATGCTCAGTATGCCAGGGGCTGACCCTTGCCTGGACGTGCCTTCTGTCACTAGGTCACACAAGACGGACCCAGTGAGACGCGCTCTTCAACCAAGAACTTGGACTCTGCTTCTCTTTCCCACCTGGACTCCAGCCCTTCCACTGAATCTCTTTCTCCTGCTGCCATTGTGAGTGTGTGTGTGCGTGTGTGTGTGTGTGTGTGTGAACCAATAACTTCATGGGGCTGTGTAGCGTGTTGTCTGTGTAATAAAACTGTTATTTGGACCTCTAAATTGGGTTTTGCTTTACTATGGTTTGGCCCTGCTCCAATTTCTGTTCCTCACCCCTCTAACTTCTGTCTCATTTCTCCCTCTCCTGCTTCTGCCTCACTGCCACCTCCAACACCTGTCCTGAGCTCCTCTCTGCCTCCACACCCCCTGTTTCTTTGCCACGGCCTTATCCCCACTGCCTTTTCCTTTTCCCCTGAGCAACCAGGTTTCTGCATCAGTCTCTTTCCTGGCTCTCTCCTCCTTGCCACCACTTATCTGCTCCCCCCCCCCCCAAATATCTCAGCTGTCTACTTCACTTTCCAGCCCCAGTTTACCTTAAGTAAACCCAAGCCTCAATTTCTCAGACAGCTTCTCTGTAGTCCACTGGTTCTAATCCTGGTTCTGGCAACTTTCAATCCCTACACTTTAACTCTCTCACCTTAACCTTCCCCCAAATATCTACCCACACACACACACACTATACTATCCAACTTGGAAAGTACCTGTGTGTATGTGTAGGTGGGTTGTATGTGTGTGAACTGGTGAGTGTGTATGTATATGTCAATGTGTGCATAATATATGAATCAGTGATCTGGGTCTAGACTTTGAGGGGGCACAGTGTATGTGCTTGAATTGGTAACAGGTATGCATATGTCTAGTCTGGTTTGGATGTGTATGTGCCTGAGCTGGTAGTGTGTTGTGTCTGAACCTAATTGATTTGTGTGTTTGTATATGCGCAATTGTGTCACACCCTCCTGTCTAACAGTGTGATATTAAGATCCTGAGAGTTGGCCTGACCCCACAGGGCAACAGTTCAATTGTCATTATTATATTGATGCTTGCCTTTTTTTTCCCTCCACATTACACATTAAATCTTAAACATGTTGTACTATGTTGTTTAAAAATAAACAATGTTTTTTACTTGAATATGCTGTACTAAGTTCTTTGAAAATAAGCAAACACTGCAATTACAAAAATAACAACCCAGGCAAAGAATGGGTACTTCAGCCAGTAATGGAATCAAATAGAAGGGTTTTTTTCTTTTGAAGGATCTTTATGTATATGATTATTCTTATTATTTTTATTGTTATTATTATTATATTGTTGCCTGCACTATTAAGATGACACTAAAAGTCTTAAAAGACTGCCTCTACTATGGTTAAAGATATGTCAGTAAAAGGTTAATCAAAGAGTGCAGACCGATCTTTTAGAGGCTGGATGAACATTGTCAGATTTAAGACTTCTGTATTTGTGTTCAAAAGCTGTGCAAGGAACAGATCTGAAAAAAGAGGAGGAGAGCAGTAAATTAATATATTGATGTAGAGGAGAGAACCACTTCTGAACCACAAAAACTTGTTTTGGTCTCTTCTGGAGAATGAGTGATGTGCTGCCATGTAGGAGGAGCCAAATACATTTATTCTGCGTTTGCCAATCTGCTAAGAGACTTATTCCGTCATGTCTACATTGCTTAAAATGTTGTAATACATATTACAATGGGTCATTGCATATTTTAAACTGAAAGAGCTACATATAAAGGGAGGCAATTCTATCAAAAGAGATAAGAAGATTTATTATGCAACCATAAGCAATAGTTAATTATATCACATAAAACGATGATAAAATACTCTTTATCTTCTGCCAAAACCATAGAAATAATAGGAAAAATAGAAAAAAAAATGTCCTGCAGAAGGTCATCTAGTCTAACTCCACGCTCAAGAAAGGATCTTCCTCTGATAGTGTCCAAAGACCCCACAAGGACTTTGTAAGCTTTTGCTTAGCAATGAGGTGCTCCCAGCTGACTTTCAGGGGATTCCCAGGTGGGGGTATTTAAAAAGGGTCCTAGCTGAGGTGTTGAAGAAGTCTGTTGTCACTGCGAGAATCTGGAGAACTTTTATGGCCTAAACTGAAAGAGGTAATGGTATTTTCTTTTGGTTGATTTTGTTGCAAGTTCCATGCAGAGGCCCACCTTTTTGTTTGTTTGTAGTTTGTTTGTTAAAGAGAGACTCCAAATGAGGACCTTCTTTTCTTCTTTTTTTTTTTTAAATCCTAGAAGTGTGGCTGTGATTTGAACTAAGCTATCTGGCAGAAAGCATAACTAGCTTACACATCCCTGTCCAAACAATTACAGCCAAATGTGTGTTTAACCTGCACTTAACAACTTTGAGTGATGGGCATCCCATAACCTCTCTTGGTAATCTCTTCCAGTGCTTAACTAGTCCCATAATTAGAAATATTTTCCTAACCCCCCACCATCCCCTACCCTCAGATTTATTTCATTACAATTTAAACCAGATACTTCTTGTCTTGATTCCTGGGGATTCAAAGAGTATGGGCCCCTCTACATATGCAGGTAAAGGCATGATGGGATCTATTGTGCAATTCACGCAATCACACATTCAGCCATGCCACAAATCTGATCCGAGCGCACCTTACTGCTGATATTGAGGGAGCCTGATCCTAGGCTGCCCCTGCACAGGTAAGAAGTTCCTGTGCCTGGTTGCTCCCTCTCGTGTGATCTCCCAGCTGTGGATGGTGTGTATTGCCATGGGGATCCATGACCCCCCTCCCACCCCTCAGCTGGGAGCCCTGCTAGCTGGGAGCTCCTAGGTTCAGGGGTGCACGTGAATGCATGCCTGGGTGACAACTTATGGTATGACTAACTGGGCAATCATGCCTTAAGTATAATGTGTAAATGGGGCCTATTTGATTGCCATTCTCCTTGTAACAACCTTTTATTTGAAGACTGCTGTCAGATCCCCTTTGTCTTCTCTTCGAACTAAATGATCCCAGTTCTTCTAACCTTTTCTCATATGCCATGTTTCCTAGACCTCTAATCATTTTTGTTGTTCTCTGCTGAACTCTCTTTCCAATTTAGCGATATTTGTTTTGTAGTGTGGTGACCCAAACTAGATATGCTGCTTCAAGTGAAATCTTACAGGTACGTGAAGTGATGAGCGCATGTGATACTCCTCTTAATTCCCCCCCCGTTTTTTTGTTTTGTTTTTGTATCAATAGCATGGTAATTCTCATTTCTAGATTATTTTCTGTAATATGGTAGCCCACTCAATTGTTTCCCAGTTTTTATTTAAGTACTTGTTTCATCTTAAGTATGATGGTTTTATTTGTCCTTACTGAACTTAAGTTGATTAATTTGAGAACATTTCTCCAATTTATCAAGGCAATTTTTTATTTTGATCCTCTCCTCTAGAATGACTAACCAACATGGTATCATTTGAAAATTTACCTAGTATGCAGTAAATTCCATACTCTTTCAAGTCCACAATGAAGACAGTAAAAGATACAGACTCCAGAAAAATCACATGTGATACCTCACTGCAGATGGAAGTTGTGTGACTGCACTTTGGGCACAATGATCCAGTCATAGATTCATAGATTATAAGGGGCTGGAAGGGAGCCTCACAAGATCATTGGGTCCAGCTCCTCTGCACTGGGCAGGAAAGAAGATTGGAGTGAGGTGACCCCAGTGAGGTGGCCATCCAGTCCCCTTTTGAAGATTTCTAGGGTAGGTGATTGTACCACCTCTGGAGAGAGACTGTTCCACAGTCTGGACACCCTACCTGTGAAGAAGGTTTTCCTAGTGTTAAGCCTGAAATAATCTTCCAGGGCTTTGTGACCGTTACTCCTGGTTTTCCCAAGCATTCCTTGGTGAACAGCTGTTCCCTGAACCCTTGATGTATTCCCCTGATGTAGTGGTAAGCTGCTATGAAGTTTCATCTCAGACTTCTTTTTTTCAGGCTGAAGAGACCCAAGTCCCTCAGCCTTTCCTCATATGCCTTGCCTTATTCATCAGTTAAACAGCTATTTCATAGTCATAATGAGGTGGATTCTATATGCTCTACATAAGTCTTTTCAATGGAACATTCGATTTATTTTCTATTTTATTTGTACATATTCAGAGAAGCGTTTTCACTGGTAAAATTTTATCTTATTGAAATCAATGGGGAAAAACTGTTGTTTTCAGTAAGGTCAGGGTCTTATCCCAGTATTTTATTTCATAATAGCTTTGTTGATGGAAATAATCAGAATCAAAAAAGAAAAGTGATTTCACTTTAAAGGTCAGATGATGCAAGGTTGCAAAACTGAACAGCTCAAAAATAATGTTGTCACTTTAACACAATGTTTTAGAAAATGAATTTTCTCTTGGGCATGATCTTCATGAAGAAACCTGTTCATAAACATAAAAGGTTTATAGGTGACAAGTGATTTATTATAGTAAATGTTTGTTCTGCATAATAACTGTACTCACAGTATTTCATTTAAGAATCATCTTATGAGGGTTCAAGGTAGAAGGTGGGTTTTGGTATATTAATCACAGAACTTTTAAAGTCTAGGTCTTGGCCTAAAGTTCAAGTTACTGCTTTATGCAAAATGAATCAAGAATGAATTGATAAATCATACATCTGTAATGAAGTCCAAGTATGACAGATTAATTATATAACTGGTTGTGTTCAGTGGTTTCAGGTGACAGCTGTCAAAGAAATGACATACTGTGTGCACCTAAACTTAAAGCAGAATTAGAGATATAAATATTTTGAAAATATAATTTTCTTACTCATTCTTTCAAAAACAGGAGTGCATAATCCAAAAATATAATAGAAGATTCGGATTATATGCATATATGTTTTGACGTTATGAAATTATTCTGGTAGAAAAACAACCAAGCAAAACTCAATCAGGGTCATATACCATTAGGCACATGTTTGTGCATCTCCGTAGTTAAACTGGTTGTGTATCGCATCCTAGGTGCTACAGCATGTTGAAGATTATGGCCATATTTCACTAGATGTAGGTAAATATAGCTGCAAATGAGCTTTCAGCAGCAAAGTGTTTGTGAAATTGTTTCACAAACAAAGGGTAGGTACAAGCTTTCATTG
This sequence comes from Caiman crocodilus, assembly GCA_030014935.1. NCBI lineage: Eukaryota > Metazoa > Chordata > Crocodylia > Alligatoridae > Caiman > Caiman crocodilus. Next base: position 131,080,385 of record JAGPOW010000261.1, read on the forward strand.
GAACTGTTTGGTGACTTATTTAAAAGAGCACTACCTTCTTAACTGGTGGACAAGGAGAGACGTGGCCCCACTGAAGTCAAGTGTACCTATTAAAACCAGCTAAAGATTCAGTTTAGTGTGTTGCATGTGAGATATGAGCATACACGGGAGCTCTCCAAATTGACAACTACTTAAATGAGAAAACGCACTTTGGTGAGAACCACTCACTTGTGTCAAGGAGATAAGGTAAAATTTAACATAAACTCTGCTAAACAGTAGAGATGTGTGAAGCAGGCAGTATTCAGTTAATATTCGGATTCGGTCTGATTCAGGGGGCAGTGATTCAATTTGCTGATTCAGGTCACTGTCCCAATTTGATTCAGCCGAATCTGAAGATTTGATTCTGATTCAGAGAATCAGTGTTTCAGCCATAGACACAGCTTCCTATGTACCCCAAGGTACCAGGCATGGCTCATGAATGCTGAGATCGTGGGCTGGATGGAGTGTCGCACAGGAGCATGCAGGGTAGCGCCCGACGTCCCCCAGCTCAGTGATCAGCCTGAGGGCATCTCAGGTGCCACCCCAGACCCAGGAGGTACCAGTAGCGAAGCCAGGAGGAGGCGGGAAGGTCCCCTGCGCACTCCGTGGTAGACCCAGAAGTGGGCTAGAAGTGCTTCTGGTTCACCCCCTGCACTCCTCTGGGATGCTCCATCCACCCCACCATCTCATAGTTCATGAGTTGTGCCTGGCACCTCGAGATACTTAGCAAAAACCTATAACGTTCTGTCTATGGCCAAATTGTTGAGTCTCTCTAAATCGATTCGGAAGCTTCGGATTTAGATTTGGAAATTCGGCTGCCAAATCAGGTCGTATCTCCTCCAAATCGAATCAGTGACTGGAGCTTCGCAGAGCCCTACTAAACAGCTGATATGTCTGACTCTACCTTTTAAGAATGTGTACATACTTAAATCAGTCATGAACATTCATTAAAATTCTTACCTGTTCACCAAAAATTCAGGAACAAGAAGGAAAGTGAAATTAAATTCGCCATTCCCACAGAATTTAATAGTTTGTTTGGGCACATCCAGAAGAACGAATATGCAAGGGAACATACAACCTCAAAAAAGATACACTCCCTACCTTGAAGAAATTACAATCTAAATAGATGACAGAATCAAGAGGGAAGAGGAAATGGATTTACAGGGAATAGACGTGACCAGTACAAAAAAGCACAGAATATCATCAGTAAAGGAACTAGTAATAGAGTCTGGGTTAACTGGTTCTTACTTTTCTCAGACATTTCTATCACTGTATCAGCTTTGATATCTCTGTACTTCATAGAAGTTTAGCTACTTTAAACATAAATATTTTTAAATGTGTGATACAGATCCAGCATTGTCATACAACAAACATTATCTCAAAATGATGTGTGCCAAATATTCAACTAGAATTTAAAAATAAATAATACTTAGTTCCTGGCAAAGCTTGGTTACCTTCCAATGATTGACATTGTCTTTCTGCTAGCAACTTTGAGTAGGCAGCAAACGCTGCCCTGTTGGTAACACATATGTAAGGTGCAGAGAGAAATAATTTGCTTGTGAGGTCTTTTAAAAAAAACAACTGTTTATGCCTTTACTGCTTCTCACCACCCCATCACATCTACCTCCTTTTCATTTCATTCACAGTGTTCCCTTTAAAACAAAAGTCACTGTTTCTTGTTTTTCACAATCTTTTGTGCATCATAATTGGGGCCTAGCTGCATTCTCCTGCATCTTTCCCCCTTGCCTTTACAATCTCACAAAAGTTTAAGAGGCTTATCCTGACATTTATGATCACTGGCCATGAATAATCATCAATTATAATACTCATAATGTTCCATATTCCTTGGACTACAAACCCCTCGTGCAACATGCTATTTACGCAGGTCTCCATTTTTCCCATGGACCAGTTCTGTCCTGGCCCATCTGCAATCCTGAACTTCCCTTAAGTTACTACAGGCGAATAGTGCAATAGCTTATGTGAATGAAAAGGACTAAGAAAAGCCTGTAGTGGTAGCCATTTTTAATGTGATTTGGCAGAAACAAGGAAAAGAAGCAAGAATAACTTCTGCTGGACCAGGCCTTTAAAGGCACTTCCACTTTTCTCACTGAAATGTCAGAGTTTGCCATAAGTTTCTGAAATGAATGTTTGTTCTAATTATACCATATCAAGTCTTACCTTCAAATTACTGCAGGATTAGCTTGCCTACTCTTATTTCTAGTTGAGCATTCTCTGTTGGTTTATTTACGCATTGGTCTGAATCTTTGTATAAGTGATCCTGGCTGCTTGTCAACCAGTCTGTTCTTTAGAGCAACATAGACATTTAACCCTTTGAAACGGAACGAAAGGGTAGCGCTATGAAAACTGTCACTCAGTTTTCCTAGGGATAATATGGTAGTTACCCAAATTAAAAACACAAAACAAAACACACCAAACACCAGCCTATTACTACTTGTAATCTAACCTTTAAATAACTCTTAAATCAACACTTGCACTAGAAAATAAGGACAGAACTGTGGATCTCTGAGCTGGAAGCTGTCAAAGTGCTACTGTGTAATCTATTAAACCTGCAAAACTATCTGCTCTCAGAGACGCAAGCTTAGCAGAATTAGGTTTTTGGGGGTTTTTCACATAGCTGGGAAGCAAACATGTTTTGTATGTTTACTTGACCTTGTGTTTCATTTAAATTTTAAAAGAAAAAGTGATATTAATGTAAGAGAAATAAGCGAGTGGTAAGTACATTATTTTTATTTATGCAATATTCAGCATGTGCGTTAAAAAAAACACGTACACAGAGAGTTGCTAAAATATATTCATACGAAAGAGATGGTATGATTTAAGAATGGAATTACCTTTACCATATTCATCATTGCTACACCAATAATGATGTTGCTAGCTGAACTGTATAATTAAGAAAAAGGCGGGGTTGGGTTGGTCAGAAAGTAGATAGGATGATTCATTTTAAAACTTTTTTTCTTTCCTCTAAATTTGGAAAGAATGAAGACAAAAATTTTGTTCAAATTTTTCTTTGGGAAAATATTGGGGTGGAGGAGGGGAGAGGAATTATACATTTTGGAATGGGACCTGATTATGTAACCAGTCCTGCAGTACTACTTGTCTATTGTAAAGAAAAATGCCTTTTTTCCTCAGGGTGCTATCTCAAAATTTTATGGCCTTGCAGATGGTTAAAAACAGTTAAAAACTGTCTTCTTCAGAAAAGAATCATTTGCTTTGTCCCATTTATCCACAGCTTCTCCAGTGTTCTCTCTCTGTGGGCTATTTGCAAAAAAATATCCTCTTAATAGATCTTCCCCGCCTAACCAACTTGCCATACATCATTCTTTGTCTTTCTTTGGGCCTTCAGGAAGTAACAAAAAGTCTGTCAAGATTTTTGCATATCTCAGTTTGAGATCTATTGGAGCCATCACTATTTGCTGTCAAAGCTGTGGACAAATGCTGTGAATAGTGATGATATTCAGTATCTTGTAGATGGTGCCATTATTCCATATTGAAACCACCAACATCCTATTAATCGGGTCACATGACAAAACAGACTTGGTCATTGGGTCAGTCACATTTTTTTTCATAAGCCTTTTTTTGGAGAGAGTGATATGGTTAATGGAAATATAGACTATTCGTTTTTTCTGCAACTGTCCACCTGTGGTTATGAAATGTGGATAGAATTTCAAAAATATCAATTATGCACAGATCTAAGGTATTCTGGTTGTAAATCAATATTTAGTTTAGGTATATATCATGTATTTGACAGTTACGACCAGAGACTGTTTAATATCAACTGGTTTGTAATAGATCCATTAAACTCAGACTTTATGTTCACTCTTAGGAGTACTGTGCATTTATTTATCATTGCTATTTACTCACTTTCTACCCTGTTGGGAATTTAGTGCAATAGAAATTGCAAGAGAGCTGTCTATGGACAATCAGAAATGTAGCTGATGAGGTTGGGATGCTGTAGGCCTTGCTCTGCAGTATGTCCATTGTACAGGAAGAAAACAGGAAGAGTTCACCGGTTGTATTTCAGAACGGAATAAGTAGATCATTTTTAGAATGGCAATGACCCATGTTCATGCACGTTTTTAGCCCAAATCTTTTTCATTGTTTTCAATCAAAGTTAATTGTCTTTCATAAGTTCCTCTATGTTGATTCCTGGTTCTTCCCCTAAAATAGAAGACAAGTCTTTTTCTCTCATGTACTAATATGCCAGGTCTGTTGATTTTTAACAAGATGTACTCTTAACACTACTGCTCCTGAGGGAGATTCATCCAAATCCAAATTTTATGCTTAAGACTTATGTCCAGTAGATGAAATAACTCGAAGCTTATGCAGGGTCATTTTTTTTCTCTTCATCGCCATGGTAGGTACTGGTCAGTTAAAGGAAATAAAGGAAAGAGACCCAACAAGTAAGAGGTTTGATAACAGAAATTAACATGCAACTCATCAAGAAAAATGTATGAGAGAATAATCCAGTATCAGAAACATATTCAGGGACAACAACAAATAGACATTACATCTTTAAGCATACATGTAATTCCTGTTAAATCTGCTTAAATATTTTAACTTGATAACAAAATAGTGAATAGGGAAGACACAGAAAACAAGTTTTTATTTTCAAAAGGCTTTTAAAGGAATCGCTGAGAGAGAGTTTAAGAACAAGGATGTTTCTCTAGCTTTAGCTTTCATTCACTTTGTTAGGCATTCACTTTGTTAGGCTTCAAACTAAGGGCCCTCATTCCTCTCGTGTGTCCTTGTGACAAGGTATTTAGCAGAATTCACAGCTTTGTTGCAATCTGACATGGCTGCAATGTGGGAGCTTCTGCTATCAGTACCCGCTGAACTCTCAGCTTTTGGATTTCTAGCTGCTTGCCCCGGTGTCTACACCACTGTCTAAGGGCCTCTAATATCACAATTTATCTCCCAAAATAAGTGCTTGTAGATTGTGATCAAGCCATCTCTTAACATTGGATGAAGTATCTAAATTAGCAACATATGGCCTGCAGAACCACTTGATCTGGCCTGTGGAGCTGGAAGACTTTGCATTTGCCCTTTCTTGTGCTGGGGCTGAGCAGCAAGAAAAGACTGAGGGTGGACAGCTAGAAGCTGCGTCCGTGTTGCTACCACTTCCGCCTTCTCCCTCCCCCACCTGGCTGCAGTGCAGGCACAGCTTCCAGCCCGGGAGGAACTGAGCCAGGGCTGGGAAGCTGTGCCTGTGCTTCAGGCAGAAGGGAAAGAATTAGAAATGGTACAAATGCAGCTTCCAACTTCCTAGCTCAGTTTAGTTCCCTACCAGTTGGAAGCTGTGCCTGACCTGCAGCCAGGGTCCAAGGGACAAAGGCATGGGCACAGCTCCCAGCTACTGACATGTCACCGAAGACACCCATCCCATACCAGGCTGGGGCCGGGTTGTTCCAACTTACAAAGGTTGCTGGCCTCCGATCTATATGGACAATCTTTATCCTTTCATTGTATTCATGGTTTGCTAAACCTTGAATCATTCTTTCAAATATAGCTTCTCTTCCAGATTTGCAATATAATTTGTAAGGTGTGGTGGAAAAAATGGAATATATTCATGTCATTATGGTATCGTTAATTCCACATGCAGAAGTAATACCTCCCCCTGATTTCTACTTAGTCTTCCCCTACTTGTACACTCAGGGTCATGTGAGCTCCATATAAACGATGAAAGCTCATGTTTAGTCATTTGTCCGCACTGACCTATAAATACTTTTCAGAGTCACTTTCCCCTACTGCTGCCAAGGATGCAGTCTCATCTCCTGTAGAGGTGACACTCACTCTATACTCGTGATATTTATATGGCCTTGTCTTGGTTCTGTAAGCTCGTGTGCAGATGAAGTTATTGCTTTAAAAACTTACTTTCCCTTGTCATTATTTACCACTCCACTGAATTTTTTTCTTTCTTTCTTGTTTTTGTTTTGTTTTGGGGTTTTTTTTTGTTTGCCGCAGAATGTATTGGGAATGATTTTATTTTTGTTTCCAGGTAATTGATAAAGATATTGAATAGCATCAGGATGGAAGCACTTCACTAGAAGCAAGCTCTGTGCTTCTTTCCTTGTTTGTGAATACGTTTTTAGTATTAGAGTAAATAAATTAAACTTGCCATGGATTAAATAGATTTAACTAATTACATAGATTTAAATAATTAAATAGATTATCCTTGCTATGGATTAAAAAGGTTCAGAGGAAAAGGACGCTGCCTGTAACATGATTTTTAATTCTCTATTTAGCAATCAAATATACTGATTATGGGTGTTTTAGTGAAATCTAAGACAAAAAGACAGATCATATGTTCTGTATATGTGAAAAGTAAGGCATCAGCATTATTCACATGCTGAAACCAGGAAATTTGAGATAAACAGAGAGGATAATAATGACTTTCCCATTATAGTACCCACCTCAGGTCAATAACCTCACTTTTCTCTGGTCAATAAAATTATTAAAACATGCTAAATTCAACCTACTCAGTCTCCATATGGTAGGAAGGAAGAGAGACCTTTGGTACATACTTAAGAAATGGAGACTAATTAATATAATAATTTTAAATTATATTAAAATTGTTAGTTGAACTGATTTATTTGTCAATCAATTAAGTAATGTACATAGGATTGTAAATGCGCTTACTATGTTGCTGAAAGTATAATGATGCCCATATTGCAATAATCCTACAATCTGCATTACAGTCTAAATTAGCAATAATTTTTCCTTTCTTCATCAAAAATGTTACAGAAACCAAGGACTATATATAATTAGATTGCTCGTAAGTGATTACTGGAAGTATGCATACTCCTATTTCCTGTTTAATCTCTGGTTTAAAAAAAAGTTAGTTTACTAGAACCTTATCAATTAACACATACAGGTCAAGGATAAATAAGGTAAATTGTAAACTCTTTGTTAAACTTTCCATTGCATATGCATCAGTGCCTTAAGCTAACTCAGCTAATTATAAAAGAAATAGCTATAGGCCTTTTGACCTAAAATATGTGTTGCTTAACAGGAACTAAGAAATGTGTTTTATAAAAAGAAATACTAGAGATGCTATTGCTAATTTACTGACAGGAAACAAGTCTGAAACCAAATGTATTCCTAGTAGAACTATTATAAATGACCTAAATCAATGTTATTTGCTAATATTTCTACTCGGTCATGGCCAACCATACCAGTAAGGAATTCCTTTTCAGTTAATTCTGAATACTTGTGCAATAGTGAGTGTCATTAACTTGAGAGACATAAGGGAAAGGGATTATAAATATAGCTTAGCTTTTCAGAAGACTTTTGGGGGGTTGTTTTTGATAAAAAAAAAAATATTTAGTTACAGTAAATAATACTTCACAAATTCATCTCATTGCAACAAAAGTTTCATGACAGGAGAAAATATGAAGAATTTGCAACATTTCAAACATTTCATGTTGACATTTTTGTTTTGGTCTTGTTGACTAAAAAGAAACTAGAAACGTTTGAATCTGAAGTGCAAGTTTCGTTTTTCGTAGCACTAGTTCATTATTTCAATATTTCCTTTTGATTTGCTGAAAAGTTTGGGGAAAAATCATTTCAGATCAACCAGAAATGAAATATCTTGATTTGTTGTTGGTGGTTTTTTCTTTTTGGAATTGCCAGTGGATGGGAAAAAAAAAAAAGAGTTTTTCACAGAGCTATATATAAAAAACACTAAATAACAAAAACAATGATACTCAGCAAAATTTGGGGGAGTTGGGAAGAAACTATTCTTCAAGGCACCTTGTTTTTGAAGCACACGAGACGTTACATTAAAGATACAGAAACTGCTGTCCTTGTATCATGTCCCACTTCCTGCTCCAGAGTCTCAACTGTTATAACTTCGTTGTGTCCCACGGAAGTCAAAGCTTCAGCTGAATTTCTGCCCCAATGACTTTACAAGTTTTATTCAAATAAAAGTCTTGGTGTAACCTTTTCAGATTAAGTATTCACACTTCTTAAAAGAAATAGGCACGAGAAGTTCAGTTATCTGCTTGATTGTGCCATGAGGCTCCACTGAGCTTCTTTATCTGTTCTACAAATGGGAACACCTTGAATGGCTCTCTTTACTGCTGAGGTTTCTGGAGCATGGAAAAAAGAAAATTGGTCCCCATCATCTGAAGAGTCAGCACCATGTAGCCATTCTTTAATTACAAAACCATCCAAATAAATAAACAAACTACAAACACCGCACCTGTAAAAGGAGAAGGGCTATGAATATACATACAGGGACATATGAAAAAGCTTTAAGAGATGTTATTGATCATAATATTGGGCAGTTAGTCTCTGCATCAAATTACCTTGGCCGAGCTAACCTCTAAAAGCTGTTATCATACTGAGTTCTCATCAGTCTCTGTCAGCCCTCTCTCATCTCATTAAGGTATTGGCTGAAAGCTGGCAATGAGAAAAGAGTGCTGCACTGCAGTACAAGATTCCTTTGTACAACCACGTTGCAAGCTGTTTGCTAAGCTAAAGTGAGCTCTTCTTGTGCTCTTATGCTTTTTAGATAATCAGTGGTCTTTGCAAAATGCAAATAAATAGGACCTAGGAGAGATCAAACCACACTGTGAATCTGACAGGCTCTAGAAATTACTCAGGCTGGAAAAAAAAACAACAAACTATTGCTGTGAAATGCACACTGTCTTCTAAGTTCAGCAACTATTGGCTGAAAGCACAGCTGACCTCATGGTTGAGAATTTTTGTGGATGGGCAAAAGCCAGCTAATTAGAAATAGCTTGTTTTAAATAAATAACATGTATAATGTGAGTAATTAGACCAGGAAAGATTTTTCAATTAAAACTCAATTGTTAGTGACAGCCTCACAACTGTTGGCCTCTTGCCTACAAAACTATTACTATCTGCAGTTTTCCACTCCTGTATAAGCCCTGTGAGGCTCAGCATTATGCAATTAAGGCAAAGTCTTGAATGTAAAATATAGCACACATTTGCTAACAAAGTATCTTGGATGTATAGTTTAGCAAATTAGAAAAACTAAAGATGTTCTGATATTACCCACTGGTCATCAAATACTTGCCGACTGCATGTTTTTTAATCGGAATGAATAAACCATTTCGCTCTCTGTTCCAGCACTTAGAATTCACCCCCGCTGTCTTCATGCAAGTAAAACTCTTGATTGATTTCACTGGGAGTTAGGCACATATAAAAACTGTGGATCAGGTAATTATAATAAGTATGATAGATAACAGTAACTACAGTTTCATTTTGCATTAAGGTGGATGGAAAGATGCCTGTTGTCAGTTTTTCAAACTTACCAGGAATCAACTGTACCTCATTTTCTTGTATGTAAATCAACACCTGTGGCTTGCAGCCATTCCCAGAACTCCTTATCTTGGTGGCTGAATACTGAGCTGTCCAACTGTCATTGCCTACATGGCCCTTTTGCCCTACATCTGGCTTTTCTTCTCTTCCATCATACAATTTGTGCATCCTGATCCAACTTCGAGCCTGTGATGTTGCCTTTGATTATTCCTCTGATGACACCCGTCAAGATTATAACAAGGAGCCCAACATTTTTAAAGATTTTGTTCATTTGGTTTTTTTTAATTATTTTGTTTTAGGGATGGGAAAGGGATTATTTATCACTAAACATGGGCATTTATACAACTATTATGCAACTCTATGTTAGTCTCAAGTTCTCAAGGCAGGGGATGTTTAGCTGGGAGCGCTGTAGAATTTGGTTCCTCTTTTGTATCTAATATCTCACAGAAGCAGTCAGATACTGCATATGGCCTTTTTATTGCATTCTCAGGGCCGTAGTACAAGTTACCTTAAAAACATCATAAAGACATTTAAAACGTGAGCAGCCATTAGTCAAGTGGTGTTAAACTGCCATCAGCGCCCTTTAAACATTTTACAGACAAGCCACTCAAAAGAAAGTTTATCTTGGAAACATTTTATCCATGCTATTCCAAAGTATTCTTAGCACAATCAATGGAGATGAAACGCTTTACTTTTTCTCCTGTAGCATCCCAAGATGCAGAGCTCCCAGATATTCTACCCCTTTCTAAAACCCCTGCAAAACTTAGGGAAAACTTAGGGTTTTCCCCCTTCCCCTAATTTCCCTGCCTTCTAAGGCAGGGGAGCAAAGGAATTTCCCTCTACTTCCTGGCTCTCCCTGAGACTCATAGCAATTAAGGCAAGGGTTTGGGGTTGGGGCGAAGAAGAATTCTCCTGACCTCCCCAGGGCTGCAGGACCCTGGGCTGGGGTGAGGGGAAGGTGGGGGCCCAAGGCAGGAGTTCTCCAGTGCCCCCATGCTGGGCTGCATGGGCAAACACTGCCTGGGAGGACTTCTTCTCCCTCCCTCCTGTGTCAGCCACTGAAGCAATCAGCAATTAGCCTTGCAGTTCCAGCACAGCAGCTTGCCTTGCCCCTCTTTGC
>JAGPOW010000261.1:131101460-131137806 GCA_030014935.1 Caiman crocodilus
AAAAAAAAAAAAAAGGAAAGAAACGTTATTGTTCAATTCCAAATGTGTGACATCTTTTCTTTTTCTTTTTATCTGTTTTTCTTTCTCATTCTTTTCAATGAGAAAAACTTTTAATTTCATCTTAATTTCCCTTTTTGATACTTCCTCCACTTTTTCTTTACAGCAGAAAATTGGGGAAGGAGGGATTTTAACTAGTGAGGAAAGGTGAAACTATCGCTTTGAAAGTTTTTCTATCTTTGTTCCAGTCATAAAAGAGTAAATGAGTATGAGAGAGTGTTTATTATTAATTGATGTTTCAAATTACTGTAGCAGCTGGAAGTCTGACTTATTTTCATATTTCCTATTCATGTTACACTACAATGTGGAAAATGAGGAGGAAGAAGGGAGTGCCTCTATGTGCCCAGATTGGCCCTGGGTAACTTTCATGCACCCACCAGGTGCAGAAACTTGGTAGCAAGAGAACAGCAATTATTGCCCCTGCTCCCCCACTGTCATAATTTTGGACCTGTGGTGACCTCTGCTGCTTGGATGGCATGGCTCCATGGGTCAGATCTGGGCTGGGGTTGAACACCCCTAGTCTAAACTGAAACTATGGATGTTTATCCTATTATCAGGATTAGATTTTATAACCCCTCCATCCCTCACTGGATCAACTGATGTGTTGTCCTCTCTCTTTCCCACTTTGCCACTCCCAGCAGTGCCCCCTCTTTTTTTCCCTCCCCCCTTTCCTAACATTTGTATTCTAATCACTGTTTTCTATTTAGAAGCTCTGGTTCCTTCAGCCCCTTCACAGCATCTGATGAACCTCTGATTACAAAGCCTTATACATCTCTGATATATAAGGTGCAAATCGACCCTGCCTTCTGTCTGGCTTCACAATAACATGGCTAGCTACTTCACTCTCATAAAATTCCTACTTCCTCTCTTCTCTAGGAAGGATGTGTTTATTTTACAACTCTTCTGAAGCCAATGTGGATAAAACAGCACATGGTGGGTTGAAAACAACCACTCTAATTTTATATAGTCCAATCAAGCCTTTTTTAACACTACTTTAATCTTATATTCCTTTGATTATTAAGAGTTGCCTCTATTTAATGAGCTGAAACCTAAGTAGGTCAATAAACATGTATGTATGTGATTAGATAAGAAGCTGCTGCATATACAAACCCGATTACCAGTGTAAAGGTTAAGAGTCCATGAGTGTTTTATTGACACTGTACCACTTTAAAAGCTAGCATGCATGTCTTCCTTTTGGAATTGAACTGGTATTTATAGGTGTTATTAGGAGAACTGTAAGAATACAATGAAGCCAGAAATATATCATTAAAAATAAAGGCAGCAGGATAAGTAAATCATACCAGTATGTCCGGTGCTTGAATTAAGGTAATTTCTAACAGACCACAAGCGAGTTGATAAAAATATAACTGTGAAGTAGATGTGAGATCACATCTCTATATTCAGAAAGTTATTATTCTAAGGTGTAGTATAACATCTGTATGTGTCTGCTAACAAACATATCTGGATACTGGAAGCCATCTGGATTACTGCATTAATAACAACTTAAAGTGTTGCTTTTACCAATGGGTTTGGAGGGGTGTGGTTTTTTTGTTGTTGTTTTTTAAAGAGATTACTATGTGCTCTATCACAAAACTCTCAACTGTATCTTGTATTCCTATGGTTAAGTATATGCTACTTTTGGCCCCAGCACTGCAAAACGCTTAGGGACGTGCTTACATGCACACACTAGACTAGTCATGTTGGCCTTAATAAGAGTACTAACTTGAGTACATAGGTAACAACGCAGGGTCCATAGCCCACTGAAGGGAAACTTAGGTGATTTGCTGAATCATACCCTTTGAAGAACTTGATACAGTTTAAGGAGCTCTCAAGTGGCCTGTTTACTTGGCAACTAAACCTATTACATAAGACAGAGGGCCTTGCATAATGGGGAAAGAAGCAGCAGAAACTCAGGGAATTGTTTGGAGCAAGGAAGAATTGAAAAGATAGGACTATCTCAGAGGTGGGCAATTGCTTTGGCTGGAGGGCCACTTAGTTAAGGGGCCTCTCCCCTCACTTTTGGTGAGCTGTTGAGAGCTGAGAGGGTATTCTCACCCCTTGACAGGTACCTCTTTCTGATTGCCATTTTGGGACTGGAAGTCTCACCCCAATCCCTGACCTTTGTCACTGGGGACCCCTTCCCTTGCACCTGGAAGTATCCTTTTGAGAGATGGTTTGCTAGCTTGGAACAAGAAAAAACAGGTCACATACTAAATAAAGCATCTACTATAACATTTTATTTTTAAAAAAATGTGCTGATTTATATTGTTTGCATAGTGTATATAGAGGTGATTGCATAATAGCTCAAAATAAAGCCCCACTCTTGTATATTGTATGGGGTATGTAGTATTTGCGTGGGTGTGCATGGATGTGGAGTTTGTGGGGGAGTTGTGAAGGGGTTTGGAAGCTGTCGGGAGGTGGGGTCTGTGAGGTGTGGGAGTGTGTGTGGCAGGTGTGGGCAGGGTGGGAGAGTATGGAGTTGTGAAGGGTCTGTGGGGGTACTGGGGTTGGAATGTGGGTTGGTGTGGATTTTGTAGCAGTGTGTGGGGTCTGTAGTGGGGTGTGGGAGTGTTTGTGGGGGATGTGGGGTTTGTGGGGGTGGGAGTGTGAGATTTGTGGGAGGGTGTGTGTGTGTGTGGATGCAGGGGTTGTGGGGCCCCTCACTGTATTCCCCCTCCCATTGGCAACTGGTAGGGGGTGCACATGACCCCCTGATGGCCAACACTGATGCTGTCAGTAGGGCTGGTGCCCCCCTTGACAGGGATGCTGCTGTCATCAGGTTCCATGGGTGGCCCTCCCTAGATTCAAGAGGCATCAGTCACTCATGCCCCTTCCCCTCCATGGTGCACAGCCCTTACTGCTGGCAGCAACAGGAGCAGCAGGTGATGGGCCTTTGGGGTGCTCATGAGCTGCATCAGGAAGAGCCCCCAGCCCCCCCCAGCAGTGTGCAGCTCTGGCTGAGTCCCAGGGTCTGCACGTTGTGGTATGGAGCTTGCCCAGTCTGTTGGTGCGCATGTTTGAATTAGGCCACGCTGACTCCATACCAGCATGTGGGGCTAATAGCACTGCAGGTGAGAGCCATGTACCACTGGGCTGGGCCAAGTCAAGTTGGTTTTGCATGTCCAGGTGTGGTTTCCAGCATTCCAGTGGGAAGCCCCATGTGGTGGCATGGAGCTGGCCTGGCCTGGCCCAATGGTGTGTGGCTTTTGTCTGCAGTGCCAGGAGCCCCATGTGGTGGCACAAAGTCAGCCTAGTTTGGTCTGAAGATGTGCATGAGCAGGCTGGGCTGGCTCTATGCTTCCATGAACAAGCCACAGAACTCAGTTGGAGCCTCACACTGTTGGTTGCTCTGTCTGCCATGGGCCTTGAGTACCCCAACAGCCTGCTGCTGCTTCTGGTAGTGGGGACTGTCAGCCATGGTGGAGGCAGAGCCCCTACCCACCCCTGCCCCATGGGCAGATAGTAATTGGTTTCTGGAGGGAGCCTGTGGGCTGGGTAGACTGGCCTGGCAGGCTGGATCTGTTCTATGGGCAGTATTTTGCAAGCCCCTGGGCTATCTCAAAGAAAAACTGGCAGGTGTCTTGTATTTCATAATAGTAGTTCAGCTACCTAACTGTCTGAATTGCACAAAACCACTTACGCTCCTTTCAGATAGCTTCTTGCAATCAGTGGCATTTGGGAAAATATCTCAATATAGTTAATAGAATAGGGATGGAAAGGACACTTGGGAGAGGTGATGGAACAAAAACCAGGATAGATCCAGAGACGACGCAGTTGTTCTGTTGCCACCCAACGTCTGGACCACACCACAAGAACAGCAGCTTAAAGTACCCAGAGCAGGAAGGATTTCTCCCCCTTCCTTACCATCTGTCCTCAGCAGAGTACTTCTCCCCATCCTTTTCGCTTCTCTCCCCCTACATCTCCTGCCAGCTGTTGTTCCTGTCCCCTGCTGACCTGGGAGCAGGTAGAGCTCCAATGTTGCTGCTTTTTCACTCCAGCCATGTTGCAGGGAGTGGTGAATGGGGAGATGGGCTCAGCCAGGGACAGGATAGCAATGGGCAGATTTCCTTTCTCTGCTTGGTCTGCACTGTTTCCTTCTAGTCAGGGAACAGGAATTCAGCTGTCCTTCCTGTCCTGGGCTAAACTCAGCTACCTTTGCAGCTGCTCCCAGCAGCCATGGCTGGAGCAGGATAGGAGCCCTTGGAACAGCTGTGCTGGTGGGTGGGCTCCTCTTCCTGAAAGATAATGAAAAGAGCTCTGAACTCTAGAGCAGGGCTATGCTCAACAGCAGGTGAGTGAAGTGGATCTCCACAGTCAGCTCATTTATGAAAAATCAGCCATCTGGAATAAGTGGATGGATGGAAAAGAAGACTTCCAGTAGAAGGTATGGTGGTGAAGTTATGATTGCTGTCTTCAAAATACAGAGCAGAATAGGAAGTGTCTGTGATCAGACTGTGTAAACTGTGGGGGTCTTGTCCTTCTCACTGGTGGGGGACAGGATTGACTTCCTTGGATATCAAGTGCATTTTAACAAGTCTTGTAGCAGCAACATACTGATAGTCCTCGTACCCCTGATTTACCTATGACAGTTTTGGGCACTTATTGTGTTTGGGCAATATGCCTTGTAGTTGTGCAGTAGTATTGACTATGCAGGTTTAGAAATAGATTAGGCAAGGCTATTCTGGGGTGATTTGAATAGAGATAATTCTGCTTTAAGCAGGGGGTTAGACTAGATGTGATCTCTGGAAGTCCCTTCTAGCCTGACTTCTCTGAGTCTGATTCCTGCACCATGAGGAATGAGTAGGAAAGGGAGGTGATGATGAGTATGGAAGGGAAAGGAGGGGGTTACAAGAGTGGGGAAGTAAGATTCTTACCTGATTTGGGAAACTACTTATGGAGAAATATGACTCATATCCCTCAAAACTTGCTAAAGAAAGCACATCAGTAAAGTAAAGGTATAAGAGAATAGGAGAGTGATAGCATTTGCCCGAGTCCTTCTGTATCCCAGTGTAGACTGTTTTCACTCCCTCCCCTGTTCCTACAAGGGGAATCTCTCTGACTCATGCTTAACTCTGTGCCTCAGGGTGTAGTAGCAGGAGATGTTATGATTGGTTGCCCCTTCTCTCTTTCTGCAGCCAGTCTTGAGCCTTGAGCAGCCTTGAGGCTGCTTCTTTAAGAAGCCATTAGCACCATGCTGTGAAAATCAGAGTGTAAACAAACACACAGGAGACATCCTTTACTTGCCTGACACAGGGAAAGACTGGGGAGGGAATTTGTTTTGAAACCTGTGAACAGGACAAGCACAATACACAAAATGACCTTATAAAGTCCCTGTAGCATTTGAGCCATGCAGCCCCTTTACCCCTGCCCTTCACGTGATCTATCTGCCCAGATCTGCTGGAGGAGCAAATTCTGCACCTGGCAGGGGGCAGATAACTTCATTCCTAGTGCAGCTGGCCTGGCAGCCATTCTCTAGCTCCTGTTGCTGGCGAGCCCTAGCAAAGCAAGTTCCCAAGATGCTTTTTCCTCTCTCTGAATAGCTTGCCCTTTGACCGTGAGGTAGGTCGCATGGTCTGAGTTTCTATTAAGTGATATTGCCTGTTGCTTGATGCCAACTAACGTATGGGCATATGACTGGAGAGTGTTTTCAAGATCTTAACACTGAACTCTAGTGCTCCAGCTGGATTTTCCTTTTCTGCAATTCTCTTTTCCCTAGATTGCAGACATCCTAGTAGAAGTAGGCACCCGCCTTCTCATATTGCTCACACTTTTCAATGTTTACCTGTATTGTATCATATATCGTCTCTATCCTTTTCTAAGTACCAATAGTTAAGATTGCACAAACCTCTATTAAATCTGCCTCTTACTATGCCAAAATGGGAGTCCAGCTCATACAACATAATTTACAGTTTCTATCTTGCCATATTAATGAGCCTCAGACAAAAACAATGCACCTAGTGGATAATGGTCTCAAAAGCCCAAATGAGGATAAAGGAAATGGACATGAGTTTGAGGTGTAGAGTCTCATGGGGCCTTTACAGGTATAAACTTGGTTCTAAATTGACAAGCAAACTTGTTTGCCCTCTGGCTGTCTAAAATCTATGAGAAAAGATCTTTAAAATGGTTCCCTTATTTGAGAAGAGGGAGGGGCCCTTAATGGATTGCCACTTGTTTTAAGTTCCTGCTGTGGTACTGTATTTTTTGTATATACTTTTCCTGTCCATTGTATGCAAGATAAATCTAAGCCTTCTAGCTATAGATTTTTACAGCAAGTCAACCATGGTTCTACAGACCCCAGCATTGACTACTTTACACTGAACAGTTACCAGAAAAATTATTTTAAAGGGAAGCCAATACACAAATAAATACATAAATAAAACCTTTGACAAATGCAATTTTGGGTGTTTCATTCTTCCTCCAATGTCTGTCTTGGCTCTGCTGCCTTTCCCATGATTCTAACACCCGCGGTTTTAGAGATGGCTATGTTGTGAACAGCAAGGTTGAAAAATAAAATTCCAGCTGCTCGTGGAATATTATACAATATGGGAAATCCAACCTAGTGTATTATCATTGTGTTTTCCTGAAAACTGTAAGTAGAATAATGGTGCTTTAGTTAGTGGTGATATGGATGTTTTGGGACAATTACAGGATAAATAGGTATAAACAAGGATGTGGTTTAGGGTTCACTACAATGTGATAATGATGTGGAACTGAGTTAACAGGGACCCTCCACATGGGTAGCTGTCCTCTCCATACTATTCCTTGGCAAGCAGGAGTGGGGAATCCATTGGAGCAACAACAAATAAATAATGCTCATTTCCAAACTTAAAAACCCCCCATCTTTTACTACAGTAGAACTTCTGAGCAGGTGTAAATCATTTCTCATTTCTCCTGAGCCAGTATCTCATATTATTAATTTCAATATGGCTTTAGAATACAAACATTTGAAAACTTCTAATTTTAA
Organism: Caiman crocodilus; assembly: GCA_030014935.1. Classification (NCBI taxonomy): domain Eukaryota; kingdom Metazoa; phylum Chordata; order Crocodylia; family Alligatoridae; genus Caiman; species Caiman crocodilus. The sequence goes on from JAGPOW010000261.1 coordinate 131,108,482, forward strand.
CCTCTGCTTGCCTGGTCTGTAAACTTCTCTGAAGAATGTCCCTTATCAGCATGCACCCTTGACAAATGGTTCATGTGGAGGAAGCGCTTGGAGTAGCAGGAGTTGGGTGGTAGAAGTGCTTCAAAAGACTCCTGCTGAATGCACCTCTTCCTCTATTTTCTGATGCTTCAATTGCTATTATCTTCAGAACCTGTGCTTCTGGCCCTAATGGTCTCTCAGGTATAAGTAAGCAATGAATATTTTTCTAGGCCAACCATAGTGAGATATCATGTTTCTCTCGCACCATCTTTATTTGTCCTAGGAAAATTTGACTCAAAAGACATATCAAACCCCATAAATCACATAACATAGAAACAATACAAAACAATAAAGGGTTAACTCAAACCCTGGAGTCTTTCCAGACCCCTAGAGAGTACCCTTGGTCAGTGTTGCAGCAGCCAGCTTGATTTTTCCTCTTCCCACCCTGCACTGATCTGTCTTTCACTCTCTGACCTTTAACTTCCTCTGGCCAGCCAATTACCTCCAGCAGCTGGCCAAGTTCTCTGAGGCAGCAATCACCTACTTACCACCTGCGGCTGGGCTGCAACCCCTGGTGCACTAACCTGCTACATGCTATAACAGGCTACACGCTGAAACCTGCAGCCTGCTACATAACATCAGCACATAGAGATTCAATCTAAAATGTATCTGACTGACACCCCCTCTCCTTCCAAACTGAAAACACTGATGAAAAAGAGACTGATTGGTTGTTGTTTGTTGATACCAAAATGCATGAGGTTTGGAGATTATGCATCAAAATACTAACAGACCAAATGAAATATATGAAAGCAGGAGGCATTTCCTGCCCCTTCACTAACTTGAATATCCCTGATTTAGTGATTTCTCTTAAAAGAGTGTGAAATTTTGCTTGCAATACAAAAATCTAATGGTGTCATAGGTTAAAATTACTGATACTTGTTTACACATCCAGTATCATTTAAGTAGCAAGATATATGTTTTTCAGATGCCTCTTTTGATCATTTCATCCTCACTGAAATTTCCTTTGCCTCATAATGGTCATGTTTACCCATGCTGTTAGTGCACAGCAATACACTCTGGCACACACCACACTAGAGTTTCTTGCTCTAAGGCACCACATTTACATGTACACCCAGGACCACAGCATGTTGAGCCCGGTTGGAGCAGCCCTGGCAGGCAGGGGACCCCAGGGCTCAGAGTGCCAGCCATGTCAACATTTACACATGTGGTGGAAAAAACACAGTAACAGGGGAGTACTTGAGTTTATTAGTTTCTTGTGGCCTAATAGGGCCATCTGTGTAGATGAGACACTTATTGCAGAGCTGATTAGTCTGCTCTGCAATAAATGTCTCAAAATGCTCCCTTCAAATGGCAATCTGAGGAATGTAAAAGGCAATGCTTTACTGTTCATTTGTTCCACTTTAAGCCAGTGTAACTGTCGAAATTAATGAATTTAAATCAGTGTTCAAGTGCAGCAATGCAGTGATGAATTGGACCTTGAACTGTCAGGAGAATACTGGTTTCAGGTCTTTTGAAAAGAGGGCCTGTACATACCACTTTTTACTTCAAACGCCTGCTCCGCTCCGAAGGTGGCAGGAGTGTGAGTAAAGCACAGCCTGAAGTAAAGCAGTGAAGATGAATGTGATACACAATGCCATGTCACATTTTGTATTCTGATACTAAGATAAATTTTTTTTTCCCCATTCAAATGAGTACGGTCACAATTAGTCTTTATTATCCTGAGAAAAAAACACATGGTGAATCATAGCTTCATATCCTAAAGCATTTCTTACATAATATCTATTGAGTGCCATTTGCATGCTTTATGAATATATTTATTGTGCTGAGAGCTTTTTGCCCAATTTCTTCTAACGTCTGTCAAGGCACTAAGCCAGGCCTTCCCTAAGTTTACAAATGTATTGTTTCTGACAGTCAGGAGAGTTCAAGATTTCTTTATTAATTACTCTGTTTACATAAAAATGAGCTTTATATCATTTGTTCATTTCTATCACACGTATTTGAGAAATTACAAAGTAATTACAGCAATTGCTAAAGCTGTATGCGGTGCCTAATTTAATTTAACAAGATGCTGCTGTATCATTTTTCATATATCATAGAAGTATGGGGTAGTGAAGTCATAACAAACTGTTACTTATAACTGAATTTGTTGCATTTTTTTAATTTGTAGAGTTATTTAAAAAAAAAAGATTGCATCTACTTAATGATGATTATTTTAGGGTGAGGAAATATAGCTTTGTGTGTCACCATATCTAATATACAATACAAGCTAAAAATATCCAGCTACTGCTTACTTTTCATTGCATAGAAACAAAAGAATGCATGTTTTTTCTTGTAGTTCATGACCCTAACTAGTTTTAGTTCAATGACATTAGCTGAAGTTTGTGGTAGCCACTTTAGTAAGCTTAAAGGGATAGTTGTTTATCATATTTGACAAGTGGTGGCTGAATTATAACTTTCCTGTAATGCAGGCAATGCTTCCTTGAATGTATAAATGTCAATTATAACTCACCAACATTTTTATTGATTTGAGGTTCAGTGACCTCTAAGTAAGTGCCAATATCAGATTTTTTAATTTAAATGATGCTCTAAGGACTTTATTCTCTTTTTAGTTGTTGCAGATTGTGGCAGAGCACCTGCGATGCCCGCCACTTTAAGGCTTGAGAGCAGGCAGCAGGGCAGCCTGAAGGTGCAGATGAGTCCTAATCAGGTAGTCACATGAGCCCAGGAGGTCCCGAGATTGAAGGAGGGGGCTGAGCAGCCTCCATTTTAGATCCAGGACCTCAGGGTTGAGGTGGCAGTCTGCTGCTGGTAGCCAGAGGCACACGACCCAGCTAAGCTGCAGCTCAGAAGATCTGGGAGGGGGCAGAGAGAGACCCAGAAAGGGGCCAGTGGCTGAATTCATCCCAGAGTGGGGCAGAAGGCTGCTGGTCATGAAGAGTAGGGCAGCTTGTGTAGAGTGTGAGAGCAAAGGAGCCTGAAGGGCCATGTGAAGTACAGCCCAATGTGGACCCGAAGGGCTGTGTGGAATAGGGCAGGAAGTGTGAGGCCTGGTGAGGGGCAGTATGAAAGTGGCCTGGTGAGATGGGGTGGTATGTATGAGGCCTGAGAAGGACAGAATTTTAGAGGCCCAGCAAGGGGCAGAATTTGGCCTGGCTTTAGGCCAGAGAAGACGTCAACTCGGGATGACATCTGTAAGGGATGGGGTGCAGTGTAGGAGTGGTATGGAGCTGTGTATATCACCTAAGCATCAGGGCACAAAAATGGGCAGCCTCTCACATTTTACATCAGTTTATTAAACAGCGAGTTGTGGCAGGTGAGACTAGGCGGGGTGTCCCACACAGACAGGAGGGCAGGCCGATGTTGAGACCCAGACCTGAGCTGGCCTTCTGTCCCACAGGTGATTGGTTAAACACATAAAATATTTGATCTTCATAAGAACACACAGGTGCCCTACAAATATGCTTTTTAATTGTGTATTTAATTAGGACCACTCTTTGACATAAAATCAAAGGACCAGAAGGGACCTGCAAGATCACCAAATTTGGCTCTCTGCCATGGGCAGGAGGTTATTAGGATCAAACGAGCTCAACAAAGTGCTTATCCAGCCTCCCCTTACACATCTCCAAGGATGGGACTGCACCACCTCTGCTGGGAGTGTGTTCTAGATTCTAGTTACCCTTATCAACAAAGAGTTTTTCTTTATGTCCAACCCAAATTTTCCTATATTAGCTTTTGCCCCTTGGTCATCATCCTCCTAAGGGGTGTCTTCCTGAAGAGTTGCTCCCCTAGGTCTTGGTGCTCACCCCTGACATACTTGTAGGCGGATATCAAGTCACCTCTCAGTCTTCTCTTACTCGAACTGAACAGGCCCAGTTCCCAGAGTCTCTTCTCATAGGTTCTATCCTCCGAGACCCTAGTCATGCAGGTGGCCCTTTTCTGTACCCTCTTGAGCTTATCTGCATCCCTCCTGAAGTGCATTGCCCAGCAGTGGACATAGTACTCCAGCTGTAGCCTCACCAACACTGAGTAGAAAGGGAGAACAACCTCCCTGGATCTATTGGCAATACATCAGCTGATGCACGCCAGAGATCTGTTTGCCCTGCTGATGACTCTCCATCACACTGCTGGCTCATGTTCATCTTCCAGTCAACTGTGACCTCCAGATCCTGTTAGGATGTTGTGCTAGTCAGTGGACCACCACCTGTTGTGTAGGTGTGCTGTAAATTCTTCCTACCCAGATGAAAAACCTGGCATTTTTCCCTGTTAATCCTCATTTGATTCTATTCAGCCCATAGAACCAGTCTGTCAAGGTCATCCTGGGTCCTTACCCTATCCTCTGATGTGCCCACATTTCCCCACAGCTTGGTATTATCCCCAAACTTAATCAATGAGCTTTCCACTCCCTCATCCAAGTCATTAATAAATATGTTAAAGAGCATGGGTCCAAGCAGTGATCCCTAGGGAACACAACTGGAAATGTCCCTCCAGCCATCCCATCAATTACAACTCTCTGGGATCAGCCTCTGTTGTCCTGCCACTTCACTGTAGACTAGTCTAAGCCAGTACCCTCCAATTTAATTGAGAGAATCTTATGGGAAACAGAATCAAAGGCTTTCCTGAAGTCTAAGCAAATGATATCAACCTTGTGTCCCTTGTCCAGCTGGTTAGTTACCTGGTAATGAAAGGACAACAGGTTAGTCAGGAATAATCTACCCTCAACAAAGACATGGTGGTTGCTTCTTAATAGCCTACCAGTTACAAGCTTGTAACTGATGGCCTCCTTAACATTTTTTTCAAAAAATTGCCTTTCTTGAAGATAGGGACCACGGCGGTTCTGTTCCAGTACCTGGGACCAGTCCCAAGTTCCACAGCTGTTCAAACAGCTTCATCAGAGGCCATGCCATGAGTTCAGCCAGTTGTTTCAGGTCTCCTGGCTGCAGGTTATCTGGCCAAGTGGACTTGAAAATGTCCAAATGTTCAAAGAGTTCTCACTTGTTCAGGACTGATTTCATGTGCTGTGCTGTCTTCCGCATATTCTCTGGGCATCTGGACAGGTGAGCAGCTCCTGTCTGATTTTAAGAGTGCAGATGTGAAATATGTATTTAGGAGCTCTGTCTTTTCATGGGGATCAATTGCGGGCTGCCTCTTCATATTTAGTAGGGGTCCCTGTAACAGGGGGCCTTCACGGGGCCAGTTCAATGTTGACCTGCCCACCTGTCTCTGAGCTAACTGCCCACCTCTCTTTTCTGCCACACCTTGATGATACGTGATTGCAATGTTAATTATGTGGGAGGCTGCCCATTTTGAACTCCAATGTTGAGGGGAATCTCCACAGCTCCATTCCACCACTACACTGTGGTGCAAGCCTCACAGATGGCATCTCAGGCAGATAACCACAGGTGTATGCTTCACCCCATTAGCTGTGATCTCCCCTCTAGGAACCTTTGCCACCCACTTAGGCTCTGTCCCTATTTCAGGCCAGTCAGGATCCTGAGCCTCTTTGCTCTGTGGACATCTCTTGCAGTGGGCCCCCTAGCCCTTTTGACCCCAGCATGGACCAGTTAAGGTCCCTTGGGACTGTCCTAAGCAGTTTGCTTGCTTTTACCCTCACAACTCTGCTGGCAGCTAAGCTACAGGGCTTTCTATGCTTTCATAGGTCTGGGCATTACCCAGCTAGGCCTGTGCAGGGGCTGGAGGCTATTAGGTGCCCCCAACCTGCCTTTCACCAGGGAGGTAACTGGGTTTTCATGGGGCTGCCATTCCACCAGCAGTCCCACCAGGCCTCCCTTCCCTAGAAGGCTGCAGTTTTAGGTCGTGGTCCAGGACCTAGAGCCTCCTCCATCCCCATAGTATCAGACCTTAGACCTCCGAGAAGATGTTTCTGAGCCTCAGCTCAGCTGGATGATGTCTCTCTCACAGCTGTTAGAAGAAAACTTGTGCTTCCCCTAGTTATAGCCTAATTTAAAAAATGGCCACTGCAATCAAATACCTGACTACTGCTTGCCCTGACTCTTAAAGTGTCAGGTACCAACAGTGCCTTGCCGCAGTCCCATAGAGGAGCTCAATGTTGTCTTGCTCCCTATGTACCTATAGAAGGACTTTTTGTTGCCCTTAATTCCGGTTGTCAGTTTGATCTCAATGGCCACTTTGGCTTTCCATGTCTCATACTTGTAGATCCTGGCTATAAGAGTATACTCTTGTCGGGTTACTGGAACACTTTTCCATAAAGCTTGTATGCTTCTTTTTTCTTTGTCAATAGTTCCTTCATATTCCTTTTGAGTCAAGCAGGTCTCTTGACGACTTTCCTGCTTTTTGACCACATGGGAATGGCCTGTATTTGAGCAGTGAGAATTGGCCCCTTAAGGAAGCACCACCATTCCTGAACTCCCAAATCATCCAGTCACTGGTCAAAGAGGGCTTCTCTAACTAGACTCCTGAGTTTGCCAAAGTCTGCTCTTCTGAAGTCTAGGACTTGTATTCTACCAACTGAATTCCCAGCCTTTTAGTGAATAGTGAACCTAATCAGATCATGACCATTGTCACTCAGAATACCTCCAATCCTCAGATCACCAACCCTTTGGCCAGCCCTAAGTCCAAAGTGGCTTTACCTCTAGTCATCCTTTCCAAAACTTGTGTCAGGAACAGGTCCTCAATAGCTGCTAAGAAGTTGACTGACCTGCTGGAGCTGGCTGAATGGTCCGCCCAACAGATGTCAGAGTAGTTAAAGTCATCCATGACAAACAGGTCTTTAGTGCTGGCTGCCTCAGTCAGTTGCCTGGAGAACACCTGATCACTTTCCTCTTCTTGAGAGGGAGGCCTGTAGTAGACTCTCAACATCAGGTCTCCCTCTCCTGAACCTCCTTCTATCTTAATCCAGAGGATCTCAAGGGCCTCTCCCCACTACCAAATGTGATCTGCAGGGAGGGGTACCAATCTGGCACATACAATCTGGCATCATCTTTCTTCCCAACCTGATAATTCCTATAAAGCCTATAGCCCTCAATATCCACTGCCCATTTGTACATATCATGACATCATGTCAGAGGTTACAGTAATCCAAGATCTGTGCTGCTGCCATCCCTCCCTCCCCCATCCAGCAGGTAAGTCTGTGGGGAGGGAATGGGGTTGGGCAGATTGAGGCAGAGGGAGAAAAAAATATTTGGGGGCATGCTTCCCCAGCAGGTATGTCCCACCTAGCTGAGGCCCCACTTAACTTACCCCTGCTTCTGCCTCTCTGGCACTGTCCCTCATCACAGGGGCTTTAATGTAGCCCTCACCCTTTCCCTCCCTCATGGACAAACCTGCTGAACTGGGGCACATGCATGTATGCACACGGGAACTCAGCACCCTAGCCCAGCTTTGGATGGACTCCAAGAGGCTCCGAGATGTACCAGTGAATCAAGATTGATGTAAACATTTTTAGGTAGTGAACAGTGTGTGAGGTGATGATACTATTTCTGTAACTATTATTAAAAGGGCTAAAGCAAATAGTGATGTTATTCAGGACTGGATCATACTGGTTAGAGGGAAGTTTGTGCAGTTAAGTACTTGCAGCATGTTGATGAGATGTTGTGCAGTGTCTGGAAGTTTCCTGAGTTGTGGTGGTTGCTCAGCAGCTTTGTCCAGAATCCCCACAATGATACATAATTCCCTTCCATGCCCTCCTACCTCTAACATGTTCCCCTTCTGAGCCCTGCCTTAAGCACACCTGTGATGATGTAATTGTGAAGGAGTCCAGGTCTGCAGCTGTCTTTCTGAATTCCTGTACCAGGAGAACAGGAGAATTTATTTCCAGGGATGGGAAATAGGTGGGGCAGGGGGAATGAATTTTAATTTTAATGAAAAGGGTTAGTTCCTAAATTAGCATGTATAATACATAGCTTTTCTTCAAACAAAAGGTACACAACATTCTTTTCTAGCTACATAAAGAGCATGGCTTTACTTATCAAAACTGCTTTGGCAATTTATGTCTGCTGTAGTTGAATTATCACACTACTTCTTCAGTTAATGGTTGCATACAAATACATTCATCATTAGTCGAACCAAACAATACTGCATAAATATTTGGAATGGAATAGTTTCCAGGCAGCTTATGGTATTATGCTTGATCTATCTCTGCAGAGGAAAATATATGAATTTTAGGCATGAGAAAAGGTCCTTCAGCTTCTTCCCTCAAAGTACATTAATGCATTTTTCTTGACTTGTAATAAATTCTTGAAAGCAACATGTCCAGGATAAACACATTTTGGGTTTAACTGAACTGAGACAGGGATGGATGGTATAGATTCATAGACGCTAGGGTCAGAAGGGACCTCAACAGATCATCGAGTCCAACCCCCTTCATAGGCAGGAAAGAGTGCTGGGTCTAGATGACCCCAGCTAGATGCCTATCTAACCTGCTCTGGAAGACCCCCAGGGTAGGGGAGAGCACCACCTCCCTTGGGAGCCCATTCCAAACCTTGGCCACTCGAACTGTGAACAAATTCTTCCTAATGTCTAGTCTAAAATAGGTGTGGTTAAATACTGATTCTCATTAAGCATAAATTCAAAATTAAGACATGTTATGTGTGTGACTAGCCTTGAAAAATCAAAATCTAAATTGGATTTATCTTGAATGTCAGCTGTCTTCAACCTGACACAGTGGCAACCTCAAGTTTTCACAGCAGTAAATAGAATCTGAGCAATATTAAGTTGACTCACAACTAGGGTCCAGTTGTAGGATTAGTAATATGATACTGGACCTTATTAAATTGTATACCATTGCCCTCCTATTGCTATGCCTCTGACATACGCATTCAAAGAGGGGGGGAAAAGGGAAAGACAGAGTAGGGGAAAATAAAGCAAATGGAAAAGGAACATGTGTTTTATCAAAGGTAGATAGTTTTTATATTCAAATGTTCCAAACTGTCTGTATGGTATAATGTTAAAATGAACTTAAACAAAACGTATATAAAATTCTGTTTGCAATTTCTAATCTAAATTACACTTTATTCTGACACATCTTTGAAACCATGCCATGAGCTTTTAATAGTTGATTAAAGCTGCTTAGAGAGTCAACAGTTGGAGTCCATTGTTCTGTTGTCAGGAGAAAAAATCTTGTAGTATATAGCACCATTTCTGTGTCATGTTTAGGCCTCAAGCCTCATGGGAAGGAGTTCAGGAAATAGTCATAATTCAGATGAAATTGGAAGTGGGTTCCTTAGCCTCTGTTTTGCTATGGTCAAGAAGGTAATTTAGACCCTGGGTGAAACTGTGGTCATTTGCACTAAGGGATAGCTTCTTGAGCATTGGTTAGGATACTGCATATTCTTAAGTTCAGTACCTGACCCAGTCATGATCTTGGGCTCCTCCTGCACTGGCAAGTAGAAACACCCATGGCTAGGAGACCATGTCAGCTGCAGTCTCCCAGCCATGGGGATGCCTGGAGAGCCCCTCGGCTGGGAGCCCCATCAACTGAAGGGGCTCTCCCTTCAGTCATGCTTCCTGCTATGCATGTATGGCAGGGGAGGAAGCGTGATTGTATGGACCATGCATCAGACCCTATTAGGTCTTTACCTGCATGTCTAGATGGACCTATATATTAAGTTCTGCTTTAAAAAATTGCAGAGAGCAAGTCAGAGATTGCCAGAAATCTTTCTGGCAATGATTGGGTTGCATATGAATCAAGTTGGAGAAATCCACTCCTGAGCCCATTGATCCACAATCTGACTTGAGTGAGTTTGGTCTATCTGCATGTGTCTGTAATTTCCAAAGCAAACAATAGCACAGCTATGGCTTTTGCTTATGTGGCTCTTCCCTGTCAGGACAGACAGCTTCCCTCCAACATTTAGGAGGACATTCCATCTCTGAGGCCAGTGCTTGTACCGTGGTTTGGGTTTTGGTTTTTTTAGGTTAAACCCTTTATTTATTTATTTTTCAGATAAATGCATTCACTACTTGCCCTTTAGGCTTGCTCTTTTGGCAGGCTGCTGCTCAGAGCCTGTTATATAGTACTGCTGGCAGATGATCCATGGAAAGAGAACTAACCTGACTATTCCTTGCGTTGGACTGGTTTCACTAGTGTAGACTCCCATTCCAGGATTAATTTGGGAGACTGTTATTCATATTGAAACAAATCCTGAGGCTTTATTTACATGTCCCTCAGACAGACTTTTATGGAATGAGAACTTGAGAAAGGACACAGGGATGTCCTATGCAGACACTAAACTGTTGTCTCAGGAGGTCCGCTGCTTGCCCAGAGTCCTGATCTGAGATGGTATGGAAGGAGTACCATGACTCATCTGGCCCTCTAACTACTACCTCATCCAGCTAATCCATATGGGAACCAATTATACTGTCAGGGGAGATCCTGTGCATATCAAAAGTGACTAGAGGGCTCTGAGTACAAAACCCTACTAAGCAGAGGCAGTAAAGTTGTCCCATTTGCTAGCTCATGCCCCAGAAAGGATGACTTAGGATCATCAGGTATTTGGTACTAGGTCAGTATTCTATCAGTTCTTTTTGACTTGCCTAATTAGCTGGCACCTTAGCATTAGCAGCCAATAGGAAGCACTGTGTGTCTGAAGGACAGGCAGTGTAGCCACTACCTGCAGCGCCAGTACAATGCATTGTATACCAATAAATTGTTTGAAGGTTTTCAAAGGTACTGTTTGTTTGCATTAAAAGCAGTAACAGTCCCATTGTTCTATGAACTGGTCTAACAGATAGTGAAGTGCACTTGGAGAGGGGAGGGGAAACAGGGAACCTAAGTCTCCTACTACTTATGAATGGGGAAACAGGTTGAAACAGGGTCCTGGAAGACAAAAAGGGGGGGTCATTGATTAAAAAAAAGATATGCAGCCACAGCCCCAGAATGGGAAATGCCTATTATTATGCTAGTTGCACAGCAATAGTACAATAGTAGAGTAACCTGTGTGAGCAGCAAGAATCCTGCTGCAGCCCTAAAAGATTCTTGGTAGAAGTCTTGTGTGAGAAACAAAATAAAGCTAAGATTGCTGCTATAGGCTACCCCGAAGGCCAATAAACAAAGATAGTAAGAGGACACCTGCTGGCAGCACAGGAAGTCACATAACTGGAAAGGGGCAGGGCTCTGGTGGCATGAAAGCCAGGGCCAGAGTAGTTAGTTTGGCCCTGGAAGCGGACAGGGAAATAGCTTGGCAGTAACATGTCTGCTGAGGACAGACTGACTGAGATCCTGATATCCCAGAGAGATGTCAGTAAGGAGCTAAGGGCTGGCAGGGGATTAGACTCAGTATGGATAGGGTTTTGTAAGTTAGCCAATATATGTAGAGATTTAAGTTATAACTAGTGTTTTGGATGGGACTATAAGGGGTGGTTTGGAGGTCCCAGTATTGCCGGAGGGGTACATGATGGCCTTGAACCCTGCCAGGGCTTAGGCTCAAGGTGCTGAATGGGCCAGGGGGCCCAGGGTAGAAACAGGGTCTGGGAAGCCCAGAATTGCTTTAGAGGAGTGAGAACCAGGGTCAGGGACCCACAGCCCAGAGGTGGCAGAGCCAATCAACTGAAAACTTGGAAAAGTTGGGAGGAGAGACATGAGGTCTATGGCCTACTGATCTGGTTACCTGTTACATGTGCAAGGCATGGGCTTCAGGAGAGATTGGAGGCCATGATTAGCCTATAAAATAATGGTTGCCCTTGGGGGGAGGGGGAGTATGTGCAGGCCAAAATGACCCACCTAACAGGAAGGATTGATTGAAAGCAGTAGGGTCTGAGAGGGGTTCATGGGTAAGACGATAAGCTAAAGGATCACTCTAAGGCCCTTGGGCAGCTTCCTTTTCCAAGTCTGTTAAAAAGGGCAAGGTGTGGCAGATGAGAACAAAGGAGGGTACCTTAGAAAGAGAATGGGCAGAGAAGCTGATTTGCTCCCTGGGGTTACAGGGTGGGGGTTGTATTTTTTTAAGTTTATCATGCAGTTCTTCTGTCACATTCAAGTTGTTGAAATAGAGTTTATTTTTCAAAGATTTATGGCCTGATCCTGCACTCACTGAAGTCAGGGGTAATTTTCCTTTGATATCAACTGCAAAAGGATTGGATCTTGGTATTGTGTAGTTTAGTCTATATATTGAAATCTTCATAAGACAGGGACATTCACACTGCCAGTAAAAGATGAGAAAAGAAAAAGTAAAAGCGAAAAAAGGGAAATTTTATTAAAATTTGGCAAGAAGTATTTGGGATTAAAATTCATAACATACCACTAATAGAATCCACTACACTAAAGTCCTCCATGTCATAAGGATGTAAAGTAAGGGTGGCTGAGTTGGGCCCTAACTATTTGCCATCACATTATAAATATTTTTTTTTGGAGGGAAGGTTCTTGCCATGTACTTCGTTCTCATTCAATTCAAGTTGACTTCTCTTCTTCCTCAATGATCAACTAGCTAGTTGAGCACATGGGGAGACCTGGCTGATGGGAGCACTAGATCTCCAAGCTCCAGTGAGTAGATAGACACCCCTGGAACTTTCAGGACCACCTTGGGTACGGCTAGCCACCTCCTTGATTAGAGATCAAGGACCTTTGAATCCTACAGCCTAGGTGGGGCATGTGGCATTGCCAGAATTATAGGGCATCTGCTAAAAGCCTTTGGACATTTCGAGATTGTGGAGGTGATCTGAACATCAGAGACCAGATGATATGGGGGCGGGGGCCACAAGCCTCTGACGAGTGAGAATCATATGCTGGGAAACTGGGAACTGCACCGTTGAGCGTCTGTCGCTGTTTCCATACATCCATCCACCCTTCCAGCCTTCCACTCATCCCCTCACAAACAGACTCTCACACACCCATGGACACTAAGGCCCTGTGGGCTCTGTGGACAAACCTGCCCTGTCTGTCATTACCGCCCAAACCCAGAAATGCAACTGGCAGTTCAAGGAAATTAATTCATTGTCACATGAGGTGAGGAAACCTGAACCCAATGTCAGCTTCAGATAAGGAATTGAATCAGAAATGTCTTCAAGTGCATTGCCCAATGGATGCAGACATGAGGATACAACGGGGACCAATTGCAGCGCTTTGCCAAAAGTACATTGATGAAGTGGCATTAGTAGCACATGCTTGACACTGTGAAGTGGTCTGTGGGTAGAGCATGCCATTCTACAAGAATCTGCTGCTTCCTCAGCAAGAACAGGGCAGTTGACACCCTCCGCACCTAGGAGACATGGGATATTCCAGAGGAGTCACCTGCAGGGACCCACACTGGAAAACAAGGAGGTACACAGAGGCCCTGGGGCACCATTCCCCACCCAGGGACATGGCTAGTCTATAGGACATGCCATTGTTCCCTTCCCAGAAGCATGGAGTGTGTACCAACACCCCAGCACCAGTGCTGTGGCTGCTACACTAGGACAACCTGCAGTACCCATGGCCATTCCTTCTGATACTTCTTCTTCTGAGTCAGTCCCCATGCAAGGACTCTGTTCAACCTATGATGGTATAGTTTTTCCCAGCTCCCTGAGATTGTGGTGAGGGCCCAGGCCACAGTGAAATGCCTAGTGGGGAAAGCGAGGGGACCAAAGGAAGGGGTGAGGGGGAGCTGAAGCCATCACAGGCCACCCCCTGCAGTCATAGCCTTCTCTTAGGCATTATGATGGAGAAGCCCACAAAAGGTTTGGGGCCAAGGAGGGTGGGCAGGAATCCTACAACATAGGGGAAGGGTGAATCACCCAGTTTCCCCCTACCCCAGACAAAGCTCCAAGTCCTGCCCCCTCCAATCTTGGGTGCCGAAGGGAGTATGTCCCATTAAATGGGATCATAATTCTGCATAATTGACTTGTCCTTGCTGTTTATCTCAAGGCCATGCTGCACTCCATGGGAGACTGGAACCCAAGCACAGATAGCTCTCCCTGCTTGCTTGGGTATGCAGGCTGGGAAACAAAAGCATATGCAAGTCACAATGGCAGGGGGTTGGGGGAATGGTGACCCACACCCAGTAGTTAATCAGGGGTAGCTTGGCCATTTGGCTCTGTCTTTGGCAGTCTAGAGAGCACATGGGGTATGCTAGGAGGTATACAAGTGCTTTCCTGACCTGCTGTGTTCAGCCCACGTAGGCAGGATCTGAGTCCCACCCCACTGAAGGGCTAACATCTGTTCTGTTTGCTACTGACCTAACCTTGAGTGTCTAGAGTAAAGCTTGAAAGAGTGTTTCTGCCTCGGGCTTCTTGAATGCCTAAGTGACTGGATAAAACTCTATGAACTATGTTACACAGGAGATCAAGACTAGTTAATCCAACGGTTCGTTCTTCCTTTAAGAACTCTGAAATATTTCTACTGATACATAATTTTAACAATACATATCAGTGAATTTTAAAATAATTTTAACAATGCATATCAGTGAATTTTAAAATAATTTTAACAATGCATATCAGTGAATTTTAAAATTTTAAAATGTTAATCTTCCCTTCTCTGTTGTGTACTAATCACATGGTTCTGGATGTTCACTGCAACTGTTTGTTATTCAGGATGTACCATAGACATGCACTACATCAATTTTCAGCCCCTATTCATTAAGGAATTTGAATCAGATATTATGTAATATCAGGTCTGAAAGGGTGCCATCGTCTTTCTTAAAATAAAGTGTTATGTCTACACAGTGTGGCTTAGTACAAACATTACACTTTTACCAGCATAAGCGATTGGAAAACCATAACAAAACAGAAGTTCATCACGCAAAACTGACCTATACCTGTTACAGAACAGAAATTTGATAGACAGACCTGTTTAAAGCAGGCAAAACCCAGTCTTAGATTTGCATTCCCCCGCTCAAGGGCAAATGTGGGGTCAGTTCACTATCCATCTAAACTATGAGTTACAGAAAACCCTTTAAGTTACATCAATTCTGCCTTGGGCTTTTTGAATGTCTGTACTTACCCTGGATGTCTACATTGCAGCAGCAGGTGTTTCAGCTGAGATATTTCTGAGTATGCCCTCTCCACTTCTTCATCCTGGGCCTGCTCCCAAGTTCCAAACCTGCAGCAAACAAGTCAAGTTGTTTCAGGATATCCCTGTGTGGCTACCCTCAAGATCAGTGTCTCTGGTATGCTTGAAAGTTTCCACTGGAGGCAATCCTGGAGCAGTCGTTCTGGCATATTTCTAGGTTTGGACTACACATAAGGGAACAGGTAGCTGGAACACAGCGCGATCAAGACATGCCGCTGCTGTGGCGTAAATATATCTTCAGTCACAAAACAAAGGAGCAAAAAGGTAGCAGCTGATTCACAGGATGGAAATGTAAACTTTGCAGTTGTTTGCAGTTGCTCTCTGACTTAGCTTTGATGCTGTTTATACATTTGAATGTTTTCTCTTTTGGTTTCAAAGCATGACAGATTGTCTGGTTTAGCTTCACATGTTAAAAGTTCATAAGAAGAAAACGTTAACACTAACTTTATTTTAAGAAAGATGATGGCACCCTTTTCTTATCTTTCAGCAGTGATGCTATCAGGTTATCTTATCCAAGTTCTTTTAATGAGCAGAGGCTGAAACACTGGTTTTCCTGCCAACATCTGAGTTCAGGATTCTGTAGCACGTGCGATAGCTGGTAACACCACTAACAACTAAAACAATGGAAAGTATCCAGCCCTCTGCTTTGGTTTTAGGTGACAATGGTATTAAATGTTGTTCTAGGAAAAACGAGGTCAGACCTTGGCAGATATGAAAAATGTTTCAACTTAACTTTTAAAGTAGGGAAGCTTTCTTCTGATCTTTGAAATACAAGCTAAGATCCTGTTAATAAGACATATAAAACGTGTGAAACAATTTCATCTTCTACTATAAAATGAAGTTGGAATGTATTTTTTTTTTGTTTCTGATTTCTTTCTGAACTAATATAAAAGATGCAATGTGCTGCCTATTGAGAGTTAAAGAAAATTGCTTCAATAACAGCAAACAAAACTCAAGCAAATGCCATGCCTTGTGAGCAACAGTTGCAAAATATTCCTTTGTGATTGTAACAACTCCTATGGGAGTTGCTCTTTAGTTTTCTCATAGGATTAAATTCTGATTCCAGTTACCGGTAAGTGTAATATGACAGGTGTAGCATCGGGATCGGAGATGAATGTTTTCCCATTAAGCTGTGAAATGTCCTCGCTTGTCTTTCTCTCACACAAACACATGCACACACACACGCATACACAGACAACATACACACAAACAGGGGGATGGGAGGCTGTGCACAGCAGTGACTACAGCTCCAGTCTTTCCCTGAAAAACTTCTTTCTATATAGTAGCAGAAGGACTTTGTATAGAAGAGGTTAACACCCTTGTGGGTCACTCCTGCATTAAGATGCCCTTAAACGCAGCAATTTTGACAGCTATGGAATAGATGGCTAAGTTAGTGCTGTAACAGATGATGGGATTAATACAAAGAGCATGCAAAACAGGGTACATAATGGTTTTAAAAATGCCAGGGCCACAGCTTCCCTGTGGACCCTTGGTTCATGCTCTGCAAAAAGGGGAACTACCATCTGTTGCGACTAAGGTGGTCATCATAGATGATAGTCCCGTTGTTTTCTGTCCTGTATTGATATGAAACTGGATGCCTTGATGTCCTCTATTTTTCTCCTGAGGAGAGAAAAATCAGTCAGTACTTCAAAACCAGGTTTGATCTAATAATATTCCAGTTACTAATTAACGATTCCATTATCCCCATATGCTCAAATATATATAGAAATAGGGGTGGAAGCGGGACTGATAGTATCATTTGCACGTTCATGCAAAGAGAAGGATATCTATGATTAAATAGAGGGAAGATAAATAATATCTACCACACTGTTCTTGTTTCCACTGAGTCACTTTCTTTGAAAACGGAGGCATTCATTCATTTTGAACTACAGATGCAAAAGCATATTCCACCTTTGAAAACTGATCTGTTCACTGGGGACTATTGGGAGGTCAGCAGTTTGTTGGATTTCAACCATTTACATGTGTTTTTAATTTATTCTATGAAATTAAAAATCAAGTATCCTTTTTAATTTCTCCTGTGCAAATGTTGCACATGAGGCTTACAGTTTGGAGCAATGTAGGTCACTACAGTGGGATTTATAACAAATTGGCTGCAAAAATATTTATTGGAAAAGGAATTAAAACTCCTCAGCAAGTTCATTTAATTTAATCTGGGAAATAATGTATCTGATCTTGGCTAGTTCTAGATGGTTGCAAGTTGTCTTTGATGGTAGGCTGCATAGGTGCTGACTTTTATTTTTGCCTGGGGGGGGGTAGTCTAGGATGATTGACATGTGGAAGGTTTATGCATGTCAGGTGACAACCCGCTTCCTGAGGGAGTCCAGGGCCTGGTAGGCTCAAATCAATAGTCTGAAATAATCTTGTTTGTTTGTTTGTTTGAACACAAAGGGAACTCCTTAATTAGGTTACACCATGGACCAGTTTTCTCCTGCGTTGAGATCTACTCAATGCCTAAATGGCAGTAAGTCCATAAGGAAACCTCGGGTGTTTTTGATTCTCTTCTCTGTGCTTTAATACCTATCATGTCAGACAGCCTATGGCAGCTGGATCCCCAGCAAATGAAAATTGGAATAGGGGGCTGATGGTTCAGACACACTTCACTTTTGTTTCCCAGATTAAGGTCCATGTCAAAATCTGTTCTAATGAAATCTTTTGCACATGACACAAGTTTTCTTCATGCTACAAAACTGGGGAACTATTCTATACAACCTGATTTGAGGACCATCAGCTGCTACTTGATCTGTCAACCAGCTACTTACAAATATATACCTCTCTCTCATGTATAGAATAGTTTGTAACATCCTCTTCTCAACTCTTCTCAAATTGTAACAATGGTTTTGGATCAGGCTCTTACTGACATCGATGTAACTCTCATTGATTGCAGCTTTAGCCTGATGATAACATTGATTGATATTTCACTCTAATCTGCATGTTTAATGAACCACTCCATTGTCACACCTGCAAAGAAGCCTTGTGATGTTTTAACTAGTTAGTGAGTTGTTAACAGGTCATTATTAATTTTTCAATAGGAAATTAGTGACAAAAAGCCTGATCCAGTTCCCACTGATATCAGTGCCCTGATCTGAAACGTAGACTTAGCCAGATGTACGGTTCTAGTGAACTTTCTGAAACTTTAAGCATAGTAGACATTACTCAAAACTGCTGCTGTGTTAACATAATTAAATCTTCATTTAGCAGGATAGATATACTCTAAAGTTTGCTTTCAGCCTCAGATGCTAGTTCTGCCATCCTTCCCTGGGATGTAGGTAAATTGGTTTCCTTAAGTATTGGAGTCAAGATCTTAGTCTTTCTAAAGATTCCCTGTGATCACTATTCCACCTCACCATGAGTACTCTGAACCCCTTTAAGCAAACTGTATCAGAAACACTAGGTTTAGTAAATGTTCTTTATGTATTTTATTCTTATGAAAGCGTTAGGAAGATACAGACCCTTGCAAATTAACAATTAGTCTTCAAAAATGCATTTCTTCCCTGCTGTGTGACTGCCCTCACCCCTGTTTCTCTTTCCCATCTCACCTACCTCTGTCTGAGTGTGAGGTCTATACAATCTTTCAGGCAAACCAACCTTTCCTTCTCCTTCCTTCTAGCCCCAACTTTTGGCATGTTGTGGGAGATGGCACTTTTTGCTCAAAAAACTATCTCAGCTCCAAATTAAGTTTTTAGCCTGGGAAAGCTCAAACTTCTCAGACATTTATGTAGGAAGTCCATTAGACCATGGAGGTGAGCCAGTTGTTGAGAAACAGACACAGCTGATAATCCTAAATTGCTCTGTGATGGCTTTTCAGACACAATTATTCAACTAGGTACTAGGACTAAACTAGGCTTTTACTAGGTTTCCTTTCCTATATCATGGCTACAACCTTTATTCCTAGTGATAAAATCACATTACAATAGTCAGGTTCTGTCCCAAGATTCAATGTTACACAGCCCATGCCATTTTATGGATGTATTAATTCAAGTGAACGTCCCTCTCACAAAGGCATTCCTTCTAGGCAAATTTGGAATAAATAACAGACATACCCTAATCTCTGCTTTCACTCAACAGGGAAAGAGAGAGGCTGTAGGGCAGATGAGAAAGGCGATGGCATGGCCACTGTTAGGGCATGGTGCTGTTATAAAATAACACCACTGCGGGTAAAGAAAGTCCGGATTAGGAGGCACAAAAAGGTGGATTAAAGCCTTATCTCCCTTTCTCCCTAGTTCTGCAAGCAGCACAGAATGAGTTCTATCATCCCTTGTGTTACCCGTTGTTGCTTAAACAGGTCAGTGTAATTTACAGGTAGAGAAACTAAATCTCAGACAGCTGGTTTCAAATAGTTGTCAAGTAGGGATGTATATGAAAACCCAAAATATATCCAGCTGTATTAACTATTTCTATTGGCTGTACTACCTGCAACAGTTAACAATTATATTGGAGTTAACTGGGTAGGTAAATCTCCATCCTACTTAGCTATTATTTTGTTTTTCTTTTTTGTTTTTCATTCTACTTTCTATTTATCTATCTGCTATAACTTCTTTACTATACTCTTTTCCATTTCCCCCTATTTTTAATGGAGAAAAGCTGGAAGCATTTTAATAGACTGCTGAAGAAAATAATTACCAGAAACATAATTGCTAGGAAATAATTTTTTTGTTGTTATCTAATACACCAAGCTGCAATAATAATCTTTTCTCTACAGGGACTGAAGAAATACCATTACCCACATAGATGTAATAGAGTTGATAAATATGCTATTTTATAAAGCACATAGTGACCAGGACAAGTGTTGATAAAGTAACAGATACGTTATAATTCAGGATTGTTCCATAATTACATAAGGAAACTGGCAATTAAAACTTCTGGGTGATGTTAGTCAAATCTCTTAACCTCTCCCTTGACCTGCCAACACTTTATTAACGTATATAATTAATATAACTGGTGTAATGTATCTGATATCAAGAGACTTAACTAATTAAAAAGTGTAACGCTGAGATCCTGAGAAGAAGGCTATTATGTAACTGTCAGGTGTTACTGTGAGTAAAACCGGAGTGATTTTTGTTTTATTATCAGCTGCAGCTATGTTTTTAATGCTGAAGGCAATGGTCACAATTTTCCAAATGATTGGTGAGTTTGTTTTCCATATTTTTTTCCCTGAGTCCCCATGTTGTGGCCTCCTCAAAGAAGCCCAGTTTATAAAGGACACTGTCTGGAATGATGTGCAGTGTTGTTTTCACTAATGGGTTAGGTGTGTCAGTGTTGGACTGATAGTAAATGAACTGTAAATTAGTAGATGCTAAAGAAAAAGCAGCCACTTCCATATCACTTAGATATGATTTGCCATTTAATTGTAACCCACTGAATAGTTGGTGATTACTTGGACACTGTTTTCAGTGCAGATTTGCACATATTCAAAACTTTCCTCTTTCTAATTACCAAATTAAAATATTAGGTGGTAGTTCATGTACCAAATACAGCAATGAGAACGGCCAAGGGTCACACGGGGGATACGGAGAATGGGTGGTAGTAAGGTAATGTCTGCACTGTCACATTTCCAGTATTGGGATGTGTAAGTGGTAGGTGGGAGTGAGTAGCTTGGAGCGGGAGTGGGTGGATAGGGTCTTGCTCTCCTGTGGTAGCCTTGAGAATGTTAGAACATGGTTTGGACATAGGACAAATCTTATATTTTCTTCTCTTAGGCTATGTTGGGCAATAGGCTGTGATGACAGTAGGGAGGAAGGCTACAGTACTGAACAGCTGTTCGGGAGGTAGGAAGTTAGTTGTTATCATTAGTTGACTACAAGACTGCTATTGCTTAGTGCATCTTTCATTTCTTTTGGAGAACAATAACTAATCTTAATACATTTATGTAAATAATTTTCTGACTAAATTTGTTTTCAGGTTTTTGATTACTTATATTTGTGGCTTTAAGAAATAAGTAACAAAGCTCAAAAAGAAGTGATCTTCATGTTGTCAGCAGCTTTGAATATCACATCATATCTTACTTAATATCCTGGTCACTATGGTCTGCAGTAGTTTATAAAGACTGAGTTTGCATTCTCATATTACTGTGGGAATAAAATGAAGGACCCCAAGAGCTCAAACATTTAGTATCCCTCTAGTAAGAGCTATAAGACATGAGTCTTCATCTGATTCCAGTGTTGGATTCCTGTTCTGCATAGACCAGGAGACGCACAGGAACAGATAGCAAAAAATGAAGAGTAGATTAGATTAGATTTGTTTCCTTTCACAATATTTCAGAGGGCGCATCTGCATGAGGCACTACTTCACTGCATATTAGCCAGTCTTAATGTGCATTAACTACAGAGTAGGGGTGCCTATACATGTGCAGGGAGGCTGCTTCAAAGTGTTGTAATTACAGCGCGTCAGAGCAGACTCAACTGATCGAGTGTGCTGGAGTGTGGTAATCGTGCTCCAGCAGACTGCAGTATCACGTGTGCCAGTGTCATGTGTACCAGCATCACTGCTTTAATGAGCTTTAGTTAAAATGCCCCTGCTGCCATTTTTCAGTGTGGGGATGCTAATGCAAGAGATGCTCCAGGTGCTTTAATTAGAGTGGTTCTCAGAGGTGCTCTAATTAAAGCACGCCCCCCCCCCCCGCCTCCTGCAGTATGTCTATAAATGTCCATGTTTTTTAGTGATATTTTAAAGTGCATTAGCTTGTTTTAATGCACTTTAACTAGTTGTGTTTTAATGTAAAAAGCACAGGTTTTTAGTGATGTCTCAGAGTGCATTAAAGCAGACATGCCATTTATGCTTATATCTTTCTGTGCAAAATGGAGACAATAATGATTCACTTACTTAAAATCACCTTCAGCTCAACAAGAAACAGTGCTGCATAAAAGCCAGATGCTATTTATATTAATTAGATTGCATTTAATTCTAACTCCAGATGAAATACTTCCTAACCCTTCATTAAGATGACTGCCTTTTCAAAAAGTTGTTTACTGTATGCTTTGACCATCAATCCTCTGCCTTGCACTATTTTGAAAGGGGTACATTGGCACTTTAACTAAAGCTCATTCAATACACAAGATGCTTCAGGCACTTTAATTAAAGCAGCTGCTCTAGTTAAAGTACCCCCACACACACTTCCAGAGCACATGTACAAATGCCAAATGGACATTTTTACACACGCACGTATGACTTCTCTGGTGCTTTGAAAAGTGCCTGGCACTGCAAGGTGTGCAGTTGTATAAGTGGTGAAATGCATGTCAGCACTAAGAAAATGGTGGGGGTGAGCTTTGGAACTAAAGCTCCTTGGAGCTGCTTTAGTTCAAAAGCATACCCCCACCATTTTCTGTCCATTGACATTCATTTCGCCACTTATACAACTACACACGGTGCAGTGCAGTTTGCCTCAGCTGACGTGCAGAACAGACTCTATTAATCGAGTCTGCTCTGAAGCAGTGGATCTCCTGCTCATCATTGTAAAAAAAACAAAAGTATGTATAAAAATGCCCAAGATTTACAAAGTTGGTAAGCCCTGATTCTGAAATCTTCATTCAGGGACTTTAGTGGGAGTCCTTTCTGAGCAGAAGTTGAATGTCAGAAGCTAGTGAGAATTGCCGTAGTTCTTGTGAAATCAGTGGAGCTATATAGATTTAGGACAGCTGAGCAGAGGTTGTGTGCAAAGACTTCAGGATTTGGTCTACTAGTAAAATTAAGAAAAACTAAAATGATTAAACATAGTTCTTATCTATCATTCTTAATCTTCTAAGCACTTTAATTGATATACCATACTTTTCCCAATGAACCTTTTAGGATCCTACTGGACAGAAAAATGCAGACAGAACTCATTTCTTACCCCAAATGCTTGAGCTCAAAGGAGGAGGAAGACCTACAATTTTGGGTACAGATTACAAAAGTACTATACAGAGAAATCTAGTGCATTTATTAATCTCATCCAAAGAAGCAGGCAGTGAAGAGGCTTTATTCTGTGATAGCCTAACCATTAACAGAATTCTCAACTTGATTTTATTTCCTCACTTTTTTTGGTAGAAAACATTATGGGTAAGATTTATTATGCCATTGTCATCTCTGCCTCTTTACTTTCTCATCTGTATTCTTTACAGAGCCCATAAACATGGCCCGTCAGCAGGCTAAACCTGTCAGATTTCTGCTTCCCCCCCCCGTCTGATACTTATGCTGCCCTAGAAGCGAGCCTACACATTGCACCCTTGCTATGATTCTCATCATCGCATCTCATTCATCACTCTGACTCCAAACACTGCTCAACATATTAGAAAAAAGGTCAGGGATATGAAAGAAGTGAAGAAATAAACAACTACCGAGTAGAAGCATTTGAGCAACAGAAAGACGGTGGGAGGTAAGATTGGAGCCAATTTCTCTGCCAGAAGCTGTACAGGGCATAAAACATTTGCTACACAAGTTCTAAGCATTTTGAGCTGAAGGGTTGTGTTGAGGTAAACTCTGCTTTTCCTGGTTTATTTCCTAGCACAAGAGCTTAATGATGGGGCCAGAAAGCCTTACCCAAGGATGGAAGGATTCTAAAATTTTTCGCAGAAGGAAACGCATGAAATGATTGACTCCTGCGTGACTGGGGAGCTAATGGAATTCAAAGATCAGACTCTGACTTAAGTAATCTTATTCCTAGGGCGATCAGAGAAAAACCTGGGGCCGACCTAGGAACTAAAGAATTCAGAGAGGTCTTTGGAGGAAAGTTTTGCATGGTGGAAAGAGAAATGATGTTTTATATGAGTGTCCCCCTAGGTGAGATCTATTTTGCCTTGACTTTACCTCATATGCTTAATATACTAGTAAGGTTTGGTAGGCTTAAACTTCAGGGCAATTTGGAGAACTTTTTCCAAACCTATTAACAGAAATATATGTTATAGGGGCAGTGTTACTTTTGTTACATTTTGTTATTTTTGTGTCCCGCTCATCACTGTTTCCCTGGCCATGCAGTTTTGTTTTCTTGTTCTCCTTAAATAGTGCTGTGATGGGTTTTATTATAATGTTTTTGTGTCAGCTGTGTTCATGTTGTTATAAAGTTGTGTGACTTGGTATACCGTACTAGCTTGTGCACAGAGGATGAAGGGTTAAGGTCTTCCTATGCGCAAGGGGAGAGGAGATGGATCTTTAGAACCAACAGTCTTGAATAGCTTTGCTAAGGTAGCCAAAAAGGTGAGAGGTCTGACACCGAGGAGGCTGGTGGGAAGCTGAACGACATGAGCGGAAACAGGTCGTGAACAGGCAGGCTGTCAGCTCCTGGTGAGAGGACTCTGGAGTCAAAGACCAGGAGACGAGCTTTGGGGGCTCATGACATAGAGACACTAAGAAAAACAAAATAAAAACAAAACAAAACAGGAGAGCAAATTTGCTGGTGCTGCATGTGCTATGCTGGGGGCATAGGACCTACTTAACCCTTTGCAGGAGAAGCAGAGAATCTGCAGCTCAGTGGCCTTTTGCCCTATAAATACCTTTATTGAAGTGGGGCTGTGTCGTTGCTGCTTGAAATTTCAGGTTGGACAATGAGAGGTAAAGTCCCCCTCTCCAGAGTGGAACTGGATGCCAACTCTTTGAGTAAAAGGTTGCATGTCTGAAACACAAGGGTGTCAGAGTGGGAAGGGGTTTTGGCTCCCTCCCTGCTCCAGAAGCCATCCCTCGTTGGCTGTGGGGGACTCTCCAAGACCAGGCAGCGATGCTGTGGTCTGGAGCAAGCACACCTTAGAGTGCAATCTATTATGACAAGCACAACTTGTGATTTTTGGGCCAGGAAACAAGATTCTGCCCTTTTTTATTTTTTTCACATTCTCACAAATTCATGTCAAAGGAGGAAAAAAAAAAAACTGCTGACACTTTTCATCATAGAAAAAAGCTGACAGCCCCTTTGTCTTCTCTGGATTTTGAAAATCATATCAAAAGTATTGACTTGATATTGTTCCTTTCATTTTTCTCCTACAAAAATAAAGCAAAATGCTTGGAAGATTACAGATAACTCAAAATATTCCATTCAGGAGAGCTGGACAGAAAGAAAGGAGCTGGCTACCATTTTATTCTTCTATAACAGTTTCCTAGGCAGGCACAACCTTTTTCAAATCTTTCTGTATCATGGTACATCTTTTGATGTACCATGAGTGCTACTTATTTTTAAAGAGATTTTGTTACAACTATATGCTTAATGCCATATGACAACCTTAAGCATTTGATTACATGCAGATTATGTTTTCTGTTTCTGTAATAGTTTCCCCAACAAATATAGTGACCTTTGGTCAAAGGGCTGATCATGTGGATGCCATAACCAAGTAGCCTCTGATGCATGGAGATATTGTGATGCTTTTATTTAAGCAGGAGGTTCTTTTTCTGATTCCAGAGTTGGGAACCTACAGCCCATAGGCCAAATTCATTCTGCAGAGCCACTGGATCTGGCTCCTAGAGCTGAAGGCCCTTGCTTATATCTCTGACTGTGGCAAGACGAAGCAACAAAAAGCTAAGCCCACACTGCCCCACTTTCCCTTGCTCTCTGGCTGAGGTTGGAGCATAGGCTCTATCCACTGGGGAGCTGAAATGCAGCTGGGAGGCAACAGGGGCAGAAGTGGGGAGAACTGGCAGCAGCAAAGATGCAGCTTCTAGATACCTAGTTCTAGTAGTCCATGTCCCCACCAGCTGGCAGCTGCACTTAAAACACCATAGCCAAGAAGCGGGAGGCTAGGGAAAATGTCAGTGATACCAATACAGCTCCCAGCTGCCTAGCTCTGGCATGGGGACAGACAAACTCCCCAGGTGCTGGTGGGCTACCAACAGGGTTCAAAATTTGGGGAAGCTCAAGGGGGCTGTGACCCCCTCCTCCCCCCACCTAAGAGACAAGCACCCCCCCACCCCATAAGAGACTATGTTGGCACTGGATTTACAACCCAGCCCCGATACCTTTGCACGTGAGTACAACCTTCAGATCAACAACAACCCCTCCCAGTTGGTAATAGGTGGGTTTTATTGATACATAGAGATGGGAAATAAAAGCAATGCAGGCAAAGCAAGTACAACATACATTACCCACATTTCTAAATGTCCAGAATATGCACAAGGCGAGTGGTCTGTCCAGCCCTCACGTGAACACCGAACTGAGGTTCTTTGCTTGAGCGTCCAACATCAGCAACCTTAAAAGTCAGGGGCTGATGCCATCTGTTCCCTTGCTGTTTTGAAAACTCTTCCTTTTGTATTCCTTCTTGTCACGCTGTCCGTATCATGCGTTGTCAGCCAAAATCCCATTTTCATAAACCTATCACATGCCCACATCCTAATTTGGAGCTTTACTGGCATCTTCCTAATTTGGTCTGTTCCCCCAAAACTGGAAAGCTTACTGCTTTTTGCAAGCAGGTACTGTGGCCCTGAAGCCCTGGAGCCAGGCCCGTCTCTATTATGAAAATAAAATTTTGAGGTTTTTAATTACCCAGGTTGTGTATACCCTGTCTACTTTTGAGGATTATGAGACCTGTGTAAGAAAACAGACTTTTAGAAAACAATTAACCCTTCCTGCTATTATTCTAATGCATATATACATATTACCTATGAGCCAATTCCCAAAAGCTACCGTCTAAATATAATTTTCTAGCCATCAGATAAGCTCCCCCGCCACCCCATATGAGACAAGAGCTCTCAGCCTGCCCTGCACCTTCCTAAGCAACTCAGGTGGAGGTGGCAGCGGTGGAGGTGGCAGTGGCTCCGTCTGGCTTTTGGCTGCCACCACCACAGACCTCCTCAAGAGTCAGAGTGTAATTTGAACCGTGACTATCAATGCCATCTGGGCCACATTGAACCAGAGCCGGATTGTTCTGGCCTGCAGCTAGCTTGTTAAAGGTTGCTGGCTGCTGCTGTAACTGGTTTCCATATGCTTTGTGTTCGCCTCATACCAGAAGTTACGTTCATGTATTAGGGAAGGAAAGGGAAGGAAAACCATCCATGAGAAGAACATACCTACACAGTTCAGGCAGAACAGTGTTGTGAGGCAGAAAAGGAGTTTTCAGGCAGCAACGTGACACTGTGCTTCCATAAGATTTCCCTGTTTCCTGTCTTTGTCTCCCAAGATAAGCAGTATTTCCTTATTACTCATGTTATACAAGAGTTGATGGTTCATGACTTTATCTGTTCTATGTACAGGCCCACTGCAATAAAACACCACCAAGGAAATACTGCAGGTTTCAACTTGTTCAATTTCCTAGTCTTTGCATGGGGAGAGGGCGATAAGGCTTCTGAACCTTGCAACGTCCATCTCCACCAAAATAGTACATTTAAACAATTTATCTATTTATCTAGACAGTGAGTCAGCAGGAGGAGGAAAAAGGCATGTACAAATTGAACACGAGGATAAGATATTTAGGCATCAGACAGGACTATGTCAAGCTGAGAATAAGATAAATCCTATATTAATGCAAGCAATGGGAAATAAAACACAGTGTCTGTTGAGAATAAAAATCAGGAAGGAAAGCACATTAAGTGAAGTGTATTTAGGCTCATGCAACTTACTGTACACTGTCAAGTATAAATGCAGAATTGTGACACAGAAGAGATCAGTACTAACTTGACTCTCCTGGCCTGAATTTGAAATGAATCATATACTGAAAATAAGGAAAGAAAGCACGTTAGAAATTTCACTGAATTGTGAAGCAGGAGGTTTGAAAGACACACTACATTATACCCATAAAAGAAAAATATAGCCATGACATAATTAGAAAATAAATGTGACTGAGTTCTCATGAAGCAAATTGTACTGTAACAATAGCAGCAGCAGTGTGAAAATGATGATGCCACTATTGTAAAAAAAAAAAAAGTAAGAAAAATACATTCTGAGGAGCAAATGTGAATATGTTAGAAAATGGAAAGCGTCAAACAGAACTCTTTAAGAAGAATTAACTCATAAAAGAGGAATAATAATAAAAATCATGCAGGTAATAGCAGCAGTGCTGACAAATGAATAAGAATAGAAGGAAAAAGGGAACTCCAGGACACAAGGGTTTTTTTTTCCTCTCTTTAGAGGTCTTTCCAGGGTAAGTATTGGAAGGAAGGAAACTCATGAGCAAATCATCTGCTGATTGGCAATCTAAGACTCCAGCTGAAGACAAATGACAGCAACTGAAGATGTATTCCTAACTGAAAATCTCTGCCCATTGGAATGAGCCCTACACGTGGCCTGTCTTCTCAGAAGTCCACATGCAACACCTTCCCTGGCTGAGGCTGCCCCTAGACTTCTTAGCATTAAAGAGGTTTCTGAGCAACAGTGTGATTGAAGCTGAGTTACCATTTCCTGTTAAACTTTGTGGCTGTATTAGACAGAAACAGGTGACGTAAAAAATAGATCAGAATTAGAACATTTATTTTTTCCAAAGAATTACGATGTAAGAAGTCAAACCGTAGAGTACCTCTTTAGTCTAAGTTCCAGCTCAGTTGATCTTCAAACGTGGCATTGTCTATTGGCTTTAATTCCAATGAGTGAAGGGAAGAAAGATTCCCATGACTCGCAGGCATGCTCTGTAGGCCAGATCTAGTCTATGAAACCTAGGATTCGGTCTGTGGGTCTGCGGCTGACCCCACATGCCCGTGCAGCATGCTTTGGTCCCAGCCTTGCAATGCATGCAGCATGGGGGGCCAGTCTGGTCCACATTTTGGTACTCATATCAGACCAGAGTCGAGAGTAGACTTTTGGGCCAGACCAGGCCCACAGACCCTCCCTGCAAGCTGGACATAGCATCCAGGTCCAATCTGGTGCTGTCATGACAGGTCCATGTGCTATGTTCAGTGTGAGCTCTGAATTGGGGCTAGTGCTCGCTACATGTGATGCACAGGGTTGGATCCAGAATGGGCACTACACACAACACAGGTAGTTCCTGGGTCAGTTACAGTCTGGATCAGGCCCACAAACCAGACCTATAGACTGGAGTCAGTGTGCAGGGCTGGTCTGATGCAGGTACTTCATTTAATGTATGCCTTTGTGCTGGTTGTGTGTGCAAGCCCTGGATGGACATATGCTTCATAAGCTCCCTTGCACTAGATCAGCCCTGTGCATTTGCTCCAGTGCATGAGGCCAGTCTGTTTGTGCAATCCAGCCCACAGACCAGACCAGCACTTTTCATATGGCCCATGGGGCTGGATGTGTTTGATACTACTGATTTAGAAGCAAAGATATCTCATACTGACTTCACTAATATATATATAAAGCTTGCACAATGTAACATGCTAGTATCATTTAGCTATTGTCTGTTTGATTTTAAACTTTATTTAAAAGGTTACAATTATAAAAAAAATAGACTTTGGCTGAAGCTTGAAATATGATC
>JAGPOW010000261.1:131145423-131161258 GCA_030014935.1 Caiman crocodilus
GGGGGGGGCTCCAATACACCTGCCCCACCATCCAGTGGGGCTGAATAAACCACACTTTTGCCTTTCATCAGTTTATACTGAACCAAGCTCTCTGCCCCCTTTCCCCTTGAAAGCAGCTCAAGGCAGCAGAGACACAAGTTGCCAAAGATGCTCTGGTTTGAAACATGTTCAGCTGAGTCCTCATGCAGTGAGGGTTCAGATTTTTACCTGACTGGTAGTTTCTGAAGCTGTCTGCAGGCGTGCATGTGTGTTTGGTCACAGCTTTCTGTGGCCAGACTGGGTGAAAATTGTCACTTCTGTCTGCACCAGCATGTACTAAAAATCACAGCTAGGTGATTTACATTCTGCAAGCATTTAAAGACCTTCAGGTAAAAACTACTAGATTCATCATTTGAAATGAAATCAACAAATTGTTGCATGCTTTGGCCTGGAACTAGCAAAACTCTTTTGCTAATGCTTAGTTTTCAGTGCCAGTAGTCCCAGTCAAGTCAAATCGTAGTGCACATTTTGCTGAACTGAGGGCAACACGCTCATCCCTTTGAAGGACTTCAACTTATACCAACATAGAACACGATAGGAAGAAACAAAACAAAACAAATTATGTGCAATTCCAGTAGTACTGTCGTACATCCCAACTGGAACTAATGATGTGAACAAGTAACCATATCAACTTAATACTAAGAAACATATAAATATATCAGTTTAGCTTACTGTCATTTTTTAAATGACAGTTGTGATGGAAATTATGCAGGTTTCAATATCTCTGTTTCTATCTACCTATAGGCCCTATCCAGCTTATTAAAATCTGTGGAAAAATCTCTCAATACCTTTATACTTTATGACTTAAGCAAGAGATAAAGAATTATACAGACCTTATTGTAAAATGTCAGTACTTTCTTTCACCCAGCCCTCCCTACCCCCTTCCTTTACTTGATGATGAAAGAAAATCAAACCAGGCTTTTACATTATAGAGCCATGTGAAATTTGAAATCTGTTTAACTTTGAGTTTTAATGCATCACTGTGTACCTGCAGGTTTCCGGTGTAGTACAAATATCATGAATGTAACAAATCGTTACGCCAGTGCTGATAAGTTCTAAATGCTCACTGTATCGTCACAAACAATAATCTTTTGCACAAAACTGATGACTCTTGTTATTTGACAAGTTACCTCACACTTTTCAGTGATAGCAGAGTGCCAAGATATAGCCTGGTTGTACTTGTGCTCTTAAAATGATTGATAAGTTTTTAATTATAAATCAAATTTTAATTCAGTCACTCTGTTCAGCCAAGTATAACTTATGAAATTTAATGTATAAAATATTAATACATGTTATAATTGAGTTTGTAATCTTGGTAGGTCCCATTGCACAGGAATTTAGAATAGCTGGCATCTTTAGAATGACTACTTTTGTAGCCTAGTCCTGGCCCTGAAAAAACTTATTCTTCTAAACAGTCCTTCCTCAGTGGGACTACTCGAGTGGGAATACTTATGTGAGTAAAGCTGGATAAAGATGTGTGGGATACAGTGCATACATCTTCCTCTTCCATTGCTGTGCTGTCTTGACATTGTATAAGTCTAAGAACAGAATTTGACAGTATTATGGGGCCATTCCTCCTCTCTGACACTGTAAATCCAGAAATAAGTGAAGGATAAGTACAAGAGGAATCAGGCTGTATATAAGACACCCAGAGAAGCAGATGTATTACTTTATTTTCCTCATTAACATAAAGTATTAGTGTCTCCTCTTGTTTAAACCTCTTGTATATGCATGTGTCTGAGCTAGTAATTAAAAGTGCCTTGGCACAGTAGAGTTCTCAGCACAATGCGAGTACCCGGTGCAAACAGTTACCTGATACGGCGGGAAAAACCCTTGGTGCAATGATCAGTTCCCACCAAAGCTTGTATCTGCACTGTTTGCAGGCATGCTTCCAATTGGCTTACCATAAATTATTCCTACTTGGCAGCTGGCAATTGGCTCGCTAGCCGTATAAAAGTTAGGGCAAGTTTCCGCCCAAGTTGGAGAACTTCGTGCGTACGTTGGAAGAGACTTCCACATGTATCTCGGAGCGAACTGATCAACCACCAACAGCTCCCCGTCGCCGTTCACCCCAACGGTCCCTGTGCCCTGCATGCTTGGACAACATCAGTGTGCCACCTGGTTTCTGCATTTCTGTGTGTTTCTGCAACTTGTACAGAGCGTACCTACACTGCTTGCATTGATGAAAGTCCCTGTACTGCAGTTTTAATTAAAGTTCTTTTGAATTCAACCAATAAGCTTCTGTGCCTAATTCCACTCCATCGTGCGGCCCCATCCGGCTATTCTAGGCCCCCACAGTATGCAGGCCCTTGTTCTGCAAATATTTATATGTGGACTTAAATGTACATGACTTTTGTGGGTATTGCTAATAAGAGTAAGTATAAACACATGCCTGTATCATTCAATGGAGTTATTCTTGATTTGCACTACAGTACATGAAAGCAGAATCCAACCCTATCTACTGTGAGGTCTTTCTTTCCATTTTTTGTTCTTTAGCTTCTCGAGTATGTGTGTGTGTGTGTGTGTGTATAATGAAAAAACATCTTATGGGAATGTGTAAAAATTCTGACATAGTCTCTTTAAAGTTTTAGTCAACAGCATAAATTCCTATATACATAATTTTAAATGTGCTTTTTGCCTTATTGATGACAGCACGGGAGTAATTTTACAATACAATGTGCTTAACATGCATCATGATATGTGCTCAATAAACATGAATGGCTCCTTTAGAGCTATTGTTGTCTATCTGATAATGCATAATGTATTTTGATTTTTTTTTTATTATTCACTAAATGGAATAATGTCCAGTGAGCTTTGTTGCCTACATAAAATTTGTGTATAGAGACACAAATGTAATGACACCATGGTAATACAGGTTTCTTCTGCAGTGATTTCCATTCATGAATGCTATTGGTCAACAAAAGTTAACTCCCAGACATGAAGAATGCCAAAACATGGGTCCTAATACAGTAGAATCAGGTTGTAAAGAGAAAGTCGCTAGCTCATGGAGTCATTGCTGGGGCTATTTGGTACAGGTGGAGTCTCACATTGACAAAACAATACTGTTCTGATTAAATGGATTAATTAGTTCTGAGCTAGCTAGTTAGTTCTTTGCACAGTATAATATTGTGTCCTATAGTCATACCCTCAGAGTCGTAATTAAATCTCTGCCCCTGCTTGATTCTTGAACACGCCAATTCCTTGGTGTAACTTGCTTCCACTACTTCGCCACACTAGGGCACTGACTGGCCCCTTGAGAGAGAGAGAGACGTGGAGCCACTATTTAACCCTTTCGTTACCATGAGGGGGAGTAAGACAATAATAGCTGATCTCCCATTTCATGCAGCTAGGCACAGCAGGGCAGCATATACAGGTGAATAATTACAGCCTCCTTCCACTCCCATACTCCCCTTCATGGAACAGTAGCCAGGGTCATGGTCTGTCCTTTAAATTAATTGTCTGGTTTCCTCCCACCCTCTCACCTTCCCAAATACAAACTCACACTGTTTATCTCACTAAAGGATTTGTATATTTCCTGCATGATGATTGTAAATCAGTCAGAAAATATATATATTCAGGCTCCTCTTTTTATTACTGTGAAAGCAAAAGTAAAGAAATCCATTAGCAGAACCAGCCTTAGGGGTGGAAGACGTGGGCAATAAGGTCGGGGGGGGGCACGCTCACATATGTGAGAAGCACTCTCGCCCCACCACAGTCAGGAAGAGCAGTGCCTAGCCCACCCCTATCTCCAGCTGCTGCTCAGGTGGAGCTAGGCTGGGCAGTGTGGGCACAACAACAGTGCCTGTGTGGCATACCATGCCACTCCATCCCGACACTGGACCATGATCCTGCCTTCCTGCCTCTGCCTGCAACAGTGCCACTGACTTGGGGGAGGGTAACTGGGAGGATACACGTGGGAGCTGCCAGTTCAAAATAGAACTTCACCCAGGACAGCGTTTTCCCAATGGCCAGCAGTGATTACAAAGATAAGCCTATACAATTTACATGCGTGTGTTTTGAAGGGTTGACACAGAATTTATGTCCTTGAAACAAGAAGTACATGGGGAGTAGGGGAGCATTATATTCTTTGCTTTAGATTATAATATTGTTTTCAATGCTTTGCAATATCCTCCTCTCCACACATGCCTTTTTTACCCTCTTTGGGGAGCATGGTACACTACATAATTTCATTTCTCATGGATAAATGCATTACATAATGGAGAGGAATATCCTAAGCTGGCTTGAAAGGAGACCTGTTATTTTCTCTCCACCTGCTCACCCTCCTCTACCTCAATTTATCTAGTGATATCATTGATTCTTTGTACTTCACAGATGCATCATCTCTGTCATTTTTTCTCCTTACCCATACCTCATGAAGAAGGGTATAAAAAATATCATCATGATCCTCCTCAACACTGTCTATGTCCATACTGTTGCCATTTGGCTAAATATTGCTAATACAACTATAGGTTTCCTGGGAAACTGGTGGCATTTGTCCATCTTAGCTTAAGTTGAAAAAAATGAGGTGTATGCCATCTGGTAGAGACATGCTGAAACGTATAAGTATCATATAAGTTCTTGTGTTCCTGATTTCTTCAAGTGTTTTACTTCAAGACCTTTTTAGTTATTATGTTGTAGTGCTAACAGCGAGGACAAACAGCTTCTTTCTCTAGATTAGTACAGGGTTTGACAAGCTATAGCCATTGAGTCGGGCCTACATAAATGGGGTCTGGTGGTATTCTGTGGCAGGGTGGTTCAGCTGCGGGTGTTCTTCTTCTGCCACCATGAGGAGAGGTGCCTTTGGGCAGGTGCTAACACCTTCCCACTTCTGACATGAGAGAGTTCATTCTGGCCCACAGCAAGAAAAGATGACTTACTTCTGGCCTAGCATGTTCAGGAAGCCTGAGGAAGATTTACTTTTTGCCCCATATAAACTATTTTCTATGGTATTTTATATCTTTAACATTATATAGGTGATAAATCAATTGCTGGTTTACATGTTTTTACAACGTATGAATAGTAAAAAATAACTCCATCACATTTGCTATCTCCACTGACATTTTCTGTTTGTTTCTCGTTTTGATGGTAAAGGCATAAAACCTGTCTTTGAGTTTGTTATTTAAATGTGTATGTTGTATACAATGAATCATAGATTCTGACTTCTTACTTTGGCTAGATTTTCAAACAGCAGCTAAATTCCTATATACATTTGGCTGTATATACAGATCAGAAAACTGCACAGCCACCCACACAAATCAATTCCATCCGACTACAAAGATAGGTGAATATACAGACTGTGCACAGATTTATAGTGTGGCGAAAAACATGATCTTTGTGTGCCTACTTGGAATATTGGAATATGCTAGACCCATATGAAAGCTTGAGAAGAAGACTGTTTATAATACACCAAAAACTGGATGTTAATTCCCACTTAAATGTCACAATACTATTTTACTATTCTTAAGTATTGTATTGTATTGCTGTGGTATCTGAACACCTCAGCATTTTTGTAGTTGATAATGAGGATATGATGGTGGCGTTGAATTCAAGAAACTCATTAAACTTTCTATCATGGTATTTTTTGTCACTTATCATTTTCTTTTTGCCTCCAGCACTTGAAGAAATAAGTAAGGATAACAAACGTGATGGAGCACAGTTCAGAAATCGAAAGGACAGGGTGTATGCAAATGAAAGAGTGTTTTAAAATGGCCATTTTATTTTATAATTTTTTGTTTTATGGGCTATTGTTTTTATTTTTATAACTGAGGATTCTTCTGGGGGGGAGGGTTTACATGTGTAAATTCTTTTTTTTTTATTTAAAAAAATGCTGTAGATACCCTTTGTTCATTTCCTCCCACTTTTATACTATTAAAAATCCTTTAGAATAACAAGCAAACAAGAATGGAAGCAATTTTAGTGGCCCAAATTGCATAGGACCAGGAGTTAATAGGTCAACATATTTCGCTAATTACCTGTTCTCAAGGAAAATTGGTGAGAGTACTGAGCTCTTATTTAGTAAAATCAATAATCGGATCAAAATGATTTTGTAGGTGAGGCAGCATAAATTCTATTTTACCATTATGAAAAGTAAGGCAAAGAGAAACTAAGTCAATTAGCCCAGAAGAAGAACAAAAATTGGAAGACAGAGGAACCAAAAATAGAAGATAGAGGTCCTAAACTAAGGGGAGTGGTTTTCAACCTGTGGTCTCTTGAACCCTGGGAATCTGTATATTATGTCTAAGTGGTCTGCAAAAGATAAACTCGATCAATCAAAAGTATGTGAATACCAACACTTACAATGCAACATGGTCTGCACCTCCATTCTAAAGTTTTTAGAGGTCCACAAATGAAAAAAAATCACTGGCCTAGGGTGACCATGTGTCCTGGATTGGCCAGAACAGTCCCAGATTTCAGATACCAGTCCTTGATGGCCAGTAAAAATTAAAACAAGGGTTCTGGGCATGGGGGAAGAACTGCAGGAGTTGTGAAATAGGAAGTCCTATTAACACTAATTGTTTCTTTTAAGGTGATTATTACACCTGTGAATTAATGAACAATGAGTCATTAATAATTAATTGATTTCCTGCAGCATTATAAGGAGAGGAAGAAGAGAGGCAGGCATTTCACATTGTCCTTTGTAGTCACCCTAGCTAAGCTCCTTCATGGTGGGCTGCACATTAGGCCACATAGGAATCTTGCAATTCTTATATAATAAAAAAGATGTGGTAAGGAATTCAGGAAAATTTCAGTATCTAGTTACCTGAAATTATCAAACCTAATCTGTTGCAGTATTATCTACAAATCCCAATCAGAGATTAGGGGCTCATTATGCTAGGTACAAGTTTTACACATACAGAGTCTCTGCCCCTGAGGCTAGGGACAGACATTACGCATAAATCATCCTAAATAACCAGAAACTGGTTGAAACCTGTAACAGAACAGATGTTCAGTGCACATAAAACAGTTTTAAAATGGCTAAAACCAGTTTGAGAAAAACCTGGTTGAATGGAGTATCAGACTTAACTGGTTTGGGTCAAACTGGTTTATGCAATGTCTGTCCCAGACTCCTTGCTGGTAAACCACACTCTCTCAGCATTCTGGCATGCTCTCTGGGCTGAGCGGGTCTCTCTGTTCCGTAGCAGGGCTGGCCCTTCCTCTTTGCTCCCTGGCTGCATCTCTGGCAGAGACTTGCAGGCGCAGAGTGTCTGCAAGGCTTCTCCCTAATATACAGGGGTTATTCTCCCCACTCCTCTGCTTTATGAAGATACCTCAGCATTAGCTAGCAGACCACATGCTGGCTACAGTCTGTGCTGCGGGAGACAATAAAGGCAGACAGGCTTTTTGGAGCTAATCAGCAGGTAGCTTAATGTGCTTCCTTGGAAAAGCTGTTTAAGGAGAGCTTGGAGAGAGGCTTTGTTTTCTTAATGGGCTGATAAAGACAGAGTTATGGGTGATAAACATTCCCTGCTGGGCTTCTCAGGATAGGGAGGAGCATCCTGCTTGGGCACATCCTGCAGGGGCCTGACCACACTCCCCACCAACCCACCTTATCTCAGCACTGTAGAACTGAGGAGAGTGATGCTTTAGCACCACCCCCACCCCTACCCCTATCCCCCTGGGCTTCTAGCCTGAGCCACTGCAGGCATGTGCCTGCATATCTAGAATGAAAATGTAATCTCTATCCACCTCCAAATGGATTCAAGCTTTGCAGACTAACCTGCAAAGCTTGAATCCATTCAGACTTTTTTGAATGTTGGTCCCTAGCCCAAAAGCTTAGATTTGTTCAATTATTCAGTGCATTTCTCAGATTCCTAAATCTGTCGTAGAAACTTCCACAACCCTTGGAGTCTTTGCTTACCTGCTTTAATATAATCAAGACAATTTTAGGCAATATAAATTCAATTTTTACTTGTTAATACATTTGGGGACAGGAATTTCTATTGTTGAAACAAAGCAATATCTATTCCTTAAGAAAAAAGAAAATGAAATAAAGAATAAGTGACATATCTAAAGGCTTGGGAGTTTGCTATTCTTGGTGACCTGTTGCACAAAGAAGACATTTTTATTTCCTGAATACTAAAAATAAATAAAGAAATGATCCAGGAAGAATACACCTCAGTTCAGAAGGCCAGTGGAAGGTCCATCAGATCTCCACATTCCATGCTAATGTTATGAAGGTCAAGGGATGTAACGTCTGTTTGGTTCTCTATAATGCACTGAGTTTTACCCTCAGTGGTTAAAAGCAATAGTTGCTGTTATCTGAGAAAAAATGTTTATGCATCTCTATCAGATATGCAGAATATCTGAAGGCAGTGGGCATAAATTAATATGCTTGAACCTTGATATTTGAAAACTTAATATTTCTTTTAGGAGAAAATTATCTGAAACCCTTTAATATGTATTTAAAAGAAACACTGAAAATTAATGCCCGCATTATTTCCCAGGTCATGGCAAAAACAGGTTTTGTAATATAATATATCCTCATGCTTCTTCCAAGTTGAATGCATGTGGAAGAAATTCTGCTTCTATTTTTGTTCCTAAATTTAATGATACTATTGACACAGAGGTGGGCTGCACCAGCGTTATCATATTAAAAACAAAGTCAAAACAACTTGTTTTGACTACTTTAATTCCTCTTCTGTACTAGTTTTCCTATAATCCATGCTCAGTTGACTAGAAAGATTGGGTTGGGGCATGACTTTTTTGGGCTGCCTTTTCTAGGGAACTTCCTCAAGACTGATAAGTAGGCCATCCCTGAATAGGGCTGATTGGATGTCTTAGTAGCTACCTCAGCTTCCTTATACCCCTGACAGAGTCCTGTAACCATCACACCAAGACTTTAAATGTATATGCTCAGGCAACTGTATGGAGGAGTGGAGGCTGCCCTAAACCTCTCACCCCCACTTTAGACCACTGAGACAGAGTTCAAAGGCCAGATTAAGCTCAGATGTTCAGTGCGTTGATGGCTGTATCTTCTGCCAGAGAGCAACAGGATAGAGCTGATGCTAACTGCCTAATGCCTCAGCAATGGGGTGCATTTCTGTCAGGGTGATGTCCCTTAGCCTTTCTCTAACCAAAAAATGTGCACAAGGCAGTGGGGGCTAGGGGTCCTCAAAACCCTATGCTTGCCTTGCTCTGGAGGTTCAACATTATGGTATTTTACAGGAGCTAACCCATCACGAGTAGCCCTACAACATTACTACCAGGCCTTCAGGCAGATTCAGTTTTTGGTCATAGCTAGGACCATAATTCATGTTCAGTGTCAATATCCTACTGTGATAGCTAGGAACACTGAGTGACACACATCATGAAATACCACAAAAAAGCAAAAAAGTATCAATTTATGGACTTATTCACATTGTTATATATTGTTTTTAGTTTTGCTTTTCAAGTTTTACATGATGTTGTTTAAGTTTTAACTATTTTTTCCATGCTGGGAAAATAACATGTTTCCCCGTAACCAGCTGTTTGCTTACTTCCTTTCTTTAAGAAAATATTCTTCTTAATGTGTTTTTCCATTTCAGTATCAAAATGTGTCTAAATATGCAGTAGCAAACAGGGGAAAAAAAACCTGTAAAGAAAGCCTGTCAGTGATAAGAGACTGGCTAATGTCTATACATTGTCTTTCATAGAACCAAGTTGCAGAATAACACCGCTCAAACAGTGATTAAAAAATGTCTTATGAGAATAAACTTTCCCCTGAGGTTGCAAGCACTTTGTGCTCTCAATAATATATAGAGTTTCACCATTTCCATTTTTAGTGTCAGCTGGAGCGAGGAGACAGAAGAAATGGATAAGGATCTAACCTCCATTGAAAATAATGGGAGTTAGTTATTTAAATATCTTAACAAATCTATTAAGAAAACTGGATAGTGGAGTTGGAGGAGAACCATTTTTTTCTCTCCTGGGTTGGTTATTTTGCCAAATGCCAAATAATTTCTAAATGACATTTCACACCAGTTGTTCAGACACCATGGGTATGAGCTGAGTGCAAAATATGTTTCTAGCCTGAAGTTACCAAAACGTGTGTTCTGGTCTGTGCAACTTGTAGCTTATTATTGTGTTGTATAAAAGGACACTTAGGCTAGTGCCTGTCATATCTCTTAAGATGCCGTAATTATTGAGCCATGAATCATCTGTGTATTTCTTGTATATCGAAGCGATGCTTAAAAAGGGTTTTATAACACCTAGCACAGTGGGCCCTGATCTCTAACTACTGAATTTAAGCAGTACTATAATAAGAATAACCATTTATTTATTTATTTATAATACTAACACGCTTAATATGGCACTATTTAGCCATGTCTTTAATAGTTGATGTTTATACAGAACAGCTTTGTAATGGCTGTCTCAGATAACCAGTCCCTTAAATGTGAAAAAAAATACTGAAACTTTCAGAAATGAAGAAAGTTTGTACTTCAAAAGAAATGTCAATCTATTTCTGATTGTTTGTTAAGAGTTGACCTCTACCTCTCCTCCACTGAAGATCATCCCTTTCTTTATCAACATAAATCTATAAAGCCTGGTCTGATGGTGTGTGTTACAATAAAAAAAACTTTGCATATCACCATAGATGGCTGTAGGCTGACAGAATGTGAAGGATCCAGTTTCGTAAGGCAGTGCATGCTCTTGAGGTCTGCCAAGTCTCTGCCACTCTTGTTGGGAACTGAAACTAGTCAGCCTCTCTCAAAACATGGTGTACATTGCAGAATCTGGCCCTTAATTCAGGGTTACATGAACAGGCATTGTCTGAATTTAGAACAGTGGTTCCTAAACTCTGACAGATTGCACACCACCAGTTTAAAGAGATACAACCTTACGTACCACCAGCAAAGTTTTCAGTTCAACCTTAAGTACCAAGAAAATATTTTTGTCATATGAAGTAATTATAATAAATTGGTTAACATGTACCACTGACAGATTGTTTGCATACCACTGGTAGTACATGTACCACAGATTGGGAACTGCTGTTTTAAAACATAAATATACTGCCTATGGGCAGATAGGCAAATTGTATTTGTGCTTTCCCACTGCACACAGATAAGGATGGTTGATAACAGATTGCCACAACTTGCTGTGCCAAATCAGATATATTAGCTAGTATGCTGAACGAAAATCAACAAATCCCTTATATTCCTTATTTATATTCTGACTACCCTATACCTACCTGTGAGGGCTAAAAGTGCCAGTCACGCAGCACTGTGGTACCCCACCATCCCTTGGCCCCTGGAAAGAAATTCAGATGCAATGAACAAGTCCGGTTATGAAAAAGCAGTTAAGTTTAAAATTCACACTAATTAAATTCTTACCTTTCAGCAAAGAACTCCAGTCTGATGTACTGCGTTTCCCACAGAACAATTTTCTGATTCTGTTAGCCATGAAGCGCTATGGCATGGGTGCTATTTTGGTCCCAGTTTCTCTCTGTAATGGTAATATGTGCTCCACTTCTCATTTACCTGGAATAAAACGAATCATTTAGAAGAATGTGTTTACCTGGAAAATCATAATTTTGTCCCCTGGCCATGAGGATGATTGGAAGCGTCTGCTATGGACTCCACTTCTGTGTATTGTAGTTCTACTTGCTGTATAAATTGCCAGTTGTGGTATGGAGGTGGTGTGTGGCTGCTAATCTTCCCCCTGTGTAATGAACAGGGCTGGGTTCCAATATACTATACATTATACCTCATGCCAGCTGGAAAGATTGCTAGACATTTCCCTAAAGTAAGGACTTTTTAACTGGTTTCTCTATTTATTTTTTTCTGATTATCTCTTAGAGACAGACTGTTAAAGCTCTAAAAAGATTAAATGAATAAATGAAACCAGAGACCAGGGGATTTTTTTTTTTCCAAATGGAAAAAAAGTGAAAAAAGAACTACCATTGAACTAGATTTGAGCTCCACCCCACACCCAGAGAAAAACTGCATCCTGTGAAAGAATGTCAGAGTTGTATCCATATGCTATTTATTTCCTTTCAACACAACTATGTAGTTTGGGGAAAAATTAGTTGTGTAAAAAGAACATCTTTATGTGACGAATTATGAAAATGGAGGCACATGAAATAAAATAATTAGAGTAAAAAACAGTGCTGGTTCTAAGATGGGGGGGGCAGTTATTGTAGAATTAGTCCAGGAAAATTGGAGTTTACTTAACAAGACAGAGCAGGAAAAACATAAGGAAACGTACTAATTTATAATTCTAGATCATATTTCTTTTACATCCATAATAAAATGTAGAATTTATGAAAGGTGATAACTGCTAGCTCAGAATATGAAACTTCAGTAGTTTGTCCTCAGAACACGTATAGATGATTAAAAAATCCACAAGTCTCCTTATTTCTTTTTAATAGGATTTGAATCTGTTTTGGGGTGACTAGATCTGGTTATGAACAAAGTACTTTAGTTTAAAATCCACACTAATTAAATTCTTACCTTTCCACTGAGACTGGCCATAGATTATTGGCCTGACTCTTTTTGGACCTACAGAAAATACTTTTTAGAGGGAAACGTGGTGCTTGAACCTCTGATTGAAAAGAAAGTAGCTAAAGGAGAAGAAAATAATGGGTCAGATCTCAGTTGGCATTAATTAGTATATTTATCTTTATATTGGTTGAGTTTCTGGGTTTAATTTGTAAGTGGTCTTGATAGGCAGTAAAAAGCAAACAAAAAACTATGCAAAAAGTAATATCTGAGTGATGAAAGAAATCGAAAGAAGGAACAAAGAGAGAGAAGACAGAAGGATATTTTTAAAGCTTCATGCCAGAGACTATAATTGGCTGAAACCATGGGAGTAGTGAAGACCAAAGAGGAGGAAAGGAATAATGATAGAGGAATTTCTTTCTGATGTTATTGTTAAATGTTCTCTACATCTTTGTGATAAGACTCTTAATGCACACCTGCTACTTGAAGAGGTGATGAGGCTGTAGTGAGGGCTCAGGTAACAATCGGGAGTCCAGCAAGGGGCCAGGCTATCAGTATATAACCTCAGGGTCCTGAGCTGGTCCAGTAGACTAGTCCTAAGAGAGGAGCTCCTGGGCAGAAGGGCTTCAGCACAACTCCTGTGTAACAGCGAGGCTGGGGTAAGCAGCACTGGAGGTTTGTGGTTGGGACTCAGGTGTGGAGGAAGTCCCAACAGACCTGGGTACAAGGCTGGAGCCTGGTAACAGGGCAGAGAAGCCCAGAGATTGGGACCAGGGGCCCATAGCCCGGAAAGTGGCAGAGGCAGGGCAGAGAAGCCCAGGAATTGCGCAGAGGTGCCTGGGGATAGGGACCAGGGGCCTACAGCCAGAGAGAGGCAGAGTTAGTGCAAAGAAGCCTAGGGATCAGGGAAGAGGAGCCTGATAGGGCAAGATGCAATGCCCAGGAGTAGCCTACATAAGTGAAGTGTCTGAGTGGAGA
Organism: Caiman crocodilus; assembly: GCA_030014935.1. Classification (NCBI taxonomy): domain Eukaryota; kingdom Metazoa; phylum Chordata; order Crocodylia; family Alligatoridae; genus Caiman; species Caiman crocodilus. The sequence goes on from JAGPOW010000261.1 coordinate 131,158,857, forward strand.
GTACGAGCAGGGAGACTGCACTCAGGAGTAGCCATGAGAGGCGAAGTACCCAAGAGAAGCAGGCAAGACTGGAAATCATAGCCGGGATTAGCTGAGGCAAGTGAAGTACCCAGTCAGGGAGGTCCAGTCACAGGGACTGAGCCAATGTCCCAAGGGGGCTGATGATGGAGATGACTGATACACTACACCCATGCCTGCTAGTTGATAAGTGGTAATCAGAGCCATGTGATTAGCCATTACCGTGGACAGCAGAGCTCAGGAGTGTGAGATCGGGCTTTGGAAGCCCTGCAGCCTCTCTTTTCTCTAAGATAACATCAAGGCATGGTGGGCAAGTGAAGGAGGGAGTGCCCAAAGAGAGCCAGACTAGGCAAGGGCTGAGCAGCCACCGGGAAGAACGATGGCCACCCCTGGGATGAGTGCTTGTTAGAGTCTTCAGTGTTAGGGATGTTTTTGGGTTTGGTTTTTTGGAGGTTTTTTTGCTTTTCCGGAGATCTCCTCAACTGTTCTTTGTTATTATTATCATTACATTTTAAACATGCTGTTGTCCTTTCTGTCCCACCAAAACCACTTTCTCCGAGGGCCATCTCCAAATAAGTGTAAGTGGAGGGCAGGCAAAGCTTCTAGTTTCTTCTTTTCTTTGATCTCCCAGTTTTTGTTTTTATTTTTTCAAGAATAGATCTGTCTGTTTTCAAAACCTATAAAGTGCTGAGGGGACTGGGTTTCATGATAGAAGAAACAAAGAGATGCCACAGAACTGAAGATGGAGTCAGCTTGAAAAGGTAGCAGAAAAAGAAGGGGAAAGAGAAAAAAAAGGGCTTCTTAGACTTAATTACATGCAGGTCTTCAGAGATTTGGTGTAAGTGGTTGAAAATCCAGTTGGAAGCATACAAAATGAGGAGGTTCTGATAATTGGCATGGGAGTGGGGGCAGATACAGTCCCACATCTTATAATAGTGTACAAGTTAACTTCATTAAAAACACTGTCTATCATTAAACTGCTGCCAGAAGTAGCAAGTGCTCAGTAATGCAAACTATGAAGTTGATTTAAATAGTCAGCACTGAGTATGACTATAAAACACATGGGCCATATTGGGCACACATGTTGATAGGAATGTACCACAAGGATAAATTAGTGCAGTCTGTTGCCATTGGATTTAGGACCCAGCCCTTGTATCTTTGTTCTGGCCCAACCCTCAGACAGACTATGGCCTTTCCATTTGATATTAGGCAAATTAATTGGCATATAGCGATAATAAAAAATCAGTAATATAAAAAATAAAAAAAATATATATCTCTCAATCCTGGGGCTGTCATCAGAGTCAAAATGCATCTGGTCAGGATGCAGTCTTTATTCTGAGACTCTTTTTCTTAGGTATCAGCAGTCTGGAGGTGGGATGCTGAGGCCCACAGCCTCCTCTCTCCCAGTGGCCTGCATGAAATGGGTTGCTGGTATACCTTCTGACCATGGCAGCCTCAGGGACCCTTCTCAGGGAACAGGGATGGGGGTCCCTCCTGGGGAGGAGAAGGAGGGATGACACAAAGGGAAGAACAAGGAGGAACCCTTTGTAATTTTCAAGTCTCTGCTTTTGTATTCTCCTTCTCTCTTGATGACTCTTCATCTGTGGCTGTCTCTGGCTGGTTGTCTCTCTGTGGTTACACATACACATAGCCTTCTGGGCCTTCTTTTAGTTTGGTCTGGTCCCCCAGAACCAGGACTTAGCCCCCTTGATACTCTGGGGCCTTGTAGCTGGTGTCACTTATCTTGTGTTATAGGACAGCATGGTATATACTTTCTTGTTTGCCAGGCTCTATGTCCTTGTTGAATTAGGCAACCTGTCTGCCTTGAAGGCTGTGATCTTGTGTTATGGCATGGCCCCCTCAATTCTCAGTCTGTGTCCATCTTCTGGCCTTGTCATGCTAGACAGCCTGTCTGCTTCCAGGGCTATATGGAATTTTGTGCGTGAGACCCAGGCTCTTATAAATCAATTAACACTTGCTGTCCATCTTGAACCCTTCTAATGTATGAATCTATACCTCTAAGCCAATTCCCCCCAAAAAGAAACTGTTAAATACTGTTTTCAAGCCAACAGAGCCCATCTGAATAAGATGCATGGTAGTGCCCATTAAGCTTGACATGGCTTCAAAAAACCTTCGTTGTGGTATCCCATGATCACCTCTTGGTGAAGCTGGCCAATTGTCACCTTGGGTCCACCATGATCTACTGACTGGAAAATTGGCACTGTGGTCGGACCCAGAGTGTAGTAATTTATGGAAGTCACTCATCATGGTGTCCTGTGACCAGCGGGGTCCCCCAAGGCTCTGTCCTTGGACCCATATTGTTCAACATCTTCATTAATGATGTGGACACTGGAGTCAGAAGTGGACTGGCCAAGTTCGCCAAT
>JAGPOW010000261.1:131168484-131188947 GCA_030014935.1 Caiman crocodilus
GATGAGGGTCAATGGAATCTGGCCTATGAGACAGGGTTCCAGTGCCAAGATGAACCAGATGACAAATCATCTTGCGAGAATGATTAATTTTTCTGTCAATAAGCTAATTATTTTTTCCTGAGAATTTATTTTTCTGTAGGTCCACTGGAGCGTGTGGAGACAGGATCAGAGAAAGAAAAAGTTTTGAGAACAGCAAATTGTCTCTGTGGGTCTGCTAGAAGGTGTGTGCAGACCAGACCAGATAGAGCATTTTGAGAGAGGAAGAACCTCGAGAGACGGATGCGATGACGCCCAATGAAGTTTTGATGATTGAACTGTTCATCATGAATGTAGTGATGTGTAGCTGTGTTCTGTTAGGATATTGTTTAATTAGATCTTTGGAGAGCAAAGTTGCTTCGGTGTCCGCTCTTGTTTACACTCATTTACAATGTAGACCTGTTCAACGGTGTGAGTGTGATGTAACCGGTCCAAATGTGTTGCGGACACAACTGTGCCTTCGGCAAGGGGGCATGTCTGTGCAAAACAGCTAAAAGATGACTAGGCACAGCTGAGTTGAGCACATTGCAAGCACGGATGCAGGGATTTTCCCCTGTAGTTCAGGAAAAGTTTCGGTGTACAGTCAGAGCCCGCCAAAACCTTTCAGCTGCACCATTGAGTGCATTGCTTGTGATTGGCTCGCATTAAATTATGCATATGTGTCTGTCGGCAGTTGGCTCGCTGACTGAATAAGAGGCTTGGGTGTTGCCTTCCAAACTGGAGTAGACCTCGGACACGAATGAGGAGAGATCCTGCATGTGTTTCCAAGCCACGAAGGAGGCCTGATCAACCGACAATGACTGCCCGCTGGATTCATCTGATACCCCATATCCTGTGTGAGTGTGAGCTTCTGTGTGTCTGTGTTCCTGTTTGAGTTTGTAACTTCAGGGAACCTGCCTACAGCCTACGGACTGTAAGTAAAGTTTTTTTTGGCTTCCAACAACCTGCGTGTCTAGCGCCTCAATTCCGGTCCATCAGCGGCCCCATTCTGCCAGCGTTTCTCGGCCCCCACAACAGTAAAAATACAGTGGCCAAGACTTCATCGAAAGCTGAATGCATAGTTGTTACTGCTCAGTTGTTTAGTACTTGCATACCCAACTACTAAATGACTGTGCAGTAACAGGTGTTACTGTGCAGTAGTGTCCCTGAATGACTACCTGGTGACACTGACTGTGCAGTAGCTTGTTACTACTGCACATTCGTGTCATGTCATGGTTCATGCTCTGTGACCCTAGTGCATAGTAATAAGGAGCTATTGCACAATAAACATCTCAAATAGATAGAGTGTATTACTTCTTAAGTAGAGAGTTGAGAGATACAGGCCTTGTGTATCTCTCATATATATCATATGATTGAGAGAGAGAGAGTTTATCTTTCTAGCTCTGCAGGTGCGTCTACATGTCACTGTACAGTGATATTGCTATGGCACCAAGAGGTAAGTACTAAAGCACAGCACAGCATGAGAGGTTACTATGCCATGTACATGTACATGTATGGTGCACAGTTAAATTTTGCCACTATGCTGCTGTAGCACATTATACCCAAGAAGCGTGCTGCTATACTAATGCAGTTGGTGATCACGTATAGATACGTGCTCGCTACTTCACTATGGCAGAACATATGGTGAACATAGCGTGTCACTACATAGTCATTGGGTGATGTGTAAATGCATCCTAGTTATATGATTGAGAGAGCGCATCTTTTTAGTTCTTTACAAAAAAATGTTTCTTCTTAAGATTTCTATGCGAGTATTTTAAGTATAAGTTAACTTACATATTTCTGTGTGCATATATGTATTTTTGGATGTGACATTTTTGTACATTTACATCTAAATATAATGGCAAATATTTAACAGCAATGTTAGATGTATCTAACTGGTTATGCAGAGGTTTAATTAATCTTTGATCATACAAAATATTTTAATTATCATGTACCTGTTCTCAGAACACATAGAAGGTATGAGGAAAGAAAAGATTATTAAAATTTCTTTTCAGTTTTAAAATCAGCAATCTCCTCTTCAGAAATATTTACCATTTAATGTGGCCATTTAGGTATATACCAATGTTCAGGGAGGTTAGATTGAGTTAAAAATGGCTACCTGATCTTAGGAGAGTTGGGACAGGGAGCTAGTGGTGGAACCTGGAGGGATTGCTGGGCAAGAGGTGTCCAGGGGAGGGCTGGTGGGGATCAGAGGGCAAGCAGGGTCCATGCGGGTGGTAATGCTGGGGTCTGGGGGGTATGGCAGGATTGTGGGGGGAACAGTGCTCGTTGCAGGGTGGGGGGAGATCAGGGGGCAAGCAGTGTCTGCAGGAGAGTTGGTGGGGTACAACCCACCAAGATTTGATAGAATTGGGGTGGGGGGTCTTTGAGAGCTTGGAGGGTTTAGGGGAGGAGCAGGATATGTGGAGGGACTTGGGAGGCTCTCTCCTCTCCAGGACCAGGAGCTATTTTTAGTTCCCTCGCTGCCTACCCCAAGATGAGCAACCATTCAATGAACCAAGTCTCCCAATCCTCCCCACCCCTCCCTCATCCTAACTTACTTCCTTGGCTCCCAGCACTAATGAACACTGGTAAAACCAGCACTGGGAGCAGCTTGCAGGAAGGGGGTTTGATGGGCTCAGGGTTGTCTGCCCACAATGGAGGAGGGCTTGTCTGTCTGGGATTGGGGCAAGGGACTGGGGAGCTAAAAATAGCCTCGTACCAGTGGAAGGGTAGGAAAAAGGTATCCCTGGAGCTGGGACCAGTGGTTGGACTTTCCCAGCTCTGGGGCTGTGCTGGAAACATGCCAGACCTGATCTAAGTTAGACTACCTCTGAGGTACAATTAATTAGATTGGTTTGGTCATTTTTAAACTGATCTCACCTTCCTGATCTTCTCTACACTTTGCACTTAGATTGACCAAAATAGGAATCTTAATTATAAGGTCCACACCCGGGCGAGCTAAATTAGATTTTTTTTTAACAAAATCTAACTTCCACAAATATCTGTACGTACTCATAGTTTTATTTATAATGCCAAGTGAGATTTAAGCATGAATGGCCCATCTTCAGGTCATGGAAGTGTTCCAATAAATTGCAACTTTCAGTCTAAATTGATAGCTTTCAGAGATTGTATGCACGTGTCTCTCCCTTTTGCCAATAATTAAAATAATGCACTAAATATGATCAGGAATTCTTGACTGTTAAATGTAACATTCTATCAGAGGCTTCTGATTTGAGTTTCTAATTGTTGTACTCCCAAGATATAATATATTGGATCAGAATTCTGGGAGGAAGACAGATTGCTGCTATGTATGGAAAGGTATGAGAATATAATTCATCTACCAGCCTCCTGGTCTATCCTGATGAATCATTATTATCTAAATGTACCACTTTTGAAGAGAAAACCAGTGTTTCTAGCACTGATTCAAAGTTTTATCTTTGCTAGGGTAATAAATGATGAACATTTAATGAGTCTAGATACTGGTAGAATATAAGAATACATTTTGATGTTTTTTTTAAGTTGGTATAAGACACTGAGCTCAGTGCATTTACTCTTAATATACAAAGATATAACTGAAAGTAAGATCTAACGTATTGGGGTAAGTAATCAAGAAAGAAGATGCAAAATATCAAAAATATATTTATCATAGAGGAGGTGCCCTAGAGAAGATATCCAGCTCTACCTTGTCAGGACACTGATATATTTAATAATATACTTGATCATGTTGTACGTTCTTCCTTTTTGGTCTCACTTAATCTAATGTAACGTGACATGGTAGAGCGCTAGAGATTTCAATTATATATATATGGGGCCTTTGTTTTTTGACAACAGTAGTCAAACTTGCTGTTTCATGTTTGCTTCCCTGTAGAATAAATCTTTCAGATAATCTAGTTCTGTAGGGGGGGAAGCAAACAGCTTTTTCCTGCCCTCCTCTTCCCCGAGAAAAATAATTCTACATTGACAAATATAGATGTGCCAGTCAACAAAATCACAGAATATGTGATATAAGATAATACTTTGAAATCCCCTACCACTTCCAAACAGAACCAAAAACTCCAAAAAAAAATAGTGTGCAGTACCTACTGTGTCTGTCATTTAATAGAAATTGTCTCAGACCAGATTTTTCCACCTTGAGTTGGCATAATCTTCCCCCTTCTGTTTTGAGTATTCCTTAAGAGTTCCTCTGATTTTGGGTACTGTTGAGGTTAAATAAGTTGAGTGTGGCAGGATCTAGCTCTTGGGTGGAAATAGATTCTGATAATACTATTTCCTGTTCTTTTGCCTTTATTTTATCAAATGAGTCATCTCTATGAAAGCTGAAAATCTTCAAGAGAGAGGATTATACCCAGAAAACCTATCTATTATGACAATTAACGAACTTATGTTTGTTGCATTAGACCACATTCTTTCTCTTTTTATTCTCTTTAGTACTCCATAGTGAAGTATGCTTTTTCTCCCTGGGATGCCAGGTGAAATGGATGGTGTGATTTAGAAAATATACATTTTGTTGTGCCCCATTGGATATCTGATTAATTGGGGACAGAAAATTCTTGCAAAAATGTTAGCATGCCATTAATTTTCACTGTATTTTGTATGCTTATGCCCTCTGAGAATTTTATTTGATATTCAGTTACAACCAACAGATTTCAATATTTATGTCTGTGATATCAAAGAGTGTCTGAAATAAAGGGCACTGGAATATATTTATGTGACAAAAATATAGGCACAGGGATCCTTATACCTAAATACCACTTTTTAACATCATTACAGGTTACAAAAGCCCTGAGGTAAGTGGGGAAGAGGGAGACCTGGAGGAAGAGGAAGCAGGAGGGGGCAACAGGGGAGGTGTTCTCATACTTCCTGAGATGTCAGGGCAATCAACTAGTTACCTTAGCATTGTGGGGGCTGAGAAATTGGCCAGAATGGGGCCACCAATGGAGTGGAATTAGGTGCAACATGCTTGATGGTTGCAAAAAGAAAACTTTACTTACAAAGTTGCAATACAGGGACTTGCGTTGATGTATACAGTGTAGGTACACTCCGTAGAGTTGCAGAAACAGAAAAGTAGAAAACAAGGTGGCACAGCGATGCTGAGGGTATGGGGTACGTCGGGAATTCGTCGACGGGGAGTTGTTGGTAGTTGATCAGGCCTCCAATGTGGCTCTGGGATACACGTGGAGATCTCTCCCAACGCGCAGCAGAGCTCTTCTTCGACTTGGGCAGAAACTTCCCAAGCCTTTTGTATGGCTAGCCGCCACATATGCATAATTTACATCAGGCCAATCAAAAGCATGCACTCAATGGTGCAGCTGCAAGCTTTTGGCGGGAACTGATCCTTGCACCAAGGACAGGGGAAATCCCTGCACCCAAACACATGCATTGTGCTGGAACAATGCAAGTGTGAGGCACTTTTTACCCATTTAGCTCTGACAAGCACCTGTACACAAATGCATGGAGCCTGGGAAACAAGCAGGAAGAATTGGAAGCCCTTGCACAATCGCAGCATTATGATATGATTGGAATAACAGAGACTTAGTGGGCTAGTTCACATGACTGGAGCATTGTCATGGATGGGTACGAACTGTTCAGGAAGGAGAGGTAGAGGAGGTGGAGTTGCATTTTATGTAAAAGAGCCATATGATTGCTCAGTGTTCCAGCATGAAGCTGGAGATAGGCCTGTTGAAAGTCTCTGGGTTAGGGTCAGAGGGCAGAGCAACAAGGGGAGTGTTGCAATGGGGGTCTTCTACAGACCACAAGACCAGGAGGAAGAGGTGGGTGAGGCTTTCTTCAAACAAGTAGCAGAAGTTTCCTGATCACAGTCCCTGGTTCTCATGGGGGACTCCAGTCACCTTGGCATCTGCTGGGAGAGCAATACAACGGTGCACAGGTGATCCAGGAAGTTTGTGGAGAGTGCTGGGGACACCTTCCTGGTGCAAGTGCTGGAGCAGCCAAGTAGGAATCATATTCTTCTTGACCTGCTGGTCACAAACAGGGAAGAATTGGGGAATGTAGTAGTGGATGGTGACTTGGGCAGTAGCAACCAGAGATGACAGAGTTCAGGAGACTGAGGAAAGGAGGATAGAGAGCAGCAGAGTAAGGACTCTGAAATTCAGAAAAGCAGACTTGTACTCACTTTGGGAACTCATGGACAGGATCCCCCGGAAAGCTGGACTGAGGAGGAGAGGAGTCCAGGAGAGCTGGCTGTACTTCAGAACAAGCCTTACTAAGACTGCAGGAACAAACTATCTCAATGTGCAGGAAGATCAGCAAGTATGGCAGAAGACAAGTATGGCATAAAACCAGCTTGGATTAACAGGGAACTCTTCAGTAAAGTAAATCACAAAAAGGAAGCTTATAAGAAGTGGATCTTGGACAAATAATTAGAGAAGAATATGAGAAAATTGCTCAGGTATTCAGGGAACAAGTCAGGAAGGCCAAAGTGCAATTGAAGCTGCAGCTAGCAATGGATGTGAAGGGTAACAAGAAGGGTTTCCACAAGTATGTTGGTAGCAAGAGGAGAATCAGGGAAAGTGTGGGTCCTTTACTGGATGGTGTAGGCAACCTTGTGACAGAGGATGCAGAAAAGGCTGAAGTGCTCGATGCCTTCTTTGCCTCAGCCTTCACAAGCAAGGTCAGCTCCCAGACTACTGCACTGGGAAGCACAGTTTGGGGAGGAGTTGAGCAGCCCTCAGTGGTGAAAGGACAGGTTATGGACTACTTAGGAAAGCTGGACAGGTACAAGTCCGTGGAGCCAGATGGGACGCACTCAAGGGTGCTGAGGGAGTTAGCTGATGTGATTACAGAGCCATTGGACATCATCTTTGAAAACTTATGGTGATCAGGATAGGTCCTGGATGATTGGAGAAGGGCAAACATAGTGTCCATATTTAAACAAGGGAAGGAGAAGGATCCAGGAAATTACAGACCAATCAGCTTCACCTCATTCCCTGGAAAAATCATGGAGCAGATCCTCAAGGAATTTTTTTCTAAGCAATGGAGTAGAAAAAGGTGATTAGGAATAGTTGGCATGGATTCACCAGGGGCAAGTATTGCCTGATTGCCTCCTATGACAAAGTGACTGGCTCTGTGGATGTGGGAAGACTGGTAGACACGGTGTACCTTGATTTTAGCAAGGCTTTTGATATGGTACTCCATAGCATTCTAGCAGGTGAGCTAAGGTGTACAGACTGGATGAATGGACTGTAAGGTGGATAGAAAACTGGCTGGAGAATTGGGCTAGTAATCAATGGCTTGATGTCAAGCTGGCAGCTGGCATAATGTGGGGTGCCCCAGGGTTTGTTCCTGGGGCTGGCTTTACTCATTGTCTTCATGAGTAACCTGGAAGATGGCATGGAGTGCAACCTCAGTAAGTTTGCAGATGACATGAAGCTGGAGGGAAGTTGTAAATACATTGGAGGGTAATGCTATGATTCAGAGCAACCTAGACAAAGTGGAGGATTGGGCCAAAAGTAATCTCATAAGGTTAAAAAGGACAAGTGCAAAGTCCTGCACTTAGGACAGAACAATCCCAGGGACCAGCACAGGCTGGGGACTGACTGGCTGGGTAGCAGCTCTGCAGAAAAGGACTTGGTTACAGTGGACAATAAGCTGAATATGAGCCAGCAGTGTGTCCTTGTTGCCAAGAAAGCTAACAGCATCCTGGGCTGCATTAGTAGGTATGTTTCCAGTCAGGCAAAGGAAAAGATTATTGCCCTCTGCTCAGCACTGGAACTGCCTGACTGCAGTACTGTGTTCAGTTTTGGGTACTCTGTTACAGAAAGGATGTGGAGAAATTGGGGAGAGTCTAGTGGAGGGGCAACAAAAATGGTAAGGGGCCTGGGAGACATGACTTCTGAGGGAACTGAACTTGTTTAATCTAGAAAAGAGAAGTCTATGGGGGGATTTAATAGCAGCCTTCAACTACCTGAGGGGGCCTCAAAAGAGGATGGAGCTGAACTGTTCTTAGTGGTGACAGATGACAGAACAAGGAGCAATGGTCTCAAGTGGCAGCAAGAAAAGTTCAGGTTAGATATTAGGAAGATTTTTTTCACTCGGAGGGTTGTAAAACACTGGGACAGGTTACCCAGAGAGGTGGTTGGAGGTTTCCAAAACCCATTTAGGCAAAGCTTTTGCTGGTATGATCTAGTTGGGTATGGGCTCCTTTGAAGACCTCCTGAGGTCCCTTTTAAACCTAACTTTCTATGATTTTATATCAGCTTTAAGGGCTAGAGCACCAGGTATGGCAGAGCAAAATTTGAGCCAACCTGTGGCTTAGGAAAGCTTATGCATCTCTGATTCACCTAGTCTATAAAGTGGAACTCTACCCTGACTTCTGCCTGACTTCAGACTAACGTGGCTGACTATCTCTCAGTATTTAAGCTACCAGTTGAAGGACAAAGGAAGCAAAAGTGAATTGACTCAATTTTTCCATTTTTCCTAATTTAGGAGGGTCCTGAATCAGAAGACTGTCTTTTGTTGCAACATAAATCCTCGTAGGCTGCATCCAGATGAGTGAAACAGTGTGTTTCCCTGGGGACAAGTAGCAGCGGCACATCTTGTGGCACTGCTACGAGTCCCTGGGAAATGCCCATGCTGCACACATTTTGGCACATGGCAAGTTACCCCAGGTGGGGTAGGGGAAGCTAGGGTCAGGAGCTGTGCTGGCCCCAGTGGCTTTACCTGGAATCCTGGGGGCCTTGGGGAGCTGTACTCACAGCTCTCCTGCAGCAGGGAGCCTGGCCAGCAGTCAAACTTTGGCTCTGGCCAGCCAGGTTCTGGCTTTGGGACTTTGCTCCAACCCACTTTTTTCCGTGTGAGTTTTTTTTGACCCTGGGATATCCCTCTCTGGGAGAATGCCTGCATGTGCAGCACCAGAGACAGGTCTGTGGCACCACATACCACACGTCCACACTTGTCTGGATGTGGCCATAGAGGGTGTTTTAGTTGTGGACCATGATTGCTGGTACCAGGTCATGATCTTCAAGTGTTCTCAGTATGGAGTAGAGGAAAGGGGTAGGAAGAGATGGGTAAAGAGATGGTTACTTTAAGAGAATCCTAACCTGCTGCCTTAAGTACCTTTACACTATTTCAGAGGAGCTAAATATCAGTCTCTATGATCCCATAATATATTAAGCTTTGTGAATCACTCAAGTTACAACAAATTTACAGTCAGTTTCATGCAATGAAATGAAAAGACCCTGCTCATTCATGTGAAAACCACAAACTACTTTCCTTCATTAGGATTTTACCTCTTCTTAATTAACTTTGGTTAAGAACATGTCTTTCTCCTGGGGAGTATGAGGTTACTAAATCTCAGATGTTCCTCCCTTCAAGTTTAGCTCTTTATGAGGCAAGCCAGGATCTTGAACGTACTATACAATATAAAAAAAAAAAGAAAAAAAAGAAAAAAAATAATTCTGTGAAATTCAGTATTTTATGGGTTGTATTTGTGGAATTATCCTTGTTTTTCCCCCACTTGGATAAGTTGTCAGTATGACATTAAGAATCCATATAATGTTCAACACTTTAAAAGGAGCTATTTATACCATCTAGTAGCATATTCTATTATTTTTCATTTATTTTTATTCACTTATTATCTAAAGGGTGCCACCTCTAAATAATAAATAAAGACAAATCGTTCTGCATGCCATGAAAATGCACAATTAGAAAACATTTGTTTCCAGAAGAGATTAAATTCTAGACAGAGAAAAGGATGACAAAGGAATTATTTTTATTCCATTTTGAAGATGAGAAACTGAGGCACAGAAAGATCAAGATCCCACAGGTTGCCCGTTTAAGACTTGTGAATTCAACTCATTTGTAAAGAGTGCCATCTCTCTTTCCTAACTACAAAGCTATCATTCTTCAAAGCGAGAAGGGTTTCACTCCTGGATTTTGTTTTGACCTTCAATCTCTTTCAAAGAACAGCTTGTCATCACACCAGAGGAGGTAGCTGAAAGCTGTGTAGTTAACATTTTAGGTCCATTCTTTTATTACGAAGTAGGTTTGGACATGATTTTGAGGTATCCTTTGTGAGAGAGAGGTTTCGTAATTCAGTTATTCAGAGTTTGGTCATTAAAATCTCCCCATAAATCATAGCAAAGAAGCTTCTTGACTGTACCCAGACCTGGTAAATTGAAGCTTGCGACGGAATATTGATCTATTGCCAAATAAAAACTCATAACTATAAAGTCGTCACTTAATTTAGCCTGAATCAAAGAATAACATCAATGGACCCATTAAAATTCCCTCAAGATCTTGTCAGGAAATATAATACAATTTTCATGTTGTCCGGTGATGATGTTGCTTAATAGAATAACCCCTAACCTTTTCCTATTCCTGTTCACATGCAGAGGGTATCATCTGCCTTTCCCCAGGGTTGTAGAACATTAAGCTAACCCTGATTTCTTTGAGGCCCAAGACACTGTGGTCACTATGTCTGCCTGATGCATTGGTTACTTTACATTAAATTGTGTTATTTTAGGCTTCTCAGGAACATTCTCAGCCAGACTTGCATCATGTTGGAAAGTCCAACTCCAACAAAGGCAGTGGAGCAGCACTTATTCCAGGCATGTATCAGGCCAATAAAGAAAACTTGTTTCTTCAATAAGATTTTCCCTTTAAATTTTATCTTCACTGTCTTCCCAGGTGATTCTATCAGTATGTGTAGTGATGATTTTGGGACCTGGGCTAGGGTAGTGCGTGGTTGACAGCCCAGATGGTACAGTTCAAGGCCATAGAGAAAGCATTCATGATGCGGCCTGTCAGATTCAATTGAATCTGTAAATTCTGCTAAACAACTTGTCTCAAGAACATGAAGGAGGAAGGAATTTAAGCTTGATTTTGTGAACTCTTTGTTGGTTTATGCTGTATGGTTGTCTTCTGCTGTAGCATTTTATCACACTTGATGTTATGAGAAGAGGGGTGGAGTAGCACCTGGTTGTCTGCCCGTGAATAAGATAGTCATTAAGGACTATCAATAACTAATTTTTTCATGCCCTAATAGAACTGTGGGTGTGTTATCGAGGCTGTAATGAAATAGTAGAGAAGGAGCAACTGCTGGAAGAAAAACAAGATTAGGTTAAAGGGATGATGTAAGACCGTGGCTTGTTGGTAAAAAAGATTTCTGTGCAGGGAGGCAGTGGGGGAGTTGTGCAGTGGCTCTTTCACCGTCTTTCAGATAGCACAGCCTTTTGGATTTTCTTTCCTCATCCCCCAGGTCTCCTGTAATTGTAAGAAGGAAGTGTTCTACTTTAGGCACTGCAAGTGTACAAGTGTCTCACTTGCATATTGATTCACTGTGCCAATTCAAGTGTAAAGCAGCAGATTAGATGCTAGAATTCACTTTGTCTTTCTTTTGCTGGTGCATACCATGCGTAAAATGAAGCGTATTCCTGTTGTTTTGCGCACAGATTTATATATTGTCTACTTCCCTGATACCTAGTAAAATAAGAGAGGAGAAAGGAAAAAAAATGGAGAAGTAAGCTTTTCAATGGGGTTATTTTCAGAGGACTCAAGGGCTCAACATGGGGCGAGGAGCCAGGAGTTTCTGTTTTCTAATCATAGCTTAAGTCAGAGGCAGCCTCTGTGGGCTCAGCTACATGAGATGCACACTGCACAGTTGATATTGTGGAGTCATTTAGTACGTGCATAACCAAGTACTAAATGACTGCACAGTAACCGACATTACTCTGCAGTAGTGTCCCAACACGGTTGCCTGGTGACACTTACTGTGTAGTAGTGATGCTACTGCACAGTACTAATGAGTTACTGCACAGTAGTAATGAACTGCTGCACAGTAAGTGTCTTATCTAGATAAACCCTGTATGTGGCACATGACACTGCAGAGAGGACAGGGAGCACAATGGCTGATAGGGCAGGAAACAAAGCAAAGCAACAAACTGTGCAAGGAGTGCAGGGAAGGAAGCAGAAAGAGCAATAGATTGGACAGATTGGATCAGACCGACACTTGGGGAGAGTGCAAGACTAATTCATAGCATGCCTGCAAAAAATGTTGGCTTCTATAAGCTTAACTACTTAGCAGATTGCAGGAATAAGCCCTCTCTAGGCAGCCTAGGCAAATTGGTAGTGGGGAGGGGGCATCTCTGTTGAATATAAGGCCTCTTAAATATCTCTCAATATTGTATTCAGCTATGGCAACAAAGCAGGGGAGTCAAGGTCAAGTACCTTAAGATTGTGTTTGTTTCTGTGCATGTCAACTTATATCCATCTATAAAATCTATGTGAGGAGACAGAAGGATCATCTAAATCCATTAGCTGATATGTGCACAAAGATTAGAAAACACAAAATGAGCACACTTTTACAAATCATTCAGTTTACTCATCTAGTACATGGTAACTTTTATCTGTACTGGCAAAGGCAATGTTGGAGTGATCTTAATGATGACAACTGTAAATATTATTATGAATACAGTCTTTGCCATCTCCTGTAGAATTTCAGAATTTGTTGCAGAATATATTATAAATGCAAAAGGTTATGTTTCTATCCATTTTCAATCAATACTGTGCTATGTCTTGCCATACAAGCGTTGTGTATTCAAACTGGAGTTTATCATATAGAGTACAAGATTAGGTCTAGGATCTTAGGGAAGAATAATCAAAATCTAGGGATGGCAGGAGAGAAGGGGTGGGACTCATACAAGCTGTTCTTTTGATTCTTCTTTTAATCTGTATTAGAGATTACATATAACACCACCAGGATTCACACTTGATGTAAATTGCCATAGTTTTGTGGGTTTAAATGGATCTCTTCTGATTTGCAGCTGAGGAACTAGACCTGATACATGTTCTCTTAACTGTAAAAGCAGAAATGGAGAGAAGTAAAATGGTGAATGAGAGAGAGAAACTGTGGTGAGTGAGAAAGAAATTATTGTAGGCGAAACTGTGGTCAGATGGCTCCTTTGTCTCAAATTGCTACAGTCCAGAAAGTTCAAGTCTATCGAATATGATACCTAATGTATTCAGGATTATGGCATTGACTGTAGAGTTTCAGCATATATAGCCATTGCCCCTCCTATTACCTGCCTCCTTTTCAGAAGCTACTACCATCCATGATGTTCAACGGCCTTGAAAGAGCCTTGTGCCTTTTCTTCTACAACATAAGTTCAACACTATAGATGCATGTAGGGCTATATACCTCAGTGAACAAAGGTGTGTATCCCCTGTATGCATGGTGAACCATGCTGAGTGTGCCCCGGTTAACATGGAAGGCCATATTGGTTCATAGGTTCATAGATGTAGGGTCAGAAGGGACCTGAGTAGATCATCAAGTCTGACCTCCTGCCCTGGGCTTATAGATTCATAGATGTAGGGTCAGAAGGAACCTTGTAGATCTTCTAGTCTGACCTCTGCCATGGGCAGGAGAGAAAACAGGGCTCAAATGACCCCAGCCAGGTAAACGTCAACCCTCCTCTTAAAGACCCCCAGGGTAGGAGCCATCGCCACTTCCCTTGGAAGTTGGTTCCAGATCCTAGGTGCCCAGATCCTAGCTGTTCATATGACCCGTGGTAAATTTAAGCTCATATGACCCAGCTATGTAATTATCAAGCCTCCTTTTAAAGACCCCTAAGGCAGGAGCCAGCACCACTTTCCTTGGAAGCTGGTTTCAGATCCTGGCCACCCTGACTGTGAAGTAGTGCCTCCTGATGTCTAGCCTGATCCTACTCTCAATCAACTTGTAACATTCCTTGTTACTCCCGGTAGTGCTCAGGGAAACAGGATCTCACCCATTCCCCTCTGCTCCCCCCTGGTAAGTTTATAAATGGCCACTAGATCCCCTCTCACTCTTCTCTTGTGAAGGCTAAACAGGTTCAGGTCCTGTAGCCTCTCCTCGTAGGGTCTGACCTGCTGCCTCCGGATCATGTGAGTGGCCTCCTCTGGACTCTCTCAATGCTGGCCACTTCCCTCCTGCAGTGCGGTGCCCAGAACGGGATGCAGTACTCCAACTGTGGCCTGACCAGTGTCACGTAGAGAGGGTGGATAACCTCCTTGGATCTGCTCATGATGTATGTGTGGATGCATGACAAGATATAGTTAGCCTTACTGATCGTGTCCTCACATTGGTGGCCCGTGTTCATTTTACAATCAATAATGACTACAAGATCTCTTTCTGCCACTGTGCTTTCGAGAAGGGAGTTTCCCAGCCTATAGGTACGCTGCTGGTTCTTACTGCCCATGTGCAGTACCCTGCACTTGTCAGTATTGAATCCCATCCTATTCACATTTGCCCACCCCTATAACCGGTCCCTCCCTTCTAGCGTGCCCCATTGATGCCAAAGATATGCCAGGTTGCAATGCAAGTTGGTCTAATTCCTTTTGGATAATTAGAAAACAGAAAACGTGGTAGGTTCTATGGCAGCTAAAGGTTGTGATAACTCGAGGAAGTGGGTGAGGGAGAGGCTAGCTTTATGGGTGCTCCTGAATTTTGGTCTTCTTTTCGCTTCTCCAACTACTCCTCTTTTAACCACATGAAGCTTGTGGTCTCTGTACAGGTGAGAGAGTTTTCATCACGCTGTTACAGGTGGCCACTGAAAGAACAAAAAAATGTTGTTTTTTTTTCTGTTTTACTCAGGTATACAGGCCCAGGAAGAAGGAATCTTCAGTAGCAGGATCACATCCTTTCTCCTTGTATTTATTATTACCAAGAAAAGGGGAAGTGGGTGGGGGACCTAGATGGTACAGGCAACCCCTGCTTAGCACTCTTAATTGGTTCCTGAAAAACTGAGTGTTAAGTGAAACAAGCATTAAGTGAAACTGAAAGTGCTTGACAATCCAAGATGGTGATCCCAAGTGTTTTAATGACCCAAGGTGGCAACCACAAGCATTATAATGAAACTTGCTTAGCGCTAAGTGAAATCAGGTATCAATATTAAATGAGCATTATAGCGAAAGAGTGCTAAGCAAAACAGCATTAAGCAGTGGTTGCCTGTATTATGATCTAATAGTTACTTAAACAATTGTTTATAACTCATCTGTTCATAAGACATCAGTCCCAACCAGGTTTACATTTAGAAGACTATTATTACGGAGTGTATAACGAAGACATGTATAAGGACTGGTTTAATATTACCATATTTACCTGAATCCAAAACAACCGGTAATTTAATATGACCCCCCAAAAATAGATTGTATTCATGGAAAATATATACATTTCTTATAATTTTCCATGTATAGAATCTAATTATTGGAGGGTCATCTCTGGTTGCTGTGGTCAGAGCAACAGCCTGCACCACTCCACCTTGAACTTGAATCTGAGATCCATCTTGGATTTGAGTCCAAGATGGCATGGTACAGGCATGTGCTGTGGCTTTGGTTCTGACCACAGCATCCAGAAGCAACCCTCCAATAATTTAATATTATGCATGAAAAATTATAAGAAATCTATTTTTCTTTTAATTAAATGGGGGAAAAAATCATTTTTGGATTTGAGTAAAGACAGTATATTCCTCTAGTGTGTTTACTCAGGATTTTCCTTGTCTTTTACTTGGGGTTGTGTTTGACTTAAAGTGGGGCAAAGAAGATACCATTTGAAAATGTAATGTACAAATAAATTGATTTTCATGGTATTGGGCGGGGTGGAAGGGCACAGTTATAGCAGGGATCTGTTTCTTTTGTTTATTTAGGAATAAACAAAAAGTAGAACATGATTTTACCATAAAGACAGGTGACCCTTTTACATTTCCGTTTACCACATATTGCTGATTTTTTTTTTGGTCTGCCTGAGTTCCCACACTCTGAAACTGAAGAAGGCTCCACTTGATAGGAAACCTGTTTTTCCCAGGTCACATCATATTGTGACAGGCAATGCTCATTTTCAATGGGTTTCAACATATATAATCTTACCTTCTCACAGTTTTACAAGAGTTTACACAGAGTAGCATTCACTGAGAATAGAGCCATTTGCCATGTTAAATATAACATGATTTATTTTATGTGATATTACCAGAAAATTCAATTTATACTTGAAATGTACAAAGAAGCCTTCAAATATTTTCAGATATCAAAATAAAGCGAAAGAGTTTGCAGTCAGCTTTGACTGAGGATCTGCAGGTCTAGCCAAAAATCCAGTGGACTCTTACTTCTTAAGGAATATAGGTTTATCTTGAATTCAGTTTGATTTCAGGTACACTCCTATATAAGCTGACTGCCATATACTTGATTACTGTTTGCTTCCATTTAATTATGAGACTGTCCCTTTAATCCAAGTGAGTCTCAGGTTTTAGATAATAAAATAAGTTGGTAGCAAGTTTGATTGAAAAAAATATATATATGTACAGAAGGAAATTTATAAAATATCCCGTTTCAAAATTGTATATCATTTTTTTGTTGATGAGTAACCTTAACGTGGTATCTGAATTAATTATTTTTCCATTTTTCTTCCAGGTACCAGGCACTATGGTACAATTTGTAGGGGCTACCTTCCCCAACTATCACTTAAGCATTTGCTCAGCTTCTTGGACAGGGTTTGCAGTCCCTGATGGGTTCAGTAGTGACATGGCTGAACTGCTAGCAGTTATAATCTAAAATTATAGGGTGGCTAATCTAAAACCAGTTCATGGATTTTTATGTTGTGGTGATTTCAGTACAAACACATTCTTTGTGATAACTGTTGGTGGATGCTGACACCTAATTGCTCCTTAGCTTCTAGTTAAGGCTGCTTACAGACATGAAACATCCCTGTTCACCACACACACCACACCACACCACACCACACCACACCACACCACTTTACCTTCAGACTGGAGTGCCCCCACACCTAGCGCAGCATGTTCCCAGAAGAGGCATCATGTTAGTTTGACTAGGCTCACCCAATGTCTGTATTGATTGCGCACTTCAGCAGGGCTTTTTGCTGCTTTTATCTAATAGCTGCTTGAATCAGTTTTAATTAAAAATGTCAACAAGCCACACTGAAGCACATGCTCTATACAGACAGTGGGGAGCTGGGTCAAACTGAGGTGTTTCTCTTCTGGCAAAGTGCTGGTTTTGGTAATTTTTTTTTTTTTTGCACTTTTGTGAGCACTTCATATGTTTGGCATTGGAAATTAGAGGTCTCACATGCAACTCTAATCTCCAAGGAACCAGACCATAAGTAAACAAATATTTTTAAAAAAACCCACAATTTGGGATGTATGATTCTAAGAAAACACTACCTAAACTTAATAGTTACAAAGTAAAGAAATAACCCTCTGTCCAGCAATCAGTTAACACGGGTTATTATTGACTGAAATGCATATTTTCAGCCCCTTATGTGATTAGCAAAATTATTTTTGGACCTACAAAATATAGGGTTCTATGGTGTGACCGATATGTATAGTAAGCCATGAATGGGCATAGCTTAAAAATTTACAAAGGGAACTAGTTGTTGTTACTCAGATTTCCTTCACTAGTTTAAAAAGCTAGTTTTATGTATTTATTTAAAAGCAAGTGTCTGGCTTAAAGGGTAGAGTATGCTTCCATGGTAATCTGCATTTTCAAACACAGCATAGCTTATTAAACCTATTAATTTATAATTGTCTGAGTGTTACATGTTGGGCAGAACATTCACTGGGAGCTAAGTAAGTGATAAATAGAAATATAAAATGTGCTATCACATGTTTAGATTTGCAGAGCTTTACCAAATGCTTACAAGTCACCCAAGGTCCCCACTCAGGAGTGGGTTTTTTGTTTCATTTTGCTTTTGTCTTAATTACTACATGTACTACATTGGTTAAATGACAATGGAATGTTACAAATACTGAAGTTCTGGAACTGATGTATGAAAGATCTTGTTCAAAGCATTTTCAGCTGTTTTTAGGCCATTTGCCAGTCTCCGTGTAGTTGATTTTCTCTTTTATTATGTAGCTTGGGATTCTCTTTCTTTCTTGGTTATCTCATGTGAAAAACTATTTCATCTTTTCTTCTGTGAAACATTACCATCTCAGAAATATAGAAAAAAAAGAAAGTCTTGGGGGTCAGAAAATTAAAATTTGTTTATACAACATATATTCCACTACATTCTGGCACTCACACTAGGTAGTTTAAAGGGTGTCCAAACCACAGCTAACAAGATGCCTTCACAAATATTTAAAATATATATGTTTTTAAATATAAGTTATTTACATTTTATGATAATTTACAAATTATTAATAGCCATTAGAAGTAGTACTATTTCTGCATCATCTACATTTAGCTAAGATATAGCTAGATTTAGTTCTAGAGGCAGTAGAATCCTACATCCCAAATGCAACTGAAGGCTAAATCTGATTTTATATCCGCCACTTCTTTCTGTCTTGTGTTTTAAGCTAAACAGGCTTAGGATACATCACAATCTTTCCACTCCTTCACTTTATACCTTCTGGAGTTCATGTTATTTTTTGTATGTGTTATCTCTTACTGCCAGGCTCTTTTAGATACATCGCAAACTATCATAGGTGTCTTGCAGTTCTGTTTTTAATACCATGTATTAATGGAAGCAGTCTCTGACCCTTTATTCTGTTTTTTCATTCAGGTTGAGTCAATATAGCATATGACCAAAATGCTTTAGATTTGGAATGTGATAGAGATGCCCTTAATGGTTAGAGTCAGACATTCAAAAAGCCAGGCCCTGAATTAATTCAACCTTTGCAAGTTAGTCTAACCTGGCTAGGCTGAACCAGTTTGTAACAGTTCAGACATTCCCTCTGGACTGAGGAACAGTGGGCACATGCCTGCAGTTGATCAGGCCAAGCGCTGGGGGTTGCTAGAGCACACCGTCAGCTTCAGGGAAGCTATGCTGGGGGGGCATGGCCAATGTGGGCTGAACTGGCCAGAGAGGTGTTTAATTCCCCCCTCCCTATCCCACCAGCAGGGATCTGAGCCGGGTCTGCTGTGACCTTCCTACCTCACTGCTGCAGTGGTGGGCTAGTGTGGCTCCTGAGGCAGAGGAGGCAGGGAGGGGGTTATTTCCCCCCTCTATTGCAGGGAACTGTAGCCAGGTCTTCCTACCCCTACCACTGCCACCGCCACTTGTTTCCTGCTTGGGGCAAATGGAGAAATAAACCTTCTTTTGTTTCTTCTGCCGAATGCTGGAGGGAGGAGAAATAACCCTTGTCCCTGCCCCTGCACCCCACAAAGGGCCCTGCCAGCTAACATCTGGCCATGCCCCCACCCTGACACAGCAGTGGGTAGGGCCAGGGCCCTTGATGCAGGCAGCAGTCCCCGTCAGTCTTGGGGAGCATGAGCCCCTTCCCAGCTGGGGGTCCACTGCAGGGCAGGGAGAGCTCCAGCAGACTTCATGAAGCAGCACCAGAGCCTGGGGAGAGGGGGGACAGAGCCCTCCAAGCCACCTGCAGCACCACCATGCTCCGCAGCAGCATTTCTCACCCCACAGCATGGCCCCCCACTGGGAAGAAACTCACATTTGGAGAAACCATGGCAAGCTGCTTCCCCCATCATGGTTATGCCCCCCTTGCCACTGCCCTAACATCAGCTGGCAGGGCCCCTTGGTGGAGGCAGGGAATGGGGTTATTCCCCACGCTGTCCCAAGGTCACTGCAACAGGGTCTGCCTGCCCTGGCCACCACTGCTGCTCACTCTGTGCTCAGGGCAAGTGGTGGAATAATCCCACTCCTGCCCCTTCCCTCCAGCATCTGAATTAGGGGGGCATATTTCACTGCTTTCCCCAAGCACATGACAAGGCCCCTTGGCAGGGGATGGTGGTTATTCCTTCTCCCTCTGGTGCCTGGGGGAGGGTATAGGAGGGGGCTTATTCCACTGCTTGCCCCAAGCAGGGAACAAACAGCAGCACTGGTTGGGGCAGGCAGACCTGCCTGCAGTTCCTTGGGGGTAGAAGTGAGAATAACCCCCTTCCCTGCTTCCTCTACCTCCAGGGCCATGCGGACCCCCTGCAGCAGCAGCAAGTGGGGGAGTGTCCTGCAGACCTGGCTCTAGTCCCTGCTGGTGGGACAAGGAGGGGGAAAGTATAATAAAGTGAACTCTAAATAAATGTTTCATGAATTCATGAATATAAATTTTCCTGTCAGCCCCTATACAAGGGCTGTGGCCCCCCAACAGGGGTTCAGTCCCCCAACAGGGGATTTGGCCCCTCAACAGGGGGCTATGGCCCCCATCCAAGGGCTGTGGCTCCCCAACAGGGGGTTTGGTTGCCCAACAGGGGATTTGGCCCCCCAACGGGGACAAATGGCTCCCACAGGGGTTACCACCCCCCTGCAAGGCCCACATTCCCCACCCCAGCCCCGCCAATTGCTGCCCCACTTGGCCCCATTCCCCTCCAGCTGCTGCAGCCCTCCGATGGCTGCCCCTCCCAGGCCCACCTCCTGCTCCCCCAAACCCCCCAATGGCTGCTCCACCCAGCCTTACCCCCCAACTTGTACCTCCAAGCCCCCATGGCTGCCCCCACAACCCCAGGCACCATAGCTTAAAAAAATAATAAAACAAACAAAAAAAAAAC
>JAGPOW010000261.1:131189047-131214459 GCA_030014935.1 Caiman crocodilus
TTTTTTCGTGAGAAGGGGCATGCTCATCTGGATGCACCCTTAAGGTGCATGTCTTGTTCCAGTTGTTTGCAATTTATCAAATCTTATAAAGATACTGGAGTGCCTCAATTTTTCAAAACTAGAAGCTTCCTTATTTAAATATTACTGCTATCTGAAACATAATTCAGTTAGAACAGTCTTTCCAAAACTGCTTGGTAGGAGCAGCCATGTGGCCCACAATCTCTTTATCACCAGATGTGGAAGGACCAGAATGGGGATTAAGGATTAGGTTTTAGAAATGAAGGTTAAACATGCATCTTGACCCATGTTGATGGTCCTCTGTCCTAAGTTTCTCAGAAGGAATACTAGGGCAGTAGGTCTGACTGTGGTTCTTTGAGAACAAATGAATCTCATTTAAAAAAAAAAATCACGTATCGTTTGTTCCTAGAAATGGTTGGTTTGCCTGTTCAGAGTACTTTTCAGTGAATCATCAGTAAATAAAATCTGGATGTGAAGCAGTTATATTGTTATAATGTGCAGTAGTGCACATTAGCAGGTTTAACCTTGGCTAGTCAAGCAAGCAAACAGAAGATAGAATCAAGTAAAATTCCTTTTTTCTCAGGAAAAAAGAAAATACTAATATTCATAATACATCTCTCTGAATAGATATTTTTCTGTTCAATTAGCTGAACACAGAATAGCATGAAGTAATCAAGCTAATAGCCATTTCCCCTTATTTTAAAAGAACTGGCGCTATTTCTTGCACAAGTTTTGTATGTTCTGTCTTTCATCCAGGAGTAATGAAGCAGAAGTAATTTGTGTGGTGGGTGAGGGGAGGAGATTGTTTGTTTTGTTTCTCCTCTTCCTTTTGGATTTACTATATTCTAATAGACCTCTGATTTATCTTGTCTGGCAAAGTCGATGCTTGAAAAGACGGCACAAAACTAGTAGAATCCAGGTAATTTACAAGATTAGTCCTCCTGCAAGCGTAAAAGTTTGCAAAGTACAGTTATGCAGGACCTTGAAGTTGCTTCACTTGATTGGATAAGTGGGTATCTTTGAAGTAAAGGCCACAAAAAACAACTGAGATACTTGGTCTTCTGTATGTGCTCTACACCCAAACCTAAATGCTAACAACTGTTGGTTATTGATTAAACTTGGAAACATGAGGGTTAACAATCTGACCCTCTGTCCAATGTGCGTGAGCCATTGAGCAAGCTGCTTGTATTCCACTTGGGAGGAGATTGTCACCTACCGTGTTATGTCAAAAGGCTATACATTCAAGGAATTTAATTAAAGATTAATATTGTATATTATTCATTTAAGACAGCTTTGTGTCAGCGGTACGGAAAAGTTCCATTGCTGCATTCTGAGCACCAGACTTTAGTGGGTTATCACACGTTGCAGCAGGTCAATGTTGTCATCTTAGATGTGATTTATTTTTCCTTATTAATAGGCTTAGAGACTTAAAGAACCTTTTCTAGAGGTTGGCTTTTATTAGATGCTTTTCTTTTTTTGCTTTGCTTTGTTTTGACATACTGTCATTCTTAAATCTGATATTTTTTGAGGAATTTCAATCTATGATGTACACTTGTGAATGTCCTTTATTAAAAGCAACACCCAAAATAGTCATACTATTATGAATGTGTCAAACATTGTTGTTTATAGTAGATGACTATATTATTTTAATAAAAGACGATGGAATATAAACAGGTTCAAATAATACTAATAATCATGCCTCAGATCCATTCCCTGAATGAATTTCCTACGTGGTATTGAGGCTTAGACAACCTCCCTCTCTAGCCTCCATACTTCAGAAAGAATGCTGGATAGGTCTTGGGACCGGTGCAGAAATGGCAAATAGAGACTACAGTGGTGTGAGGGCCAGTGACAATGAACAACTAGAAAGAGACACAGAGGGTTTATATTGCTGCCTCCTCTCCCACCATTCCTTTTGAGATGCCTAATAAATGTAATACATCATGGGAGAGTTTTATCTATTCTGTTATTGTTTCCCCACCTGGGGATTCCCTTAAGAGAGTCAATGGCAGTTACAGTCATTACTGGAGGGCAGAAATTAGGGGTGGAGGTTCTAATGGCTTAGGTGACTACAAAAGGAAATTATCTTTGTGATATGAAACTATGCTTACATGAGTAATTCTTCACTCTTGTGAAGTTAGTGAAGAATGTAGACCTGGGATGGCATGCACAGGTAAAAATGAATATGGGATGCCCAGGTGAAAATTATACACGTGAATCACAATTGTAGAGTTAGGCCTATAAAATACAAATTACCATCTGACTTCTTTATACCTTTTGTTCCCAAGTACTGATCACCATAGGATATTTGCAGTCTGACATGATTCCTCTGAGACATAGATGCAGCACTGAGAGAGAGTAACCATTAATACAAATGTTCTAATAGTGAGGTTTTTAAAAATATATATTATTTTGACATGCTGCTTTCTTAGCTTGAAAAGTGATTATCTTGTACTCTCCTATACATTGCTTATGATCTGAATAGCATCTAATGCTGCAGCCTTATTGAGAGTCCAGCTTTCAAATGAGATGTACAGTAATGGTCCAGAGCACTTGTGGTCATTGAAGAGTCTACAGCACTTTTCCTCAGAGAAAACCTTGCTTCTCTAACCAAATTCTAAAATGAGTAATTGCAAGTTGATACTCTAAGACAAAAAAGTCTTGATTTCCTGTCTTATATTGCTGTGGGTCTGTGTTCTAGTTTTCTGTAGCAAATGCTATGCTCTTCTTGAAATCTAGCTGTATTTCAGTGATTATTATGTAAAGAAAATTTCACTATAAGTTACTGATAACACTATAGAACTCTGCTTTAGGTATTTCAGATAAATTAGGAAATCCGTTTGGTCTAAAAGTAGTGTTTTTACCTTAAGTACACCTCAAGGAAAACATCATATTACTTCAATACTTAAAGAAAAATTCCAAGCGACATCTATGATAGAGATCATTTAGGCCAGGTGCAGATATTATGCTTTTACCAATACAAGTGATCAGAAACCAGTCTATACCCATAACAGAGCAGAAGTTTGGCACACACAGACTTGCTTAAAAATGGTAGAACTCAGTGTAAGATCCCCTCCACCCCCACAGGTGACTGTGTTGTTTGCTACTGATCTAAAATATGCTGCTTACAGAAAACTGCATAGCTTAAACTGCATAGATCTATTCTGCCTCAGGCTTGTTGAATGTCTGCACCTAGCCTTAAAGATCAACCTGATTTGAAATTGACTTTTTGTCAAGATAGTTCTGGCAATAGGCCTAATGTGAAGGACTGCTAAAAACACCCATGTCACAGATGCATCCAGCACCCTTAAAATGCAAAATGAAGACCATGATAAATAATGTTTTTTCACAATAATTTTGGGAGATTAAATTACCTACTGCGTAGAATCATTGAACTGATGTACAGATACAAAGCTTGATTCTTGGTATGGAGTGATCGTAGAGTCCTACTGACTGGGACTGGAGGGCTGTAATTTGGAGCAGGAGTAAAGAGAAGAGCCCTGGAAGGAGGATAGATTACAACACACACAAGATTGCTGCCTGTCTGGTTCACTTGCACTTTCTGGGAGGAAAAAGAAAGAGAGAGAAAGAGAGGGGAGTCCCAAACTGCCAGAGTGCAGACAATCACAAAACGAATGCACCGTGCCGAAGAGTCAGTCCAGCCAAATACCGCTTTATATCCTTCAGGGGAAGAGGCTGTAGGAAGCTTCTTCCTGTGTCCCCTTCCAAGAGAGGAAAACTTTTCCAACCATGGGATAGGATGTCAACTGTGCAATCAAGAGATTGCTGGTAGGGAAGCTTCCTACTGGACTAGGTTATCAACCTACTTATTGCATATGTCATCACTCCACAGTCACAGAGAGATATACAGAGAGTGCTCTTGCATCAGCAGCATGTCCTAGTTCAAAACACAATCTGTTTCTTGGGGTTTTTAATAATAACACGATGCTTCTCAAGTAGTATTATTCTCTCCTACCCTGCCAAGTGCTGATAGACTACTTCTAAGGAACTTACAAACCTAGAAATATCTTTGTCCCCCTTCCTTTACGTAATTCCAGTGGCGAGTCTGAGATTTGGTCCGTGTGTGTTACCAGGGGATGGCTTTATTGGTTAGGTTATATGGCATTTGGATAATGGTTTTGGGAATACCCCACTTATGACTTTAAATATTGAGCCTGGATATTAACTTTGGGTTTAACTTTCAAGAGAATATTTTTAATTTACCCCAAATCATTTAATGTCAGAGTCATCTACTGTAGTTGCAAACTAATGAGAAACTATCAACCCATGAAGGATGGGGCCTAGTGATTGAATGCTTTGGCCTTGGAGTGAAGAAAACCAGCTAACTAGTTAGCAGTTTAAGAATTCACTGTTCGTTGTCCCTATCATTCCTCTGAAATGAATCTCAGCCTACAGTATATTATGATATCAATTATACATCTATGCTTGGCATTTATAATTAAAGGGTTTTTCATGTTAAGACGGTAGCTACAAATTTGCTGTATATTTGTTGAGGAAAATATGCTCATTGTTTCAGGTACAGAACTATATGGAAAGAATTCTTATGTCCTGATTCACCAAAACATGCTTAAGTTGAGCAAGGCTTAAAATAATTGGTGTCTTAATTGGTACGCTTATAAGTAAAATGCAAATGTAGCCTTAATTGGGGAACTGTATGGTTATTCTCATTATCATTACCACCCTCATCACAATGTTTAGAGGCTCCAAGCAAGGCCAGAACTCCATTTGACCTTTCCATGAAGGGGCAGTGAGAAAAATAGTGTATAGCCCAATAATCCTGTGATATAAATTGATTAACTAGATAAAGATCAGGAGAAAGGAAATAATATCATTTCTATTTTATAGCTGGAAACCCAGAGAAACAAGGAGTGCTAGTGACTTGCTCAGGATCATACAGGAATGAACAGAGCTGTAAACTGAACTCCAGAAGGGTCCGATCCAAAACCAACTTCACTCTCCAAAACACCTATGACCAGTATATTTCGCTCTTAAAATTAGCAGTCAGCTAAAAGACACAGGTAACTTTTAGAAAAGAGGGACATGTCTGTCTGTGACATCCTTTGTCAGGTTGCCTATAATTGGAAAATCTGAATTGGGTTGGCTCATGGGAGCTAAATGTTAAAATCCAAATTCAGTCTTTAGCCCATTAAAATGTGTCTCATTTTCTGTTCCCTCCAGCAACACTGTCAAAATTTATTTCTTAGGTCTCTGGATAGATAGGATTTACAGCCACTATTTATGTCCCCTCCTTTGCACTGATGCATACATTTGTCCTTCCAAGTGAATGCCATCTGCTGGAGGGGCCAGATTCTGGGATCCTCACTTTTTATTTTATTATTTTTTACAGTGCCTGCCTTCTTCAGCATGTTTAATTAGCAAATTGCCCTGTTTAGCGCTTGTTGAGATTATGCCAAACATCTGTACTTTCTTCCTATCTTTCTTTACTTTGTAGGAGAAACAACCTTTCCTGTCTCTGGAGGAAAGGGGAAGACTTTTCGATTCATTCTCTTTTCTCAGATTCTGACTGCCTACACTGACTTGCTTTTGACATTTATTTCATTTCCTGATTGGGTCTGTATTGAATGCAGCCATATTTGGAGCAGTAGCAAAAAAATAAAATAAAATAGCAAACCCCCCAAAAACAAACAAAACCCAGCTAAGAATAGGCTAACACTCTTTGCAGCCAGCCTATTTGTCTCTCCAGTTTCCTCTCTGAATAACTAAAAGCAAATAACTCTTAATCACATAAGGCTTCATTTTCCCCCTTATCTCATTGACACTAGTGTAATTGATTATCTCACTTACATCATCAAAATATGTTGGGTTGCTCCAGGTTTACTCTAGCAAGAGAGCAGGCAGCCCAACTGCAATAGTACAACAGAAACTCCCCAACTGTATATTTTAAAAACCAGAGGGATGCAATCCATTTCAATCGTGCAGCTGAATTTGCCAATTACCCCACCCTGTCAGTGGAAGCAGTATTCATCTCCTAAGTTTCTTCCAGCTTCACAGTCAGATGCTGATTCTGAGAGATTGCTCTGTTTTGTTTTTAATTAACTGGATGCTTGGCATTGTGACCTCTCATAGTAGCACTACTGATCAAAATGCATGTTGCATGCTGGATGTCATTTTGTGGAATGAATTGAAAAACAAGAGAGCAAGCAGGAGAAAAAAAATCATCTTTTCCTCTATAAATAAATATATGAATGTTTATGCATATATTTTTAATACTCTAGGCTAGGAATTGATCAAATCTAACTAACAGACTAGGAAATGGCAACCACATATTCCAGTGTTTATTTTAATAGAAGTGGATTGACAACCTTTATAGTTGCACCATAATGCATAATAATTTCTGGAAATGTGTTAATTAGCATGTGGGGAAGCTCTTGGACAAATTTGAAAATTGTCTTTTAACAGCAGTTATCACAGCAAAATCCTATCACATTCAACCCTTACATGTTCCCTCAGACACCACTGGGCCCCAAGTGCCATGGCTCTGAATTTGAAGCAATTTCATTCTGGTTTTAAGTACACTGGAGACAAGATTGAGTCTGTCAGATCTTATTTTAAGTGAAGGACAGAACTCAAATTACTTTCCCACCCCAGTGGTGCTTGCTTTTATTTTTTATTTATTTACTGTGCTTTATTTTCGTTTCCACATAGTCTTCTATTCCATCAAATGCTTCAATTATTTTCACAAATGGCAACAGGGAAAGAGTGGCTGAGGCTCAATAGAATAGTCTGACTGTGACATAGGTCTAAACCCTATTAACATGCCTGTAGCTTTTAAAACTAATTTTCCATTATAAAAGTAAGTAGAAACATATGTCCTGCCACCATGGATTAGTGTTCTTTAACGCTTCCTGCTACACTTGTTGCCGCTGCCTCCAGGAAGCTATACGCTCCAACCAGGGTTTAAAGAGGTTTTGTTTTTATGTATCATATGTACTTTGTCTTCTAAATCATGGGAAACAATATTTAGAGAATGGGAAAAAGCCACGCAAGTTCTGCTTACGCCGCTCCCTCCCTCCCTCCCCCCACCCCTTGCAGACTTTTAGGTGGACAACGCTGAGTTTAAATCTCCAAGTTGCTTTAAATTTTTTATTAAAATTAAGTATTCTCATATTTTCTAATTAATGTTTCATTAAATGCTTCATGAATTTTTCATGCTTCCACTTTCTCCCAATATTCCAAGCAAGTATTTCTGCTCTTATACAGAAGGGCAAGGTGTTCTTTCTAGAAACAAGGACAAGAGGTAAGTCTGTCCTAGCTTGCTGCTGAGCATACATGGTGACGGGTTGCCAGGGCTGCATTCCAGCTATAGTAACCATAGTTTCTCATCACACTTTTGCCTTGCCCTTTCCCAGTGACAGCCACAAGAATAACCCTTCATTGTGAAGCAAAACACAGCTTGATAAACAGTTGATAGCTAAGTTATTGCAGTAATGAGGTTCCCACAGCAGGACAGGCATGGTCTTAGGTACCAAGATACTTGCAATAAACTCTGCATATACAGCTCCCTGAGATGACATGAGTTATTCTGTGATGTGCTTTGTTCTACACTGGTTGTCAGGTCCAAATCTAAGGTTGGTGGTAAAGGTGCACAACAGGTACAGAGAAACAGAAGTCTTTATTCTACTCGCACTAGTCCAGTGTAATCAATACTGATTCCATCAAAGTTATGAGAGGTACCAGCAAGGTAAAACTTGTATGCAACCAGCCTCATGATTACTGCGTTCAATTCTGTCTCTGTGGGTAGCCCATTTGTAAAATGAGAATTAAAAGATCAAGTGGCTCAGTTTTTCATTTAATTGGTATATTTAGGTGGTAATCTGTTTACTACCCAAGCTGGTGAAAATTAAACACTGAAATATACCACCTCAAAACTAAAACAATTTGCTGATACAGTGTTGTCCAACTGCTATTTAACCTACTGCCGGGACATAGTCCACCCTCCCACCTCCCAGTAAAGTTGATGTAATAGTTAAAATTATGAAAAACTCCATGAACAATTCTGGGAACCCTCAGAACAGTGCACGTGTTTAGATCCATTGTATGGGATGCTTGAATGCCAACATCACCCCAACTAGTAACCCTTTCAGCTGCAAATCTGATAGCTTGACTAGTGTGGCAGATCCTATATCACTCTCTGTGTTATAATGAATCTACTCGAGTAAAATACCTGCTGTAGTCACAAATAATGGTACACTACAGGAAATAGCTCTGTTTGGTCCAATACTCACTATTGTGAGGTTTAGTAAGAGCCTAGGCAGCCAGGCCTATGAGTAGACCAGGGGGTCAGCTTAGTGGGGGTACAGGTTAGGAGGGTATCAGGTCCACATCTGAATTGGAAGGGCAGGGAATGCAGGACCAGGTTTCAGGAGACTTAAGAGGGAGATCTGAGGGGAGTAATCTAGGGTGCAAATTGAGGTCAATAGCCAAGGGAATAAGAGAGCCAGGTGCCAAGTTCCAGGGGAGAGCCAAAAACAGGAGCAGGGAAAGTTGAAGCTGAGTCAGGAAAACCAGAGATACCCATGAATTCAACACTTGCCAGAGCAGACTGAGGCTGTTGTCAAGGCATGCTGGCAGCCTGAGGCTGTAGTTGTGCTTAAACAGGCACGTGGTGCTCTCTCTTTCACTTACAGGAACAGTTGCATTAGCTGGGATCAAGGTCAGGTGTGGAAGTTCAACAGCTTGGCCCAGCCATACCTGACTGGCTAGAGGCCCTGACAACTATCTGCCTAATTCATTCCCTTTTCAGAGACTCCAGGTCAAATATTTAAATATTGGTTGAGGTTGAACACAGCTTATAGTTGCAAGCAAAGCGTATAAAGGAGTCCCTTACTTTCACTGGATGACCCATTTCCTCACTGGAGATACTGATAGCAGGCAGAATTCTGTTTCATTTACTGGATGACCAGAGTGCAGCTTGAGAGCAACTCTCAGTTACCCACCTATTTGTAAGAGTAATTTTATTACTCCCTCTGGGCATGTAAGAGGCCCTCTCATAAGACAAAAAATCACCTTCTGAAGGCAGGCAGATGTCTCTCTCTTCCTATAATAGGGACACTTACACACCTATAGGTGATGATAGACTCATTCCTACATTTCATCTGAGCAGTTCAGAGTTAGTTTCAAGCTGCACTTTGGTCATCAGAAAAATAAAATACAATTTGCCTTGAGGGGGCCACTTCTGGAGAGCAGCCCTGCATACTGTAGAATATGAATTTGGTCTCCAACTAAGTCCCATTGTTACATAAAATTACTTAACATTAATGATACATTTTAAAGCTAAAGTCTTGTGTTATTAAGAACCAAAAGTATCAATTCCAGTGTGTGTAGGTTTGTAACTATTGTAAAATACATGTGTTTAATATCAAAGTTTCCTAGTAAGTACCAAATAAACAGAGAAAAATAGTGTCTCAGACATATGTAAACTCATATACATTCAGTGCATATATTTAAAGTTGCTGGCAAAGCAATTGTCTACCCTGGTTCCTGCCTTATTCAAGAGGCACTCATACGTAGTGTTTTAACAGCCTCGAGATTTTGTTGTAGTGTCAAACTAACATCATGTAAAGTGTTTATTTTTTAAAGAAAATTCAAAGTAGATGTTCAAAACTGTATCTGACTTGCTTAACTAAGCAGAGCAATAAGTGGAAAATCACTTTTTTAGGAAATTACTATTAATTGATCATTCTACTATTACTATTAATCAATCACTTTTATTTTGCCTAATCATCCCAGCTGCCAGTCTCCTAATGATTGATTCTATACCAAAATTTCATCTGGATACAAACATATTTTTCTCTTGAAAAACAAGGAAAAATGCAGGTGTACGTACACGTACACATATGTAGAAACCTGGGTTTTAGGTCCTCCTGCCTCAGGGAAGTACATCTTCCAGAAGACTGGTCCAACTATCCATCTGTACCATGTGTATGTATTCTCCAATCATTCACTAGAAACAGTGACATTGTTCAGAAAAAATACAAAGATTTAATAGGACATAAAGAACATATATTTTGTAGCTTAGTAATTATTAGGGCTGTGTGAAACTACAATTTGGTTTCAACTTCCATTTCACCCTTTTGGTGGGACAGTGTTTTGTTTTGAGTTTTGCTTAGTTTCAAAAGCACTGTTCTGTTTTGTCGTGTTTCGCAGTTTCTACGTTTTGCCCATAGGCTATAATGGGGAAGCCTAGAACTGCCTGTGTGTGTGTGTGTGTGTGTGTGTGTGTGTGTGTGTTAAGGCACAGTGGGGTGAGTACAGCAGGGATGGTAACTCCTGCTGAGGCCATAAAGCCTGCCAAGTTTCAAAGAGATAGGTACAGGGATTTCTGGGAAACTGCACCTCAAGCTGTTCAGAGCGAAACGCGTGTCACTTATGTGAAAGCACAGAGAAAGCTCAGTTCAAACAATGCTGCTTTTTATGCTGTTTTTCTGTCCCTCCCGCAGAGAACTGGGTTTGGAAAGGACCTCAGGGAAGAATGACAGTCCCACCCAAGCTACTCATGTCACTATCAGACCAGTCTTTCCCCCTCTTCCTCCTCCCTCTCCTTACTTTCTCTTTAGCTGCAAACAAGCCCAGTTTCAAAACTTGAAAGACTTCAAAACTTTCAAAACATTTTGACTGCCTTCATTTCATTTTGAGGCTGTTTTGAAGCCTTTCATTTTGCTTTGATTTTGCTGTTTTGAGCTTGAAGTGTGGCGAAACAGCGTTGAAACAAAAGAGCCGGTGAGATTTTGCACAGCCTTAGTAATTATGTGTACTCAGACCAATTTCTAGTAAGTAAAGAGCAAAGGAGTCTGTTGCTCAAAACAGGATAAGCAAAACTAACACTGCACATATCAACTGGCTTTCTTTTCTCTTCATTTTGTGAAGCTGATCTCCAGTCTTGC
Source organism: Caiman crocodilus (assembly GCA_030014935.1). Taxonomy (NCBI): domain Eukaryota; kingdom Metazoa; phylum Chordata; order Crocodylia; family Alligatoridae; genus Caiman; species Caiman crocodilus. The sequence goes on from JAGPOW010000261.1 coordinate 131,199,991, forward strand.
AGACAGCATTGCAGGCACTTAACTAAGGCAGGCTACCTATGACTCTTTTCTGGTCCTCTGACTCCCATTGTCACAAATGACATAATTAGAGAGCAATACAGCATCATAAATATCAGTGCCTGGAGCTGAGAGGTTGAGGTCCAAGTTTTATTTCAACCTCTCCACCACTGACTTGCTGAGTAATCTTGGGAAGTCACATATCTCTGTTTCAATACAACATTCGTGAAGTATTATAATTAGGATTGTGGTGATCCCAGTGGTTTGAGGTGCAGTTTAGAGAAAGATTGATCCCTTCAGCTTAACCTTTTGTTGTTCTCCAGGCTTCCAAGCCTCCAAGCATTTTTTTTTCTCCAAGCCTCCTATGCTGTACAAATTAAGCAAAAAACCTATCAGTGCACCATTATGTATCCCAGATTAACAAGAGTTCACATGGAAATCAAGAGAAATTTCTAACTAAATTTTTGACTAAGTGGTTAGAGCTATTGCATGCTTTCATCCTTGTTTAGTGCAGAGATTACTGGCTGAATATAATTCTGAGTTCTTTTGAGCACTTATGCTCTATTGCCTATATGGAAAAAAAACAGTAAATCCCCCTTGTATGTACTATGTTATTCAAAAAGTATTACACATAATCTATGACTAAGATGTATTTGCAGTAATAGAAACCTTCTATAAGGCAATGCATTTTTCCCCACAGAATTTCACTGAAACAGCTATCACTGAACCCACTGAATTTAATGAAAAGATCCATGCTGATTTTAATGGTCAGGACTTAAACAAATAATAATAATTTCAATGTATTATCAAACTACAACCTCCATCCAACTTGACTGTAAATAGAGCTTCACTCTGACAGGCAAAATATTCTCTAGTATATACTAATATTTAAAATCCCATAGTATTGCCCAGTCACTGGAGGTGTCCAAGAAGAGGTTAGAAAACCATTGATCGGGGTTGATCTAAACTGTCTCTGATCTAAGTTAGCTATGCCCATATTCCACTATGGGTATTTCCCATGCTTCTAGGCTTTTCTGCTTCTTTTCATCACCATTTTGTGCTACATGTCAGGGTGATTTTAAGCCTCCCTCAGGACATTGGGTGTTGGCTGCAGCCTAGGCTGGGGATTTTGATGGGTGTGCCAGTGCTCCTGCTGGGACCAAAGCTGGAGCTTCCTGGCTAGAGAGTCTTTCTCCTCTGAACAGGAAGACTTGCCCCTCTTGTTAGGGTTAGACCGATCATTATATTTGGAAGGAATTTTATCCCATGGTTAGGTTTGGATGAACCGTGGGGGGTTGCCTTCCTCTGTAACAGGGAGTATAACCCTTCACTTGGGTCCTCTCAAGCCTATATTAACAAGAACTTAACATTTTATAGAAACAGGACATTGGCTGCTATGGTTCCCCTGCTTTACCTGTGGCAGGTTTAAGTGTTATGTCTTGTGTTGTGTTAAGGCTGATGGTAGTCTTTCCGTTTAGATTATGGATTGTATAGGATGGTTTGGATAAAGAGAATCCTGCCTCAGGCAGGGGGTTGACCTCTGGAGGTCTCTTCCAGTCCTGCTTCTCTAGGATGTCAATAGATTATAATGCCCAATATATTTTTGCAATGTATATTTGTATAGTTTGGTATTTTCAGAGGCACAAAGAGGAGTGAAATGCTTACATTTTTTTAATGCCTCCTTATACATTCTCCACTTAATCCTTAAAGATGAACAGTGGGCATGCATATGACTCATTAGACCCCTGAATGTTTAATATGAGGCTACCATGTAATGAAGAAAAATGGCATAGTGGTTGCCGTGAAAATCTGGGACTCTAGAGACCTGGGGAAAACAGGGAGTGTTAGACACCTAAAAACATTGAGGATGTATGTCTGATCTATTTAGATATCAGAGGTAACTGTTTTAGAGGTAGCAAAACCTTCAGTTAGCATATTCGTTAGACGGATAGTTGTGTACACATTTGAGACATAGAGATGTGGAATTAAACTGGTGCAGTCAGAGGAAATCTGGAAAACAAGTCTTCCACCTCTAGGAAGAGTCTTGTAGTCACTAGGCTATTGGAGAAAAGGTGGAAACTACCACTTACCTGAATTCAGTGCTCTGAATGCAATTCTGAATGTTCCTGGATGGTGTTCAGGGAGGTGTTACCACACTAAGACTAAACACTTAGCTTCTAGCCAAAGGGTCGGGCATTTTGTAGTCCAAAATAGAGGTGGTGCCAAGACTCTACAGAGAAGGGATAGATTGGATTACTCTTTATAACTTAGGCTCCTAACTTCTGCCCCAATCCTAGTTAGGTGCCTGTGGGATCTAACTGGATTTAGGCTCTAGACTGTATGACTCAATTCCCAATTTGTATAAGAAATAAAACACAGGGAAATACTATTAACAATAAATACCTTAAAGATATAGATTCTATAGTTCCAGTAATCATATAGGCATTGGACATGAGTCAGATGCATAGATATTCTGAATCGCTCCCAACCAGCACACACCTGACCATACATTTTGCATGCACAGTACGTGCCTGCATATCGTACATACAGGAAAGAGGTCACTGAAAATTTCCTCCATAATGCCTTGAATAATAATGAATTTACAGCATTTGTAATAGTCTTGAAATATGTTGTCAGGAGGCAAATGATATTTTTAATGAAAACTTTTACTGTTTTACATATGGGGTATCTTAGCATTCAGAGGAAGTTTAGGTGTGGGAAAACCCCCACCAATGCTACTGTTTGGGGGTTTTTTTTGTCGTTGATTGTTTTTTTTTAATTTTCTTATTGGTTTGGTTTGTTTAGAGTATTTTACGGTGTATGTAGTAAAATGCATTTAAAAATTAAGTGAGAGGCAAGGATTTCTTAGGGTGGTATCTTTTACTGGACCAGCTATGTAGTTGGGATAGTTAGACAAGCTTTTGAATGTAAGACATTCTTCCTCTCTTCTGATCGTATAGACTCAGACCATCAAGGCTACAATATCACTCTTATATTTTGAAAATTAAAGGACTTTTTCAGTTTTCAATTGTTAATATTCTAAATGTGATGACTTTTGACTTTTAACCCTGACAGCCTCCCAAAATTGAGTGAATGCAACTTATCCCTATGATACATGTAAAGTTTTGCCAATTAGAAAGTAAAGTATAGAAAAGAATCAACTAGCACATAAAAGAGAAGAAAAACAGCAAGGAGACTTGATTAAGAATCAGGGGAGATTAAAAAAAAATGAAACAGAAGAGAGAAAAAAAAATGAGAGAAAAATCAGATGGGTTGAATGTGCCTTGAAAAGCCTAAAAGCAGAGAAAGTTGAAGGAAAGCCAGATTAGGTCACAGATATACTGCAGTGGCAGAGTAATGCATACATTATTCTCTGTCTGAGGATTCACTGCAGGTTTCCGTAGCTTTGGAATCCACCAGAGCTGGAGAAGGCTAAACAGGAAATTGGGTGATTCAGAAAAATATCATGTGATTGGTTGGCCTGATTTTGTTACCCTCTGGGGCAACACCACTCAGTTTTTGAGCTGTATAAAGGGGAAATTGTATTCAATATCTACCATAATAATTCTATGGTTGTTTTCCCTATACTTTAGTGAGCTCTGGTGGTGAATTCAGGCCAGAAGTTAATTAAATAATGGAAAGAAAGATAATAGAGAAAGCGCAACTCAAGTTAAAACCTACAAAAAGAGAGAAACTTCAGAAGGACATGTTTAACAGAGGTATTTAATTCTTGATAGATGTCTGGTTGCCTGGAAAAAAACATAAACACGACTGATAGGAGCAAATGAAATGGTGTAAAGTGAAATAAGAATTGGCAAAATGTTACAAAATATAACTGAAAGGCTGAACCATAGTGGGATTGTCTATTGTAAGATCAGCATTGTTCAGGTTCCTAGACGTGCTCACGCTTAAGAGAAGACTTGCCCATTTATCTGTCTTGCCAGTCTTCAAGGATCCCAAACAATGTTATCTTTGTTTAAAATAATCAAATATGATTGTAACTTAGTGTGCTTATTATATTTGCAGCTGGTTTGGGGACACTTGTTAGCCATCATATAATATGACACAATTAATGTGCCTCCCTATTGCAATTGAGGCAGGTGTGATTTACTTTCTGTGAAGTACAATACAAGAAAGTGCACTGTCTGCAGGAACTTCAGATACCAGTTCATTCTCAATTTGTACAAATTCCTCTGAAGGCATACTGTTACTGGCAAAGCATCTGTGCAAATCCTTTGCTAGAGGAAAAAAGACCCCTGAAGGACTCTTGACACAACTTACTTGAGCTTGTGAAATTAATAGCACAGGGCAACTCTGTTTTCAAGATGAGACACCTCTGTCCAGTTCATGTAAATGAAAAGGGTTCAAGCTAGGCTTGCCATCAGCAGAAGTTGCCAAATAGTGCAATTAGATCAAGATTATTATTAAACTCATTTGCAGTCATTAGAGAGATGTTTGGCATAGTTTTTGTACTGATTTAATTATATTGGTTTGAAAAAGATATCGTAAGATGAAGTATGCTTAGTGTGAATGAAGTTATGCTTGTCAAAAGCTGTTTGCTGTAGTATAGTTTAGTACTGTATCTTTGCTAAATTCACCTGTACTGATATAAACATCTAGTATTGATTTAGAAATCAATATAATGAACTTGGTATAACAAGTGTGTATAGATGAATCTAAGCATTTTTGACCTGAGGAAAACTGAAGCCATATGTCAAATTAATGATAGAGTATACATCCAGCTTGTAGACTTGTACCAGTCATGACTTTTGTCTGTGGAAGAAGATTAACTTAGTGCACCAAGTCCCCAGCTGTATTTGCAGCTACAAAGATACTGTCTTCTGCCATTTAAACTAATGAGGCCAAATGTATTCTTAGCGTAAGCCCATGGAAGTTGTTTCCTGTTGCAACACCATCTGACTCTCAGTATTTTGTTTTAAATTGATAAATTTGTGTTTTGATTTATATTTGCACCACTCAAAATGGCAGAATCAATTCGTTTGAAAATTGATAAAACAAATTTCCCTTGGGCTATGACCTTATATGCCAAGTTTCAATGCAGAACAAATTTTTATGGTTGAATTATAAACCTCTAAAAAGCGACTTTTTTGAATTACAAAAGTGCTGACACAACCTTAACTTTAGCAGTTTGAATAGTATGGCTATAATTTTGTTAAACGGTAGGTATAGGTAACAGTAGCTGTTAACTAATATATCCTAAATAGTAAATGCTGAAGAAAGAAAAGTTGAAGCCAAAAGTAAAGAAGAAAATAATAGTAAGCAAGTAATAAATGCTGAGAGCAAAAGTTCCACTATCAATAAAGGGGATTCAGACATTTCTTTATTGGTTGTTAAATCAGTCTATTGAAATGTACTGGACATTTCATGAAGGTCTAAAGGAAGTTTATGTATGGAAAAAATAATGCAAAGCAGTTTGCAATGCAGAGGTATGTGCCTGACAGTGCTCTGCAGTTTCTCTGTCTCGGTTCTGTCAGAAGATGACACATCATATTATTCTAACTTTGTAATACAAGATTCAATTTTTCCAGAAGGTATTAGAAGCAATTATAACAGGTACCTCTGACCTGACTTAGAGAAGAACTTGAACATTATTATATTGTGTACAACGCTGTTTCTGAACGTGACTAAACTTGTTTTGCTTTTTTACTGTAGACATTGAACTGAAATTAAATAATAGTTGATTAATATACAAAGGTATTTGCAACCTAGGACCCCTTACAGACATTAAAGTGAAAACATGATGGGAACTGATGTGGAATCCCAATAATTGTGCTTCCTGTCATGCTACATGTGCATGGCTGGAGGTGGGATTGTGGGATCCCACATCAGCTCCCATTGTGCCATATTGCTGGTGCATGGGAAACCCAATTCCTGGCTGGTCCCAATCAGATAAGTAGCATGCTCCCCCAGTGGGGATCCCTGGTCAGCTGAGGGCTATCCCACCTCTGGAGCATATGAGATTCTTGAAAGTCTCCCATGTACTACCAAAGATGGAAATTGATCACCTGTTTAATTAAAGGCATGATAGGAACCAACCACAAAGTTATGAAGCATTCTGTGTAACAGAAGGAAGTGTCATTTTGTGTAATAACTTTGTGGCTTATTCCTCCTTTCATCACACCATTAATTGATTGAATGTGTGGCCAGATCACTACTGAAGACATGATTAATCAGTTAATCGTGTCTTAAATGTAATGTCTGCCAGGAGACATTAGTCTAAGTACAGCTATTCAGGGAGGTTAATCAGGTTCAAAATGGTCACCCAATTTAAACTTGGCTTGTCCCAGTACCAACCTTATACTTACAGATCCAATCTCAGTGATCAGAAATCAATTTAAACCTGCAACTGTATAGAACTTCCATGCACACGAACTGGTCTAAAAATTGTGGAACTAGATTTAAGATAAATCTGGATTATTGTAGCATTAAACTGAATTAATTTAGATCAAACCGGTGCATGGAACTTCTGTACACATTGCCTGCAGAATCCCAGGGCTGGGAAAGCCCAGTCACTTGTCCCAACCCTGGGGCTGTGCTTTTGACTCCCACCCCTACCAGGCATTGGGCTATTTTTAGCCCCCCAGCACCTCACTGCTCCCTGAATCAGGCCACCCTTAGCCTATCCCAAATTCTGCTCTAGGTGCTGCCACTGCTGGAGTTCAAGCAAGTATGCCTGAATGGGGGGAGGGACAGGAAGGATGGGGGTGTTGGTTCACCTGGGGGATGGGGGGCATCGGGGCTAAAAACATCCCCTGGTCCACACCACCCTGCTCTGGCCCTGCAAGCCCACCTGATTCTTCCAGACCCTCTCAGACACTAGCAACACCACACAGACTGCACTTGTCTCCACCCCTCTTGGGTCATGCTTCTCCCCACCTCACCCAGAGGCCACATCTGACACCCCCAATGCCCAGTGGACCCTGATAGTCCCCAGCCTCCTTATCTTACACAACTCCCTCACTAGATGCCCTATCCCAATTTATCTGATATTAGGTCACCACTTTGAACTGATTTAACACCCCCATAATACCTCCAAATTTCTGTAATTATCTTTAATGTTTTACTTGGGCAAGAATGATATTAAACTCCATTCTCTGTAATTTCCACATGTGTAACCCTATGTAAAGTAGATGAAAAGAGAATCAGGCTCATTGATTACAGTGTCACTTTTGACTTCTGGATTAGGTAGAAGGCAGAATAGATTTGCATGTATAGATCAACCATAAGCATGCACACAACACACAGACACAAAGTACAAACTCTGCTTTCTAATTGACTTCAGGCTAATACGGCTATGTCTCTGCTTCTGGATTAGGGCCCCTAATGTTTCTTTTCCCTTTTGGTCCCTCTTTATAACCGGAGCTTGAAAATGAAGCAAAACATTTCAGAGCAAGCAAACATTTCTTTTGACTCAAAATGACTTTTTTTTACATCTTTGTTTTCCAGTAATTAAAAAAAAAATGATAAAACCTTTTGTTTTTGTTTTGCACAGCTGCCAAAGAAAGGAATCACTTAGATAGCTCTACTTGATTGCTTTCCAAGCACCTTGAGTTGCACACTAATATCTTGGTGTTCACCACAGTATCCAAGCACCTTTCAATAGTGCACCAGCAATCAATGTATCTGCATTTGCTGGGCTTCTGTATAGTCTTAAAAAAGCATACTTTCGATACATGGTGTATTCCTGGGGTTACTTAAGTCAATAGCTAGCATACTGCAGACTTTGTGGCCAAGCTTATACCTATGACCTTCAGGTCTTTCATTTCCCTGAGACGTAATTACATTAGACATTTTCTGCCCAGCTTTATTTATATTGTGACGTTGGTGGGTCATGCTCAATGATACCCCCTCGTGGGTCGCCCCTCTCCCTCGTCTCGCCTGCCACGACTTTGATGGAACTTGTTATTTAAAGGAGGGGTTCAATGGAGATCTTAATCACTAGAGGGGTCTCCCGCCGAGGGGTACTCACGATCGCGAGGTCTGATGTTCCACGGGGCTATGCCACCCCTACACCCCATCCACTTGCCAACCAGTCACTTGCTGGTTTACTGATGAAGGATCCTGATCCGTTGGTCAATAGGCGCTTGTTGAGTCTTGATTTCGGGTTGATGCTGGTGCCCTGTCCGTGCCCCCTCAGACCCGGCCGTAATTTTTACTATCGTGGGACTTCTCCCTTCATATCCCTTAGAAGAAATATTCTTCTGCCCCTGAGGGACTTCCTGGGGCTGAGCCTTGCTCTGAGCGATGCCTGAGAACAAGCCCCTCAGGAGAACCCTGTGCTTCAATTGCCTCTCTCAGCCTCTGCACTGAGGGAATACTGTCTATCTGCGAGACAGTCTCCTGAGGAGCTGCAGCAATCCCCTCTTGCTGCTTGCCTGCCTGCCTGCACCTCCTCTCTCCCTCTCTCCCCGGCTGCAAGGCTTGCCGGGGTTTTTAAACTCTCCCGTGGCAGCCGCGTCGGCTGCCGCGATTGGCTCTGCTGGTCCCCTTGCTGGGAACAGCCGTTTAAAGGCGTGGCGCAGGAGCGGCTCATGCGGCTGCAATGGCTGCAGCTGCTGCTGCCGCTGCCGTGTTCCTGTTTCCCGTCTCGTTGCCTTTCCTGCCGGTAAGTGTGTTTTTCTTTCCTCCTCCCTTGGGTCTGTCAGTCCCCTGGGACCCTCTTCTAGTTTGCCCTGGGCCCCTAATGGCTGCACGCCGCTGTCACATATATCTTTCTTTGTTTCTTGGCAAAGCAAAAAAAGAACCACTTCACATTTTTCTTAATTATTTCTATTTCTACAGTTAAAATAATTAAACTGATGCTCTGCACTAACCACCTCTGAAGCCATAGTACTTCTTCTATTAAAGATTTTCAACCACTAACTTATACGTATTTTGTAATATTAGTTTACCTGATTTCAGCTCTGAGGCTCCACCTCCCATACATCAACTTCAAGGTCTATTCTAGGACTTCTAAATTTATATTGAACACACTTGAATAACTGTACTTCTAGGCAAATTGTTTTTTGTTATTGTTGTACATTTTTTTTAGGAAATCATAAGCTTAGTAGCATATGGAAGGAACTCATTTGTGAATCCTAAAATATACATACAGCTAGTTAATGTCAAGAAGTGAAATCAAATGGAGAAAAAAAGACATTGTAGCTGTCTTTATAAAAGCATATTGCTGTATAATATCAGGAATGAGTTAGAAAAACTAACCTTATTCATTTGCTGAAAATATCTCTGTGCTTATAACCAGTATTTTAGGTAACCTCTATAAAAGGTTTTTTTCCAAATATATTTCAGAATCACTTTGCTTGAATAGTATTTTTCTGTAAGCTCTTCCATAATGTCTACATGCCTCATCATGCTTTTAATGCCCTGCAGAATTTCACACAGCTTCATGTTCATTTCCTTGGAGATAATCTTGTTTCCTTTTTCTCTTTTTCTGCCTTATTTGGATGCAGCCACTCTCAGGCCATCTCAAACATTTCTTAGACCTCTTATCTTTCCCATTTTCCTCTTACAGCACCTCCACAGCATGCTATTTCCAACCTTCCTGATGGCTTGCCATTTTTATGTCATCCTCTTTTTTAGTGGTTCTCCTGGCTGCATATAATGTTCTGCCAGGTCCTCTAGCTTTGTGACATGGACACCCAAATGCCTCTGTAGATTGTTCTGTCCTAGCAACCCTTACCTTCCTATATGTTATGTCCCAGATAGTCATGCAGGGGGAAATAAGCCCCACAGAGATTTTCCCTGTGCTCACAATGATCCTGTGTGCCAGCATTTGACAGCAGATGGGAACTTTATATTCCTCACCATCTCTATTGAAAATTGTCCCAATGCCTACAATAAGTTAAAACTGGACTGTAGCAGCATTACCCTATTTTTTTTCCAGGGGTAAATTCAGTTTAACTCTGGCCATGGGATAAAAAGCTGACATAATGACCGTGGGACAGTTGAGGTATAGTTAAGTTTCCGAGTGCTGTTAATTGAAGAAACATGCTGTAAAAGGTTGCACAAAATTACTTCTGGAAGTGAAGTCACAACCAGAAAACATTTAGGAAATTCTCTCCTATGTTAATGATACAGTCAACTAAGAAATTATTTCAAATCAGTTTTAAAACTCCCTTGGTCCAGCAAGTAAGCATACAAGAGCATTTAACTGTCTCTATAGTTTGATCAGCTCCATTGGATTTTGCGCTTGAGATAATCTAAGATGTTCTGTCAGCTCAGCAGCATATTGTGTACTGCATATTGTCTGTCTTGCTCTTTGGTACAGGTTGAATGGGGGATTAATGACAGTGAACTCAAGAGCGCTCAGGGGCTTGCTCTCCCCACTTAGCTCCCTTGAACATCAGGTTGTAGAAAAAAGCGTGTTCACTTTTTGGTGGTTTATCTTAGTGTTTCAGTATTCAAGTACTTCCGAAGACCCACAGGATAGTTGGAGGTTAGTTGGGCTGCAAAAACTATGTTCTTTCTCAAAATTCAGTTTCTTAGAGCAACATGCCTTTTTGTGATTTGCCAGAGCACTCACCTGTTCCCACAGTCACGTGCTAAGCTTAGTGAAGATGCTCTAGAACCCTTTCCTGTGGCCATTCTCAAGGTTCTGATCTCCAGCATGTGGCTGGATGCTTCTTAGCCAGGCCTCCCAACCAAGACAGTACTTTGCCCATACCTGTTGCATTTTGAAATTCTCCCTACATCATTGCAGTAATGCAGTATAGCATAAAACAGGGTTGACACTACAGAAAATTTACCTCTTCTGTTGATACAGTTCTGTGGATCTGTAAATTAGGTAGACATGTCCTGTGTCCATCTACACCTCTATGGTGCCTCATGGGAGCTATAATTCCAGGTTCCACATACTGCCATTCTCCACTACTCCCCAGTAAGACTGCGTATCCCACAATGATCTCTCACTTCTCCTTGTGGCTGAATTATCATAGCAAACTGTGGGACTTCCAGAGGATGTGTAATCTGACCAGGAAGCCAGGAGAATGGAACAGGAGGGGCTCTTGGTTGTGATTCCTATATGGCTCACGTGGAAGTCACAGCATAGGGAGACATGGCAATTAATGAAATTAAATGTTTCACCTTGAGAATAACAAAGCATTTCATTTATATAAAATATGTTGGAACAAAATGTGCTGATGTGGTCTGAATCTTTTTTTTTTTTTTTATAAAAGAACATTCTGTGTCACAACAAGTAATGATATTTTAACTTTCCTTCCTTAACACTGGAATCCCCAAACCTTGCACAAAGCAGAAATTCATTTTTCCATCATCAGAGTTTAGGCAGAGAATTCCAAATCTGTTATTCAGTCATTGGGCTTCTGTAGCCAAACACGCATTTTTTTAACACAGCACGTGTGTTCAAACTAATATTTTCTATGCACTACGGCTAAGTGTATACATTTGGTGGGTTTAGGGGGATTGTGATCAAAATGGCCAGCTGATCTAACTTAGTTCACCCAGGTGTGGACTTTATACTCAGACCTGGTTTTAGTGATCAAAAATCAATTTAAACCTGTAACTGTACAGAAGCTGCACAGACACAGACCAGTCTAAAAATTGCAGCTGGTCTATGATAGACCTGGATCGATGTACTATCAGACTTACTCAATCTAGGTTAGACCAATGCACTGAAAATCAGTACAGTTACCTGCACAGCCCTGTTACTGGGAAAGCTTAGCTGCTTGCCACAGCCCTAGAGCTGTGCTGCTGCCGGGCACTGGACTATCTTTTAGCTTCCTGGACCCTTCCCCCTGCTCCCCAAGTGCCAGCCAGCTCCCCTCAGCCCCCATCCTGCATGCCTCTCTGGGTGCTGGATTTATCAGCATTCACTGCTACCAAGAACCAAACAAGTAAGTCCTGGTGTGGGGAAGGCTGGAAGTGTAGGTTCACTGGGGAAAGGTCAGGGGATAAAGCCCCCCCCACTCAGACCCCATGACTTTCCCGATCCTGTCAAATCTCCAGGACAGCAGCACCCCCCTCCATTCCCTCTCTTCTGTCCCCTGTGGACCCAGCCTACATCCCTGATCCCAGCAACCTGCTGCCATGGATGCTGCCTGCTTCTCCCCCCAATTAACCTTAGATAGGGGAACCACTTTGAACCTGCTCTAACCCCCTCTTAATCCTCCCAAATGTCTGCACTTAGCCTAGGTTTTCAGGGGGGGTTTTGGTAGAGATGAGAAAACTCCTTTCAAATAGAATTTCAAGCCTGGCTCATGACACTCACTACTCTGCATGTATGTGCTAGTGCTGGGTCAGCTCTTCAGCTTCACTCCTGTGCTCTTTAATTAGTTCCTTTACATTGTATTTCTCCAAATTGTCAATTAAGACAAATCAATCTGTACTCTTACTTGAGGACGTTAGCTGCTTTATAAAATAAATAACATCAGGCCACCTCAGGTCCTTTCCTTCTTGACCTTCACCATACAATTTATTTATTTCCCTTGCTTTCTTAAACCCCTTCTTCATCTTTTCTTTTCCTCCTACATACAACTTATTTGCATGAGTTTTGAAGCTGTTGTTCATGTCAGAATAATAAAGATCTGATGAAAGTGAAATTGTGGAAGAGATGTAACTCTGATGAGCTGGATCATAATGAAGTCTTCACTGACCTCTGATGGTCTCCTTTTTCTTGAAATGATACCTGCAGTCCTAAAGCCTATTATCAGTCCATAATAGGAACAGGGTCCAGGTCCTCAGATGAAGGATAATGGAAACATTCCCCTTAGATCAATAGCAGATTTATAGCACAATGGCTCTCTGTCATTTTTGCTAGGTATCATTATGTGGAATTCACCCACAGGAAATCCCTTACAGGACAGGTGCAATTTTGAGACTGTAGGGTTTCAGCTGATATGACAGGTGTTGTCAGTGTAACACAGTAGGGCTCCCAATAAAGCATGGCTTTGGTTGTTTACAGCATCAAGTCAAATGCACTCACAAAGTGATGCATAACATCTTAACAGAGAGAAAAAACGCAGAACTAAAATGCTTGTAATTTAGTAGCTCACGACAGTGATGTGAATGTTTGGAAATACAGTCAAACAAGCATACCTATTTACAGATGAAAGAGAAAAGAGTAAAATGGAATTTTATGTACAGCAACTATTTTCCATTATATCCTAGACTCTTTCATTATAGTCCACCTGTTCTCAAGAAGAATAACCCTGTTAATGTGTCTTAAGTAAAACAGTGCCTTTGGTCCCCCCGGGCACATCTACACCTATGAGTTAATGTGCATTAAAAACTGTGCTGATACACTAATATACAGTAAAATTAGGCTACTGCACATTAAGTGTCACTAAAAAAGCAGGTGTGTAGGTTGTAGTTGTGTTGGTCTAAGCAAATAGGCAGACAAGGTTCCTTGGGTGACTCTGATATCTTTTATTAGACCAACTCAAATAGTTGGAGAATAGTTATTAAGCAAGCTTTTGGGTTCACAAACCCTTTGTCAGGCCAAGGAAGTTTCAGCAGTTGGTGTGTGCTCTTCCTGGATGCCATGAAAAGTAAAGAAGTCAGAGGTCGAGCTGGGCTGGGCTAGGGAGTCAGTTGTCAGGCAGATTATAATGTGTCATAAATACAATGTCTATATTTAGCCTATGATCTTTAGTATCCAGGAGGTTGATGAAGTGGAGTTCATAGTGTCGTCCCTGGGAAGTGTTGTGTAAGTTTCCTTTGAGGATCAGGACTGAGAGATTGGAGAGAAAGTGGTTTTCTTGTGAGAAATGTGCCCCCACAAGTAATTGGGTATTTCTGTCTTTGATAGATTTCTGGTGTGCAGTCATTCTGGTGCACAGTTGTTGTTTGGTCTCTCCTACGTATTTTCCATCAGGGCACTTAGTGCATTGGATGAGGTATATAGCATTTCTGGAGGTGCAGCTGTAAGATCCAGGAATGCTGATGGCTCTGTTGTGGGGTGTAGTAATAGCGGGGGTGGTGGAGATGTGTTGGCAGGTTTTGCATTTCTTGTCCTGGCATGATCTGGATCCTTTTGGTGTGTCCTGAGCTTGAGGAAGTTTGCTTCTGGTGATGAGGTTAGCGAGGTTCGGTGCTTGTTTGAAGACTAGGATGGGTGGCTCTGGGAAGATCTTTTTAAGAATAAGATCTCTTTCTAGTATGGGTTGCAATTGTTTGAGGATTTTTCGTATCGGTTCAAGGGAGGGGTGGTATGTCATAAACAGTGGTGAGCAATTTGGGGGGGGGGGGTCTGTACTGCAGCAGTTCTTCACATGGTATCCGAGTGGCTCTTTCAAACGTGCGATCTATCTCTCCAGAGGAGTGTGCTTCTTGGGTGAAAACCTTTTTAAGATTGATGAGGTATAAATCCCAGGTGTTCTCTTCAGTACAAATTGAGGTGGTATCTGAGGGCTTGGCTGTATATCACAGCTTTTTTGGTGTGCTTAGGGTGATTGCTGGTTCTGTGCAGATATGTATGTTGGTCTGTGGGTTTCT
>JAGPOW010000261.1:131214559-131225723 GCA_030014935.1 Caiman crocodilus
TTCCCTAGGCAGTAGGTGTGCTGGACATTTTTCCTCCCTAGGTGCAGCACTTTGCATTTCTCCTTGTTGAATTGCATTCTGTTGTTTTCTGCCCACTTGGCCAGCCTGTCCAGGTCTGCTGGCAGCTGTTCCCTGCCCTCCGGCCTGTCCACTTCTCCCCATAGCTTTGTGTCATCTGCAAACTTGGACAGAGTACACTTCACTCCCTCATCCAAGTCACTAATGAAGACATTAAAGAGTATCAGTCCAACGACCGACCCCTGCGGGACCCCACTGTCCACACCCTTCTAGGTCGAAACCGACCCATCCACTACGACGCTCTGGGTGCGACCCTCTAGCCAATTCACCACCCACCGGACTGAGTAGTGATCCAAGTCACAGCCTCTTAACTTGTTCACCAGTTTCAGGTGGGATACGGTACCGAAGGCCTTCCTGAAGTCTAAGTATATGACATCCACCCCTCCCCCTGTGTCCTGGCATTTTGTAACCTAGTCATAAAAAGAGACTAGATTAGTCAGGCACGATCTGCCTGCTACAAACCCGTGCTGGTTTCTCCTCAGCATAATTTGTCCTGCCAGGCTCTTGCATATGTGAGCCTTGATAATTTTTTCAAAAACTTTGCCAAGGACAGAGGTGAGACTGACTGGCCTATAGTTGTCTGGGTCCTCCTTCCTCCCCTTCTTGACTATGGGGACCACATTGGCCCTTTTCCAGTCTTCTGGGACGTGGTCCGTGCACCATGAGCATTCAAATATTCCTGCCAGTGGCTGTGTAATGATGTCAGCCAGTGCCTTCAGTACCCTCGGATGGAGCTCATCTAGGCCTGCCAACTTAAAGGCATCCAGTTCTTCCAAGAGTCTCTGCACCATCTCAGGGTCTACGCATGGTAGTCTGGCGCCTTGCTGCTGCCTCTCTACAACCCCAGTGAGAGACTTGTCATGCCCCTCTCTTAGGAGCACTGAGGCAAAGAACTCGTTGAGGAGCTCAGCCTTGTCCCCCCCGTCCGTCACCAATTGCTTCTGGGGTCTGGAGTCAGGACCTGTGCTGTCCCAAGCAGTATAAAAAGCTGCCCTGTCCTGGTCCCAACAGTATAAAAAGCTGCCGTGGCAAGTAGCTCAGGGCTCCTAGCTCTCAGGAGTTTCTGGAGGCCAGCCAATTGGTACCTGGGCCACTACCCCTTGTGCTAGCTAGACTACTGAATCAGCCCTGAGAGTTCCCTGCACTCTTTACCCACTGCAGCAGTCAGGCAGTGGGGGCTGCTGCCTGGCTGTGACCTGCTGTGTACCTGCCAGACCCAGATGGGGACTGCACAGATAGTAGAGGCATCTGTTCCTCTGGGATAGCAGCCAGTGGATTGTGGTTGCAGGGTTGGCTTCTTTCCCACAATACTTCCATGTTGCCTGGCCATCTGGGCAGCTATCACCCAGAAGATGTTCCAGGTGTGGTGGCCTGCTTTGAACAGTCAAAGCATATCCTCCTGGCCCCATCTGGCCAGGATGTCCACCACAGCCAGCTAGGTTCAAGGTGGCAGCTGGGCTGGCAGGATCCTGCCACTGACTTCCCTAGCAGGAATTCTGGTGTTTTGTATAGAAAACTGAATAAATAAATAGGAAAAAAATCCCAAAGTCACTCTGTAAAATACCCCAAAATCCATGTTCCTGCACAAGTAAAACAAAGACCACTATATAAAGAGAGAGTGAGACAGAGACAGCAATCAGTTGGACAATGTTTTATTGCTATATCTACAATGGTAAAGCAAGTCTCTGATCATATTATTAAGGTGAACTCTAAATACATGTTTCATGAATTCATAAATACTTCATAAATAATTCATAAATGCTTCTCTCCCACAGGGCAATGGCCCTCACACAAGGGTTTTGCCACCCCCCCACAACAAGGGGTTCATCTTCTACACAAGGGCTACAGCCCCCCCAGTAGGGGGTTCATCTGCCACACAAGGGGTTTGACCCTCCAACAGGGGTTTTTGCCCTCACACACGAGGGGTATGGCCCCTCAATGGGGCCAAATGGTCCCCACAAAGGCTACCACCCTCCTCACAAGGCCCACATGTCCCACCCCAGCCCCCTGATTGCTGCCCCACCTGGCCTCATCCCCCACCAGCTGTTGCAGCCCACCCAATGGCTGCACCACCTGACCTCATCCCCCAACTTGCACCCCCAGGCCTCCAGGGTGACCACCAGAATGCCAGGCACCATCATTTGAAATAAAACAAAAGAAAATTAACAGAAAAAATGGGGGAGAAAAAGCCTCAGCTTACTTTAGAAGCAATGGAGAGGGGCGGCAGGGCCTCCTAGCAGAGCCCCCCAGGCAGGACAGGACAATGGGGGTCTAGACCAGGGCCACTGGGGCTGCCAGCCTGCCCAGCACTGTGCGGGTGTGGCCCGAGTCAGCCAGATGGCAGTTGGAGCTGCCGTACGTGCCAGGGTTTGTTTGTTTGTTTTTTTTTTATTTATGGGGTGGGGGGAGGGATTGAAGGGCCTTTGGGGGATGGGGCCAGCCAGGGCAGGGATTGGTAATTTGGGGGGGGCTGGAGAGGGGAGGGGCTGGCTGCAGAAAGGGTCGGGGGGGCTAGGGGAGTGGGCAGTGCCGTCATGGGTGTGCCCATGGTCCCCGCCCCCCTCCTTCAGCCCCCCTGACCCCTTACTCACCAGCACCTGAGCTCTGGTGCTGCAGAATGCAGCCTGGTCGGCAGCATGTTTCAGCATCAGAATGAGGGGCCAACCATAGAGACGTTCTGGCAGCCAGAGCATCTCCATGGAGGACCCACCCTCTAGTTGCCTCAGGGCATGGTTCACGACCGTGTCCTGCTCCACTGTTTTAACTTTCAATTTTTTTTCTTTAGACCCTTGGATATCCAGGGGTCTAATTTTCATTTTATGTGAGGGAAGATATTTTCATTCCCACACGTGCCTGTTGCCAAACCCCAAAGAGGTTTGAGGCCAGGCAAGATACACGTGCACATTTATCTAGACATGCCCCCTGACTACTAATACTTCCTGAGGGCATAATGTTGATCAGATATCCAGATTTATCAGTTTATTCCTGATTCGAACTGATTAGAAGAAAGGTCAGGCACAAGTACTTCCTTTTTTTAATCTCAATTCAAAATTAACACCTTAAAAAGTGGAGAGAGCTGAAGAAGAAAAAGTACAGAATGGTATTTCCCTATTCCAGCGGTTGAATGTAGATTTTTCCCCACTTCTGCATGCTTTCAGAAACTGTACAATTAATTATCTCATTCATTCTAAGACCCCTGGACAAATGTCTACCAAGCATGAAACATTAAATGACTTGGGAGTTTGTAAAACATATGTTTATTTAGTACAAAGGTTCTTCATCTGTATGCTTGCTTAATTGTCTGCCACTTGCTGGCAAATTTTTGGGTCACTTTTGTCTTTTGCCTAAGCTAAATTATTTTAAATAGATCCAAGATGCAAGGAGTTGTTCACTAAAATACAGATTGCTTGAATTCTGCATGCAGGAAAGAGATAGAGGTATATTCAGTTTAGAACCATCATCAAAGGTAACACTAGTTGTATTACCATGGCACTGGCATTACCATTGCTGAACGTAAGAATTGCAATTTATTATGGCTATGCAAAGCTTCAGTCCCTGATTCGATTCAGTGGAGATTTTGCCCAATTCGGTGGCTGAATTTCTGAATCCAAATCGAATCAGAGGACTCTTTTATCTCTCCTAATCAAACCAACTTAGTTTCTCCTCATGTGGAGGCCCCTTCATGCCACTAATCATCCTTGTTTCTCTTCTCTGTACCTTATCTCTAGCCTATACTTCTATACCTTCTACGTTCTTTTTGAGGTGAGGAGACCAGAACTGGGCACAGTATTCAGGGTGTGGGCTTACACAATTCAACTTGAATGGTAGCATAAAATCCTGCACTCTTTTATGACAATGAGAAATACTGAACTTTAGTTCAGCATCATATCCCTAAATAGACATGCCACAGATGGGAAAAAAGTCAACAATACAGCTAATTGGAATGTTTTCAATAATATTTGCTTTTGCTGCTAAAGAATGCTGATCTATCAAAACCACAATTTTTTGTAGAACCATGCCAGTCTCAGTGAAAAGATTCTGAGTTTCATGGGAGTGGTGACCTGAGCATCAACCCTGGTCACCAATGTTGAGGAAGTGTAAGAATAGCAGCAGCAGCCACCATTGTTATCTTGGCCACCTTGGACTCTGGTACTGTGCTGTAACAGACAAAATAGCCTAGCAGCTAAGGTACTCATCTAGGATGCAGAATATCCAGGTCAAATTGCCACTTGAGTGAGTATTTAATTATTCAAATAAACAACTCCAACAGAAAATGTCCAGTGGTTAGGACATTCACTTTGTATATTGCAGAGAAGACTTGAATTTGAGCATCCCCCCATATATTAGCGATGTATCCTAATGTTTAAAGAACTAGCTATTCTGAAGTGGAGAAGTTTGTGACTCTTGATTTTTATTAAAAATTCTGACAAGTTTTGGTTTTTCCCATTGAAGAATGAGCAAAAACAAATCAAACTGTGGGATGGGAAGAGCATTCCCAGACTGGAACAAAATGCTATGGCTGATGATAACTGTAGTTGGTTTTGGTTTTGGCAATGGAAATTGGATTGGGGCAGAGGAAAGGCATACTTTAATTTTCACCTTGCAAAGCAAACCAAAGATGCGCTCCCTTTCTTTAGAAAAGTGTGTGTGCAACATACCAGTTGATTGCTCTCCGTAGAGTCCTTGAAAATCAATAAGTATACTATTTATGTGAAATGATTTACATATATTTAATATGTAATTAAACTACAAAATAGCTTGTTTCGTAGGAATCATTTGGGAGAAAAAAATGAGCGGTAGGTGAATAGCCATTTGTCAAAATTTAGTTTCTTACATGTTTTAAAGTTATCAGAAAGTTTAAGGAACTGATCTCTGGCTAAACTGCATATTTCAAAATAAAATTGGTTTTTGATTTGAAAAATTACATGTATCAAAGTTTGAGAGCTGCCATTGAAAAGGAAGGTTGATCAGAAAGCCTAAATATTCAAGTATATCATTACTTAATTAGCTGAGTTCTCATTTTTTCTTAGAACATCTTTACATGAAACAATCCTATAATAGGCCAAATAATTATATGATAAAATGAGGCAAAACCTTGGCCACTTGGCCATTCACAGAGAAGGTAATTTTGTTTACCTGGCTATTTGTGTGTTACTGAAATGTTCATAGGAAATGGACCTACTTAATCTTGGGCCAATTTGATAAGACAATGCCAGGTCATCAATGTGTTAATTCTTCCCACAGAGAGGTGGTTAAACATGAGGGCTGTAAGTTTGCCCCTCCCCTCCCCCTGAAAAATTAGATGCACTCTCTTTTCTAGCAGTAATAAGGCTTCTACTGCAAATGGCAGCAAGGAGGTGGGAGCAGTGTCTGTACCACCTCCACTAAAACCAGTTATAATGACCACAAGCTCTAGCATGACAGTTTCCTCCACCCGCATTTTATGTCCCAGCTTGAACCTTCCACTCCCAGAGGAGGAGCTGGGTCTAGAAGCAGAGGAGCTGGGTGCCACTGCCTGGGAGGGAGGGGGAATGTGAGTTTGTGCTCAACAGATCTGAAAGTTCCTCTAGAGCCAGGTCTCCATCTCTGGAAGGCACCTTGGAGGAGGTTGAGGTTGTGGAGGAAAGTGGCTCAGCTGAGTCAGCTCCTTTTGTTGTGCCTCTGCCTGCTGAGGAGGGGGATAAGGAAGGATCTCTACCCACACCCCAGAAGTGAGGGGGTAGTGTAGTCTGGGATCATTTTGAGGCGGCAGATGATCCCAGATATGCTATCTACCAGCACTGCTGAAGCAAGACCAGCCAGGGCAAGTCTCCCTCTCACTCCAAAGTCCCTGTCCCCCAGAAGCAGAGGCAGGCCAACCAGTGGAGGAAAGGCGAACACAAAAGCAGGAGGCAGGGGGTATGTTGCTAAGGTGAATGAGGTCACCCACGGCACTGGGTTGATGTTTGCTGTGAATGGCCAGCCATTCTCCTTAGTTGAGCAGCTAGGGTTCAGATGGCTCATGGCACTTGTGGCCCCATCATACTGTTTGCCCGCATGCACTGCCTTCAGAAGGACAGTGGTGCCCTCCCTGTATGAGGCATGCAGGGAATACTTGAGGGCAGCGTACCACGTGGCAATGTAAATCATAGGAGCCATGAACCATATGGTGCAGGGGTGGCTCATTGGTCAGGGTGAGCTTGCCCATGGGTTCATGTTTACTGACAATGGGGCCAACACGTTCAAGGCAGTCCATGATGTCAACGCTGTTGGCATCTGCTGTGTGGCACACAAGCTCCACTTTGTAGTCAGGGACACCTTGGAGGGGGCAAGGGATGCCAGTGAGGCCATCTCATTTCAAAATACAGTAAGGTGGTGGGCTACTTCCACCAGAGCATCGAGGTGGTTAAGATGCTCCGGGACAAACAGGCAGAGATGCACATCCTGCCGCATAGAATCATGCAGGATGTGGAGACTTGGAGGAAATCCATGTACCTGATGCTCAAAAGGCTGGTGGAGCAACAGAAGACCATCCATGAGATGACTTTGCTTGGGGAAATTGGGATCAGTGGCCCTCTTAATAAAGCAGTGTGGGATACCATCTTTCAGATCTTGGTGGTCCTCAAGCCATTCCTTGAGGCCACCAAGACCCTCAGCACTGGTGATTCCCACCCTAGCCAGGTGATCCCCATAGTGTGGGAGCTTCAGAATGAAATGGACAAATTCTAGGAGATTGATGTTTCTGGCTGGGGCTAGCCAGAGGAGGTTGATGAAGGGAAGTTTATGGCCCATCTGTGAAAAGTATTTTGTAAATTCCCTTTGAGGTTCAGGACTGAGAGATTGGAGAGAGAGTGGTTTTCTTGTGAGAAATGTGTCCCCACAGCTAGTTGGGTATTCTTGTCTGTAAAGATTTCCCGTGTGCATTCATTCTGATGCACAATTGCTGTTGGATGTCTCCTACACATTTTCCTGGGCATTTGGTACACTGGATGAGATATACCTGCACCTCCAGGAACATCATATAAAATACAGAAATTCTGATGGTTCTATTGTGGCATGTAATAATTGTTGGGGTACTGCAGATACGTTGGAAGGTTTTGCATTTCTTGTCATGGCATGGTTTGGATCCATTCAGTGTGTCTTGGGCTGTAGGAAGTTGGCTTCTGGTGATGATGTTAGCAAAGTTCAGTGCTTGTTTGAATTTACAAACCACTTTTCATAGACAAGCCTATGAACTTCATCAGTCTCCTAGATACAGAAACTTATGCACTCAATATAGACAATGGATTTATGACACACTACAATTTGCCTAACATCTGACTCCCCAGGTACCTCTCCATTTTTACGTGCTATACCCCTCCCTGCCCCACCCCCCAGCCTGTCTCTCACCCCCTGATAACTTAATTCACATTTTTACTAACTGGCTCTCTTGCCTGCCTGCCAGCCTCTGGCTTCTTTACTACTCCTTCCATCCAGGAAGAGTACCAACTGCAGATGCTTCCTCAGCCCACGGAAGGGTTTTTAAACTTGAAAGCTTATTAAGATATCAGATTGACCCAAAGAACCTTGTCTGCCTATGTCCTTAGACCAACACAGCTACAATCTACACACATCCCTTAACACACACAAGTGTCATGAGTTTTGCTTTGAACAGTTTGAGGTGGAGTTTCACAGAAACCCTGCACCTATCTTCTTGATTCATGGCCTCAGAAGGGGCTGCTATCCCTGCTATTTTCGTCCCGCTCTGCCTTAACACACGTATGTGACATGAGTTTTGCCTTAGAAAGTTTGCAGTACAGTTTACCAGAAACCCCTGCTCCTGTCTCCTTGAAACTTATGAGACTTCATGCCCTCAGAAGGGACTACCATCTACGTTGTTTTCATCCAAATCATCCAACAAATGACAAAGTTATAGGTATTTTAATGATTCCCCATTATAGCCTATGGCTGAATCTCCAAAATAGTGTCAAAATTCTGAAACAGATTCTGCCAGATTGAATTGGGACAGTCATCTAAAACATTGAATCGAATCACTGTCCCTCCAAAACAGCCAAATTGGAATCCGAATCAGAACAGAGCCATTTCACACAGCCCTATTAGGCATGTTCATCTCAAGTTAAGCAGAAGGTAGGGCAAAGTGGCACCTTATACAGGTTTATACATGTGCTCTGAGACTTGGGGGAGTGGGAAGTGGGAGGGGAGGGACGATTAAATAAAAGTGGCTCTCAGAGCTGCTCCAATTAAAGTGCCTGAGATATCTTGTGTATCAGTGTCCCCATACTTAAAAATGGTGGCAGGGGTGCTTTACCTAAAGCTCATTGAACAAGCTTAAGATAAAGTGCCTCCATTGCCACTTTTAAATGCAGGGACACTGATGCATGAGATGCTGGAGTTTGCTGGAGCACAGTAAATACCATGCTCCAGCAGACTCCATTATTCAAATGTGATCTAATGCACTGTGTATAGGTGCCCTTTGGAGCAGCCTCACTGCTTGTGTATAGGTGCCCTTAGAGGCTAACCAATTAAGAGAGGCAGGCAGTGTCACTGGAAGCAATGTACTTCGTAAAATTATTCTACCTACTGGTTTTATCTCAGTCTTGTCTAAGTTCAGGACTGTCAGAGTCCTCAGGCAGGGTCCGGTCAAGCTGTGATTCATCATTTCAAAAGCAGAGGCCTGAGGACTAATGACACATTTTAACACGAAGAAACTGCAGTTAGGTGTTGTCTAGGTATAGAGGTCACTTAAGTCACTTTATCCTATTTTGTTTTCATAGAGGTTTCATAAAACTGGGATACAGTATGGGAGAGAATTCAGCTTTATGCAACCTTATAGGGAAAGACTTTGTGGTGGTGGGCATTGTTTCTGCAGTCATATGTGTTGGGTCAAAGTAGGAGGACCTGGGATAGTTCTAGCACCCTTGAAGTTTCTTGTGGCAGAATGTAATTTGTATTGCAAGATATCAAGTACCACAAAATCCATGACACTGACTATAAATGTTGTTCCTCCAACTCCATGTAGCCCATATGAGTAGTGTCCTCTGCTGGCTGCACAGCCCACTTTCTCCCAGCCGTGACAGTTCCTTGTTATCGTTCTTGTTTGGGCCTTTCCATTTTCGGAGCTGAAGTGCCCAGGGTTCAGTCACATGTGTATTTATCCACCCATATTTCATTACACATAAAGGGTGTCTTTACACATGATCCAGAGGTGGGGGAAGGGTAATCTAACTAAGGCAGCTCTGAGAGCTGCTCTAATTAAAGCATCAGCAGTATCTTGTGTAGTCATCATCTCATGCTTCCAAATGGCAGCAGGCCTGCTTTAACAAAATGGTGGCAGGGACACTGAATGCACAAGATACAGAAGCTGCTGGAGCGCACTAATTGGCATGCTCCAGCAGACTTGATAATTAATAGCATCTGCTTTGACGTGCTTTACTTACGGCACATCAGAGCAGCAGTCTTGTACTTCTTCAGGCACCCAACGAGTAAGAGGGCTCAGGGTTCTTCCATGTTTTTTGTTTTGTTGGTTTATTTATTTATTGCTAATTATTCAATTACCTGGCTTAGTAAGACAAGTTTCAGAATGAGAAGAGGAGAGCAAATGAGAGCATACCTCAAATGAAAAAATGAGAAGGAAAGAGCAAGAAATTAACATTATAACGATTCTAGAAGTCAGAGTTAATGTATTGGAAGTTGATTAAAATTAAGCCTGTTTAAGATAAGGCAATGAATAAAAGATAATAGTGCAAACATGTGGGCAAAAAAATGCACAATAATCAGCAAACATGAAAGAAAACTAATATAATTACATCTCATCTCTTACCATAAGAAATCCCATTAAAGCAGCAGTTTAAGTTATTTCAGCTTAAGTTGTGGAACATCTTGTGTTAGTAACCATAGGAGAGGATAGGATGTGTACATATTATTACAAAAAGACTCTTGATTCAGCAGGGCTCTAAATTTGATATTTCTAGTCAAAGGAGCTTGGCTAGCTAAAGAGTGAATTATTGTTTATGTCCATCAGGGTGGGATTTGGAGATGGAATCTAACAAGGGGAATTAAAAATAAAATAAGGTTACCATTTTACTACTGCAATAAATTCCATAAACACACCATAGCCTGTCAAGCATTGTAACTTAGCTTTTCGTATATTTTTAGCCCCATGTAACACAAGCCTATCTACATCATTGCACAGCAAAGTTTCCTTCAAAGAAATATGTATACATGAGCAGCCTTATTTAAAAAGGCTTAGAGGACGATTAGTTCCTCAGGCTATGTTCCTATTTTAAAAGGTACAGAGAAGAATATACAGTAGTCAGCAGCATATATGAAATGAGGAATTAAATTTAATCGTATTTGAAACACAAGTTAGACACTCTGCAAATATATATTGCAGTTTAAATTCACTGATTGAATTGGTGTTATAGAGCAATGTTTATTTCCTCCCATTTAAGCAAAAAGCTTTGTGAAGATTTTGTCATAGGTGCCTTTTCTTGTTAGCAGCATTTATATTTATTTTAATAACAATGGTTAACAACAATGTCAGTTTTCTTTTTCGAATACATTTTTGACCCTTAAACAGCCATGAAACTGATGGAAAAATAGCTTCGTTACTGTCTTCAATTTGGACTTCAATCTGCTTTCCTTTTTAACTAATATATATTTCAGTTGCTACTTACTCTTATTCCCACTCCCGTTGGAAGTCAGTGAAATTGTTTTAGACAATTCTCCGAGTGCTGGGTGAATTTTTTAATATAACAGGATAAATGCGCTAAGTATTCAGATAACTCCTTTGGAGGCTAGTCCCATATAGGAGGTAGAAAATTCCATCCATACTGATTGTTCCATGGCATCTAATCGTAGCTCCAAAACGGGCACCAGTTTAACCCCTGTACATACTAGTTGGAATGACAACATTTCATGATGAACACTTCTATATGATATCCCCGGGAGAGGCATGTCTGAGCCAGGGGTTAGTGAGGAGCTAGTTAGGGAACTACTGGAGAGGCTTGACGTGTTCAAGTCCGCCGGTCCGGACGATCTTCACCCTAGGGTTCTACGGGAATTGGCTGAGGTCATTGCGGGACCAGTGGCGCGGCTCTATGAGCAC
>JAGPOW010000261.1:131233418-131259464 GCA_030014935.1 Caiman crocodilus
TGTCTGGGGTCTTGTGAACCCAGCATTCATTCCTGCCTGTGGCAGGGGGTCAGGCTAGATGATCTGTTCAGGCCCCTCCTGACCCTAGCTACTATGAAAGTATGAACCACTGAGCTCACTCTTTGCAAGTGCATTATTAGTCTGTCTTGGACTACAGAATTCTTTCAGAGTTGGCCTTCCTTCTTTCTCAATTGTCCTGATGGCCTGGGCAAATGTACATGTAAGGTAGTAGGTCTTGAAGGATGCAATTAGCCTCTGGTCCATGGGTTGCAACAGTGAGGTCGTGTTTGGGAACAGAAACACCGCTTTGATGTCAGGATGCATCTCGTCAAAGATGGTTGGATGACCAGGAGCATTGTTAAGGATTAACTATGCTTTAAATGCAAGATTGTTTTTGTTAAATAATCGCTGAGATTTGGCACAAAACAATGATTAAACCAGTCCCCAAAAATGTTCTTATTGACCCATGCTTTAGGACTGGATTTCCATATCACTGGGAGAAATTCTTTGAAATATCCCTTGAAAGCTCTGGAATTTTTTGAATGGTACACAAGTAAATGTTTAAGTTTAAAGTCACCTGCATCACTGGCACTGAGCAAAAGAGTGTTTAGCAGCTTTGTACTCTGGCATAGATTTTTCCTCTTTGACAATGTAAGTTCTTGGTGGCATTTTTTTGCCAAAAGAGCCCAATTTTGTCAGCAATAAAAACTTGCTGAGTGAAATACCCACCATCTTCAAAGATTTCAGCCAGTGTCTCAGGAAAAGCACAAGCTGTCTCCTCATCAGCACTGGCAGCTTCACCTGAGACCTTGATGTTATGCAAATTGGCCCTGGCTTTAACATGTATAAACCACCCCATACTTGCATTAAAAGGCTCAGCATTAGGACGCTCCCACCGTTGTTTCTTTAGATCACCATAAAGACTCCTAGCCTTTTCCTGAATTATGCCTAAACTGACAGGAGCACAGTGTTGATTTTGATCCTCCAGCCAAACTATTAACAGTTTCTCAACCTGAGCAATAAGTCTAACACGCTGCTTGGTTATTTTAGCTGATTGCATAGGAGCAGAGCCCATAGAACATTCCTGAATTCTTTCCTTGTTGTTGGGTATCCCCACAATAGTCATTTGGGGGTATCCAAAGCTCTTCCGATTTCATTTGGCATCTCACCTTTTTCAAACCTCTTAATTATTTCCATTTTTGTTTCCATAGTAATTGATCTACCTTTCTTAGAAACATCACTTGCACTAGATTTATGGTTTTCTGCCATTATTATGAGCTAAGAAACACTATATTTTAAAAAAAAGTTTGGAAACTCAAAGATTCATCACATAAAAGTGGAGTTGGAACAGCAACTGAACATCTTGAGTCAGGGAGATGGGTGGCACGGTGGATCGGTGCAAAGAGATGGGTGCAGCAGCAAACTTGTTCACTGGTATCTTGTCGGATTGAGCATCATAAAGTTGAACCTGGCATCAGAAAGTCAGAACAGGGTGTCAGTTTATTAAACATCATAAGTGCCATTCATCCTAACTCTAACGTCATAATATCAAGGACTGCCTTTGAAGTTCTGTTGTTAAGAAGCCATCTCACACAGAAATACGAGAGATACTAAACCTTCAAATTAATTAGCCCAGGGAAGAGCTCTGTTCCAATCATGTAAGAAATGGTTGGTAGCACTTGTAAGGCATTTGCTTGTGTAGAGACAGACTTCTTTAACACTTAAATTACCCTTCTTAAGACAAAACAGATAAACAAAGAAATCAATTGAGATTGGGTTCCTGAAAGAGATTCCTGAAAGATCAGTAGATCATCCTGGCAAATGTTATGGGTGATGTGGTCTGGGAATAAATGATTTGTTATCAAACTCCTACTATATACATTTTCCTGAGGCTATAGGAGCAGATGAAATCTTAAGGTGTTTCCCCCATGAATTTCCTGAAACCAATCAACAAGGCCTTGATAGCATTTCTCACAGGAAATTGGCTATTTTGCTAGGTGGTGAACTTGGAAAGAGAGTTAGTTGTTCAAAAGATCGACTCTGAAGTCCATATGAACAGACTGCATTTTGAAATGACAGTGACAGACTGTCTAGGAGGGTAATACTTTAACTATACAATTCTGAGGGCAATATCTAGAAATCATTTCTTATAAATGTTATTAAATAATATTTGATTTCTCTTTAACTGTGATTTTTGGTAACTTACAAATCTTACTATAAATATACTTCAATAAGTTAATTTTAATCATAACTATGTGAGATAATAGCTTTATTTTTATTTTATTTAAAAAAAAAAACACAGGTAAATGTGGTACTCATTTAGTCACACTTGACAAAACCTAGCCATGCCTTCATGTTCATGGCCTTAATGGACGGTCTTTACTTCACAGAAATTGTACCTTGATCTTTCTAGATCTTTCAGTATCCTTTGAAAAAATTGGCTGAGGGGTATTGATAAAGCCTTTAAAAGACCTGGTGGATACTTGTGGGACTGGTTTTAATTGGCTCAATTTTTTTCCTAATGGAGGGTAGTAAAGTGATGTATTGTCCACTTAGGATTTTCTCTGTGGGATCATCCTGTTGCCCCTCCTGTTCAGCTTGCTATGAGGCCACTGAGTAAGATCATGCAGAGCTTTCATGTTAAACACCATCACTATGCTGATGACACCCAGCTATTTCTTTTTTTTCTCATCTGACCCAGGTCCTCTGACTCTCTCCTTTCACAATGCCTGACTGCAGTTGGGGATAAATGTGGGTGAACCTATTCAGACTGAATCCAGAAAACATGGAGGTGATGGTGGCGGGTGGCCCACAACATTGGGGGAATTGGAACACAAATCACTGGTGGTGTTTAGCCTCCCTTTGTCATTCACTTTTGTAGCCTTTGGTTCCTCCTGGATCCTCTGCTGTACCTGGATCTCCAGATGATGGTGATTGTGATTGCTAGGAGTGCTTTTCACCAACTCTGTCTGGTGGGAAGGCTAGAAACCTTTTTTTTTTTCAGATTTGGATTCTGTAGCACATTGGGTTCCCAGGGGTGACTGTGATGACCATGCCCACTCCACCCCTAGGGCACCTTCCCATCTCACCTGCCATGCCTTGGTGGAAATAAAGATAAATAGGGAGGCTTCCCACAGGCCTTTGTGTGGCCCCAGTTCTACTGAACCACCACTAGGGTTCTATGGCACCCCACTGGTCCTCAAACCCCTTTCTGGGCCTTGCTATCCCTTCAGCCCCTCCCTGAGCCTCCACTCTATAGCCATACCACACAGGTTACCTCGAGTTTTAAAGGAGGAAAGGGCAAACTCTGGCCCATGTGCCAGAAGTGGATTCCACTTCCCAGGAGCCCCTGCCTGCATGGGTGGGGCCAGTCTCCATGGAGACCCCAGCCAAACCTGCACTATGATAGCACAAGTCTGGGGTTACCATGGAGACTGACCCCAGCTGTGCTGGCAGGGCATGCAGCAGGGCAGGGGCTACTCTGGAGCCGTTGGGATCTTCTGGTCAAGGCAGGTTGGTTTGGGGCCAGGGCAGAGCCATGATCTTCAGCCTGCATTCTCTCGACAGGGATGTGCAGGCAGTGTGTTGCTACTCTGCCCCAGCTTGAGACCATGCTGTCACCTCTAGAAGGAGTCAGGGTAGAACTGTGATCCACTGCCTGTGCACCCCTGGCTGGAGCTTGCAAGCTGCAGATTGTGGCTCTGCCCTGGCACCAGATCAAGCTGCCCCCACCACAAGATCCCTGGGGCTCCAAAGCAGCCCCTTGCCCTGCTGTGCACCCTGATAGTGTGGCTGAGGCCAGTTTCCAGGGCAGCCCTAGCCTTGTGATATGACAACACAGGTGTAGCTGGGGTCTCTATGGAGACCATTCCAAGCCATGTGGGCAGAGGTTACTGGGAAATGGAATCCAGCTGCTGGCTGTATCCATCATTTTGACCATCCCTGCCTTAAAGGCTAATTGAGTAGGTTCAAATCCTCTCCTACATTAGTCCCTATGCCTCACAGGTGTTACTGTAATGCTTCTTCTACTGGGGCTTTGGCCTCCTCAACCTCCTCCCCTTTGATCTTGCTATGTGTTCTTGCCTGGGCCCACTCTATCAGACCTGGGTCTGACCCGGGACCAGCAGGGGGGTTGATGCTCAGGGGCAACCAGCATGGGTTCATTAGGGGCAGGTCCTGTCAGACCAACCTGATTGCCTTCTATGATCAGGTCACAAAATCACTGCACACAGGTGTAATGGTGCATGTAGTCTTTCTGGACTTCAGGAAGGCCTTTGAACTGCCTCCCACCCCATTCTCATTAAAAAGCTAGGCAACTGTGGAATTGATACCTACACAGTCAGATGGGTCGCAAATTGGATGAGGGGCTGCACCCAGAGAGTGGTGGTGGATGGGTGATATTTGATCTGGAGGGATGTGGACAGTGGGGTGCCCTAAGGGTCAGTGCTTGGGCCTACACTGTTTAATCTCTTTAATAGCAACTTAGATAAGGGGGTATAAAGCACATTGTTCAAATTTGCTGATGACATCAAGATCTGGGGCAAGGTGGGCACGCTAGAAGAGAGGGACAGGATACAACTGGACCTGGATGAGTTACAGGGGTAGACAAATGAGAATAAGGTTGGAATCAATACTGACGAGTGCAGGGTACTGCACTTGGGCAGTAAGAACCAGCAGCATAGCTATAGGCTGGGGAACTCCCTTCTTGAAAGCGCAGTAGCAGAAAGAGAACTTGGTGTCATTAGCAATTCCAAAATGAACATGGACCGCCAATGTGAGGATGCGGTCAGTAAGGCCAACTGCACCTTGTCATGCATCCACAGATGCATCACAGACAGAACAAAGGAGATGACCATCCCACTCTATGTGACACTGGTCAGGCCACAGTTGGAGTACTGCATCCAGTTCTGAGTGCCACAATTTAGGAGAGATGTGGCCAGCATCAAGAGGGTCTAGAGGAGGCCCCTTGCAAGATCCGGAGACAGCAGGGCAGACCTTATGAGGAGAGGCTTTGGGACCTGAACCTGTTCAGCCTTCACAAGAGAAGGCTGAGAGGGGACCTGGTGGCCATCTACAAACTTAGCAGGGGGACCAGTGGGGAATGGGAGAAACGCTGTTCACCTGAGCACCTCCTGGAGTAACAAGGAATAATGGCCACAAGTTGTTTGAGAGTAGGTTTAGACTGGACATTAGAAGACACTATTTCATAGTCAGGGCAGCTAGGATCTGAAACCAACTTCCAAGGGAAGTGGTGCTGGCTCTTACCTTGGGGGTCTTTAAGAAGAGGCTTGACAATTACCTAGCTGGGGTCATATGAGCCCAGTATTCTCTCCTGCCCAGGGCAGGGGCAGGGGGCTGGACTTGATAATCTACTTAGGTCCCTTCCGACCCTACATCTATGAATCTATGAGGCACTAGCTCCCATTTTTCCTTTCTGGTCACCAGGCCCTGACTCCTGTCTGTTGCCTTCAGGTGACTGCAGTAAGACCTTCCTATTTGAGCAGGTGTTTAGTAGGCAAGGCTAAAATGGATGCTGTTAGGTTTCATAGTTTCATAGTATCTAGGGTAAGAAGGGACCTGATCAGATCATCTAGCCTGACCCCTGCCACAGGCAGGAATGAATGCTAGGTTCATAAGACCCCAAACAGGTGACCATCCAACCTCCTCTTGAATTTGCCCAAGGTAGGGGCGAGGACCACTTCCCTGGGAAGTTGGTTCCAGATTTTGACCACCCTGACTGTAAAAATATTACCTTCTGATCTCTAATCTAAATCTATTCTCCATCAGCTTATGACCACTGTTTCTTCTCACCCCAAGGTGGTGCTGGGGAGAAAGGCTAGTTTAGCTTTGTAAGTTATTCTAATGCCCTGTTGACTTTTATAGGTTAGTTTGTTTCTCCTGTTTTGTTCTATTGTTTGCTTATTTGAAAGGTTGTTTTCCTGATCTTCTGTAAGGCTTCCTGAGCATTTGTCAAGAAAACTGCTTGTAGTAAGTTGCAAGCCTGTCTGTAAGGAGGCATAAGAGTCGGCAGGCCTCAGAGGCTGCTACCCAGATGCAGGAAAGCAAGATGATTTCAAGCCTGCTTTGGAAGACTGGCCAGTTGATACAGGCAAATGCCTGACCACAGGAAGTAAAAGGCTCCTAGGAAGGGAGGCTTGAGAGAGAGGAGGTGGTCACATGTAGATGCCCTTGGATGCTACATTGCCGTAGCATGTTGCTACAGTGACGTAACATCATGTATAAACATGCCCTTTTTGTCTTGTGCAGCAGGGATCAAACAGATGGAATTTGCTCAGGAACAGAGTTTTTGTCACTGGCTGTGAACTGTGATATAGCTATCTTGCATATTAAGAAAAGTGGATTTTCCATTGAGCAAACTTCATGGTGAATCAAGGAAACCACACGATTCTATCTATGTTGGTAGTCCACATGACTCTATTGTGGTGGCAGTCCAGCATCAGGAGATGGACAGAATGTGGCATTGAGCTCCTCAACCAGAATTGCTGAATTTCAGTGTGCCCTTATGAGGAAAAGAAATAGCTTAACAGTGAACTGACTGAAAACAAAATATTGGGATAGCTTCAATAAAGATTTCAGGTCTGTGAAATTTCAAAATAATTGATATTGATAAAAAAGGATCGAATGAAAACGTTTGGCATTTCTGAATCTAAAGTTTTGGTTTGCATTGTTTTTGATCTTTACTAGAGGAATTTCAAATTCTCAATTTTTTCATGATTTGGGAAATTTCAGCACTTAATATGGGAGAAAAATTCTGAATTTTGCTTAGCTAAAAATTTTGTAACTTTATATCATGCTGCTTATAGAACTAATATAAACAGGGATCTTAGCTTATCATTCCACTGGAGCTGAAGCAAGTCCTGGATTAATATAAATTCAGTTTTGAAAAATATTGTCATCATAATTGTCATATTGTCATGTGTCTCTAAAACTATTTGCTAATACAACATTTTCATCATAGATAATAGTAAATATTTTTGCTAAAGAATCTCCAGCATGATCCAGGGTATAATCCAGATCTGTGGATCAGTCTAGATCTTGCTGAGTTCAGTAGCTACTGAATCAAGCCTGTAAGGAGCAAACTAGAGCTATTATTGTGTGAGAGTTATGTTATAGCATCATTAATTAAGATATGCAGATGGAAGCCTTAGAGCACTGGTTTATGAATGCTAGACCAAAAGTTACTTTAAATTAATTAGGAAATGTATCTGTTCTTCCAATATAGTTATTTTAATATAGTTATTCCAATATAGTTCTTCCTGATATAGTTATTTTTGGCTTTAGAAAAACTAAAAAGTAACTATGAGCATAGCTTAATTGTGGTTTTTGCTGTATTCTTAGAACTAAGTTCAAGCTTGTTTTGAGAGCCATTTAAAAATCAGTTTAAACTGATGGCATGACTGTACTGAATCTTTCAACTCTTACAATTGATAGGAGCTGACCTGTAGTTGTCTAAATATTTTTTGTTAGCCTCAGAGCAAAACTGATAAAGCAATCACTTCACCGGGTTTAATATTGTTTCTAAATTTGATTATGAGATATGAAATAACCTTTACTAATATGATGGGACTCAGTAATAGTAATACTTAACCAATCTGTACCATCTTATGAAGATGCCAAAACTAGAGACATAATTTTTTTATAGACAGAAAAAAGGAGAGAATGGGAGGGGCATACTGAACCTTTTAGAGATACTGTCTACTATTTACTAAATGATTGACAGCTATCTGAGTTGTTCACTGAACAGTGTAATTTACTTCTGGAAAATCTTGAATAAATTAGGGTGAGAATGATGAGAATCAGAATTTATTATTATTATTAATGTTACTATCGGAATGCTTCTAGGAAATGTATGTAAAAGGCTGAATGGCATCTTCAATACACTCCACAGAGGGCTGGCACAAATGAGTGCAGAGTCCAGGGAGCCCTTCCTTCCCCTCCTCATATAACCTGGTCATGATGTGTGTACCTAGAGACCAGAGTGAGATCACTTCCAAACACAATGATTACAATTGTATTAATATCCACAGGCTGTGCAAAAAGACTGTCTTCCTTTCCCACACACTCTCACATGGGTCAGTCAAATTTCTGCATTTGGGTTTGCATTTGAGTAGGTCTTTACTACTGTCAAGGAGCTTGAGTTTCTAGATCTTTTAAAATAATGTAGAACAAATCTCGACAGACTACGTAACACCCAGTATTAAAGGGTGTAAGTGACCTAAAAGGTGTCCTGAACAATAAAAGATTAGAGAAGCTTAGTAGGTGGAAATCTGTGAAGACATATGAAACACTGCACTATTCTCTTCAATGCTTGTATTTCTCCTTTTCTGTATTTTGAGCTTGTTTTGGTACAGTCCTTCTATTAGCAGGCACTAATGCAAATTTGCAATTTATGACAAGCAATTTTTTTTCGGTCACAATGCCACTTACTGGTTATTAACTATATGAACAACATTGCAATAGTATTTTTTTCCTATGGTCTATCACTCTTTTGTTTTGACTAATAACAGGCTTCAGAGTCACAACCCCTAAAACCAAAGCCATCTAATTTTCTATACAATGGGTACAGCATGTTGAGTGACAGAATGCTTCCCCACTTTGCCTTGTTCATTAGCCAATACTTTGACCTTTAGGGGACATCGCTTCAAGAATAAAGGCTACTGAAGTCTTTCTGTCTTTACAGTCCTTAGTCTTCTTGTTGAAACTGAACAAAAACATGAAGGACCATTTAATGTCAAGCACTGGGGATAACAAATAATAGTTCCAAAATAAGGCTCATTACTATTTTAATACTTACAGTAGTAAATATTAATGCTTTTCCTAAAGAAAATGTTACAACTGGTGAGGCCTGGAGGACAGTATGATGTAGATTTTATCTGTTCCTATCCTGGCATGGTCTGTTTATGACACAGGAGCCCTGATCGATTGGGACTGTATGAGCCACCTCTCTTTGGTTGGAAAACATATGTTAGGATGCCCCTTCATGATAGGAACTAATCCTTTAAGACTATTAGGCTAGGGACAGAAGTTGCACATAAACCAGTATAAGTGATCAGAAATTCATAACACAACAGAAGTTCAGTGCACATAAACCACTTTCAAAATGGCCAAAGACAGATTAAGATAAACCTGGATGGATGTAGTATCAGGCTTAACTGATTACAGTTAAATCGGTTGAAGTTATGTCCCATATGCCCTCCAGATTCAGTTTAACTCAGTCTACTAGGATCCCAGGATGCTTTGCACCTCCTCTGCAAACCTCCCCTTGCAGGGTGGGCAGGCTAGCTTTGTTCCCATCTGTCTGCTACAGCTGGGCAGTGAGGCAGGCTGTAGTGCCCCCCAGCTTCTGGCCCGGGCTACTTGCAGCCTTATGGTTGCATTTCTGGAATCGCAAGTAAATGTCTGTTCACTTGCTTATCAATTGAATCTATGCAGCTTAGACTAACCTGCAAAGATTAAATCAGTTCATTCTCAGGCTTTTTGACTGTCTGTTCTTTGCCTTAAAGTGTAGTTCAATCAACCTGTATGACTTTTAAGAGGGGATGTGGAAACTGACCCATTTTAAGTATAAGAGATTAAGTAATGGTGTGTCTACCATCAAAGATGATGGTAGACACACCATTGTGTTTCATCATTGGCAGCTATTGGTCACAGGAGACTAAGGAGATTGCTTCTTTGGTAGGGTACTGGGTACCACCACAGCTTCTTGAGTAGCTGAGGCTTTGCATTTTTTGAAGTAGCCGGTGTTGCAAAGTAGCTGTCTGCTTTCAAGTTGAATCTCTAAGCTCCAAGCACTCACTGAAGCAGCAGACTGTGGTGGGGACCTCCCTCCCCCCCTTATTGGCTGGGGACTGCCCAACTTGAGGTGGACGGTAGACTTCCGATGAGGTGTGATGACCTCTCTCACCATCAGAGACAACCCTTGGCAGGTGGATCTATGCCAATCAATCCATGGCTTATAACTGGTAACTGTTTACTCCTATTGGTTCCAACATGTTGGGGAAGCTGGAGTAATCTCTCTAGGGTGCAAAAGCCTGGGCATTAGGTAGGTGATTAAGAGTTCCCCAAACTAAGTAACCTCGCTGACAGTATGGGCATAAAAGTAAAAAGTATGGTATGGACTGATATTTATCCTGAGTTTTGATAAGCCAATGATTCTCACCCAGGGTTCTGAGGCACACTGGGTTTCCTCTAAATCCTTTAAAGGGTGTCTGGAGGTATAAGGAGATTAGCAAGGTATGAGGAGATAAGCCAATAAACTAAGCAGATAAGCAAAGGCTGAGATTTGTCACTATCTGGCTGACCTTAGACTCCCATTGCCCAGCCCCTCTTAAGTGAGGAAGTACTGTAATATATAAATTGCTTTTTTAAATTGGTGATATGCAATACACAAAATTAAGGAGGGAGCCTCGAGTCTATGAGGGATACCTTGAGTCCAGAAAGTTTGAGAACCACTGCAATAGAGTTTCACAGTCCTGCTGAATCCTGTGTTACTGTGGTTCCATTACTATCAATTAGTACGTACTAGTTAAACTAGTTCATAGCCCAGCCTTGTCTAGGTAGATTCACTACACCTATGACAGCAATATAGACATACTTCAAGAAAATGAAATGAACAAATGAATTGAAACTGCATGATAACTGGTCTGGTGGAAAATAAAGTCTGTTTAATTAGAACAAAGTAGCTCTTTTTCTTTTTTTCTTTAGGTTGGTGGATTAAAATATTTTCCTTTATTTAAATTTATTTAAATACTTTACTTTATTTATTTTTATACCACTGCATCCCACCAACTTTTTGATGCTTCCAAAGTGGCAGCAAGACAATGCAGAGATAAACTATCAGAAAAAATGTTATGGATTCTTATTTGCCTCTAGAAATGATGACTTTCAGACCACATCAAAAGTGTTTTCAAACAGCTTCCTGTCTTTGTTTTTTTTTACACAGCCGTTACAAAGCTGAAGCCCCTTTATATTCAAATGCATGTGTGCCTTCCCCTTTTTTTCAGTGTTATTGAAAATGTCACACTGCCATTTCTTGCTGACACTGAAAACTACAATATCGAATGAAGTAATTTAGACAGCATTCCTGGGTGTTAATTGGAAGGATCTCCAAGTTTCAATTTATCCTTCTCATTCAGCTCCCAGCTATTATATTCTTGAATATACAGCATTTTAACTTTGTGACATGCCCTAGTTTTATAGGTATATAAAACCTAAATCCCATAGTTCCATCCTATTAAAAATGGCAGTATTTTAAAGTGTACATTTATTGCGTGAATTTTTGGCCCAGCTTCCTACAGTAATTTTTTTTTAGTAATTGCTTTATTTCATTAATAAATTATAAATATGAATAGGAGATACCTTTGACTGTTATTGAACTAAAAGCTCTGGTTCTTAGTTGGGCAAAAACCTCCCCTGAATCAGATGAATTGACTCAGATACTTGTTTGATCTAGGGATGGCCAGATAAAAATTGCAGCATTTTGGGGCAGTGAATCTGATACTGTAACTTTTTGGCTAGGGACAGAAATGACATACAAACCAGTTTAAGTGATCAGAAACTGGTTTAAACATGTGACAGAACAGATGTTCAGTGCCAATGAACCAGTTTGAAAATAGCTGAAACCAGTTTGTGATAAACCTGGTTGAATGTAGTGTCAGACTTAACTGATTGGCTCAATCCAGTTTGTGCAATATCTGTCCAAGACCCCTTGCTGGCTTAAGATAAAACAGATACCCCTAGCATCCTTACATGCTCTCTGGGCTGGGTGGGGATCTGCTCCACTGCAGGGTGGTCCGCTTCCCTCTGCTTCCTGGCTGGAGTTTGGCAGAGATTTGCAGGCACAGAGGCCTGGCTTCTCCCTGCAAAAACAGAGATTATTCCCCTCTCCCCTCTGCCTAACACAGACACCTCAGCATTAGTTAGCAGACCACACACTGGCTACAGTCCATGGTAGAGGAGAGGAGAGAGGCAGGCAGGCTTTTTGGAGTTAATCAACAGGTAGCTTAATGTCCTTCCTTGGAAGAGCTGTTTATGAAGAAATACATTAGTTAATGGAGACAAGCTTAATGTTTTCTTAATGATTTGATAAACACTGAATTAGGGGTGATAAACATTCCCTGCTGGGCTGCTCATGAAGGGTGGGGGGAATCAGAGCATCCTGCCAGGGCCTGGCCACACACCCCTTAGATCTTCCCTGTGGAAGCAAAGGGAGAGCTACTCTACGACCTCCCAGCTTCTAGCTTGAGCCGCTGCAGGCATGTCCCTGCATTTCTGGGATCTCTGTCTGGGTTACAAACTGATTTAGCCTAACCAAGGTAGACTAAGATTGAATCAATTCTGATTCAGGCTTTTTGAATGTCTGTCCCTAGCTTTTGAGTGTCTATTGTGAAGGAATGAGCATTTTCATCTTCTGTTGACTTCAAAGCCACAGGGATTTAGGAGTGTGTGTGGTTAGGATCTTTGTGAGAAGCTAATTGTCCCTCTCTGTTTCAGGGCACCAAGGTATATCTGCTGCTTTAAGAGCAGAAACTGCCTAGAGAGAGGATCCTAGGAGCCAGGTAGAACCATCCCACGTGCAGGTTGCCATAGCAGAAGGCTAATGAGGGAATTTGTCCACTCAGTTTTTCCCCAGCTCCAGTGCAAGATGCACTGGTAGAAGCCCATTGCACCCCATGAGCCCACCCCAGGACTCCAAAAAGGATCCTTAGGACCCTGACCCCAACCCCCAGTGCAGCTGGGAGTTAGGTGGGACCCATGGTGGCAGGGGAGTAGCACAGTTGCAGGGCAGCTGAGAGAAGATGAGGAGGGTTACATCCCCCCTCCTTCCCTTGGCTCCTACTTGGCTCAGCCCCCCAGGAATCCATGTGACTGGAGCCTTGTGAACAGAACGCACACACAGGTGCACTTCTAGGCCTGGTGCATGAATTAGCATGGAAGTTTGCACAGGAGGGCATGCAGGAGGAGCCCGAGGCCCCAGGCAAGGAGACTGAAAACAACGGTCTGCACAGTAGTACCTCAGATTACTATGAAGATAATAGGGGTAATGTGATTCACACCCCAAAGCTCCCTCCTGCACCTGGATCCCCCCGCTCTGGTAACACTGAGGTCCCCACCCAAGCAGACCCATAATTCCAGCCTCTACCCAAATGGAGCCTGTAATCCCTGCCCCACCTGGGTGAGATCCAGGGCCCTGGCCTTCACTCAGACAGCCCATGGCTTCCTGTGAAGGCTGCCTGGCATGGATGCAGGTAACTG
Source organism: Caiman crocodilus (assembly GCA_030014935.1). Taxonomy (NCBI): domain Eukaryota; kingdom Metazoa; phylum Chordata; order Crocodylia; family Alligatoridae; genus Caiman; species Caiman crocodilus. The sequence continues at coordinate 131,246,694 of JAGPOW010000261.1, forward strand.
GGTGTGGGAGCACTGACACCTCTCCTTGTGGGATGTGCTCAATGATGGAGGCCCTGGAGGGCCAGACAAGGGAACTCCAGGAAATGGTGTAATGGCTGTGCACCATTAGAGATGCAGAGCAGGAACTGGACAACTACTTCCAGGCACTCCACCTAATGGCTGATGATGCCTTGGCAGAAATAAAGAGCTGCCATGAGGTCCAACCAGGGGTTGCCTGGACAGAGGTAGTCTCTGACCCTAGGAGGCACTGCACCAGGGAGACTATTCCACTGGAGCTGCACAACCACTTCAAACTCTTCATACCAACTAAGTCAGCCCCAGAATGTGAGGAAAGAGGGCCATCAGCAACTGCACCCCAAGGAAGATGGAGAGTAATTGTGGTGGGAAATTCCCTACTTAGGGGGACAGAGGGCCCAATCTGTTGCTCCAACCCTGTAGTCCATGAGGTTTGCTGCCCCCTGTGGTTCATGTTCATTATGTGACTGAGAGGATCCCCAAACTCATCAGGCCCTCAGATCACCATCCCATGCTACTCATCCGCATGGGCACAAGTGGCATGGCTTGGAGCAATCCTGACTGGGCCATGCATGACTACAGTGCTCTGGGGGAGGAGGTCAGGGGTCTGGGACCTCAGGTAGTTTTTTCCTCAATCCTCCCTGTCACGGGCCATGGGCCCTGGAGGGATAGGTGGATCAGCAAGGTAAACAGAAGACTCCAGTGATGGTGCCATCATGAGGGGTTTGGCTTCTTTGATCACACTCCTCACTTCAGTGAGAGAGGTTGCAGGCTATTGGGGAGGGATGGCCTCCACCTCACCTGGAAAGGAAAGAAGCTTTTCTTGGACAGCATGGCTGACCTACTCAACAGGGCTTTAAATTAAGATCACTGTGGGGATAGGCAGTCAATCAACACTTCTAGCCCAGGTCATGCCAAATACAGAAGTAACAGATTAGGTAGCCCAAAGGAACCCATCCCAATGAAAGCCCAAGGAAAGGTTATATCCCATCACATAAGGAAGCCTAGGGCTTCACATGGCAGACTCATCTGCCTGTACACAATGCCAGGAGCTTGGGTAACAAGCAAGAGGAGCTGGCCCTTCTCTTGACTGATAATGATTATGACCTCATAGGGATAATGGTGACCTGGTGGGACTCCTCCTATGCCTGGTCAGTAGGAATAGATGGCTATACTCTCTACAGGAGATATTGTGTTGGGAAGAGAGGTGGGGGTGTATCTCTCTATGTCAAGGATCAGTGCACTTCCCTTCAAACCAAATTTATTAACCATGGAGGGTGTCTTGAGACCCTCTGGGTTAAAATACGGGTAGGAATATGGTGAAGGAGATATACTTGTGGGAGTCTATTACATACCTCCTAACCAAGAAGAACTGGATCTCAAATTCAATAGGGCCAAGGCTACATGTTCCCGATTTATGATTACCATGGGAGACTTCAACCTCCCTGACATCTTGTGGGATGAGCACATGGCCAGGTCTGACCAAACTTCTAAATAATTGCTTTTCATCAGTTTTCCACCCACCCAAGGGGATCATGCTATCAGACAGGACACAAAGCAGCCAGGTCTTGGGAGATGGGCCCACAATTGATGTAGATCAAGTGAGAGAACACTTTGAGAGGTGTGGCATCCATAATCCATAGGTCCAGATGGATTACACCCCAAAGTCTTAAAAGAACTGGTGGACATCATAGCATGCCCTAAGGCCAAGATATTTGAGAGCTTGTGGTGCTTGGGTGATGTACCAGAAGACTGGAAAACAGCTAACATGGTCCCAATCTTCAAGAAAGGGAAGAAAGAAGATCCAGGGAATTACAGACCTATCAGTGTGATTTCCATCCCTGGAAAAAATCTTGGAGAAAATTATCAGCGGACCCATCTGCAACAGATTAATGGAAGGCATCCTACTGAATGCCAGCCAGCATGGTTTTATTACTGGAAGGTCTTGTCTGACAAACCTAATCTTCTATGACCAGGTTATGCATTGGCTGGACAAGAGAGATGAGGTTGATGTCACTTATCTGGACTTCAAGAAGACCTTGACTTGGTCTTCCATGATGTCCTCATGACTAAGCTGGGGAACCGTGGCCTCAACCATCTCACAGTCCGATGGCTGTGGAACTGGCTCTGTGGTTGGACACAAAGTGTACTCATTGAGGGGAAGAAATCAACATGGTGCATAGTTACCAGTGGAGACCCCAGGGCTCAGAGCTTGGGCTAGTACGCTTCAATACCTTCTTTAATAACTTGGATTCAGGTGTCAGATGCAGACTGGCAAAGTTCACAGGCAACACTAAACTATGGGGGAAGACAGTTGTGCTGGAGTACAGGCTGGAGATACAGGCTGACCTGGATATGCTTGCAAAATGGGCCAGCCAAAAGCTGATGGTATTCAGTGTAGAGAAATACAGGGTAATCCACCTTGGGAGAGAAAAAAACCAGCATAATACTTATGGGCTCGTTGGTGCTATGTTCACTAGCACTGTGACCAAAAGGGACTCAGGGTCTTGACTGACCACAAGATGAACGTGAACCACCATGCGCTGCTGTGGCTGACAGAGCAAACCAAACTCTGGCATGCATCTACTGATGCATCTCAACCAAAACCAGGGGCATCATCCTCCCTTTACTTGGATCTTAGTGAGGACGCAGCTGGAGTACTACATTCAGTTTTGGGCTTCCCACTTCAGGAGGGATGTGGATAAGCTCAAGAGAGTCCAGAGGAGAGCCACCCATATGAGCAAAGGCCAAGAGAGCAAGCCTTATAAGGAGAGGCTGAGGGATACAGGACTCTTCAGCCTGGCAAAGAGATGGTTCAGGGGAGACATGGTGGCTGCCTATAAGTATATAATGTGGTGCACCAGGATCTGGGAGAATAGTTGTTCACCAGAGCTCCCCAAAGGATAGCTTGGTCTAACAATGACAAATTTCTAGAAGGCCAATTTAGACTCGATATTAGGACAAACTTCTTTACAGTCCAAGTGTCCAAGGTCTGGAACAGATTTCCCCCAGAGGTGGTGCAATCATCTACTCTGGACTCATTCAAAAGGCATTTAGTTATTTATCTTGCTGGGGTCACCTGATCCTTGCAGACTTCCTGGCTCTGGCGGGGTGGGGCTAGACTCAATGATCTTATGTATTTCCTTCCAGCCCCTATTGTCTATGAAATGTGAAATCTATGAAATATGAATTAGCCAGCACCTGCACCCGGTCAGCTGACTGGAAGAAGGCAGGGTCCCGGGCACATATTAGCCCCAGGTCTGGGACTGGAGGTAGTTAGTGCTCTGCCAGCAGCCAGGAGGGAAGGAGTTCATGCAGAAAAGCTCCACAGATATACTTGGTTGCTTGTTCTGTTGCTGGTAAAACAAATGGGCTCTAAGAGTTCCTAAAGTACCTGGGGATAGGAGGCACACATTGCTGAGGGAGAAACTGGCTCTCTTAAAGGTGAGAAATGTGGCCTCCGGTGTCATTGTTATTGTTTGGTTAGAGCCCGGGCTCATATTTATGTTGTGGTTTAATTCTCATGGACTGGGCTGATGCTATTGGGAGGAGAAGGCCTCAACTACCGTGTAGAGCCCCAGTGCCAGAAATCACAGTGACAGGAGCCCAGGGGCCCAGTGATATTACAAGGACAACATTGATATACCATCTGTGAGGCATGGGGTGTGGTAAAGGGATGGTTTTGGAGCCAACTAACCCATAAGGCCTGGGGTGTCCCACAAAGCACTTGCTTAGAGCGAGACCATGCAAGGTGTCTAAGAACCCACAAGGTTTAGTAGTGTCGATAAGGACCATGACTGCACAGAAACATGAGGGCAGCCTCCCTATCTATTATCTAAACCAACAAGACATGACAGGTGAGATTAGAAGGCACCAGCGCGGTGAAGCTGGCATGGTCACAAAGCCCTAGGGGAATCGCAGCCATCCCTGGGGACCCTGTACTGTGACACTTTTGTTATATTGCCCAGCTGTGAATTCCATGCTGCCATATGCAACAGTTACATATCCCAAGGAATTCAAATATAAAGTTTATATTTACTTTATAAATACCAAAGCATTCGTGTTAGACCCTGACTCCATGAGGCACCCAACTACTAGGGAGACAATGATCCAATTGCTCATGAAGCTTGTTACTCATTAGCAAGAGCAACTAGGGAGCATACATCAGTACACATTTTTTGCAACAGCTTTATTCCGACTAGAGACAGCTTCATGCCAGGTCCCAAAAAAGCCCCAACAAACCAGGGACCTGCCCAGAACAATAGTTCTTTCCACATTTATACACCTTGGTTCATGCTCATTAACATTTGCTCCACCTTCACTCCTCCTTTTGTTCTGCCCATTTCTCCTCCTAGCTCAAGTTCTGCCTCTGTTTACTGTTTGTTTCATTAACATGGACTTACCTATGTATTTCACTCATTTAAATGCCTTTTTGCTATAAGCACATGCCCAAGGCCATGAACTCACTTCTTTCAGTCACTGGACAGACTCTGAAGGCTTCTTTACCAGTCAGCAGTCACCCTTTTGCACATGTTCATCTTGGTTATGTACTATCTTTCACATTCCAAACTGTTTTTTCTGTCCCAATTTGTACCATCTCCACATTCCTTTGGCCCCTGTATCTTACCACATTCCTTACTGTAGCTGGTTTGCGTCGCACAAACTTACTTGCTGCTTTTTCCAAAAAATGGTTGACATAGTTAAGATGGTTACTTACCATAAGCACTCCTAAGCAAAATCTGCTTTACCTTCTAACAATAGCCAGTGGTTTACATCCTGATTCTTTTATATAATGAGTATATATTTTACAGCACTGCTATATCATTAGAAAACTATATTTCTACTGTGTACTTTTAATATAACATTCTGCCTTGTGGTCAGCATCTTTTGCTTGGCCACAGATTAAAGCCTTTATTCAGCTTCAAATCCAGTGCTCCCCAAGATCCAAATATGGTCACCCTAACACTTAGGATAATTTTTATTTTCCCCTTTTATAAGACAATGTGTTTCAAACATTATATAGAGTATCACTTAAGTCATAACTACAGATATTGTACTTGGTTGGGGTCCTCTGTCTCTCTTGCATTAACATTGCTCTAATGTAGCTTGATTCAAGGGATTTCTTCCTGACTTATCAGCAGTTGTTAGTAAAAAGGATAGCCAAGCTCCTCTGTGGCTACATATGATTGAGAAAGAATTTAAATACAGTTCTTAAAAGTTCTAGTTTTCCTTTTGCTTTAGGAAGTATATGGCTCTCTTGTCACTTAAATGTGGGTTCTGAAGAAAGAGAAGTAGAGTAAAAGCTGTGTTATCCAGCATTTTACCATCTGAAATGCTCTGTTAACCAGCATCTGTCCCACTGCAGCATTTCTAGCTTCACCACCATGAGCTGAGTCCCACTGCTCCTCATGGACCATGAGTCAGGGCAAAGCAGCTTGCACAGGGTCCCCATTCCTGTCCTCTAGCACAGTGATGCTAGGGAGTGAAAGTCCTGGCAGACCAGAGATGGTAGGAGGAACAGTGGCCCAAACAGGCAAAGACACCTCCAACCGGCCAGCTTAGAGATAATTATAACTCTCAGATAACTGGCATATTTGATTAACCAGCAACCCCCATTCTCCCTGGATGTTGGATAACTTTTACTGTATTTAGAAAGAAAAATGTTTGTATTTGTCTGTTAATTTATTATGCTCTATTTATTTCTTTTATTCACTTCTTGCTTAATCTTTATTATAAGAAATAATTTACTCACATAGTTTTATTGAAGCTGAGTCATCTTAGATTATTAACTTTAGGATATGGGTATCTTAAAAGGTTGTGTCATACAATTCTAAGTTTTATCAAGATTCTAGTTTGTACGTAGAAGGATTCAGAGGTTTGGCCACCTCTGATGTATATGTTTAACTGTACCCATGGTGCATTTTTGTGTGGGATTTATATCTCTCCTGTATGATTTGCTATAATTTTCAGTATCTTTTTAATTTAAATTAATAGGCGCTATTCATGACCATCCTGAAGTGAGTGCTAGAACACTGTAGTCTGCACCCTTTAAACTGAAAAGAAAGAGAATCATTATAGTTACTGAGAGAAACTTAATTTCCCTTTCATAATTTGTAGATTATCAGTGTTTGTTAATGCTGCAGAAATACAGCACTAAAATATTGTGTTGAAAAGAACAGTAACATGTGCTCTGGTTATTTCATTCTTTGTTGTTGGTATCTGTCTATGTAATCTGTGTAGGTTATGATAAATGGGTAGATTAGGTATAATGAGTGATGTGAGGTGAGTTCTTTGTATTGTTAATTTATACATAAAGTCTGGATGCATTTAATTCACTCTGAAAACAAGGAGATTGCAACTGGGAATGGCCACAAGATTAAATTCTTTAAACTGTAATGGGATTGGTTCTGTTTGTACAATTTCCCATTATCATTACAATCATTATCATGAGAGTGAATGCATGTTGTTCCATATTCTGTTCTCATTAAAACCATTTTTTCACATAACAATGCAATATTCCTGTGACAAACAATAGGAAGCCAATTTAATGTCTGGTATAATTCCATTGACTTCGCTTTCCTGGTGTCTCCTTTTCTTTGTAAAGGTTATTAAAGACAGAGAGAGAATATGGCACAATATCTAATGTCTTGGCCATTTTAAAGTCAATGAGAGTTTTGCCATTGACATTAGAGGGGCTGGAGGTTTGCCCATTATGTCATGATAATGAGAATGGGTAGATATAAAAATCATACCTAGGAATAGTCAAATTACTAAATATTTTTGTAGGAAAGCTCTAGATTTTGAAAAATGTTTTCATTGCAACTAGGAACAAAACTGAAAATTGTTGATATTTTTTGTGAAAGAAAATGCTTTGGACAGATTGAAGGATGTCACTTTGACAAGAATATTTTTTGATTCAGTTTCAACTTTTTAATTTTCTATTATAATATAAAACAGTGCCAAGGCACTTAAGGGAGCCCACCCCTGCACCAGCCCTAGAGTGAGCTGCAGGCAAGACAAGGGCCCCCAAGGGGACACTGGCATGCCTGTACACCAATGCCAGGAGCATGGGGAATAAACAGGAGGAACTTGTCCTCCTGCTCAACACAAACAATTATGATGTCATAGGGATAACAGAGACCTGGTGGGATTGAGTGGACAAAAGGGGCGGTGGTGTAGCTCTTTATGTCAAGGAGAGCTACACTTCCCCACAAGCCGATATTGGCAGCCAGGATGGATGACTAGAGACGCTTTGGGTTAAAATACGTGTGGAACATGGCACAGGAGACACAGTGGCGGGAGTCTACTACAGACCTCCCTCCTAGAATGAACAGATTGACCAGGAGTTTGCCAGGGAATTGGCTGAGGCTGCACGCTTCCAGTCCATGGTTGTCATGGGAGACTTCAACTACCTGGACATCTTATGAGAAGAGAGCTCGGCCAAATCCAGATGGTCGCAAAGCTTTCTCGTGTGTGTGAATGAGTTCTGTCTGATTCAAGAAGTCTACGGGGCAACAAGAGGCAAAGCGCTGCTTGACATGGTACTGGCAACCAGGGATGACCTAATCAGCGACTTAACAATCAAAGGGAAGCTAGGTTACAGTGATCATGAGGTGATCACCTTCACCATCTGCCAAAAAGCTGCCCAGTCAGTCATCAGTACAGAGGTCCTCGACTTCAGGAGGGCTGACTTTAACAAGCTCAGGAGAGTTGTCAGTGAGGCCCTAAGGGAACATGACCCCAAGGGGAGGGGAGTTCAGAAAGACTGGTTGCTCCTCAATACTAGATGCACAAGCTAAGGCTATTCTGTTTTGGAGGAAAGGCAGCAAGAGGGCACAGCAACCTGCTTGGCTCAACAAGGAACTAGCGGACCTCCTGTGTCTAAAAAGACAGACCTACAAAGGATGGAAGATGGGATCCAACTCCAAGGAGGAATATACTGCACTGGTCTGGACCTGCAGGGAGTGAATCAGGAAAGCCAAGGCTGCGATGGAACTCAAACTGGCTACAAGTATCAAGGACAATAAAAAGTCCTTTTTTAGATATGTGAGGAGCTGGAGGAAAAGCAAGGGCAATATTGGACCCCTGAACCCTGATGAACCAGATGGGAGAACTGACGATGGGCGCCCAAGAAAAAGCCAACTTTGCATCAGTTTTTCAGAAGTCCCATAGGACACCCCTGCCCATTACGGGACAGGAATGCCTGAGTGAGGGTGGTTCTTTGCCCTCCGTCAATGCTTACCGCGTGAAGCAACACCTTGAGAAGCTGGACACCTTCAAGTCAGCTGGCCCTGACAATTTACACCTCAGAGTACTCAAGGAGCTGGCCTGCATCATAGCTCAGCCCCTGGATATTCGAGAGCTTCTGGCACTCTGGTGAAGTACACAATGATTGGAAGAAGGCCAGTGTGGTGCCTATCTTCAAGAAAGGGAGGAAAGTGGATCTAGCAGACTGTAGGCCCATCAGCCTGATCTCTATCTCGGGGAAGTCTTAGAAAAGATTATTAAAGAGGCCATTCTTAACAGACTGGCTGATGGCAACACCCTGAGGGATAGCAAGCATGGGTTTGTTGCAGGTAGATCGTGCTTGACTAATCTCATTTCCTTTTACAATGAGGTGACCTATCGCGTGGACAAGAAGGAAGAGATTGATGTCATATATCGTGACTTTAAAAAAGCCTTGATCTGGTATCCCATGATCACCTCTTGGCAAAACTGGCCAACTGTGGCCTCGGGTCCACCATGATCCATTGGCTGTGGCATTGGCTCTAGGGTCAGACCCAGAGGGTGGTGGTTGATGGAAGTCAATTGTCATGGTGCCTTGTGACCAGTGGGGTCCTACAAGGCTCTGTTCTTGGACCTATATTGTTCAACCTCTTCTTAATGATGTGGACATTGGAGTCAGAAGTGAACTGGTCAAGTTCGCCAATGATACCAAACTTTGGAGTAAAGCATCCACATCTGAGGACAGGGGGGTAATCCAGGCTCAGCAGTGCTACACTGACTAGGACTACGGATGAGAGGGACTTGGTGGTAAGGACTGACCACAAGATGAACATGATCCTTCAATATAATGCTGTGGCTAGTAAAGTGAACAGAACCCTGGCTTGCACCAATAGATGCTTCACAAGCAAATCCCAGGACATCATCCTCCTGTTGTACTCGGCATTGGTGAGGCTGCAGCTGGAATACTGCGTCCGGTTTTGGGTCACTATTCAAAAAAGATGTGGAGAAGCTTGAGTGCAGAGGAAAGCCACGCACATGATCAGAGATCAGGTAAACAGACCTTATGATGAGAGGCTGAGCGCTATGGGGCTCTTCAGCCTGGAAAAGCACAGGCTCAGGGGTGATCTGATGGCCAACTATAAGTTTATAAGGGATGTTCACCAGAATCAGGGGGAACATTTGTTCACCAGAGCACCTCAAGAGATTACAAGTTTGAATGGTTATAAACTCCTGCAAGACCATTTCAGGCTGGACATAAGGAAGAACTTCTTTACTGTCCGAGCCCCCAAGGTCTGGAATAGCCTGCAACTAGAGGTGTTTCAAGCACCTACTTTGAATGCCTTCAAGAGAAATGTGGATGTTTTTCTTGCTGCGATCCTATAATTCCTGCTGACTTCCTGCCCCTGGGGCAGGGAGCAAGACTAAATTAACTTCCAAGGTCCCTTCAAGCCCTAATATCTATGAAATCTATTTAAACATTGATTTCTTACAGTATAAACAATTTGGAAAAAAAATAGATGGTCTGTTCTAGAAATGGTTAAATGAGCTTCTTGAACATATTCTAAATGTCCCCCCATATTTCTTCTAAATTAAATTTTGGAAAAGTAACAGTATATTCAGAGCATTTCAATTTAGAAAATAATACATTTTTAAACATAAAATTATTTGAACAAAGCCAATAGTTTTTTTGGTTTGGGGTCTTAGGGGTTTTTTTCCCCTGCCTACCTTTGATTGTAACATGGCATCCACTGGAATAGTTGTACCTACACAATGAAAAAACAAAACAAAACACACCACTACGTTTCCTTCTGCAACAAAGCAAAGGACTACTGCTCTACATAATGGCAAGACTATATGACAAGACAATATGCCATCACTTTTTCTTCACATGGGATTTGTATCATATATTAACTTCACATAAAATAAACTGTTTACAATTTGTAGCCTCATCACCCCTTGCTCTGTGATCACTACCCAACTTGCTTACCTTTTTTGTTTCAATGCTGCAATGACCATGTAAGAGATGTATCCTAAGTCTCAGTTATTTCACACAGTGACCATAATAATGTTGTTTGTTGAATATTCTTCATTTTATTCAAGAAAGGCAACTTGCCTTTGAAAGGGAAATAAAACTAAAGAAATGTTATCTCTGTTAAACTTTCATAGTCTCTCTTGTAAACATGAAAACAGAATCATAAGCCAAAACGTTCACATCTTGGTACATAAAGTTCAGCTTCCAAATCTTTATAAGGCACTTCCATAAAAGTTTCACAATTACCAGGCTACAACTTTCATTGATATAGATTCATTTTTGGGTACCTAAGAATTCTGAAAATGGAAATGTATATGTTTATTTTAAAAATGTTTGTACTTTAGGGTTGTTCAGAGGAGAGAGAGAAATTCTGATTCATGAAAGATTTTGAAATTTTGTATTGAAATTGAAATGAAACTTGAAAATTTCAGATTCCTCGTGAAAGAAAATGCTTTGTACTGTTTCTCCCAAGGACCTGTTAGGTCCTACTACAACACAGTTTGAATAACCATACAGCAGCTATTCAGTGGGTGCATCTACGTGTGTGCTTTAATAATGCTCAGTAGTCTATTTTACAGCGCATTAAAGTGGCATATAAAAGAAGTGCTATTATGCTAATGTGCAGTATCCTATGTAACTGCACATTAAGCATCACCTAAAAAGTGTGTGTTTGCACTGTGCATTAGGACAGCTAAATGTACATTAATTTAGTACCTCACATTGGAAGTACTACATTTAATGAGCATTAGGAAAAGTGTTTTTATGTATGTGTAGATGTGCCCAGTGAGAATAAATTTAGTGTAGTCTTTATTCAAGCTATCAGCCAAGTGACAGCAGGGGTAGTGCAGTTAAGTACAAAATCTGAAGTATGCTTCCATTCTACCCATCTTCTACATTAGAGGTTCTTGCAATGGGTGACCTACCATTGTCATCTTACAAGCCTGGAGATGTATCATTGATGATGCCTCCAGAAATCCTCCACATTAAATCAGAAGATTGCCCTTCAAATGCCAGCATCCTTGCTGAAGCCAGTGTTACTGGCACTGAGTTGGTGATCACCAATCACCAACTTTACTGGACTGTACATTGTTGGATACCTAACTTTCAACTTCCAAGACAAGTATTCTGCTCTCAGCTAACTTGTGAGCTGAGATCCTGTGGTGGCCAGAGGAAACACTACAAGGATACATTGAAGGTATGCCTCAAGAAAATGGACACTGACATTATGAGCTGGGATGAACTGGCTGCTAACTGACTCTAATGGTCCTGCAATCTCAACCAAACAGTGGTTCACTTTGAGATAAACAGAGAAGAGAGATCTGAGGAAGAAAAAGGAGAGAAAACTCATCCCATGGTCTACTCTCCCCTTTGGAAAGACCTATAACTTCTGTGGATGGATCTGTGGCTCAAGATCCATGGACTCTTAAATCCCCTTAAAACCCATCAATGAGCCATGTTGGAGATCATTCTTGAATTAAGTTTTTTTCTGACAATGACATGACGATACTAGTTTTTAAATTAATTAGAGACCCTTTACAATGAAGGAAGGTCTCAAGATCTAAAACATATGGCATTTCTGTTTATGGAATTAATTAGTCAGAGGTCTCCTATGGTTCAAATAAAAATATCTAGTTATTCAGAGGCAGAGCTTATCTGAGATCCCTATTGGGGTATTGTCTACTTGTTTTCTCTAATATTCATATATGTAGGAGGGAATGGGCCACTGCTCATTGTTACCTTCTGTCTCAATGTAAGTGGACAGAGCTGGCCACACAAGCTGTGTTACAGATTAATATAGTTTTATACAAAATGTTGGGAATTGTTATATTTTGTACATAACAAGGAAAGAAAATCATTTGCAAAATAATATCAAATATAGGCATAGAAAAGCGATGCTACCCAAAGAAGCAGTTATGATATATCTACATCTACACTTGGATCTCAATAATACTTGAATCTCAACAATATTTACCTATACCTGTTCTCTAATCTTTAATACCGCCAAAATGACAGACTGTTCCTGCAGTAAAACTTCAAGGAAAGTTTCATGGATAATTCTCAGCAAAACTCATAGTTAAGTTCTGAGTTTAGTTATTCTAAGATATTTGAATGAACAGAGAGACTCCTGGGTGCCTTTACCCACAAAAAAATGTTTGTCTTTTAGGGAAAGCCTAGAAGAAATAATGAAAGCAAAAGTGGATGACGGGTGCAAAAGATGTGATTAGAATGAATACAGAAGGAAAGAAAGAACGCAATCAGGAAAAATGGAGGAAAGACTAAAAGGCTCCTTACTCAAAAAGCTTGCTAAATTAGGGTTTCTAAAATGCTGTTGATAAGATGACATACAGGTGTAAAATTAGCCTTAGAAATGGGGCCCAAACAGAAAATTGATTTTGGATCTGTATCATAGTATCATAGTATCATAGTATCTAGAGTCGGAAGGGACCTGGGCAGATCATCTAGTCCGACCCCCTGCCTTGGCAGGAAAGAGCACCGGG